>MU968411.1:40495738-40803229 GCA_034641835.2 Pinus albicaulis | reverse complement strand
GTCTGCCCGCGCCAATGCAAAAAGGGATGTTTTTCATGATTTTTGCAAGGAGATGTCTTTAGTGCAAATGAAGCTCATGCTTAGAGGAATGCATTGATGATGTTTTCAAGGCATGAAAATGTCCATAGGTCACAAAATGGGTCCTCCACTGTGCGGGACGGGGAATGGTAGGGACGGTGACAATTTACTGTGTAACAGCGCCCAAGGTGATATTTTCTTCGACCCCTGGTTTGTTAGAAATGTCAATTTTAATGGTAGGAGAGATATTGGCCATATTTCCTTCTTCAAAAGCATCTGGTGTAGGAATGAGATTTCTAAATAGATAGACTTCATTAGGAATGAAGTCCTTAGTTTCCACAACATATTGGTCATGGGACTGCTGCAGGAGGAAGTATGCACGGTGGTGCATATCATCCCATGGAAAGTCAGGATCGGTCATCGCTTCCATAATGTCTTCATCAGAGTGAAAGATGGGGTGACTGGAGGAAGGGAGACCTCCTGACGTGGTAGAGCTAGTTGAATCATCATCATGTGAAGAAAGGCTTGCATCTGCAACGTCATGGGGGATGACCGAAGAGTAATTAGATAAAGGATCTACCAATGTTGAGCCCAGGGTGATCGCTGAAGGGAGGTCAGGCGGAACATTAGGGAAGTTTCCATGGGGGCTTCCATCGAGGGTCACATGGATGATGATAGGTAGAAAATGGTGGCCGAAGGCTCCGTCATGTCGACGTTAGGAGGAGGGATGTCAATGGGAGTAGGCAGATCATCTGGTTCTACTAAAGCAGAACTCGTAAAAAAGGAGGGGGTGCACTTGTTACACTTGGCTTTGAATTGACAGAAAGCTTCCAAAGAGGAACGATACTATTCAAGGCGAGGACATAGGTGAGTGTAGTGGCCATGGAAATCACACAAAGCACAAGGGTGATTTGTGCACAATTATTCGAGTTTCAGGACTGAATCTGGTATAGTTACATAGACCTCAGGGATATCAGATTCTGGAAACGTCTCATTAACCATGGGCTTGAGGTGAGGCAACTATGGGAATGTATGGGTGGCATGACCGACAACATCACACAAAGCACACTAGATAATGTGCTTTGGTGGATGAGGAGGGGCAAGGTTTGTCGGGGTAGTCTTGTCTTTGGTTGCCTTCTTGTTGGCTTTTCCCCCATTACCCGAAGCTGTCACAACAAGAGGAGGTTCCTATTGAGGTGGCCGAGGCACTGTAGCAGCGGGAGAAGTCACAGGAACTGGTTGAACCGGGGTCAAAGCAAGATAAGGTTTGGGTTGAACAGGCGGGGTAGTGGCTGGGGGATTGAGGTACCAGACGGGAATCCCCAGGGTTAGGTTAGGAAGAGAGAGGGCGGCCATAACAGGTACTGTATAGACTCCAGGAGGGGGAGCTAGAAACAATATTTGACTGGAGGGGTAGTGGCCAGGTGGGATGGCTCCAAGATGGTTAAGGCCTGGAGGAACCGTTCCAGGAGGATAAAGAGACCGATGAATACCAGCTGTAGGTGAAGGGCCAGGAGGAGGAGGTCCAAAAGGTTGAATTGAAGGGCTAGGAGCAGACTGCAGAGGGCGAGGAAGCTGCTGACTCGCTGAAGCGGGCCGCTTGAGAGCAGCCTGAGATGATTTCGTCATGCAAACATTCGATGAGCTGGGGTCAGAGATAGGAGGAGGAAGACCAAGGAATGTACCAAGCAGAGAGGAGTCTTTGTAGACTCCGGGTGAGACACTGGTTAAAGGATCAACGGTTTGCTTATTGGCCACCGAAGAGATGATGGACTTAGGGGAGGTTTGAGACTTTGGTTCGTAATATGTTAACTGGTCAATGGTGACTATCTTTCTGTTATGAGGGAAGGAAATCTTCTGGTGAACCGCAGATGGGACAACAGACATCGCATAGGTGTAGCTACGACCCAATAGAATGTTGTAATCTAAGGGGGCATCAATGAATTCTACGTCAACGCAAACAGTCTTGCCTGCAAGAGTAATAAGACAATTGTGGAATAGGCCAATGGGCTGGGAGGCATGGCCATCCCATGCTCGGAGAGTGATCATGGAAGGAGCCAAATCAGGTGATCCGAGTTACTTCCAAACTGAAGCGGACATCACACAAGTGGTTTCCCCCTCATCAATGATACACCGGGAAATGTTGGCATTCCAGATTTTGACTAGGATTTGGAAGGCGATAGAAGTAGGAAGAGGAGGATGTTTTGACCAGTTAGCATCGAAGACAATCAAGCAATTATTGGCAGGATCTATAGCACCCATGGCAGATAGTAGAGATTTTATTTGTGAAGGGCACGACTGAAGGAGTTTTAGTGTTGAGATGGCGGCAAGAGATTGCACCAAATAATCTACTATACTATACGAATGGGAAGCTTTTCTAGAAGTAGCATTTTTATGTATTGGTCCCTTAGGGATCTTGGTATGAAGCTCTGCCTTCGGCTGAGGGATCTGCAAGGGACCATTAGGTGTCGAAAGAGGCTCTATAGGACCTGAAGAAGGTGGCTCAGGGACATACGTAGCTAGAGGCTTGGTGTACTGACGGGACCGAGTCTAAAGGTTGATGTCTACGGTTACAGGTTGGTCAAGGTTCATCATGAGGATCTGGTAATCAAAGGCACCAGATGGAAGAGGTTGAGTGGCCTCCTGACCTTTGGGTGGTTGGGTAGCCACAAATACTTACCGAGGGAAAGGATTAGTAAGCACAACTGGCTGACTAGGTGCAACACTGGGAGGGACAGAAGGGGAGGCTTGCTATCCTCGAAATGTTTCATGAGACTGCCACATCTACTTCATCTGTGGTAAGAGAGGAAAATCATGCATGTAATGACCATAAAAACCACAACAAGAACAAGTCTTATTCATACGAACATGCCTGTCCTGCTTGGGCTGAGTGCCCTATTGCTGATTAGTAGTGTTAATGGCATCAGTTTGCAGATTAGGTCCAGAATTACCGGAGGCAGATTGACTTTGAGTGCCTTTCCTCTTCTTTTTGGAAGGAGGAGGATTAGTCGTGCCCTGCTATGTGTACACCTACCCCTGAGGGGGTGGTGGCTGCTGTTGTGGGGGTTGAGAAGGCAAGGGAGTCAGAGGTGCTAATGCTGGAGGAGCTAGAGCACTAGGTTGTGGATACAGATAATAAGGAGGTTGGGTAATAGTGTGGTAAATAGAAGGTTGGGAAAAATGAGGAGGCATGCCGTATCCTGGATACGTGCTACCAGGAGGGGGAAAAGTGCAGGAGGTGCTGGCCCCCCCCGAGGAAAACCATAGCCCATGGGAGGCTGAGCGTATGGATTAGAGAGAGCTCCAATGATACCATCGGCGGCGTGAGATGCCCTCAGTGCATCGGCACTACCGTGTCTGGGAAGATAAGGTAAAAAAATATAAACATAACCTGACTGAGCGTAGATTAGGTCATATTATAACGCAATTTGGAGAACGGTTTCTTCGTTTTGAGGAAAATGCGATGCGACATATTTCCTGATAGGAGGAAAGAGAGATCTAAGGAAATATTCCATGTAGACACGATCTTCAAAGGTAGGGGCTCGACATAGGCTCTTTCTTCTCCACCATTCCCAGACATGATCGGATAGGTGGGTTGCAGGCGATTGACGGAAAAAATTCAAAAGTTCGGTACCAATGTCATAACAAAGGGGAAGATGGAAGTAAGATAGAAAAGCCTGAGCAAGAGTCACAAAGGTGGTATGAGAGGAAGGGTCCTGATCAACATACCACTTAGAAGCTTCACCAGTAAGTGTACATTGGAACAATTGAAGACGAACAGAGTCATCGATAATGGAGTTAGACGAACACCACATGTGGAAAGATCGAACATGATTTGTAGGATCTTCACCAGCAATACCTTCAAATCTAGGGATGTCAGAAGGGAGCTTGGTTGGCATTGCAGGCCAACCAACATCATGATGTATAGGGTCATTTGTCAACTGGTCAAAATCAGGAAGAGTGAGGCCTGCCATATAGGGGAGCAAGGGAGCAGTCAGGGTAGTGTCCATTGAGGTCTCACTAGTAGTATTCACAGCATTAGGTCCTGAACCAGACATGGTGAAGGTGACAGGAGGAGAACCGGGGGCGGAACGAGAAGGAGAACCCAATAAACTAGAAGAAGAGTCGGAGTATGGACTCGGTGGAGGACTAACTCTACGCAGATGAGTAAGTCTTCCAATCGAAAATTGAGGATGAAGGCCAAGAAGTATCCGGGATAAACAACTTGGTGGCACAATGATGATGACACAAACACGAGATAAAGGAAAAAGAGACCAACAAGGGTAGGGAGGTGTAGGATCAACTGATTACAATGTTGAAACAAGGGCAGAGAGGTGCAGGGTCAATTGATTTCAATGTTTTAGAGTCTTTGCTTGGCAGTGTTAACCAAGCTCTTTTTCGCTTAGGGTGTGTGTGCAAAGTGTGTAAATTTTAATTTTTAAACCCATACATTTGTAGAGAAAAATAAAAAGTGTGCTGTGTAACTGTAAATAAACCTGTAGATAACAGTATATGGAACTAAAATAATAAAAATAAACAGCTAATAATGCAAAAATCTAAACCCATGGAGGTAGGCCTCTCAACCACTAGTTTTTAGGCGGGTAAAAAACTAATAAAAACACACTAAAATAGCCAATAGATCTAAGTTTAGGAGGGATAGGGATCTAAAGGTCAAATCTGTTGGAAAGTGGTGCAGAAAACAACAAAAAATCAGAGGAAAGATTGCTGTAAATGAGGTGGCAAAATGCTATATCTTGGAGGGAAGCAGAGGTGACCCTAGAGGAAAACCCAAACAAAAATAAATGAGGTTTTATGGATGGATAAAAAGCCAATCTGAAGTGGATCTGAAGGTGAGGTATCAGATCTGAAAAATGGCTAAAGACTCTGAAATTTCAGACAACCTGTAACAGCTAAAAATCTTCCACCAAAAGTGGAGGGTACTGAAGCCCGAGGGGGCTAGGTTCCCACTCAGTTGAGTAAAACAGAACAAGTATAGGTCCAAAATGGGTGGAGACGGAGGTCAGACAACCCTGAATAGAGGCCCAGACAAACCCAGAAAACTTTCAGAAAAACTCCCACAAAAAGTCCAGGTCGCTTTTTCTGACCTATTTTCTACAGAGGTCACAGTTTTTGGGCTGAAAAGTGCGTCTTGAAGCTCAAAGTCACAGGTTTAGGGCCAAAAAGTGCGACCTGCACTTTTGACACTCTCAGCGATAGATTTCAGCAAAATTTGTCATCTCAGCTACGACTGATGTCTGTCACTTGCGCAATAGGTCCGAAAACACACAGAAGTTAGAATTTTTAATGTTTTATAGTTTTATAGGTTAAAAAAAACATCAAGAAAATAAAAACAAGAGGTTGAAGAGAAATCCTAGGGTTTGAAGCAGCTGGATATGCAAGGATCAAAAAAATGACAGTGGTCATAATCGTAACCCGTGTGGAGTCGCTAGTTGTTAGTATGAATCTTAATTCCAAGTGTATGAAAAAATACCACTTTAGCTCTGCATAACAAACAACCCTAACAGCAAAGATGGCTACCAATATCCTCAGATCTGCAGTTAGGTGATTAAGATAAATGCTGTAAAAATCTAGATCTATGCATCAAAAGACATTAAGCAGTAATAAAAACAAGATTTACTCCATGCATCCAATAGACAAGACAAGAATATGTTGAATGAATTTTGTTTTAATGGCACCTGGGAGGAAAACATAGAAGGATGTTACCAGTTCTCCTCAATGGGATGGGTTCTTGTAAGTCCTTATAAGCACTTAAGATCTAAAATCTCTCTCTCTTGATGGTGTAGAAAACCCAGACAAAAATGGTAGCAAAATATGACTTTGATGGTGGATCAAAGTCAGACCAAAAGCATAGATCCAAAGTGATATTTAGGCAACAAAAGTTAGTGAATGAATGGAAAAACCCTTCTATTTATAACAAAATATCGAGTTAGTCTAGATATTGGTACATAATTAAAATATTATTAACCAAATCAAGATTCAACTTTTATGGAATATTTTATTATATTTGTTGGAGGGGAAAAGGAATTTGACTTGGGTCAAATCCCTTTATTTGTAAATAATAAATAAATAAATGATTTATTTATCATTTTAAGGATGTCGTTGAGTAATAATCAAATAAATAATGATTTATTTAATTATTTATGGGTGATTTAGTCATATTCAAAAAAGAATATTATTTAAATAAGGTTTAAATAATTATTCTTAGGAAATAATAAGATGAATAATGGTTTATCTAATTAATTTCCCTGTTTTGGGTTAAATATAACTAGGAATATTAATTAAACTGCTGTTTAACTAATTATTTCTTGAGGAAAATCAAACAAATGTAGATTTATTTAATATTTCCTCGTGGGTTTTCCTGTTTGGACTATAAACAACTTAATAAAGGTGGTTTACTAAGTTATTTTTCATAGTGAATGCAATTTTACTTAGGGTAAAATTGGTCTTACCTAGTGTACTTGGGTCCATCTAATAACAATAGGTTAGATGACCAAAAAATGGTGTAACATTAAAAGCGAGTGAAAATTAGGTAGGAAAGCATGAAGATCGCAAAGGGAAATGAGTTTTTGGTAGTAAGGAGATGGAAAATTAAGGATCGATTGCAAGCTTAAAATGTGTAGCAATGGTAAAATTGGTATGTGTTTAGTAGCAATGGCATAGTGGATCTGATTTTACATTGAATGATCATGCTCTTTTGAAAGAAACTTGGTCTTAAAAATTCATTTGTGCATATAGTGCTCTTCTTTCATCGTCTTGGAACCTGCAAAAACTAAGCAATTTCTGTAGTAAAATGTAAGACTATCAAAAGAGAGAGGTGATTAGTCCCTCTTCATTTGATGTATACACAAAATAAAAACTCATAAGCAATATTAATAAAACGAATTCAAGGATGAAAAATTCAATGTAATTTTACCTGATCAGTACCATGGATCCCCAGTTATTCTCTTGTTGGCAACTTCTTCATTGTGTTTTTAACCAATTTTGAGCTTGAGACCTCTTCTCCACACACTTAATGCTTCATCAATAGACCATAAACCAAAATTTCATAAGCTACTGAATTGTGTCGATTATGCAGTTACGTCGATTCTACAACTACCAAAAATCTGGATCATTGCACTCCCTTGCTGCTTTACAACATGAAATTAGACTCAAATGGTGGTTTTTTCAATTATCACAATTATATTTTTAAATATTTGTAGGTTTTTATGAAAGTATAAGTCTGTAACTGTGTTTTTTATTTTTTACTAGCACTCCACTCTTGTCCATGGTCTCGTGGATCAAGAAAATGCTCAAAATTCAAAATTATTGGATCAACTTGAAACCGGATCCAAAGCGTAGATATTGTTACTACGAAACCAACGTAATTCGTTTCACTAAAATCCTACTTTGAATGCTCCCGAAATCACGTTCTGATCGTTTTGTGAAACAACGAAAAAATAAATTTTTGAGTTGTAGGAATGCTGAGTTAGCAGTCAGTATGTTGACTGGCTCATGAAACTTGGAAAATTTTTATTAGTTCTCATCGGCTATGGTTGACACTTGACACTGTTTTACTGGTTACAAGTGGTTGTTTTTTTATTGGTTCACGGTTTATTGTGGAGGGCCAATGAGTGAGTGTCATGTGGACCAACCAATGGTTGCCATGTGGCCTCCTCGTGGTGGAAAAAATGGTTCACGGTTTATTGTGGAGGGCCAATGAATGAATGTCATGTGGACCAACCAATAGTTGCCACATGGCCTTCTCGTGGTGGAAAAAAATTGTGTAGGGTCAAACCACCCTCAATGGGAATTGAAACCATGACCTCATAACTAACAACAAAGCACTTTTACCACCTCAGCTACCATATTTGTTGTTAAATAAACTTATAAAACATGTATTTAACCTTTTACCCACGCGCTTTTGGGGAAGGGGCTTAGCCCCAAGGAAAATGGTGCCATATGACCACGGGCACGAAGGATTTGGGGGCAGTTTTAACCATCCTACAAATTCGACCACCGATCCAGAAGGCCAGATTTGCGCGTTGTTCCCATTTTTGGGGCACACCGGCTGGGTTTGGGTCGAATTGTAGGATTATTAACGACTAAATTGGGTAAAAACATGAAACAATCATATTATACTCAATTTTTGGCAAAATGAGGTGCAAAAGGAGATAAAACAAGGGCTTTCGACAATACTGGATCCATTGGAGGTATTTGTTTTGTTGTTTGAGCTTTCTAAAATCCTATAATTATACTTTTTTATTATGGATTTAGATCTCTTATCCAATTTTTATTGCAAATTTTTAAAACTAACTTTGTTCAATTTTTTTTTTCTTTTCTTTTTCTGATCTTCCAAATCGCGAGAGCACAAGAAGAGAGCATACTCAACAATAGTGAAACTCTTTATTCATTTGGAATGTGAAATTAAAAAGACAAAGTGAAAGGATATGATCTCTAAATTCAGATTGTGGTTCTCAAAAATCTTATTTATTCTCCTTCTTTTCTCAAACATTCCTTCTCTTTCTACATCTTCATGCAAATGATTAGTGAGATGGGTGGCTCTTATTGCACCATCAAAAAAATAAAATTGAAATTAAAATGAAATCTAACTTAAAAACTTAAAAAAAAACACATCACCATACTTGGTTTTATTAATTTATTCTACCCTACTCTACTCTACTGGAAATACAAAATTTATTTCAAGTGTATGCATATTTCCAGTGTAACCATTTTCGTAAAAAGAGTAAAAATATATTCATGCTTAGTTATGAAAAATATACATTAAAACACATCAAAGCATGAGAAACCAATTGTTTTGATATTGCAATTAGGAAGTAAGGTGATTTGATCATTGATTGGAACCATCTTTAAATAAGGCCATGACATTATTGATTCCTTTCTTGGTTTAAATCAATTTGAATATCCTCATTTATTATGCATTCCTTAGATTCTGGTAGTTTCTCCCCATCAACACTTTTGCATGATTCTTTAGTCTCTTCAACAAATTTACAAGAGGAATCAAAAGAGACTTGAAGATATTCTTGTGGAGGTGGGGAGACAGATAAAGTTTTGAATGCAGTTAAAATATACTCTTTCTGAGAAGCAGATATCCCAAATGTTTCTATAATTCAAGAGAGTTCTTGGAAGGACATTCTTCAAACTCCTCAATTGTCCATGAATTACTCCAACTGGTCGATAATTCTCGTTGTGCACACAGATTAGTAGAATTTTTTAAAAAATTATTGAAGTCTAATATATTTTAATAGCTGAATTGGGAAAAAACATGAAGCAATCATATTTTACTCAATTTTGGGCCAAATGAGGTGCAAAAAGAGTTAAAACATGGGTTTTCAACAGTAGTGGATCCATTGGAGGCATTATTTTTATTGTTTGAGCTTTCTAAAATCCTGTAATTATACTTTTTTATTATGGATTTAGATCTCTTATCCAATTTTTATTGCAAATTTTTAAAAATAACTTTGTTCAATTTTCTTTTCTGATCTTCCAGATCGCAAAGAGCACAAGAAGAGAGCATAATCAACAATATTGAGACTCTTTATTCATTTTGAATTTGAAATTAAAAGGACAAAGTGAAAGGATTTGATCTCTAAATTTAGATTGTGGCTCTCAAAACTCTTATTTATTCTCCTTCTTTTATCAAATATTCCTTCTCTTTCTACATATTCATTGAAATGATTAGTGATTTGGGTGGCTCTTACTACACCACCAAAAAAATAAAATTGAAATTAAAATGAAATCTAACTTAAAAACTTAAAAAAAACACATCACCAAACTTCGTTTTATTCATTGATTCTACCCTACTCTACTCTACTCGAAATAGAAAATTTATTTCATGTGTATGCAAATTTCCAGTATAACCATGTTCATAACAAGAATAAAAATATATTCGTGCTTAGTTCTGAAAAATATGCATTAAAACACATCAAAGCATAAAAAAACCATTTTTTTTAATAATGCAATTAAGAAATAAGGTGATTTGATCCTTGATTGGAACCATGTTTCAATAAGGCCGTAACATTCATGATCCTTTCTTGGTTTAAATCACTTTGAATATCCTCATTTATTATAATTCCTCAGATTCTTGTAGTTTCTCCCCATCAAAGCTATTGTATGATTCTTCAGTCTCCTCAACAAATTGACAAGAGGAATCAAAAGAGACTTGAATATATTCTTGTGGAGGTGGAGAGATAGATAACGTTTTGAATGCAGTTAAAATATACTCTTTCCGGGAAGTAGATATCCCAATTGTTGTTATAATTTGAGACAATTCTTGGAAGGACATGCTTCAAACTCCTTAATTGTCCGTGAATTAATCCAACTGGTCTATAATTCCTGTCGTGCACATAGATTAGTACAATTTTTTGAAAAATTATTGAAATATAATATGCAAAATGCTTTTAGTATGATTTTAACCATGCATTTAAAAATGAATGCAACTTTAATGAATTTTATAAACCTTTAGAATAAAGACCTATGTATACCTTCCCCACAACGACACCAAAATGTTGGGTGATTTAATTGCAAGTTAAATTCCTGTCATTTAATTTTTCAACCTGGGGTTTCATAAAATGACGAGGTATACCTATACTATATGTATTAGGTGGTTGTCTTTCAGATTAGAATAATATAATGGAATTAAAACTAGTGACAAAACATAATAAATTAATCCAATCCAAACCAAATCAAACCAAACATAAAGAAATTGAAATCACACTTGCATAAAGGAGATCACTCTTGCATAATTGAAATCACACCACAATTGCATAAATGAAATCACACCATACTTGCATAATTGAAATCACACTTGTAGAATTGAAATCACACTTGCTAAAATGAAATGACACCACACTTGCACAATTGAAATCACACTTGTAGAATTGAAATCACACCACACTTGCATAAATTAAATCACACCTATTGCAAAGTAAATCATACTCACTGAAAGGAAAAGACACACTTGCATAAAACAAATGAAATAAAAAAACTATACTATGCTATCAATATGTACAAAGATGTGAAAACTGTGGTTGATGGGGGCCCTCCATTCCTCAGAAAGATCACTGAATCAACTATCACATCTTGGAGATCAAAATAGCAGTATGTATTTCATAAATATGAAGTTACAAGATATTACAAGAATTATTTCTCCTCACTTTACAAATCACATATTGGATGGAACTTGAAACCTCCAACTAGCTACCTCTGACCTCTAACCACTAGCTCGCAAAATCTACAATTGACAACCTACATTTTTTACAACCCTTTGTATGCAAGGTGCACTCCTATTTATACAAAAATTGAGGATAACTATATAATAAACATAGATCCTTAGATCTCTCCTAAATCCACATTTATCGCTTGTGGTTACAACCAATCTCCTAAACATGTAAGATAGATATCCTCTCAAAATTCTCTTACCCATGATTCTTCTCCTTTGAATGTGCATAGTTAATGATCCACATCCTCTAGAAATATTCCACAAATATTTATGAATTGGAATTTTAAATTATAATTTGTGGTTGGATGGCCAAATAATACCCTTCTAGAATCTCCAAGTAGGCCTACAATATCACAAAACTCATAACACTTCGAGATATATATGAAAACATGTTAATTTCCTAATATTTAATCACAAATTCACTTAAGATACTTAAAACTAATGAATTGGAAAATATTAATGTTAAAACCATATGATAATGAAAATGGTTACTTAATGTAAGGTTATGAGGCTATAGAGTTACAAAATGAGGGTAAAATGATGGAAATGAAGGTGAAAGTGGATGGAATTTTGGAGGCCCAACAACTGTTAAGATATATTTTTATTTTAATATCACATGATAATCGACATATTCTCATGATGACCTTCTCATTGTAATTCATATCTATAAAAGAGAGGATTGTTTTCCTGTGAGGGATAGCTAGACTAAGCGAAGAATCAGATAATAGGATTGGAAGGGGGAAATGTAACAAACCTAGTCAAAATTCCATGTAATAAAGTTAATAAAGGCAAAAAAATACGACCAGGGTCATGGGATACATATTCCAAGTTGAATGTTGGGAAAGACATCCTAGTATGGGTCTTCATTTGATTTATTGTGGCTAAAGGAAATTGGGAAAGGCAATATCAAAGGCTTTGGAAAGGTAATAGGCATTAATTGGCATTTTGTTTATGAAAATAATGAAAATTAGGAGGAAAATGAAGGAAAATAATGGGGAATTGAAGAAATTAGAGGCATTAATGATAAAAAGGCTTATGAGGATTAGGTCATAGCTTTTGTCAGTGTTAGCTTTTGCCAGTTCAATATTGAAGCCCTCTCTCTATTTTCTCTCTCATACTCTTGCACATTTAGAGTATTATTGGAGCACTCTAGCATTGGATCAAGGAAAGCAAAGGAAGGAAAAGGAAGGCATAGAAAAGAAAATATCAAGCAATGAAAAGCGAGATCAAGCTGCTACAGTGGGATTATTTGCATGTATTGAGTTGTATGTATGATCTCCTTGCTAGTTCTGGCATGCATGGTACATGCATGTGTGTTTTTGGTTCTCTTGATGCCATTGGCATGGGTTTTTCCAGGTTTGACAATGGTTTTCATCCTTGCCTTGCCATTTTCCGAATAACCATGGTGTGATGGGGTTCTATTTTACTTGGTTTAGCTGGATTTCCAGATGGTTTCGAAAGAAGTGGGGTTGTCTTAGGAGGGAACACAAGGCCTATGATTGCAACCAATTCACAAAATAGAAGAAAAGATAGATCAACAATTTAAAAATTATCCTCTTCGAGGGGGGAACCTCCTTTACATTGCATAAATGAATAAATTTTTGGATTGTACAAATGATAAGACCTCCTTGATATATATAGGAGTCTAAGGGGTCATAACATAATCGGAGCCTACATAACAATAATAATGTAAGGGCACAATAATATTCGTTAGTGGGCTTCTATGGGGCATAACAATAACAACATGGGGGACATATGGGCAATAGGGTGCTACACTAACAATATCAATAAGGGGAATACAATAGTATTATAGGGGCCTAACATTCTCCTCTCCTTTAAAAAAGAGTTTTACCCAACACTTGAGTAGTTTCGTATGCTTATGTATAAAATTTTCATCCACCCATGTGGAGTCTTCAATAGGTAAGTTCTTCCACTTAATGATATGCTTTGAAATTAATCGATTATGTAGATGTCATATTTTTGTTTCCATGACTTCTTCAGGCCCAAATATGATTTTTCCTTCTTCGTCAAGTTCTAGAAACACTGTTTGAACTGGGATCTTGTCACCAATAACCTTATTTAAGCATGAAACATGGAAAACTGGGTGTACTTAGGAAGATGCAAGAAGCTCCAATTTGTATGCCATAGTACCAATCTTTTGAAACACCTTGTAAGGACCATAGTACTTGGGTGATAATTTATTATCCTTCTTAGCTTTGAGGGACATTTGTTTGTATGGTTGTAGCCATAAAAATACCCAGTCGCCTACATGAAAAATTCTCTCATTGCAATGTTGATATGCCTATTGTTTCATTCGATTATACGCCAGAGTGAGGTTATCCTTTGAGATTTGGATAACTTGTTGTTGATGCTCGATGTGATATTCCATTGCTTTAACTTTAGAATTTTATCTTAAAGATGATGTCATGGATGGAAAATGATATCCATAAAGTGCCATAAATGGGTTAGTTTTTGTTGCGGTATGAAAGGAAGTGTTATACCACCATTCAACTAGAGGTAACAACTGGACCCATTGTGTTTGTTTATCAGATGCAAATCAATGAATATACCCTTCCAAACATTTGTTCACTATCCTAGTTTTCCTGTCAGATTGATGATGATAAGATGAGTTATGAGCTAATTGAGTACCAAGACAAGAAAACAAGTTGGTCAAAAAATTGCCAGTGAAAATGGGATCTTTGTCACTTACAATAATCTTTGGGTTTCCATGTAGCTTTTAAATTGTTTCCATAAATGTAGTAGCAACTGTACTGGCTTTAAAAGGACATGATAATGTAGAAAAGTGTGCATACTTAGTAAGTCTAACAACTACCACCATGGTGACACTCTTTCCTTCAGATTTGGGTAAACCTTGGATAAAATCCACTCAGACCTCCTCCCAACCCTGACCTGCAATGGATATAGGTTGTAACAGAACCAGGGTCTTAATTGTCTCAACTTTTTTTTGTTGGAAAATCAAACATTCTTCCACAAACTTCTGAATATCATATTTAAGGCAATTTCAAAAAAAATCCTTCTTGACCCCCTTATAAGTTTTTAAAAATCTGGAGTGCCCTCCTAAAGGGGAGGTGTGCAATTCTAAAGGAATCTTTTGATTGAGTTAGGAAAATTACAAATATATGCGCAATCTTTGTACCATAATGAATCATATTTCCAAATAAATGTATCAAATGTACTGGTATCTTGCTGCAACTTTTGAATGGGTGTACACACCTCTTCATCATTCTTCCATTCATCCCTTGATTCGTTTATCCAATCAAGTTTGATAATAGAAACAATACAAAGCAACGTTTCCACATCCTCATCCTTTCTTGAGAGTGCATCTGCAACAACATTTTTCTTCCCTTTTTTATAGATGATTTCAAAATCATAACACAACATATCTGAGACCCATTTTTGTTGCTCTTTTGAAGATAATTTTTGTTTCAAAAAGTATTTAAGACTATCCTAATCCATTTTTACCTTCAAATGTCTTCCCATTAGGCAAGGTCTCCATTGCTTTAGTGCATGTAGTATTTCCAACATTTCCTTCTCATAAATAGGTTTGTGTAAATACTTTCCTTTGATTGGATGAATTTAAAAAGTAATGGTTCTTCCTTCTTTCATTAAAACAACACCAATTCCATTTCCCAAGGCAGCACATTCCACAATAAAGGTTTTTTTGAAATTAGGTGTAACTAAGACTCGTGCTTGGCACATTTCCTCTTTTATATTTTCAAATGCCTTAGTTTCTTTTGGAGTCCAAGAAAATGCATATTTCTTTATTAATGTTGTTATAGGTGCTTCTGTTCTCTCAGAATTCCTAAAAAACTTGCGATAATACCCTGTCAACTCGAGAAATCCTCAAAGATGTTGTAACACCCTCTTCCCATATCTACCCAAATAACTGACCAAATGGGGTAAACATGTGACAAGAGGCTAATGTGATCATACTCAACCTCCTAGGTGACCTTAAGGAAATGGAATCTATGGAAACACATTACATAGACCTTGTACATCAACAATAACACCCTAAAAAGCCCTTGGGTCCCATTGACCTTTTTAGCTTTTGGGCCTTTGGACACATGCACATGCTTGCAATCCAACGTCTATGAGGATTTGAATACATGCATAAGCCCACATGCCAATGTTTATGAGGCTTTGGATGCATGCATAAGCTCGCATGCCAATGTCCAGGGACTAAATTCCCCAGTGTTGTGCCATCGTCCTGGGATTTAAGCCACTTTTTCAGGCCCAAAACCCATTCCACTACCCAGAACTTCATGAAAAGTTCATAGATGAACTATAATGACCAAACAATGATATATTTACAAAAACATTCATGAGGAATAAACTGGACCCCTACAAGCCATGACAGACATTTTGTCAAACATGCCATAAACATGAAAGCTACAGGTATAAACAATGGAATGAAGCATAGGGGTCTCATAATTATATGAGAATCGATAAGAAGCACTGCTCCCTTACATCATTAGCTGCAAGATCGTCTATTCGACCATCGATACATTGTGCTTTCATTTACAAGTAAAAACAAGGGGAGAGCCATACATCATGATTGTTAAAATACATGCTTATAACCAACACAATAACAACAGAAACACTATGGATACAACAACCATAAAATCCACATATAAACTAATACATTTTCATATCAAATACCAAGGGAATGAACCTTTCATTGATGAATGTAAAAACCAGTCAGAGATGGGACTTCCACGTTCCACCCGACCATAGATTCGCTGATCCAAATCTCTCTTCATCCAATCACCCCCATTCCATATTCCAAGCATGAAATTGGGACTCAAACCAAAAGAACCAACCATGGAATCCTGAGGCTAAACCACCTCACCCTCATTAATAGAAATCAGACTTTTGCACGATTCACACTGGATCACTAGACCAACACAATAAACATGTCATAACTGACTTTACCGCTATCTCCACCTGATCACTAGACCAACACAAGCATGGATACCACCATATTCTCTCCGCCTACATCATGAGTAATTTTGTTGTCTCTCAAGATTTACCGCAATCCACAGTCTGAATCACGGATCACTAGGCCCTAAACTGAGACATACTCTCCAGGCTTTACCATATATCCCAACCTAGGATTCATAGTCCTGATGGAGAGCACCCACCTCTCAATATTTACCGCAATCCAAACTAGATCACTAGGCCCTAAACCAAAGCAAAACACTAACCGAATTTATGTTGTATCATTCAAATATCCACCTCACTCAGCTTTGAATCCATCCGACAATCCAGCTAAACCAAAACACGAGAACTCCACAACACCATGGCTATCTAGAAATGGAAAGGATAGGCTGAAAACACTGTCACACCTGGAAAAACCCATGCCATGAAATAAATGAACCATATGCAATACCATGCATGGAATATCTAGCAAGGAAATCATATATGAAAATCAATACCTACAAAGAATCCTGATGTAGCTGCTCGATTCCTACTCTTCCTCCTTCCTTCTTCTTTCTTTCTTTTTCCTTTCTTGCTCCAATGCCAAAATGCTCCAAGAAACTCTAAGTGTCCAAGAGAGAGAGAGAGAGAGAGAGAGATAATAATGAGAGAGCTCCAAAACTGAATTGAAAAAAGTTACCAATTGATCCTTAGAAGCCTTTTTATAGATTAGGCCACTATTTTCTTCATTTTCCATTATTTTCCTTCATTTTCCTCCTGAAATGTAACATGTGACCTTTTATCTCCCTTTTCTCTTAGTTTCCATTATAGTCATAAATAAATGTGCCAAATATGCCATTTTTCCTTTCCAAAGCCTTTTCCTTTGGCCTTTCCAATTTCCTTAGCCATATTAATGGAAATGAACACCCACTAGGATGTTTTTCCCAACATTCAACTTGGAATAAGTATTCCATCAACCGTGGTGATTATTTTTAACTTTATTACATGGAATTTTCACAAGGGTTGTTACAGAATCCTCTCCCTTGGGTGACACTTTCCTCGGTGTTCAACCACACATATACCTCAACAAAACTTCTAAAAAGAAAACATATTCCCCATGGAGCTTTATTACATAGATCGATGCAATATTTACAATGATCACCCCGCTGAAAAGAAAACCAACATGAAATCTTAACAACATGACAACTATAACGACATGACACCCATATCGCTAATTGGAGCTTTATAGCATAGCTCATGGCGATATTCACAACCATATACATATGTATATATACCCAAACATAACATTAAAACATATACCAAAAGATCACCAAAACATATACCAATATCACACCAAAAATTCTTTGCCTCAAATGGAAAACAAGGAAGGATACATAGCACGCATATGATCCACCATCTCCCATGTAGCTTCATCGGGCCAAAGTTCTTTCATTTCACTTTAACTTTCTTGATTTCTCGGTTCTGGAGCATGAGCATTTTTCTTTGCAATATACACTGAGGCTCCGTTTAGAATTATCTATCGGGTTCCACCTGAAATATAGACCAATCAATCACATGATGAACATCTTTAGCATAATTATTAATCAATCATATATGTAAAAATTCATGGAATTTCACTGTGGAAGGAAGTGCAAGTCGATAGCCCACTGGTTCGATCCTCTCAATGATCCTGAAGAGTCCACAGAACCGTGATGCCAGGTTGGCACATGATCCAATCCACAAGGAGCTATTCTTGGGCTTGATGTGCAATTACACCTGTTTGTTGAAGATTGCAACAAGAAACAGTGAAGGAGGCATCCTAAACATCATTCCTGATCCTAGTTGGAAAGTGATCACCTAAACTAGGTGGGGCCCACACAGGTGATTTTTGGCGCAAAGTATATTTTTAGACTATGTATATTTTTAGACATGTCGATCATATTCTATGAGTTGTAGGATGCTATTTGTGGATGGTTGGTCAAGTTGTAAAAATAGATGGACTTCTATTTTTAGACATATTGGGTAGAGTCTATTTTTAGACTACCAGTCTAAAAATAGATATGTCGAATATTATTAGCTCTTAATAATATTTGGACTCTAAACATTATCTTATTCTCTAAGTGGAGCACTTCAGTTAAGTGCAAAAATGTGGCACAACAACTGACAGAAGGAATTACGCTATTCCTGAGGGTTTACTAGAGCTATTGCATGGAGGACTTCAGTTAGAACTCATGTGACAGTTTGGTGGAGTTGTGTTCAGTGTAACTCAGTTAGACTCAGTTGAGCTAGTTTTATATAGTCTAAATGAATGATACACTAGTGAGAGTGGAGTGAATTAATTAGTTAATTAATTCACTAAATAATAACTCATTAATCAACTGAACAATACATTAGTTAACTATAGTGCATGGCAGTTTCAGTGGAGACCAGTGGAGAGATAGGTGAAAGGGTAAGATAGACTATCTGTTGTGACTATTAGTGATGCATGAATTGGATCTAAATATACATTGGAGTTGCCAATGATAATAACACAGTCAATGAGAGTGGGATTACATTGAATTGGTCTTTGTAATTAGCTTGGATTGCACAGTGGAGGCAGGCTAGCAGGTGGCAAAGATCGGTGCATGGATTTGCAAGGTTAGGCCTGATTAGTGTATGACGATTGTATTGTAATAAGAGCTTGTGATAAGCTTTGTATGTTTGTATGAGATTGTCATATGATCTCCATGTTACATAATATATAGTTGGGGTTTTCAGCTTCAGGCTTTCCCGTTAAACAACTGTGTTATGTGTGTTTTTATTTCTTCATGTGTTTTTCAATTGTTGATTAAATTTCTGCAAGAATTATAGTGGAAGGATTTTGTATTTAGAAAGAAGATAAATATTTTTAGATCAGGAGAGTCCGGATATATACATGCATATTGTATATAATTTCTACATGGTATCAGAGTTGTGTTATAGATTTTCTACATGGAATGAGAGCAGGAATTTTTGGGTGCGCGAGTTTGCAGAGAATATCTAAAATTTTTGGTGAAATATTTAAAAAAAAAATAGCATATTTGGATTACTTGCGAAAAAATACCCAAATTGAAAAAAAATATCAGTCAAATCAAAGCTCGGATGAGGGAGATATCATCAATTTAAAATCAACTCTTTTGTTAGAAAATTTTGCGACGGCGGGACAATTGCAATGTGCGCGAGCCAAGAATCTACATGCACTGAGGTACAAGATGCATGAAAAGCTTTGAGGAGCAAAGCAGAGGTTAGTGAATTGGTGGTTGAGAGGCAAAGCAGAGGTTAGTGACTTGGTGGTTGAGAGGGAGCCTCTCAACATGCAGCATGAGAAGCAGTCTCGGAAGGTTGTGGAGCAACCACAACTGGAGATGCAGAAGAATATTTATAGATTTGATGTAGATGGGATTTCTACAGAGCTTCCTACTATTTGGAAGTGTGAGAAAGCCTTGAAATTGAAGCTTGAGAGGGAGCAGGATTTGCATGCAGGTAAGAGTGAACCTCATGATGTAGAACAACCACAAGATAATGATCATGGAGTGGGAGCAACCACTCATGCAGAGAAATTTCGTGCCAGATGGGAAGAGGGAGTGCATGCAGCTATACCACCAGGTGAGAGGTGGGGCCACATGCATGAGTAATCCCAAGAGGATATTTCTGGGCAAGATTCATGGAGATGGTGTGGATCTCATGAATTGAACCTGGCTATGAGGTGCCAATAGAGCAACAGTAGCATGATCAGTTGGGTTGATGCAGGTAGATCAAAGTGACAGTGTCGGATGCTGGAGCATGGTTTAGAGTTGACAGTAAGTGCATAGTGCATGGGTGTAGAGTTCAATAGCGCAGTGGTTCCTGAAGACATGTGCAGTAGCTAAGCAGAAGTCGAAGACTTTGATAGATGCATTAGACTGATTGAGTTGTTTGGAGGCTATTCAGTTTCAGAATAGTTGCAGAGCAGATGCATGGAGTTGCATGGCACTTGCAAAGGTTGCAGGGCGAATGCATGGAGTTGCATGTCGCATGAAAAGACAGTCCTTTCTTGTTGAGAGGGAGTGTTGAAGATTGCAACAAGAAACAGTGAAGGAGGCATCCTAAAACATCATTCCTGATCCTAGTTGGAAAGTGATCACCTAAACTAGGTGGGGCCTACATAGGAGGTAATTTTTGAGGCCTTGAAATCCACATTTTTAGACATGTCGATCATATTCTATGAGTTGCAGGATGCTATTTGTGGATGGTTGGTCAAGTTGGAAAATAGATGGACTTCTAAGTTTAGACATATTGGGCGGAATCTATTTTTAGATTGCTAGTTTAAAAATAGATATGTCGAATATTATTAGCTCTTAATAATATTTGGACTCTAAACATTATCTTATTCTCTTGGAGCACTTCAGTTAAGTGCACAGATGTGGCACAACAGCTGACAGAAGGAATTATGCTATTCCTGAGGGTTTACTAGAGCTATTGCATGGAGGACTTCAGTTAGAACTCATGTGACAGAGTTTGGTGGAGTTGTGTTTAGTTTAACTCAGTTAGACTCAATTAAGCTAGTTGTATCTAGTCTAAATGAATGATACACTAGTGAGAGTGGAGTGAATTAATTAGTTAATTAATTCACTAAATAATAAGTCATTATCAACTGAACAATACATTAGTTAACTACAGTGCATGGCAGTTTCAGTGGAGACCAGTGGAGAGATAGGTGAAAGGGAAAGATAGACTATCTGTTGTGACTATTAGTGATGCATGAATTGCATCTACATATACATTGGAGTTTCCAATGATAATCACGTAGTCAGTGAGAGTGGGATTACATTGAATTGGTCTTTTTAATCAGCTTGGATTGCACAGTGGAGGCAGGCTAGCAGGTGGCAAAGATCGGTGCATGGATTTGCAATATTGGGCCTTATTAGTGTATGATGATTGTAATGTGCTCAGAGCTTGTGATAAGCTTTGTATGTTTGTATGAGATTGTCATATGATCTCCATGTTACATAATATATAGTTGGGGTTTTCAGCTTCAATCTTTCTCGTTAAACAACTGTGTTATGTGTGTTTTTATTGCTTCATGTGTTTTGCAATTGTTGATTAAATTTTCGCAAGAATTATAGTGGAAGGATTCTTTATTTAGAAAGAAGATAAATATTGTTAGATCAGGAGAGTCCGTATATATACATGCATATTGTATATAATTCTACACTGTTCCCCAGCCTAAAACTTCTTAAACAACTGGTTCCTATCTGCATAACTCTTCTGCTTATCATGCGCCGCTTTCAAGTTCTTATTGATCACCTGCATTTCCTGTTCCATTTCTGCCAACATATATGGTCCAATTAGTATCCTGTTACTGGATCACTCCAGCTGATGGGAGTGTTGCAACTCCACCCATACATTGCCTAAAAAAGAACCATCTTCAAGGATTCCTGATACCCATTGTAATAGGAAAACTATACCAATGGAAGATACTCCTCCCACTTTCGTTGCTGATGCATCACATACATCCTCAAAATATCCTCTAATATCTTGTTGACCCTCTCGGTCTTTCCATCTATTTGCGAATGATAAGCTTTGCTAAAGGCCAAATCGGTACCCAAACTTGCAAACAACTCCTTCCAATACTTGGAAGTGAAATTTTCATCCCTATCTGACACAATCTCCTTTAGAAAACCATAAAATTTGACCACATCTTTGATGATCACATATGCCACATTGATAGCTAAGTATGTAGTCTTCACCGAAATGAAATGTGCAACCTTTGTCAACCTTTCCACAACAACCATTATGGAACCATGCTGTCTAGCCATATTAAGAAAACCAATGATTAATTCCATGGAAATGACCTCCCATTTCCACTCTGGAATAAAAATTGGATGTAACAGTCTACTTGGATGCTTACACTCTACCTTAATCATATGAATATTGAAACATCTAGCTACAAACTCTGCCACATCCTTCTTTAGTTTCAGCCAATAATAGAACCTCTTTACTGCAGTCAATGTATTTTGGTAGCATAGGTGACCCGAATATGATTTCACATGAAACTCCATCAATATCACCTTCTTGAGATCATTGTTGTCCGACACATATATCATTTCTCTAAATCTGACCAATCCATCTGCCGTGAGACGATAGTATAAATCCTGTACACTTGCACCTATACTTGTACTATGACCTGTACCTGTACCACTACATGTATATGTACCTGTACTAGAACTTATACATGCACGTGTACCACCACCTGTACCTGCACATGTACCTTTACCTATACCCTGCTGCAACTTATGCACAATCTCCATATACCTGTGATCCTGTTGATCATGTCATTCTGTCCCATAGGAGCTCATGACTTCAATGCGATTTACCTATACCTGCATGCTAATAGAATTTGTGACTTGATTCTCCTTTCCCTTGATGTACTTGATCTCGAAGTCAAACTCACTGATCGTGGTAAACTATCTAGCTTGGCTGGCGTTCAAATTTGGCTGGTAAATCAAGTACCTCAACCCAATGTGATCACTCATCTGTATAAATTGCTTTCCAAGGAGATAATGCCTCCAGATATTCAATGCATGTATGATTCCTGCTAGCTCAAGATCATGTGTCCATCATACATAAGGAAACCAACATGACATAAGGAACTCACCAAGTCCTCTCTTGGAAGCATCTGTACACACTAGAAACTCCTTGTTTGGATCTGCAATCTTTAACACTGGAGCATGTGTCAATGACTTCTTAAGCTGCTCAAAACTAGCCTCACAGTCCTCTATCTAATCAAACTTCTTACCTTTCCTCTGAAATGATGTAATAGGATAAGAAATCTGTGAGAATTTCCTGATGATCCTCCAGTAATAGCCTACCAATCCCATGAATGATATCACCTCATCTACATTCTTAGGAGCTACCCATTCCATGATGTCCCTTATATTTTCTGGATCTACTTCGATTCCATCCTTGGATAAAAACTGTCCTAAGCAATGTACCTTAGTTTGGAAGAAACTGCATTTATTGAGCATAGTGTTGGCTTGATGGGGCCTAGACCCAGGTTAAAATGTGGCTGCGCAAACCAGTAAAACCCATGATTACTGACCCTTTTAGCAATGATCTTCATGCATAGACCAAAGTCTCACCCGAGGAAATATATGGGGGTGCTAGAACTAGGTTTATGCATCTTGAGGGACAATGGACTATGGCTTTAGCGTTTTTCTTCCTTGGCAGAGCTTCGTAGGACATATCTATTAATTATACAAGTGTTGTTCAACACATCTGTTGAACTTACTAGCATACTGCACGATCTTACTTAACCATGCATAAAACAAGGTAAAAAACCAAAAAAAAACTATGCTATAAAATTACAGATCAAAACCCTTACTTAGCACAAATATTCATAAACACCAAGTAAAGTAAAACACATCAACAGAAACACAGATCTATCCCAAAAGGTATTTAATTAATGCTCATATCCTTCTGATACATTCACTTCCAACCAACGTGCTCAACTGCAGGGGTCTACGAACTTAGCTGCAGACTTCCTAAGGTCTCCATGCACTCAGTTGTAGGAGCTTTTCCTCTAACCTAAAGCAATAGACTTTGACTCACAAAAGTCTTACATCCAAATGCATTTCATCAATTCTATCATTTATTCCTTCTATGATTTATATCTAGACTTCCTATATATAGATTTTGCATTTATAACACCATGGTCAGAAAACCATGTGCGTAGTTCAACGTTTACAAAATAACACCATCCCATTACATAATAAGGGGATTTGACCCACCCCAAAGCCACTAAGACTCAAAATGGACTCCGTGTTGCACACTCCACTCCTTGATCTGCAGAGTCTTCTCTAACTTCTTTCATCAAGGGGTCCCAATGTCCAACATGCCCCCAACACAAAATTGTGACTCATCCCGAGTCAAAATGCTGGTGTGCCATCGATATTTTCTTTGATATGGCTCAAGGAATCCTTCAATGGTGGAACCACTTCGGTGCATTTATTTTCAAAATATTTGACCTCGCTGAGTAGCGTCTCTATGACCATCTTGGCTACCTTACGCTCAAACCCTCTCTGTGTCTGGTGCAATATTTTTAGATTATTTTTTACAGTTTGGGAGAGTTGGCTAGCCTCAAATTCCCATGGCTTCATTCTAGCTGTAAGTAGTTGCTCCCTCCTGCGTAACTCATCGACCTGATCCTGTAAAATTTTACCCTCTTGGAGACAGGTAAACTGTTGGATTAGTGCTAAGATGCTAAGGTATTTGCATTTACCTTAATTTGATCCAGCTGCTCTAGCTTTTCATGCACTTCAACCTCTATCTTCTGCACTTGAGGGTCCTCCTACAATGAGGCCCATACATACATAACTTCTCCGAATATGTTCGGACACTCCTGAATATGAGACTTAATCTGTTCCATGGAAGCCTTGAGCTCTGTTTCACGTTGCTCCTGGAATTCTGGTGTAGTGGCCGGCTGCAATTGCATCTGTAGCTCAACAATTTTCATAACCATTTCTAGGTATACTTAGTTGACCTTAGCTTTTGAGTCCTTAACCACTGTTGCAAGCTTGGCCACTTTTTCCTCTGGCACTGCTGTAGCTTGAATCTAGAGCTCTGGTAGCTCGTTGCAAGCCTTAGAGATGGATTCCTCCAGCTTTTGTCTATGTGTGGTATTAGCCTCGTGCTCTTGTACTGCCAAATATTTCTCCTCAGCCATACTCTATCATTCTTGCTAAACATATCGAATGACTATGAGAGTGCACTGCTCTATGATCTTCAATTCTTTAGTAATAACCCTGGTGGAACTCATGCAAATATTAGAGTGGCAGCAGGGTAAGATTCAACTTCTTTTTTTGCTAGTGGACTGCCTCTTTCAGCTGCTCTGTAGTGTCGAAACATAATGTGCTTGCAGGGACCAGTACTGCGTGGGCATGCATTGTCATTTCCAGCTCATGTGTGGCCGTGCTTGTGCTTGCTAGTACCTCGCTTACTTGAAACCCTCTCACTTGACTCATGCTTGCCTGAACTACGCTCGTCTGAACCTGCAAGTCCTTTAACCCCTTTTGTATGTCTACCAATACCTTCCTGTATTGTTCTTCAATGTTTCCCCATAAGTGCTCAATGACATTCTTGACAGTATTTCCTATCTCTTTGAGGTCCTGTTCAATAAGGACCATTGCTTCTGGGTCGACGAACCTATCAGACTTCACCTTCTTCCTCACACCACCCTTCTGTGGTTGTTTCCTTTTGGTAGTAAAATGGGAGGGGGGATCAGATGGATCCATGCTAATATCACTGCCAAGAGCATCACCCCCTCCTATATCCAGAGTCTTCGTCTCTGTCTACAGCTCCGCTTCAGTATATTTACTAGTCATGAATGTGACTTTCTTGTCCTTCTTTCCCATTGGTGTGGTGGGCTTCACACCACTCGTCCCTGCCTACTCTGTGCCTTCAGTAAGAGAAGTTAACCAATTTCTTGGCCATTTACTAATGATGGCTTCCAAATATTCTTCTTCTACAAGTTATGTTAACTCGTACCAAACCCCAGTGAGGTCCTTCTTCGCCTGAATATGAATGTGGTGGAAATCCGCTTTGAACTCCGTAATATACCAATACTGATTCAAAATTTTGGGTGATAAATAGAGCTTTTTGTTAATCACCATCTGCAGACTCATCTCAAATCTAGCCCAAATTTTTTTATTTTCCATGACCCTGGATAGCTCTGTCGAATGCCACAACGAGGCATACCTAGAGGCATCACACAAATTGGGGCCCATAGTGGAGAATTGTGACTCCTTGGGCCCCCTCTAAGCCATTAGTGAAATTAATAGCAAGAGCAACATAGTGGAACTACTTGCCCACTTATTGAGCTTCTCTTCAATAAGAGAGGGACTCACTACATAAATATCTAGCCCAATTATACATGATGCCTTTGGCACACTCTGCAACCAAGGATATGATCAATGCAGAAGCCTCCTCTTCACGGATCTTTCTCATAATTTTCTCTACTAAAATGTGCATGACAAAGCACACATACTTATCAAAAATGGAGTTAATTGAATAACCCCGGGTTCCCTTCATTAGACTAAAATATTTCTTCATCTGGTCTACGAGCTGCTTGTCTCGATCTTTGCCCACAAAATTTTCTAAAGGGTCCAATATAAGACAAGGAAGTTTTGTAATATTCCTTATGAGCATCACGTCAATAGGGATCTTCTTCTCTAGCCAAAAATAATAATCGTGCACTAATGCCAATAGTTGGTGCACACAAATAGTGTTAATATCACTTCACCTGAAGAGTGGAACATACAACATGTTCAGTATTCCTACCTCTTGGATACTAGTCACCCATTTCATTGGCTCCAATATTGTCACACTGCCTTCATAGGTTTGTTGGCGTAGATACCTGCTGGGCTCAAACTGCGGGTATTAACTTCGATCATTGAAGTCCTAGTAATACATATGTAGCTAGGGCACTTTGGCCAATAAATCCCCTTCAACTTACACTTCCTCCAGAATCAAAGGCATAAAGACCTTTTATTTCAATGGGTCCAGATCCTTAGTAGGCTTCTCAGAATCCGGCTTCCAGGGTCAAATATATGAAGGCAACCTAGAGATAGGTTCGACCTCCTCGGCATTAATTTCATTTGGTGCTACTTCTTCTTCATCGGATTTTATCTCCATAGCCTTCTTCTGCCTATCTTGGGCCCCCTTACTCTATTGTTCCTTAGGAATATTCTTTTAGGGTGACGAACTTAACACTACCTTATTTGGCTTGGCAGATGGAGCCACTCCTGAAGTGGTTTGATTCCTGGGTGACCTTGACCCCGTGACAGTTGCTGGTGGTGTAGCCTTCATTATGAATCCCAATACTCGGTGGAGAAATTCTTGCTCAATCTCCTCGTAGCTCCTCCATGACATACACCAACTAGCTCGACACTCTTGCAGACAACAAATCTCACTTCTAAATATTAGCGCACAAAGTGTTCGATTTGGGATTAGGGTGCCTTATTTATAGCGAAATTCAAATTCAAATCCCATCATCTCCTTTAGATCTTCCTCATAAATGTTGATTTGGTGGCAGATCCACCTAGATATGCCCATTAAATTCATCCCCCCCACTCCTTTTAATGGCCAAGTCGTTGTCCAATCAACTGTTACAATTCTAGCTGTCACTTTTTGGACGAACTCTGCTAGACTCACCCCTTTGGTGAAGTCTTTGCTCCCTTGGCGCAGTATTCTCTAGCTGCATATGCTTTCATTTTTCCATGTAGTACTTCTACTTCGATGCAACCACTCATCAGCAAAATCATTGAAAGCCTTATGCATCTGGGAAAGTAAGCACTTACATATTTCCTCCCTCAACATAGAATTTTTGACCAGGTCTTTCCAAGTAGACCGTTTGTAACATTCTCAAGTTTGTTCCAATTGCGCAACCCAATCAGGCTGCACCAAATTCCTTGGCTCCTTTGTAATTCATAATACTCCCGTTTTGACTTCTTTAAGAGCCTCATTAATACACTCCCAACCATCGAAGAAGATATAAGTTAACAATAATCCTTCCATCATATCATCCCAATTCATAGTGACATGGCACAAATCTATTTCAAGATACCATTGTTGAGGTATCATATCCAAGGAATGAAAGAACATGTGCACCCACTCTGGTTGAGGTTCTAGACCCCAAGCTGAGATCCAGCGAGATAAATGATCGCAATGATCTTTCTGAGCATCATACTTCTCTGCGATATTCGTGTCTACATGACCAAACCTCATCCTTATCAATTTGAAAAACTCCTTCCATCCTCCTAAACTTTCTTTGTGCGCGCCCCACCATCGGGTTGGGGTGGAACTCAATGCGAATTCCAAAGCTTTCTTAGGTACCTTTTTCTAAAATTCTTCCAGAAATAAGACAAAATTCCTTGTTCCATCATAAAAATGAAAGTCACACACTTTTGATATGGCACAGTGTAGAGATTTGGTAATCTGTTACATCGCTTAGTAGTTACTTCATGCAAGAGATTTTGCTAATTCTCCATTCTTCATCAAAATCTGAAATGAACGAACTATCGCGCTCCCAATATATTCTGCCATTTGCAGTGGATTAATCTAGTCTTCATCCTGTTGAGATTGCAACAAGATGATGAGCTTAGTGGAAAGAAGTCACCTTCACTAAGTGGGCCAGTAGGCTATTTTTGGCGCAAGTCTATTTTTAGACATGTCGATCATATTCTATAAGTTGCAGGATGCTATTTGTGGATGGTTGGTCAAGTTGAAAAAATAGATGGACTTCTATTTTTAGACATATTGGGTGGAATCTATTTTTAGATTGCTAGTCTAAAAATAGATATGTCGAATATTATTAGCTCTTAATAATATTTGGACTATAAACATTATCTTATTCTCTTGGAGCACTTCAGTTAAGTGCACAGATGTGGCACAAGAGCTGACATAAGGAATTACACTATTCTTGAGGGTTAAGTGGAGCTATTTCATGGAGACTTCAATTAGAACTCATGTGATAGAGTTTGGTGGAGTTATTGAGGTAGTTGGTGGAGTTGTGTTCAGTTTAACTCAGTTAAACATAGTTGAGCTAGTTGTATTTAATATAAATAATTGATACACTAGTGAGAGTGGTGTGAATTAATTATTAATTAATTCACTAATTATTAACTCATTAATCAACTAAAGAATACATCAGTTAACTACAGTGCATGGACAATTTCAGTGGAGACTAGTGAAGAGGTAGGTGAAAGAGCAGTGTGACTATCAGTTGTGACTATAGTGTTGCATGATTTTCAACACACAGTAGTTGAAGATGCCAATGAGGATTGCATGAGCAAGGCTGAACCAATTCGAGTTTATTCAGATCCATTCTTCAGCAGTGATTGCGCAGTAGAGGCAGGCTAGTAGGTGGCAAAGATCGATGCATGGGATTTGCTAGATTGGACCTGATTAGTGTGTAGCAATTGGAGATTGTACTAAGAGCTTGTGAGAAGATTCGTATGATGTTGTTACATGATATCTATGACATATAATATACATATAGTTGGGGGTTTTCAGCTTTAAGCTTTCCCATAAATTACTGTGTTCATATGTGTGAATTTTTATGGTTTTAATGTGTGCATGAAATTGATTTTATTTCCACAAGTAACGATCAATAGTAGAAGAGATTCTGTATTGTGCATGAAGTTGAAATAGTGTGTGATCAGGAGAATCTTGGATGTATAATGCATTAGTTATATAATTTCTACATGGTATCAGAGCAGTATTGATCATTGGAGAAATTGCAAAACATTGAAGCGGTTGAGTTTTGTGTTGGTGGAATTCGAATTTGCAGTAGTGTTTTCTTGGTGTCGAAGTTGAGATGTCTTTCAACGGATTGCGATTGGAGTATGCCCTTGAGGGCAGCTCGAATTATATTTCATGGAAGGACAGGATGGAGGTGATGCTGGAGAATAATGGGTTGAAGAAGTTCATAGATGTAGAAATTCCAAAACCTGCTTCTAGTGATGCTGCCGCACTTGACGCATGGAAAAAGAAGACAACAAAGTGTCGAAGGATTCTGTTGGAAGGTGTGAAGGATCACATAGTGTCCAGCCTTCATGGTAAAGCTTCTCCATTCTTTATGTGGAAATATTTGACAGACATGTTCCAAAGTAAGAGCGACCAGAGGAAGTTGGTGCTCAAGGATAAGCTCAGGAATATAAAAATGGAGAAAGGCGACAGTATACCCAAGTACCTCATGAAGTTTGTCCAATGACAGGATGAGCTGGGAAGTGTGGGGGTTACTGTAGATTACGAGGAATTGGTGAGCTTGGCTCTCCTTGGGATTTCGAAGAGTTAGCATTCCTATCAAGACTCTGTCAATGGTTGGGAGAAACTGCCAGGATGGGAGCGACTTTGGTCAGATCTTGTGCAGGAGGAGATAAGGCGGAGTACCAAGGATGGATCTTCATCAAAGAATGCAGATGAATTTTTTTTTGCTTTGGCTACCAAAGCAAGGAAGGGGAAGAGCAAGAAGAATGCTTCTCAATCCGGTGTGAAAGGCAAGAAGCAGGACATGTTCAAGGTGAAGTGCTTTCACTGTCACCAACATGGACATTATGCCACTAATTGTCCACAGAAGAAGAAAAATAAGCAGGTTGCTGGATCTGCAGCTGGAGAGGCCTTAGCCTTGCAGTTTGAGTTGGGATTTTCACTGATCGCATGCTTGGTCTCAAGTATGATGGGTTCAGTCTGGTTTCTTGACAGTGGTGCGTCTTTTCATATGACCAGAGACAAATATTTTTTTAGTGATCTGGATGAGAAGGATCTTGGAGGGCACATCAAGATGGGCGATGATGGCAGATATAGTGCGACTAGTATCAGGACCATTTCCTTTGAGAGGGAGTCTGGTAAACCTTTTATATTGAAGGATGTCATGCATGTTCCAGGATTGAAGAAGAATCTGATCTCGATGGCCATGTTGGAAGACAAGGGATATGATGTTGTCTTTAGCGAGGGAAAGGATTTCCTACACAGTAAGGCAACTGGTGAAACCCGGAGGATAGGGGTTCGAGTTAAGAACCTTTATCAGTTGCAAGTAGATGGCTGCGCAACAATGGCAGGCAAGGCAGAAGGAGTGGTGAGCTGGGATGAGGGCGAGCTATGGCATAGGAGATTGGGCCATCTTCACCATGGTGCTTTGAAAATTTTGCACCAGATTTCTATTGGGCTTCCCAAAGGTACACTTGCGCAGTCAGATCAGTGCAAAGGATGTACTTTGGGAAAATTTGTGAAAGCCACCTTTCACGAGAAGGATAGTCATGCCACGACGATCCTTGAGAGAATTCACACAGACGTGTGTGGACCTTTCTCAGTAGCTTCGATAGCAAAGCACAGGTATTATGTGATATTTGTTGATGATTTTTCTCGGAAGTGCTAGATCTTCTTCATGCAAAAGAAGAGCAAGACATTCTCTAAGTTCTGTGAGTTTAAGGAACTAGTGGAGAAAGAATAGGGGAAGCAGGTGAAGGCTCTTAGGAGCGACAATGGTGGTGAATTCAAAAAGTTTTGCAGTGCAGAAGTAATTTTAAGAGAGCTCATAGCGCCTCATAACCCACAGCAGAATGGGGTCGTAGAGTGAAAGAACAAAACGATCGTGGGTGCTGCACGGGCGACGTTGCATGAGCAGGGCCTTCCCATACACTTGTGGGCCGAGGCATGCAATACTGCAATTTATGTGCAAAACCGTTGTCCTCATAGATTACTTGGCTTGAGTACACCCGAGGAGGCGTTTTCTAGTAAGAAGCCTGATATTTCTCATTTGAAGATTTTTGGCTCACCTGTTTACATTCATGTGACGAAGGATGCCAGGAAGAAACTGGAGCCTACCGCAGAGGTTGGGATATTTTTGGGGTACACTGATACACCTCACAACTATCATGTGTATTTTCTAGACAACCGGAAGATTGTTGTGTGACATGATATCAAATTTCATGAGAAGAAATCCATGAAGTGTTCGCTTGAGAGGGAGCTATTAGTTCCTAAGGATGAGCCTCAGGATGTGGATCAGCCACAAGAGGAGGTTCATGGAGTGGAAGAAACCACTCATGCAGCGCCAAACATCAGAAGGCGGAAGCGCACTACGGAAGCTGAGCAACTAAATCTTGATGCAGAGAAGATTGTAGGAGCACCTACATCACAGCGCAGACAGAGACAATCACCTGACTGATATACTGGTTACATGGCTCTGATGAGAAAGTGTATCGTGACGGAGCCATCCTCTTTCGAGGAAGCTGTGGAGGACCCTACATGGGTAGATGCCATGGTGGAAGAGTATGATTCGATTGTCAGGAACAATGCATGGGAGATTGTCCCAAGGCCGGAAGGGAAATAAATGGTAGGTTTGACATGGATCTACAAAGTGAAGCAAGCAGTTGATGGGAGTGTGGAGAAGTACAAGGCAAGATTTGTTGCCCGGGGCTTCTCATAGATTGAGGGGATCGACTATGAGGAAATATTTGCACCTGTTGCAAGGTATTCTTCCATACGGAGCATCCTAGCTCTCTCAGTGCAGATGGGTTGGCACATTCATCAGATGGATGTGAAGACTGCGTTCCTTGAGGGAGTGATTGAGGAGGAGGTGTACATAGAGTAGCCTGAAGGTTTTGAGATCTTCAGTAGCGAGTTGCATGTGTTCAGGCTCAAAAGAGCGCTGTATGGGTTGAAACAAGCACCTCGTGCTTGGTACACACAGATTGACAGTTATTTCACTAGACTTGGTTTTACCAAGAGCGAGGCAGATCCCAACCTGTACCAGATAGTGGTTGAGGGTAAGTTGCTGATCATTATACTTTATGTAGATGATTTGATACTGATTGGTGATGAACAATTGATACTCTCATGCAAGGTTGATCTTGTAAACTTAGTTTGAGATGAAGGACTTGGGCCTTCTTCATTATTTCTTGGGATTGGAAATTTGGCAGCGCAATGATGGATTGTTTGTGTCTCAAGGCAAGTATGCCCGGGAGATACTGGAGAAGTTCAACATGCATGGCTGCAAGCCTATCGACACTCCTCTTCCTGGTGGATGGAGGAAAGAGGATGCTATATTGGCAAAGGTAGTGGATGCCACTGTTTATCGACAGTTGATGGGGTCGCTTATGTATCTAGTCAATACATGACTTGACATATGCTACGCTGTTAACCAACTTTCACAAGCTATGGTTAAGCCTACCAAGCTCTTTTGGAAGGCATGAAAGCATGTATTGAGATATCTCAGAGGCACATCGGGATATGGATTATGGTACAGACATTCGGATGAGGTGAAGCTTTGTGGCTTCATAGATGCAGATTGAGCAGGGATCCCAACGGACAGAAAGAGCACATCTGGAGGGATTTTCAGTATCGGGTTGACAACAGTTTCTTGGTACAGCAAGAAGCAGAGATCCATGGCACCTAGTTCAGCGGAGGCTGAGTACATGGCAGCGAGTTAGGCTGCATGCGAGGCTATATGGATGAGGAAGATCCTGGTCGAGTTTTTCGGTTCACAGTTAGATCCTACTGTGATACATTTTGATAATAAGAGTTGCATCAAAATCTTGGTTAATCCATTATTTCATGATATATCTAAACACATTGACATCCGGTATCATCATATCAGAGATTGTGTGCAGTGGAATATCATGTTAGTTTCATACATTCCCACGGAGGATCAGGATGCTGATATCTTGACGAAGGCGCTCACCAGGAGCAAATTCGAATATCACAAGGGCAGGATCGGGGTGGCAGATAATCCCTATCTTGTTGAGAGGGAGTGTTGAGATTGCAACAAGATGATGAGCTTAGTGGAAAGAAGTCGCCTTCACTAAGTGGGCCCGCAGGCTATTTTTGGCGCAAGTCTATTTTTAGACTATGTCTATTTTTAGACATGTCGATCATATTTTGTAAGTTGCAGGATGCTATTTGTGGATGGTTGGTCAAGTTGGAAAAATGGATGGACTTCTATTTTTAGACATATTGGGCGGAATCTATTTTTAGATTGTCAGTCTAAAAATAGATATGTCGAATATTATTAGCTCTTAATAATATTTGGACTATAACATTATCTTATTCTCTTGGAGAACTTTAGTTAAGTGCACAGATGTGGCACATGATCTGATAGAAGGAATTACACTATTCCTGAGGGTTAAGCGGAGCTATTGCATGGAGACTTTAGTTATAACTCATGTGACCGAGTTTGGTGGAGTTATTGAGGTAGTTGGTGGAGTTGTGTTCAGTTTAACTCAGTTAAACATAATTGAGCTAGTTGTATCTATTCTAACTGATTGATACACTAGTGAGAGTGGTGTGAATTAATTATTAATTAATTCACTAATTATTAACTCATTAATCAACTAAAGAATACATTGGTTAACTACAGTGCATGGACAATTTTAGTGGAGACCAGTGAAGAGGTAGGTGAAAGAGTAGTGTGACTATAATGTTGCATGATTTGCAACACACAGTAGTTGGAGATGCCAATGAGGATTGCATGAGCAAGGCTGGACCAATTCGAGTTTATTCAGAGCCATTCTTTAGCAGTGATTGCGCAGTAGAGGCAGGCTAACATGTGGCAGAGATCGGTGCATGGGATTTGCTAGATCTGACCTGATTAGTGTGTAGCAATTGGAGATTGTACTGAGAGCTTGTGAGAAGCTTTGTATGATGATTGTTATATGATCTCTATGACATATAATATACAGATAGTTGGTTGTTTTCAGCTTTAAGCTTTCCCATAAATTACTGTGTTCATATGTGTGAATTTTTATGGTTTTAATGTGTGCATGCAATTGATTTTATTTCCGCAAGTAATGATCAATAGTAGAAGAGATTCTGTATTGTGCATGAAGTTGAAATAGTGTGTGATCAGGAGAATATTGGATGTATAACGCATTAGTTATATAATTTCTACACATCCTACGCAGTAAGCTTATAGATCTGGTCAATCTCAACATCCCCATACTCATGTTGGACAAGCTCTATATAGCGCACAACTTTGGAAGGATCTAATGGCACAACAGTTAGGGTACCATTATTTTCAAATATCATCTTCCTTTTCTTCAATTTGATTATATAATCCATGTCATAAGCCCAATCAAATCCAAGCAAAGTAGGATAAGGATTTTTATCATCGACGATCTCAATAACCTCAAAGTCGACTAACACACTTGCTCCATCGATATCTATGTTGATTCCTTGCAATCGCCCCATAGGAATGATATTTTGCTAATTTTCCATCCTCGGCTGAATTGGTGACCATCGTAGCTTAGGCCTTCATATCTGATCCCACGTCTGTTTCGAAAAAATGTTGGCATCTAATTCCAGATCTATAATGACTTGATCCATCTCATAATCTCTGATTTGCGTAGTCAATCACATCTCCTGACTAATTCTCCTCTTATTTTTGTACACTTTATTTACCGTGCATTGTTCCAATTATGGATCTTCCTTGCCAAAACAGTTATCTATCAACTCATGTAACCCTTTTACAACCTTCTGGTCCCTTAGTGGCTTCATACACATCTGCGAGATAGATAGATTAATTTCCTTCACTTAATTTTTCTCCTCAGGCTTATTATTCAGCAGAAATAGTTGTCTCTACGTAGTTGATGTCAAAGATTTATGGGTCTTAAATGTCTTCTTCACTTCCATGAATGTCTCCTTATCATGCTTCTGGACCGTTGTCTTCGTCACAACCTTTCAGATCCATGTCTCCGTCACAGGCTTCTTTCCCTCTGTGATGTCTTTTCCAGTATGCACACCGCTGCACGTTACTATGTTAATACTTGGAGCTTGCATGATATAAAAGAACTACATACAATACCATGCATGCAAAATCTAGCAAGGAAATCATACATGCAAATCAATACCTGCAAAGAATCCTAATGTAGCTGCTAAATTCTTGCTCTTCCTTGCTTGCTCCTTCCTTCTTCTTGCTTTATTTTTCCTTTCTTGTTCGAGTGCCAAAATGATCCAAGAAAATCTAAGTGTCTAAGAGAGAGAGAGAGAGAGATAATAATGAGAGAGCTCCAAAATATAACTGAAAAAAGGTACCAACTGATCTTCATAAGCCTTTTTATATATGAGGCCTCTATTTTCTTCATTTTCCATTATTTTCCTTCATTTTCCTCCTCACATGCAACTTGTGACCTTTCATCTCACTTTTCTCCTAATTTCCATTATTTTCATAAAAAAATGTGCCAAACGTTCTATTTTTCCTTTCCAAAGCCTTTTTCTTTGCCAAATTCTTTAGCCATATTAACTAGATTGAACACCCGCTAGGATGTTTTGCCCAACGTTCAGCTTGGAATAAGTGTCCCATCAACTGTGGTTATTATTTTTGACTTTATTACATGGAATTTTCACCAGGGCTATTACATAACCCTTCCCCTTGGGGGACACCATCTTCGGTTTTCAACCACACATTAACCTCAACAAAGTTGTTGAAAAGAAAACATACTTCCCATGGAGATTTATAAGATATCTTGATGCAGTATTTACAATGATCACCATGCTAAAAAGAAAACCAACATGAAAACATAACAACATGACAACTATAATTACATGACACCCATACCACTTATTGGAGCTTTATAGCATATCTCATGGAAGTATTTACAACCATATACATATGTACATATACCCAAACATCACATCAAAACATATACCAAAACATCAACAAAAGATATACCAAACATATACCAACATCACATCAAAACTGCTTTGCCTTAGCCAACAAACAAGGAAGGATATATAACCTGCATCTGATCCATGATATCTCATGTAGCTTCATCAGGCCCAAAGTACTTCCATTGCACTTTAACTTGCTCGATTTCTCAGTTCCAGATCGTGAGCATCTTTATCTGCAATATACACTAAGGTTATGGCTGGAATTCTCCATTGGGTTCCATCAATATAGACCAATCAATCACATGATCAACATATTTAACATACTTCCTAAGCAATGATATATGAAAAACATCATGTAATTGCAATGTGGAAGGCGGTGCAAGTCGATAGGCCATTGGTCCAATCCTCTCAATGATCCTGAAGGGTCCACAAAAACCGTGGTGCCAACTTGGCACATGATCCAATCCACAAGAATCTATTCTTGGGCTTGATGCACAAGTATAATTGTTCCAAAACCTAAAACTGTTTAAACAACATATTCCTGTATGCATAAATATTCTACCTATCCTATTCTTCTTTTAACTTCTTCTTGATCACATGTATTTCCTAATCCATTTCTGCCAACATATATGGTCCAATCAGTTCCCTGTTAACCATATCACTCTGACTAATGGGAGTGCTGCAAATATTCCCATAAATTTCCTCAAACAGACTCATCTTCAAGGATTTTTGATACCCATTGTTGTAGTCCAAATCTACCAGTGGAAGATACTCTTCCCATTTACGCTGCTGATGCATCATATGCATCCTCAACATATTCTCCAATATCTTGTTGACTCTCTCGGTCTGTCCACCTGTTTGTAGATGATAAGATGTGCTGAAGGAAAAATCGATGCCCACAACTACAAATAACTCATTCCAAAACTTGGAAGTGAAATTTACATCCCTATCTCACACAATTTTCTTTGGAACACCATGTAACCTGATCACATCTCTAATGAACACCTATGCCACATCACTAGTTGAGTATGTAGTCTTCACCGGAATGAAATGTGCAACCTTTTTTAACCTCTCCACAAAAACCATGATGGAATCATGTTGTCTATATGTGTTAGGAAATCTTGTGACAAATTCACATGGAAATGACCTCCAATTTCCACTCTGGAATCGCAATCGGTTTTAGCAGTTCACCTAGATGCTTACACTCTGCCTTAACCATATGACAATCCAAACATCTAGCTACAAAATCTGCCACATCCTTCTTTATATTTGGCCAATAATAAAACCTCTTTACTAAAATCAATGTCTTCTAGTAGCCCAGGTGACCCGAATATGGTTTCGCATTAAACTTCCTAAAGATGACCTTCTTGAGCTCACTGTTATTCGACATGTTAGCACTCCTTAGTTTCCCAAGGCTAGGAAAGGAAACAAAAGAGGTAACCACATACCAAATTTTGAATTGGTATCTAGCCCTACCAAATCATAGAGGGCTCTCTCAAAATAAATCTCAAAGCCAATGGAAGTGACTAGAGAGTATTAGGGTTTTAGGCTAGTTATCAGCTTACTAGGGTTTTGTTTAGGGTTTGTTGGATAAAGAGCACCAGGTTTAGGAACTAGGCCAAGTATTCCAAAATATCAGTTTTAGACATACATTGAGGCAAGGTAGGTGTAATTAGTGACACAAATTGAAATTTTCATTATAGAGTGGTGAGGAGGAAATCAAATAAAGAAACTAAGTGAGCATACATACATGAATTCACTTGTTTGGAAGAGAAACACTTATATGCAAAACTCAAGAAAAGTAGAGCCTTACATGTAATGAAATCTATTTAAACCTGAGGAGATAATCTTGAGAATAAGTGTATACAGCTGCTAAAAACATTTAATTATATGCTTAAGAAAAACTGAAGAAAACAATGTCACTAACCACATCACAAGAATCCCATAAAAATAGCTGCAACTGCCTATATTATTTCTGCTAAAATCAAGTACACAAGTTCCAAAAGTATGAGCTTCAAGTATCCAACATTTTTTAGAGTTGTTTCTGAGTACATATAGAAGAAAAACAAGGTTCCACCTCTAAGGGGTCTAATCCTAATCCATAAGAAATAATTCATGAACTGAATTACTCATTGCCAAATCCTATGGAAGTGAGAAACAACTTTCCCCTTTTTAGCTAACTAATTGAGATTATCTCTCAAAGCATTGATCACAAGATTGTTTATAATGATGATGATTAAAAATCCTGTTAGAGTCAAATAAAGTCATGAGTCAAATATTTACATCAACCAAGTTTGACTTTTGACCTCCACGTGTAGTGAAAAATCTTCAAACATAGAAACGCAACAACTTTCTAGGAAACACAACAAATGTCCATAACAGAAGTGCAACAACTTTGGCTTGATATTTTGATGAATTGGAAGAGTTTTTGAATGTTTCTGAAGGCTGGTGAATAAATCTTAGGATGTATACTATACCCTGGGACCATTAAGTCATCCAAAATCATCATTTTAGCCCCCTCAAAATTTATTTTAAAACCAAGTGTCCAGAAATGCAACGAATTTATGAAGAGGTGGCAGAAAGGTGTAAAAAAGGCAGTGTTTTATCATTTCCTACAAATTTATCACTCCCTAAGTATCCTAAAGTGGTTTTCTGGTATCTTTATGCTTTTAGCTATCCAACCATGCTTGAAATTTTGGATCTGGACACTCTGAGGAAAAGTGCAACAACTAGTCACTGTGTTTCTGTAGGATGTTTTTGACTGTGTGAACAAAATCTTCAAAATTTCAAAAATGTTTGTAATTTTTTATTTATTTATGTCTTTACTTCATACCACTAGTGATGAATCAACCAATAATTCTTGTATTTTCTTCATTTTGAGTCTCCTTGGGGTTATTTTGAGTTTTTTTTCATATTTTTCATCCTAACCTAGCAAATCACGTTCCTAGCATAATAGTGCCTTGCCATATTTTTTTGAATGGTGGTATCCATGTTTGCTTTTCCCAGGAGCTTCCCCAAGTGTTCCTTTACTCTTCCAAGCCAATACTTCCTATCTTTCTCAAATTCAGCAACTATGGTGTCATCTATGGTGTTTTGGGCTTGAGGAGGAGATGGATCTTCTACATTTTGTTGCTTTCTAGCCATTGCCCTTGTCTTAGATCTCTTAGGCTATGTTTGAATGTTCTTCTCTTCCAACTGCTCTACATCAATGATGGCTTTAATTTTATCCTTTGCTGTAAAAATACTTGCTTGGATTGATGATAGAGGTTCTTCTTGTGACTTGCTATGATGCATTATGGTTTTCCTCAACTGTCTATTCTCCTGCTATAGGAAAGCCACCGTGAGATTGGCTTTGGATAGGTTATCTTCTAGCTCTCTAATATGTGCCTATTTATCCTTGATTATGTCTTCTGCTGCCTTGTTTCAATGCTTTTCTCCTAGGTCAACCATCTCTAATTTAGGAGGCACCTCTTCTTCATTTTGCTATGGTGAATCATGTCTGCTTAGAGGTGATTTATGTTTCATGGTTTTAGTCCGCATTGGTTCTTCAGTAACAATCTCCTCAGATAGTATTATTGGCTCAAACATAGTTTTAGGCTTAAACCTAGGCATCTCCTCTTCTGCTTCAGGAACAAATACCAACTTCTTACTTTTCTTGTCTATGTTTGAAATCTCTGTTCTAGGATGAGTTTTTGTCACTGATGGCATGCTTGATGTTTCAGCTCCCTGTGGTCCTGATGATGATGAAGGAGAGCTTTGACTCTTTTATTGGTTGGAGACAGGTAAGAGAGAAGCTGCCTCCAAGAAATATTCCCATGACATGTTGATCTATGTTGACTATTAATTTGACCAGAGTATGATGAAAGAGGCTTGCTTGATGATCTCTTCCTTTAGACTGCACCTTCTCTATCATTTTCACCAAAATTTGAAACAAATAGTTAAGTAGGTTTAGGGGCTTCTTAGAACTGAAATGCATCAATAAAATGATGTGATATTGATATAGTCTACTAAACCTGCCCTCACAAGTGAAATAATTCATAATAATCTTCATCAGAGGGTTGTACTTATCCAACAATTGCCTTCTAGGAAAAATATGAGAAGAAGACTCCTTGTATTGTGATTTCAAGAAAATTTTGTAGTGTTCCAGGTTAAAATCCATTCCCTTGAAAAAAATTTCACCTTAATTAGGGATAATAGTTGATGAAGCTATGATCTCTTTTGATACTGGAAAGTTCACCCCTGCTATATTTTCTTGATCCTTCTTGAAATTAATGGCAAAGAGGCTTGTTAGATCATGATGGTAGCCTACCTCTTGCACCTTTAGACAAAACCTTAGGAAACCTGCCTGCTCAAATGATTTTCTAATGAATTCTAATGAATTGAACTCTTTCATATGAGTTGGCTAATATCTTGAGATATTTCCTACCTTATACCTCCTCCTTTCACTGGTCTTCACCATGTTTATAGCTTCATTTTTGATATAAAACCCTAGTTTCAAACAAGAAATGGCAAGGGATTTGTTGTGCAAAATAGGGTTAGAGGTAAAAAAACTTGAGGGAAGGGAATGGAGGGGATGGGGGGTAGGAAAAATTCTAAAAAAATTACAGGATATAGGGATAGGTGTTAGGAACACAATGAAAGTGAAATTTCCCAAAATGAGTGAGAAATAAGGGGAGAAAAGGGAAAAATACAGATTTGTGCCTGAAGCACAACAACAAGCTAGGTTTGATAATGGAAATGGTGAATATGAGGGAATTTGAGTGGCGGGATTGATGGATAATGTTTTATGAGGGTAAGAAAGGATATGTAAACTCAAAAACAAAGAGAATCTGTCGCAACTGAAGCTATAGACCATAGAAAAGGAAAACACAACAAGCAAAACCCTAGGGATTGAGTTTGATCAATTTTTTGAAGAAAAAGATTGCATGAAGGGTTTGAAAGGTTGGAATTACTTGTTAAAAGAGACTTTGATGCATTGAGATGATAACTGAACCCTTTCTTTCTCCCTTTTTCCTCCAAATGAAAAGTGCAACAAGACCCTCCAGAAAGGCAACAAACTGATGAAATATGGCAGTGATGGTGAAATTCATAGTTCCATTGGCTATGGAAAATCTTCAAAGAGGTAAAGAGGAACTCTTGAGCTCTTGGAAGGATATAAGAACGTTTTGAAATGCTTTGATGTTCCTTTACAACTTTAAAACTCGATTTTGCCTTGATAGTGGAGTGATATCATATACTTTTGACCAAATGACTTTATTATGTGATTTGTAATGCAACATTATTTCTTCAATAGGAAGGTTACATCTCCAATGTGACAAAGATGTAGCTTGATAATATGATGTAATTTATTCCCTAATTTTCTAACTCTCACGGCACCTTACTAATTTTTCATGGTGAATGAATTTAAATGGAATATGATGATCACACACCCAAATTAATAAGTATTATTACTAATTAGATCAACAAGACACTCATGACACTTTCATGATCAACCTTATGACACCATGAATTTTTCTTTTTAGATTTTAAATAATGACATTTAATGAAGGAAAATGACCTATGGTGACTCAATTAATCATGAAACCGATTTCAAAATTGACCTTGATGACCATGACATGAGCGTAGAATTACACCTAGACAATGACTTAGGACCATTTGAAAACCAAGTGAGATGCCAAATTTTATTTGAAAATAAAACAATTTGACCACAAGACTATAACTATAGTGGAAAGTGTAAATTTAATCACTGTGACTATTAGACACTAATTTTGGCTCCAATGGGGATGGAAGCTCCTTTAGGAGGTGTGAAGAAGAACGTAGAACAAGTAGCCTTATTCATTGGGCAATGGAGTCACATACAAAACTCTACAATCAAATGACTGACTAACTATACTGAGAAATTTTTTTTGACTTGAATTGACTCAAAAATTGACTTGAATCTTTAACTTTAAAAGAAACCAATAGATGATCAGAGAAGCCTTATGGCTTTCTCCTCGGGCTTCAAACTTCTTTGACAACTCCTTCAATCTTTGGCAACAAATAAAATGTTATTTACCATGGAAATGAAATCTCTTCTACAAGATTAGGTAAAATAGTGTTTGAGGATTCTACCATTCACTGGTCCTCCTGGAAGTGCTTGCCCATCAATATATTCTAATAAGCAAGCATTATTCCCTCTAAATGTTAAAGTCTTGTAGGGTCCTTTCCATAGGTTGTCAAACTTACCATGTTTTCCTTTAACCTCATTTCGGGCATCCCATCAGAGAACAAAATATCCCAAGTTGAAATCATCAGCCTTATTTTTCTTATCATAAATATTCTTAATCTTCTCGTGGAGCTTTGAGGTGTTATTGAAAACTTCTTCCCTGGACTGTTGGAAGTGGATCATTTGATTAATTCTTCGTTGAATGTCATTTTTCTCACTATCAATATCTTGTAGGATTTTCATCATCGAAACTACTAGGGATGTTGGAAACACTGTACCTACACCATAAACCAGCTGAAAGGGTGACATGATGATAGATATCTTTGTGCTAACTCTGTTTTCCCATAGAGAATTAATTAAATTTTTGTGCCAATTCCTTTTGTTCTCTTGCAACAACTTTTTGATTATGTTCACCAATGAATTGTTTGATGATTCTGCTAACCCATTGTTGTGAGGGTAATATGTTGTTGAATACCTAAGTATTATGTGATATTTATCACAAAATTCTATCATATTTTTGGGTTTGAATGTTGCTGCATTACCAATATTTTCTGCGGGCAACCAAAACGGGACAAAATATTACTCTCCATAAATTGAGCAATTACCGTGTCTATAGCTTGTATCATGGGAATGGCCTCAATCAATTTTGTAAAGTATTTAGTGGCAGTGAGTATCCACTTATGTTGAGCTGATGACAGAGGATGAATCTCACCGATGAAGTCAAGCCCCCATTGTTGGAAGGGTGCTTGAACTGAAATTGGTTGCAAGGGTAGCAGTAACAATTTTCTCTTTCCTTGGAAAACTTGGCACTGACGGAAGCTCATGACTATTTTATATACATCAGAAAATAAGCTTAGCTAATAGAAGTCAACCCTCAATATATTATTTGTTGTATTTTTCTGAAAAATACAACCACCACAATCACCTTTATCAAAATCATTCATCACTTCCTCAGCTTCACTTTCTACCAAACAATTTAATAAAACCCCTCCCGAATATTTCCAATATAAAGCATTATTAAGAATACAATACTTAAGAGCCTTCAATTTCAGAGATCTACCTTTTCTCTTGGACAAACCCAAGTTGCATTACATGAACTATATTTTAATACCATGGCGATGAAATGAAAATTTGAGATACCTGAGGGAATGAATCAGACAATTGCTCCTCGAAAAGCGCATCAATAAAGTTGATGTATAAGGCATGTAAGTTAGATTATGCGATGAGCTTAGCTAAGCCTTGTCCTTTGATCAGTTTTGTAGGTCTGATTTCTAAATCATATTCCATCATAGCAACTATCCAATTACCACGCCTTCCTTCACGATCATTATGTGTTAGCATATCCTTGAAAGTAGTATTCAGAACATAGGGAAGAACATGAGAATGAAGGAAATAAACTCAGAAGTCCTTCAAGGATTTAAATAGCACCAATGCCTTCTTTTCAATTATATTATATTTTAAAGCTCCATCCCTTATTGTCCTACTAGAGAAGGCAATCATCTAATCTATTTTTTGATCTTTCTTTTGCATGAGGACAACAACTAATGTATGTTTAGAGGCAAAGGAAAAGATGATAAAGTCTACTGTATAATCCAGGATGATAAGGATGGGAGCACGGGACAATGAAAAATTGAATTGATTGAATGATTAGCTTGCCTCATCAGACCATTTCAACTTGCTTCTTTTCTTTAACATATTAATGATTTCCCTTAAGTGTTCAACAAAGTTAGAAATAAGCCTTCTCAAGAAATTGGTCTTACCATTGAATGACTGGATTTCCTTTTTATTCCTAGGAAAATCCAGATTCTGAATTGCCTCAATCCTTGAAGGATCTATTTGGATGCCATCTTTAGATATAATATGGCCGAATAATTTCCCCTCCTCCATAGCAAACAAAATTTTCTTTGGATTCAATGATATGCCAAATTTTCTGCATCTTTGGAAGACTGTATTTAAGTGCTGCAAGTGCTCTTCATCCGTCTTTGAAAAAAATGTTATGTCATCAAGAGAAATGACCAAAAACACATCCTTCTCATTGGAAAATGTGATATCCATCGCTCGCTGAAAGGTTCCTCCTACGTTCTTCAACCCAAATGGCATCTTAGCATACATAAAAGTACCCCAAAGTGTTGTGAAGGTTGTCTTTTCTTGGTCATCTGAATTGTTAGCACTGCATTTTTTCAAAGTCTGGTCACTGTTGTTGTGTCTTTGATCCTATTTTGTATCCTAACCTATGGTTGAAGGCCCTGTAGGGTTAAAATGTGTATTATTTTTTATCATTTTTTAACAAAATCCCAAAAATTTTGAGTCCAATAATTTGTTTTGTGTCTTAGAGTTATTAGGGTAAATTTTCTTTTAATAAGTCTTTTAACTGCTTTGAGTAGTTAAGGTAATTGGTTTAGCTTGAGAAGTATTATTTATTCACAATGATATATTTTATCCAAGGCTAAGTAAATAATGTCCGAGTCATCAATTATTTTAGGAATAACACAAAATTAACTACCTTTTCTAAAAATACAACTATTTTCTTCAGAAAATTTGGTTTCACAAGCAACACAGAAATAACCACCTTTTTAAAAAAAGTAGCTATTTCCTGTAGAATTTGTACATGGAGGTAAAAAGGCATTGCTCAGGTGAAAAGACACTGCTCTTTGAATATTGAAGGTTTGCTAAAACAAGAGGTATTTCTCTTCTCAAAGGTGGCTATTTCTAATTGGAGGATTCATTAAAAGGAGTTGGCTATTTTATTTGCTAAGGCTAGTCAAATCTAATACTACTCATTAAAGGTGAAATATATTAAGGTTGAGGTAAGAGTAGCTATTAGTTAATAATTCGATGGAGTGAAATGTTCGGTGGAATGATTTAGCACCAGAATTTTAATCATTTTATTTCATGTCACTCTCTCTCACCATTATTTAGGGCATAGAGAGCTCTATTTCCATTTATCTCGAGAAAGCTACAACAAACGGTTTCTTATCCTCCAACAAGAAATTTTTTACCTCGTGCCAACAATTAGGGCTTCATGGAGGGTTGTTGTTCCTTGTTTTATAGGTGTGAATTAGTGGTTAAGTTATCTATTAACAAAACGGGTAAGGGTGGTAAGGTGAACCGTTCAGAAACAACCAATACTCGTTTCGTTGATCATCGTGCAAAGCCACAGTTCCAAGCAGCAGAGTGGTATCAGTTTTAAAGAAGTTTTCAGGTGAAAATGTTGCAGTTTCTCAGGCATTTTCCAAGTCATTCAATGGAGAGAAGGTTAAGTTGGGGTCTTAGACCTTCAGGATCAAAGAGACTATCATTGCAAGGGATACCCAAACATTATCTACACGTGAATCCTGGTATAAGAGGAAAAATCTGCTTAAAGCTGATTTAAATCCATATCTTAAGCTTGAGCATGAAAATATAGATTTGACTCCTACTGTTCACATTTATTATTTTATGACTAAGTGGCAAGATGTTATTGCCACTGTGCAACGTTATATTACCTATGAAGGAAAGTTTTCCACTATGCATCAATATCATATGAGGTTTCTAGCTCACATTTCAGGTTCTAAACCCATGAACTTACCATTTTTCCTCTATAAATATCTATTGAAAATATATCAAAAAATACAAAGGAACCTATACTATTCTCTTCACAATATTTATCACAAGGGTTTAATAAAAATGTTGGTGGTTTATCATCTGAAAAATAAGAGAACCACATGGGAAAATTTCGTAGCAGATGAAGGTTTTAGCAGTGTTAACTCAAGGAGAAGGGTACGAAGGCCTTTAAGGAAAAAGACCCAAGAGGAGCAGTCAAGCCCTGCACCTACATTGACCCCTTAAAAAACTGGTCAATCTTCTACACCATCTAGCAGACAGACAAGGAACTCAACTAGGAGAGCTAGAGTTCAAATCACCACTCCTATATAAACCATCACTCCTATACAAACCATCACTCTTATACCTATAGTGCAACCAAACAAGGAATTTTATACCAAAAGATCACCTAAGGAGCCATAGACCTTGGGGTATTTTAGGCAGGAGCATGCAAGCAAGCATAAAAAAAAGACTACTCTACCTGACAAGAATGCTATATCTAAAAGCAAAGAAGAGGTAACTTCCTCTTCAAAAAATAAACAATGGAGAAAAAATATTCTGATAGAGGGATCTTCAGTGGAAGTCAGAGATGAAGTCTTAACACCAAGCCTTGTTCTAGAGACTAAATAAGAGAATGAAGAAGAAAATGTCACTCCAACACTAGAGGAACCTACACTGGCACAAATATTTTCCTCTCTCAAAACATCAAATAAGGGGAAAAGTAAAGTTTTAGAAAATACAACAGAAGAACCAACTATAGGCCAATTTTATCCATCTCTTAGTTCATTAGCCAAAAGAAAGAAGAAAGAAATAATCCACTCATACTCATATTTTGAAGAAGAAAGCAGTGAAATAGAGTTTACTAAAACAAAGTTTGAGGAGGGGCAGTCAAGCAGAGTTATCCATGGAAGAAGGAGGCCTTCATACATTCCTAATCCATACATTCAAAGGCCTCATACCAGACCAAAGAATAAGCTTAGGCTAGCAAGAAAAATCATAGCCAAACCTACTCTCAGAGATGATATAATAAACATAGATGAAAGTCCATAAAATGATCCATGGATGAAGACTTGGAAGAAAAAACAAGTATAAAAGAGAAAGCCAAAAAAGAGGGTCACCAAGGAAGAAGCTATTATGATTTTGCTTATATACTAGATATTTGATGATTGAATGTCTAAAACAATGAAAATTTAAAGAATCATATCATTTTTGGTTTATCTACAGAATTTTCAGAAATAGCTACCTTTTCTAGAAAAGTAGCTATTATTTTTAGAATTTGTATAAGAAGGTGAAAAGGTTGCTTTTTGTTTCTAGTTTGGAAGAATGACACTAAGTGGTGATAAAGTGATTTTAACCTCAATGGTAATGGTTTTTTCCAAGTGTCATCTAGTAAGTATATCTTCCAGATGTGATTTTCAGTTGGCTACTGCTACACTTTTGTGGATAAAGGTCCAGGTGTCCTTTTCAGTTGGAAGTTCCAATTTTTGTGGAGGAAGTTTTCCAGGAAACAAGGAGCACTCAACCACCTCAACTCAGCCACTTCGAGCTCCATACTATCAAGTTTTGTCTTCATTATATTTCAGACTACTTTTCTGTTATGTTTAAGATAAGATTTACTATATGTAGAGGATTGTAATGAAGTCTCTAAAACAGACTTGCACTTTTTGTGGAGTCTTTAACAGAACACCTTTTTGTATATATACTATGTAAAGCAATGAAGAAAGGGTTCGTTGGTTTTTCATCTTATTGTATATTGTGTTGTATATTTTTGAGTATATAATATATCCAGATGCACTCTTGAGGACTCACAATCTGTATGGTGTGTGTATTGTTTTCCCTTCCATTTTTACATACCTTATCTATCTTTCAAGATTTATTATAAAAGTTCTATCTCATGCTTTTATGAGTCTTGTGAACCTCCAAGACATATTGATTTGTTTTTGTAAGTCTTGTTCCAATATTTCCTAATTCAATATGAATTGAAGATTGTTCATAAGCATTCCTTGGGGTCAAATTAAATCCTTTCTTATGTTCTTGTAATTCTTTTCATCTAGCATGCATGTTAATATGTTCTTGTGAGTCTTGTTCCATCAAGAATTCGTGATTAATAAGGTCATGTTAGATGGAAGCATTCCTTGTACTGGGATTCTTAAAATGTAAAGTGAGACTCTTGTAATTATTTTAAAGCATTCTTTCACTATACATTTCAGATCTATAATTTGTGTCACCCTTTCCTCTTAGCAGCGAGCTTCTGTTTTACATATCCATTGTTTATCTTCCATCCTTCTAATCATCAGGCTACAAACTAAACCTTGCTACCACATCATGCACCAATGCCCTCATATGTGTGAGAGATTCTTATTTTCTCAAAACCCATTTCAGTGTGTGTAAGTTCCAACCACTTTCCAAAAAAACCTAATCTGATTATAAGAAAATCCCTTGAGCTTAAGATGTGTCTAGTCAGGCACTTGTTACAATCCAAGTGTTGATTCTAGCGCTAACATATTTTGGTGTGTCTGCCAGGAGAAGAAGATTCTGAACTCAATATTCTCCCAAAGTTTTTGCATGAATGCCTAGTGCTAGTTCTTATGGGTGAATAAAAACTAGTCATTTTTCTGATTGTAATTGGTTCACTTGGCAACTCCACAATGAGGATGAGGGGTTTCAAGACCACCTAATACAAGAAGAAATCAGAGATCACCTCCTATGGCTCCAGTTTCTGACCCCAAAAATATCATAAAGGATGCAAGAGGGAAGAAAAAATCAGTTGAAGATACATCAAATTCAGTGAAAAAGGTACATTCAAATTATATTCCAAAAGAAAAGGCACCCTCGTCTATATTAAAAGCTAATGAAGTTTCAGTTTCAAAATTCTCTACTGAAATATTTCAAGTTGAAACTACTTCTTTAAAAGATAAATTAGATGATGTTTGCTTAAATTCAACTGAAAGTACCTCTCAATAATCATTTAGTATATCAGAGACAAGTATTACTCCAGTGAAAGAAGAAATATCAGAGGTTTTAGTTGTCAGTGAAGAAAACCAACAATCAAAAGCCTTTATATTGATAGAATGGGAATTAGAACAAGTGTTGGAAATTACACCCTTCCTAGATAGGGATATTTTAACTGAAGAAGATATTAAAACAATTCTAAGCTTCCTTCAAACTCATCCTGAATATAAGTCCTCTCTTAGCCCACAACATGAGTATTTTCCTTTGTCTCAAAACCCATCTATTGGCTCATCCTCTTCTCATCAAGGAGAAGGTAACCTTCCTGAAAATTTGACCTTTAATCTCACTGAATTTTTAGCTCAACAGAACAAAACTAAAGTTGCCCCAATCCTTCAAGAATATACATCTGAATCTGATTCTCCTGGAGAGGTTTAAATAAAGTATTATTTTGTTTATTTCTTTTAAAATACATTGTTTTTAGCTCCAAATCTTGAAGAAACAACCCAAGAACTTCAATATTTTTTCATTAAAAAAAAAATACAAACTCCACAGACCATAATTTCTAGCACTCAAGCATCTACATTAGCAAGTCTTCCACTATTTGTAGCTCAGAAAGTCATGGCTCAGCCTCCTCCTACAATGATGCAGCAGATTGTTGTTGCGAGATACGCACCACTTTCTCTTCCTCAACCATTACATCCTCTTCCTCAAAGGGGATTATATGAAATATTTTCCAAAATACACAAGGGAGGGAGAAAGAGTATCTGTTGAAAAACACCTAGTTTCCTTTTATAGTTATGTTGATAACCAAAACATTGAACATGAAGATGTCTGGTCAAGACTCTTTGTTCAGAGCTTGGATGGAGAAGTTCATAAGTGGTTTAGAAATTTTCCACCAAATTCAATAACAGGAATAGATGCTTTAGAGGAAGTGTTTGTAAAACAATGGGGTGACCGTAAGGATTACTTGTATTAACTTACAAAGTTTGGAGCTTTAAAGACGAATACTGATGAGTCATTAGTATACTTTACAATGAGATTCAATAAAATATATAAAAATATTCCTATGGAAGTCAAACCACCTGAAACCACAACCATGATAACCTTTTCCAATGCCTTAGAATCCAAGTTTTCACTGTGTTTGAGAGCCGAGAAGCCAAAAACACTAGCAGGTATGCAGGAGGCTACTATTGGAGTGTAATCCAATCTTATGGCCTCAAATAAACTCAAAATTGAATAGGGGAAGGGAGAAAAGGATAAAAATAAAATGAAAGAGGAGAAACCATCTTCTTCCTCTAAAAATTTCGTAGCTGAAGAAAAACTTGATAAAATGTCTAATTTGATTAAATATATTTCTTCCAAAATGATAAAACTGGAGTTAGAAAATAGGTCTACTGTTAGGCACATTCAAAATGAAGGAAATAGAAATCAGGCTCCTTTTAGGAGACCCTTCTAGCCTCAAAAAATTTTACAACGCCCAAGAAGAAATCCTAATGATCAGAATGTTCAACCTCCACTGAATAATTTTGCTGAAGAAAGTCAGCAAGCACAAGAAGAGGAAGATGAAGATATAAATCTTGTTGAGGAGACATCACAATAAACTTGTTTTACTTTGCAAGAGTATGAAGATTAGTCTAGGATAAAAATGTTTTCAGATGATGAAGATGCTCATATTCATGTCCAAAATGAGAAAAAGAAGGCTAAAAAACAGACAAGAAATTATAGTTTGAGGTATAAAGGGGTTGTCCAATTTCCTGAACACAAACAAGATTCTAAAAAACATGCTGCCAAATAAAATTCAAAAGTTAATGATGTTCCTCCATCACCTAACCTTAACCCAATCATCAAAACTGCTGCAGAAAATAAAGATTTGACTCCTCTTAATTTCAGTTTAAAGTCAGAATTGAATAAAATCAAGATTCCGGTTCTGCTCCTTAAATTGTTGAAAAATCAAGCCTAAAGGGAGTCATTTAAAAGTATGTTACAACCATCTCTTTCTCCTGATTCAGTCAATCTAGAGGATGAACATCCTACCATATACTTTGGCAGCCATGTCCAAGATCAAAATGATGATAATTCTCCAAATTTTTATCTTTCACTCAATATTCATAACAAATTTGATGGCAGTATGGGTGCAGGCGTTAAGGAGAACCTTCAAGCTTTATTTCAGCTGTTTCTAACTTTGGAGGAGTCGGTTGCAATTCCTTTTTACTAATTTCATTCATCAAATTTATGAAATTTGATTAATGAAACGCATATGCCGAACAATGGTTCCTTTTTAATAGAATTATAATGTGCCTTTATAATATTCAACTCTCCCGGAATATGTTATAAAATCACCTTACCAATGGTCTTTTAACCCCTCAGAATACAATAAGGCAACACCCTTTAAGGCCCACATATAACGAGATTCAAACATTAAGCAATGGACTAACTTTTTGGGGGGGTATTGAAATGCACTTGAGCCCACCTTCAAAGACCCCCCGAAACAATACACCTAGCCTCAACCCTTTACTAAGCTCCATTTCATAAGAGGCTTGGTTCATACCTTTGTTTAACTTCACGCAACTAATGACATGGATCATTTATCAATTCGATCTCAATCAAAGAAAAAAAAAACCTTAATTACATCCGAATTATGCAGAGGTAATGGACATTAAATTGCATTCAAATTAAGACAGAAATATATATATAACTCGGAATTTCGAAGGGATAGAACCCATTCTTTACCCAGAACTAATTACTCTAATTAATACACAGAATTACAGAATTTCGAAGGAATGAAACCTTCAGGGATTGCCAAACAATACAAATAAATAAACTCTGTAATTTTATTCAAGAAGAGGTAAAATTCTCACAATCAAATATTCTATGGCCAACTCCCTTTTCTACGGTCAACTCCCTTCCTTGTCTGCCCCCCCCTCTGTTACTAAGGTTACATTTTATAGCATTCTGACAATGAAACCGACATCTTTCTGAGGATTGAATAATCTTCCTACGTTTCATAAACTACGTCTAAATAAGATAAACGCCTCAAACTATTCAAATTCCCTTAAATACTAATTCAATCCTATCTATTACAAAATATATTTTAAAATTTTTTTCACCCATTAGTGAATGAATTTTAGACCTATCTAATCACAACATGTGAACAATATTTCACATTGCTGACTAGACTCTAATGCCCCTGCATCAAAATTGCTACATAAATGCCTATTAGATTTTGGGGCCTCTCACAATGTAATCCCTAAGAAAGTGATGGATGAATTAAGGTTGTAACTCACTAAACGATACCATGACCTTTACACTTTCGACTCTAAAAGGAGCAAGTGTTTAGGAGTAATCAAATATTTGGTAATTTCTCTTACCCAACTCCGCATGACAAGTCTAGTGATGGACATAGTGGTTGCATACATACCATCTAGATTTGGAATTATTCTTTCCAGATCTTGGTCCAAAAAGTTGGGAGGTACTCTTCAGATGGACATGACCTATGCCATTATCCAAGTCTTTGGAGGAGAATTCAGGAGATTGTATAGGGAAACACAGATGGCTTATATCATAAGTGACTAGAAAAATCCCTCAAATCATCCTATACATGCAAAAGAGAAAGATTAGGGTCATCCATTTTACACCTTGCTGCCGATGATAACAATTTTCAGCCTGAAATCAGTAAAAAACAACATTTTCAAGTCACAAAAAAGCAAAATTTAGAAGCAGGGTAGATCTGGAAATTGTATCTTGATGGAGCCTCATCAAGAGAGGGATCAGGGGCTGGTTTAGTTCTTATTTCTCCCACTCAGTAGGTAGTGACTTTATTATACAAATTACAATTTGTCACTACAAATAACACTGCTGAGTATGAAGCTTGTTTTGAGTATGAAGGTAGCAAGAGATTTGGGAGCTGAACAATTTATTCTTTCTGGTGATTCAAAGTTGGTGGTATAGAAGGTGATGAGCTCCATCATTAAAAATATTTGGAGGGGTTAATGGTCACATTTTTGCCTTCTTAGATATATTTTTCTTGCATTTTTATTATTACTTGGTTTTATGATGCTAGTATAGCTGGTGATTAAGGCTAACATACTCCGAGTGCCTAATATGAGGTTGAGCGCAGAAAATCATGAATTATTAAGCATTTTTATAAGGATTTTATCATAAATACTTGGAGTTAAGTGGACTCAATCACCCCAAAGATTCTTTCCAGCAATTTGAGTTCAGAGGTAGCAAAGCAACTCCAGAGGGAGTGCACTCAATATTTGTTGACTTGGAGTTAAGTGGACTCAATCACCCCAAAGGTTCTCTCCAGCAATTTGAGTTTTAGAGGCAACCAAGCAACTCAAAGAGGAGAGCTCTCGATATATGTTTACCGGGAGTCAAGTGGCCTCAATCACCATTTTCAAGGGAGATGTTGGTAGCTTCCCTGTAGAATAAATAGATCAGAGCTAGAGCTAGGAAGAATTTAGTTAGTCAGTGAGTCGATTCCATTCAGAACTATTGTTGCAAGCTATTGAGATTTTTATTTTACTCAGTAATAAATTTTTTAGAGATGTATGAAGTTATTTTTTTTAATGAAATGAGCAGGTTTATTTCCTTTTATTGATTTAAGTTTTAGAGAGCAAGGCTCGTGGGTTAGGGCCCAATCCATGTGCCTCAGCTTCTCTGCTGTTTTCATTCTTTCCTTTCTATCATTTCCGTTCAGTAATTTACTTCTTAGTCTTTATCATAGTTTAAGAGATATCACCCTTTCACAAAGAAGAAGAGGATGACACGAACATAATGCATTTGTTGTGTATATAGCACTGTCACCTCCAAGTTTGTATGAACCCCGAGTTGATAAATTAAAGTAGGGAAACCCTTGGGAGTTGCAACACTCTTGGTGCAATACTAGGGCTAACCACTTTTTGGCATTGTTTCCAGGGAGGTTTCTAGTAGATATTTTGATTTTGTTTTAGCATTCCTTTCTGCTTTCCTTTCTTTTCATGTCATTTCAGAAATATTTAAAAAATCAAAAAAGATCTAATTTTCATGCCTTGCAGGAGTAGGAATATGACGCAAGCTTAGAGCTTGCCATACCCAGGATCTTCAATTAACCATGCTTAAAAATGCATACTCGGCATTTACCCAAATCAAAATCTTCAATCACTAGCCAATTCACACTTTCCCATTTCGACATGTGGAAGCTTTCCAATATATGTTCAAAATCATTCAAGATTATCAATCTCGATCCACTCACCTTCAGGAAAAAAAACAATACTCAAATACTTCCTAAACCATGCCAATATTCACATGAGATTATACACATCATCCCAAATTTTCACCATAACTTCCACACTTTTGATCATAACTCATTCCCATTTCATAGGGCTTTTATAAAAACCAAATCACAAATCTTAAAACAGAACTTTTATAACTTTATACAAAAGTTCATTTCCAATCCATGAGTATAGATTTTCAAACTCATCATTCAATTCATAGAACCAAATCATGCACCTTTTACCTTAACGCACTCAATTCAGTACTTGGAAAGTATGAAAACCCAAATTTCAAACGCCAATAGCTGTACCAACCCGACAATCTTCAATTCAAAGATTTCAAACAACATTAAAGCCACCTCACAAATTAAACCAAATGTCAATAGGAATGATTGACATTATATCAACCTTTCACCAAATTCAACTGCAATGACATTCACATACCTCTCTTTTTTTTACAGCGCTTCAACTATTCGGTGCTTCCAATTCTTACTCGAACCCAGGTTTGTATATGCCCCTTTTTAATTACGCACCAAAATATAACACATTTATTTCCTCAGTTTCATACTTTGAAACTAACAATCAGTTACGATGTAATGTATTTCCATCATTACTGGTCGGTCTCAATGATTCGCACCTTCATGAGTGGTTATGGAATGTCATACTGCGCTTCTGGCTAACGCTTTTATTCGATCACCTCGATTTGAACTCCTGCAATATATTATCAGTTATACATGTAATTGTGGATCTGAATTCCATCGTGACATGGATCCTTACTGCCCAATTGTATTTTCAGCGATTTGCCTTCACAGTTCTCTGCATCCGATTTACCAATCCACTCCGCATAAAAACAATTCGATTCAACAAATCGCAACTGCTATTACAACTACCATATACAAATTAGAGTGAACAGTATTCTATGCGTTGCTCATTCTAATGACAGCGTTTTGCATTTTTTAGAGATGAGTAAACAAATACATTACAGGCATTCATTCAATTCATCGAGTAACATAAAGACTTCAACAACATGAATTCAGAACCGGTTACTGTTGCTCCTGCGTCCAGATTAAAAAAAGAACCGTTCCATTGCTTCTCCATGGCGCTGTTACACTCTCATTCTATTTATAATTGTATATCAATGATATCACTCAACCTATCGATTTTAGAATTCCCATTGAACGCTCTTACTTTGCGTTCTGATTTGACTGTGCTAGCTTGAAGTCGACTTTCAGAATTGCCATGCCACCAGATCCAGCTCCGTCCACATTAAAACAGAATCGGTTTCTCTTACATCGCTCTCTTTAAATTCATCATAGATCTGGACTAATGCACAGAACACTGCATATTTAAAATCCTGTCTCCAGTTTTCGGCCTTTGAATCGATCTTACAACAGCGTCATATCATCCTTAACATCATTCATCTTACGCTTCTGCTGCCTTCTTCCTTCAATGTGGTAGATATTCATATACAATCTGCAATGTACTATATAGAGGATGTACTATATAGATAGTAAAATCGATTTTAAACAAAAATTAATATCAATTGCAAAGTCTTTGTTTCCACTTAGAACTGCGCCCTTTCAGAGATTTTAATACCATTTACCCTTAATAATTTGCATGGCAGTTTTCACACAATTAAATGTGATTTCAAGCCCATTAATCATTAATTCAACAATGCTATGAACTTCAGGAAACAATTATACAATTTCTCAATCACCCAATGTATATAAACAAAACAATGACTTACAACTTTACCGCTGCATGTTTCAATGTCGTACTTCTTTGACAATCAATGAAGGCTTACGCACTTTGCCGCATGCTTCACTCTCACACTTCTCTCACAATCTCTATGTCTTTTTCTCACAAAAAGCCCTCCTATTTATACAATTTTAAAAAATCATTACATTAAATGCTCAATCCCTTAAAATCCTCAACAAACCCCTAAATCTCTCAACATCCCTAAAGGATAGGTTTTTATCCCTAGAATCCTTCAATTTATTAAATTTCCTCATATCCTTTTATTAATAAAAAGATATTTACATAAATCCTCACCTTCTCCTATTTAATTCAAATTAATTAATAAAATATTAAAAATCATCACACCCCATATTTACAAATGGAGAAAAAGGTCTTGATGCTCCTGCATCAGACTTCCCATGTAAGAAAATTCATGACCACCTGGTCATAAGTCTGGATATCTCCTCCTGGATCCCAAATTTTATTTTGTAATCTGTTCGTGCTTGTCGATTGCTTCACTGCTGTTGTCATCTGCTGTTGTCTTCCAGGTTTCCATATTTTGTGTTGTAGTGCTCCACCTGCTCTGCTCTTGCAATCCTTCACTGTCATTCTCTTGTTGTCGTTCCTTTTCTTTCTTTCGACTGTCTTTCTCTGGGATGTCTTTATCATTAACCTCCTTATCAACTCAATTTCTCTGTCTAGTATGTCCTCTGTCTGCTGATTGTTTCCATCCCTTGATTGCTCCTTTTCTGCTGCTGCTACTATAAATGTCGCCTCACATGTTGCTCTAGCTGTCAATATGAATGTTGCGGCCTTCCAATCTTCCTTTCCCTTTGCAACATTCCTTTGCTCGCCATCTGCAATTTCTTTATTATTTATGACAACCGCTTTGTCATCCTTCTTCAGCAATCTGTCCTGGACATTCATCCTCTGTTCTTCCAATTTCTTCCTTTGAAAGTCTAATTCTCGATATAACTCAATGATTTTACTTGGAGTGGACTTCGGAAACTTTACACGATCTTCCAATTCCTCATATGGTCTTTCTTCTACTAAATCTTCCTTAACATCCTTCAGTAGATGTTCTTCTTCTTCTTCCAGTCCTACAATCACACACAAATCGTTAGTTTTAAAATCACAAGACCTTATGGTCTTATTTGATGCTTCAGCGATCGAGTCTTTGGGCTGCTTTGAATCATTCATATGATTCAACTCCTCTAGCTCTTCATCACTTTCAAAAATTAATGGTCCACTCTCTAGGTAACATATCGAAACTTCAACATCTTCTTCAGCATCTTCCTTTTGCTGTAGCTCAACTGTTTCGAGCTTCTCTATCCTCTGCCTGGCATCAATAACCCGTTCAAGTTCCCTTAGTTCCTTTATCAACTGCATATTCATCTGATGATTCCACTTCTCTTGTAGCCTCTGCCACCTCAACTTCTTTCTCATGACATAACCATGCTTCTGGTCTTCCTCATTTCTTTGCAACATCTCCATTAACACCTCAAGCTGAACTGCTATTTCAGCCTTCTCCCTCTCATATTCCTCTTTGCTTAACTGTCTCTGTATGTCAACTGCCTTGGCACCCTTCTCCTTTTGTCTTCTGCTGTGGTTTATTTCAGAACCTCTGTGACGACTGTCACTAGTCATCATCCTTTCCATCTCTATGAGTCCCTTACTCACTTTACTACGAGTTGCATTAAAGCCTCTTCAGCAGCAAGTCCTGTCCTGCCGCCACTTACCTCACCAAGCTCTCCTCACTCAGTCTTTTGGCAAGCAATTGGTTCTCAATCTCCGGAACCTCCTTTGAGCACTTCTCTTTGCTCTTCCTGGCTTCAACTCATCTGCCTGTTCACAACTGTCTTCCTTATCCAATCTCTATTGGATTTCCTCAAGGTTCTGCCACACCTATGCTTTCACCAGTTTTCTGTTAGCAATTTTAAACATGTCTTCTATGGATTTTCCTTTTGGGAGTTGCAAAAATACTTCTGCTTTAATGCAAAGACTACAATCTTCAAATTTAAATAAACCCATATCACCTTACCTTCAAGATCTCAGTCTGATCTTGTCCTTCCATTCTCCTGCACTTCAATTTCATCATTCCTGCAGTTCTGTCCAGCAAATCTTTATGCTTACTCTGCAAAATTTCACTGTCAATCAGATTTTAAAAGCTGATTCTCTCTTCCAACCTTCTGGCTTGATCTGACAAACTTTAGCTGTCAGCAACAATTCCTTCTTCGCTGAGTTTCTTCTTTGCTGCAACCATCAATCCTCAATCTGTTTCTTGTCAGTAAAACCCAAATCAAAATTAACCAAACACAATACCTGCATGACTCTTCATTCCTTCAGCTGTACTCTGGTTGCTTGTCTTTCAGATTAGAATCTGATCTCCTTTACCTGCATTCTGTTCACTTGCAATTTATATGCTGCATTTCAGATTTCTGATCTTCATCATTCATCACACATTCAGAAATGCATTTCAGTCCAACAAACCTTTTTGTCTTCAAACAAACATTCTTCATTTCAACAGAGCCAAGCTTTGATACCAAAAATGACGCAAGCTTAGAGCTTGCCATACCCAGGATCTTCAATTAACCATGCTTAAAAATGCATACTCGGCATTTACCCAAATCAAAATCTTCAATCACTAGCCAATTCACACTTTCCCATTTCGACATGTGGAAGCTTTCCAATATATGTTCAAAATCATTCAAGATTATCAATCTCGATCCACTCACCTTCAGGAAAAAAAACAATACTCAAATACTTCCTAAACCATGCCAATATTCACATGAGATTATACACATCATCCCAAATTTTCACCATAACTTCCACACTTTCGATTACAACTCATTCCCTTTTCATAGGCTCCCTTTATAAACCAAATCTCAAATCTTAAAACGTAACTTTATACAATTTATACAAAAGTTCATTTCCAATCCATGAGTATAGATTTTCAAACTCATCATTCAATTCATAGAACCAAATCATGCACCTTTTACCTTAACGCACTCAATTCAGTACTTGGAAAGTATGAAAACCCAAATTTCAAACGCCAATAGCTGTACCAACCTCGACACCTCAATTCAAAGATTTAAAACAACATTAAAGCACCTCCTTAAATTAAACCAAATGTCAATAGGAATGATTGGACATTATATCAACCTTTCACCAAATTCAACCGCAATGACATTCACATGTCTCTTTTTTTGGCTAGTCAATTCATCTATTCCTGCTTCCAATTTAGTCGAACCTGTGTTTGTTATGCCCCTTTTTAATTACGCACCAAAATATAACACATTTATTTCCCTCGCCATACTTCTTGAAACTAATAACTGGCCAGATAATAATGTATTTCATCATTAATGGGCCTGGCCTCAACATCTTCATGACACCTTCATGAGTGGTTATGGAATGTCATACTGCGCTTCTGGCTAACGCTTTTATTCGATCACCTCGATTTGAACTCCTGCAATATATTATCAGTTATACATGTAATTGTGGATCTGAATTCCATCGTGACATGGATCCTTACTGCCCAATTGTATTTTCAGCGATTTGCCTTCACAGTTCTCTGCATCCGATTTACCAATCCACTCCGCATAAAAACAATTCGATTCAACAAATCGCAACTGCTATTACAACTACCATATACAAATTAGAGTGAACAGTATTCTATGCGTTGCTCATTCTAATGACAGCGTTTTGCATTTTTTAGAGATGAGTAAACAAATACATTACAGGCATTCATTCAATTCATCGAGTAACATAAAGACTTCAACAACATGAATTCAGAACCGGTTACTGTTGCTCCTGCGTCCAGATTAAAAAAGAACCGTTCCATTGCTTCTCCATGGCGCTGTTACGCTCTCATTCTATTTATAATTGTATATCAATGATATCACTCAACCTATCGATTTTAGAATTCCCATTGAACGCTCTTACTTTGCGTTCTGATTTGACTGTGCTAGCTTGAAGTCGACTTTCAGAATTGACATGCCACTAGATCCAGCTCCGTCCACATTAAAACAGAATCGGTTTCTCTTACATCGCTCTCTTTAAATTCATCATAGATCTGGACTAATGCACAGAACACTGCATATTTAAAATCCTGTCTCCAGTTTTCGGCCTTTGAATCGATCTTACAACAGCGTCATATCATCCTTAACATCATTCATCTTACGCTTCTGCTCAATGTGGTAGATATTCATATACAATCTGCAATGTACTATATAGAGGATGTACTATATAGATAGTAAAATCGATTTTGAATAGAAATTAATATCAATTGCAAAGTCTTTATTTCCACTTAGAACTGCGCCCTTTCCGAGATTTTAATACCTTTTACCCTTATTAATTTGCATGGCAGTTTTCACACAATTAAATGTGATTTCAAGTCCATCAATCATTAATTCAACAATATTATGAACTTCAAGAAACAATTATACAATTTCTCAAATCACCCAATGTATATAAACAAAACAATGACTTACAACTTTTTACTGGCCAGATGTTTCAATGCCGTGGCCCTTTACAACTGCTGAAGGCTTACAGCCTTGCTGTACAAGCCTACTCTCACACCCTTTCACAATCTCTAATGTATTTTCTCTCAAAAAGCCCTCCTATTTATACAATTTAAAAAAATCATTAAATTAAATGCTCAATCCCTTAAAATCCTCAACAAACCCCTAAATCTCTCAACATCCCTAAAGGATAGGTTTTTATCCCTAAAATCCTTCAATTTATTAAATTTCTTCATATCCTTTTATTAATAAAAAGATATTTACATAAATCCTCACCTTCTCCTATTTAATTCAAATTAATTAATAAAATATTAAAAATCATCACACCCCATATTTACAAATGGAGAAAAAGGTCTTGATGCTCCTGCATCAGAATACCTAAAGACAAACCTTACCCAAAACCCCCACATCACCTCCTAGCCACCCTTCACTCTTCTTCGATTACAGTGAGATTGAACCCCCTATAGGAGAGCGTTTTGAATATTTTGAGGATCCTATTGGGGAAGAAGAAGAAGACCTTGTTTCAACTAAGGGACTTGCTTCACCTATCTTAACCATGGTTGGGACCCAAAGAACCTTTCCCATAAGAGAGGAAGATGGGGAAACTAAGATGAAAAAAATTAGCCCCTCAACTCTCCCACACTTTCATGGGCTCACCTATGAGGACCCTGACACATTCATGTTTGAATTTGCTGTTTTTTGTAGGACTTATGACTACACCTTTGATGATCAGAAGTTGAAGCTATTCCCATCCACCCTTAAGGATGCAACCTTGTGCTAGTTCATGGGTCTGCCTAGGGATAACATCACTACTTGGGCATAGATGGAAGAGACCTTCAACAAAAAATACAAAGACTACTGTAGTTCGAAGGAAAATAAGGATGGAATATTTAGGATGACCCATGGGACCTGATGAAACCCTAGAGGAGTATGAAGAGAGGTTTCAATTAAACTTTAAGAGAGCCAACTACACTCTTGATCCTGCATCATTTAAATTTGTATTTCTTCGAGGGATCAATGAAGAGATGATAGAAACCTTGAATATGCTATCAAGAGGAGATATCTACCAACAAACCTATGAAGCAATCAAAACTGTCTACCAAAACCATTATAGGGCATTTAGGAAGAAGGGCAGAGCTACCTAAAGTACATCCAATACCCCTTCCTCTTACACCTTCATAAAACATGAGATTGGAAACATGCTAGAGGACTTCAAGAGTGACATGCTGCACACATTTTCTTTGCAAATGGACACAATGCAGGTCAAAAGGAAGCAAGAGGAAGTAGAGAGAGCCCTGCCCATATTTTGTCCTAAATGTACCTGGAAGCACCCAAGAAATGAATGTCCACTGAATGTCGTAGAGGTTTTCTTAGTTTGTGAGGAGAATCATGCCATAGAAAAGTGTCCCTCCTTACTTGGACTTAAGGATGTATATCAAGGTGGGGAAGCAATGCTAGAGAAACTCCATTTCATCAACCAGAGAAGGCCTCAAGGCCCTCAGCCATATCAACAAGGTATGCAAGGTGCGCCTTACTCTTAATATCGCAACAATCAGAGTGCACCCATGCAACCTTTTTACACCCCCACTCCTCCATCCTAGTATACACCTCCTATTTGGCCTTACAACCTTGCATATCATCCTCATCCAGTAAACCAACCATTCTAGTAGTATGTTCCACAACAATCTCAATGGAACAATCCATCCCAAGGGTGGAGGCCTCAACAAAATAAAAAACCTGTTCTAATGCCTCCACCCCAACCTCAACCTCATCTTAGTCATTCTTCTCCACCTATGCTACCTATACCTACACAACCTAATCCAAACCCGAACAACAGACAGGCCTAACATGCTCCCAGTGGAGAAACATCCTATCCACCTTATGCTGTGGAGATACAAGAGGTTAATATTAGGTTGAGAAGAGTACTCCCAGACAAACATCCTCCATCTCCACCTATAGAGGTTGAGGAGGAAAATGAAGAAGGTAACACTTAGATCCAACAACCTCCTTTTCCTGAGCACTTGATCCACCTTAGTCAGCACACCCCTAAGGAGACTGAACTCCTGAGAGAATTGGAAAATTTGTGTGTAAAGATACCACTTCTCCAAGCCATTAAGGGTATCCCTATCTATAATAGGCTCATCAAAGAAAAGTGCTTCAAGAAACCTACGAGAAGGAAGAAAGATACCCCTATCATCAATGTGGTAGGAAAACTATCTGACCTAATGCTGGGAAGGGTGATATTTCCAAAATACCTGGACCATGGTAGTCCAGTTTTTGATGTGCATGTAAATGGTGTCATAGTCCCCAATAGTCTGATTGATCTAAGGGATGCCATCAATTTCATGACCAAGGAAACTATGTTGAAACTTAATCTCCAAGGGGCTTTGAGGAAAATCACATCAGTTCTGCAACTTGCAGATCGATCCACAGTAACTCTAGAAGGAATTGTTGAGGATTTTATGGTTACCATTGAATCTTAGGAGTATCTTACAGATTTCCTGGTCTTGCAACAAAAAACCAAGCTCAATGGTTATCCCCTCATCTTAGGGAGACCTTGGTTAGCCACTGCAGATGCTTATATTAACTGTCGGGCCAGAAACATGACTATAAAAAATGGGCCTTTGTCTAAACATCTAGTGTTATATCCTCCAGCCTAACCTTCCATTAATCATGATCTCCCTATGTGGTTGGAGGATGAAGAATATGAGTTATATAACACTGCTGCTATGTGTACCATAGATGCTATTCTTAGTGGGGGGCAACTTGATGAAGATGAACTCATTGAACATGCCATTCACAACCAATCCTCCACTAACATTCCTCTCGAAACCTTAGTCAAAGAGTTTGAAAGCCAACCTTGGATGGAAGTGCACTCCGTTGAGTCAAAATCTGAATCCACCAAGGCTATTGAGTTTGGCCCATCCATATCTCTAAAAATCAACCCAAACCTCTCGAATGAAGAAGATAAGAAACTATGCCAGATTTTGAAAGAGAATCTAGATGCATTTGCTTGGGATTACAAATACATGAAATGGGTGCATCCTTCAGTGTGCAAACATCATATTTACATCAAATAAGGATGCAAGCCCGTGAGACAACCCTAAAGAAGGATGAACCTGACTCTGAAGGACATAGTCAAAGAAGATCCGCATAAAATATTGGTTGCAGGGTGCATATATCCTATATCCGACAATGAGTGGGTATCTCCTCTTGTCTTAGTCCCAAAGAAGAATGGGAAGTGGAAAATTTGTGTTGATTATCGAGAACTTAACAAAGCCGCCAAGAAATACCATTTCCCTTTGCCCTTTATAGACCAAGTCCTAGATGGCCTTGTGGGGAAGAAGTTATTTTGCTTCTTAGAAGGGTTCAATGGGTACAATCATATTCAAATCAGCCCTGAAGACCAAGATAAGACTACATTCACCTACCCTTGGGGTACCTTCGCTTATAGAGTCTTAACCTTTGGGTTGTGTAATGCCCCATGTACCTTCCAAAGAGCTGTCCTAAGCATCTTTTCTGAGTTAGTCTATGACTCTGTCGAAATATACATGGATGATTTCACACCATATGGGGATGAATTCAAGGAATCTCTCTCCAATTTGGGTAAAGTACTAAGAAGGTGCATTGAGATGCATCTCTCCTTGAGCCCAAAAAAGTGTGGGTTCCCGAAGGAAGCAGGGGTTTTATTAGGAAACTCCATATCCAAATTAGGAATACAGGTAGACCCAAACAAGATCACTATCTTCAAAAGGGTACCTGCTCCTCAAAAGTAGAAAGATGTCAGAAGTTTCTTAGGCTTAGCTGGTTACTATAGAAGGTTCATCAAATATTTCAACAAGATATCTTTGCCATTATTTGGGTTATTGGCCAAGGATTCTTAGTTTATTTGGTCCAGTCCTTGTCAAGAGGCTTTCAAGCTCATTAAGGAACAAACGACTACTGCCCCCATCCTTTGAGGCCCAAATTGGACTCTGCCTTTCCACATCCACACTAATGCATCAAACAAATCTATAGGGGCAACATTAGGACAATTAGAGGACAAAATCCCTTATACTATTTATTTCATCAACAAGAATTTGTCAAAGGTCGAGCTGAATTATACCGTTATTGAGAAAAATATGTTAGCCATTGTCCATGCATTGAAAAAATTCATGCATTATGTAACTGGATATAAGACCTTTGTTCACACTGACCATGCAACCATCAAGTATTTAATGAGAAAACTAGACGTGAATTCTAGGATAATTAGATGGTTGTTACTTTTGCAGTAATTTGATTTGACTATTATTGCTAAACCTGGAAAGGAGAATGTTGTTACATATTTTTTGTCCAGGTTAGATCTCCCTACAGGAGAAGAAGGAATGTTAGATGACCACCTGCCAGATGAGCACCTCTTCACTATATCAACACTGTCACCATGGTTTTATGATATAGCCAACTACTTGGTTGCTAGGAGACTCCCTCCTAATCTTTCATTCAGGGAAAGGAGAAGAATCATAAAAAAAAGTGGCCCTTTCACATGGATTGGGGGAAATTTTTTTAGGCTAGGCCCTGATCAAATCCTAAGGAGATGTGTGAGAGAGGAAGAATTTTTTGATATCCTCTCTGCATGTCATAATAGCCCACGTAGAGGCCACTTTGCTGCAAAAAGAACTGTTTACAAAGTTTTGCAGGGATGATACTATTGGCCTACTCTTCACCAAGATTCTAGAAGATACACCAGCAGGTGTGACCAGTACCAAAGGATGGGGAAACCATGCAAAGGGATGAGATGCCTTTGCACCCTCAGGTGGATCTTGAGCCATTTTACAAGTGGGGTATGTACTTTGTTGTACCTATCGATCCACCATCCAGACAAAAGAAGTATATCATAGTTTGCACTGATTACCTAATAGAGTGGGATGAAACAAAAGCAGTGATGGTAGAAACCAAGGAGAAAGTAGAAGAATTTCTGAGGGAGAATGTGTTTTACAAGTTTTGATACCACAGAGAAATATTCACTGATAAGGGAGCACAATTCACCTCTCACCTCATTGAGAATATTTTGAGGAAGCACAAGATTCAGCATAGAACTTCTACTGCCTATCACCCTTAGGAGAATGGCCAAGCAGAAGTAACTAACAGAGCTTTAGAGAGCATCCTCACCAAGGTTGTGAGCAACAACATAAAATATTTGGCAGACAGATTGGTGGAAGCTACTTGGGCCTACAACACTACTTGGAAGACAACAACAAGATTCACTCCCTATGAACTAGTCTATGGTAAGAAGGCTCTACTTTCAGTTGAGTTTGAGTTCATTACTTTAAGAATGGCAGCTAAATTAAATCTAGATCTATCAAATGCCCAAAAAGAGAGGTTGCTGCAACTAAATGGATTGGATGAGTTTAGAATGCAATCACTTCTTTACACGAAAATAGTTCAGCTGCAAACGAAGGTATCACATGAAAAGAACATCAAAGAAAAGACCTTCCAAGAAGGAGATTGGGTGTTGTTGTATAATTAAAGGTTTAAATATTTCAAAGGAAAAATGATGACAAGATGGTTGGGACCTTACAAAGTGGAAAAATGTTTTGATAATGGCGCAGTTCAAATTAGAACCATAGATGAGGAAGGAATCCCCTTGCTTGTCAATGGTCACATACTTAAAATTTACAAAAAGCCTTTGTCAAAGGCAGAGTTCATAAATTCAATAAGCAAAGAGGTTGATCCAGAATTATGCAGGAACAAAATAAAATATAGAAATAGCCATAAACACAGAGATGTAGTGGAAATAATGCTTCATTTCATTAATATCAAAAAACAAAAATATGCTTACAGACACAATGGAAATCAAATAGCTAGGGTGCTGGTAGCTTATCTCTGAGAAGAGATGTGGTGACTACATGCCTCTAAATTGTGTTTCAATAAGGCTCGAGGGCCTATTTATCATTGAGAAACAATGGAAAACTATAAACGTCCAAAAATTTAACCCTAGGAGATGAAGCGCCAACTATGGGCCCCGTTTGGGTAAATTGGTGTTTCAACTTCCCGGGGTCGTAACTTTGGCATACTATCTCCATTTGACACACATGATACATCGTTAGAAATATATATTTGAGGACTACAACTTCTGACCACAAATATCAATTTTGGAATGGAATCCTATTCACCTAAGGTGCGATGTCCGAAAAACGTCCCTTAGGGCGTCAAAATGGCTCCGGAATTTTAGGACCCAAAAAACTGCTAAAAACAGTAAGTTATGCTGAAACTGAAAAAATGGAAGGAATGATGGTGGAATTTCAAAGGAATAGGTGGGTGGACACAAATATTGACCTAGATCATTAGGGTCCCAAAATGGCTTTGGGAGTGCAAGACCCGAAAACCTGCTAAAAATAGTAAGTTGTGTTGAAAGTGAAAAGCTGCAAGAATTGATGGTGCGGGTCCAAATGGAATAGGTGGGTGGCCACCGATATCCACCTGGATCATTTCTCCCTCCTTAGGGAGCAATGGTCCCCATCATTTTGAGATCCTCCATGAGATGAGGTAAATTCTATTGAACAGGGCATTAGATTTGTCGAAGATGTCATGGACCTACGGGCAGACATGATGGATGCGTTTAGTAAATTTTGTTTCTTTATTAGCCTGAGACAATACATGTGTGGATTCTGTTTGTGTAGTTGTATGAGGTATGGAAACATCATGGGGTGGTGTGTCGAGGGTTAGATCAATGGAGTGCTTGTCCTAACAATGTAGAGGAACCTCTGTGAGTGAGGAGAAAATGTCCTCGTATTCCTCCATGACTTTGTCCATTTGCTACAGCCGTGTAGGGGAGCCCTGTTTTGAGGTTGTGGCCACAATATTATTCTTTCCCTATGAGTGAGTTGTAAGGAAAATAAATTTCCTGGTTTGGGAAACAATCTTACTGCGTTGTTTTGCAGTAGTCAAAGAGATGACAAGAGGCGGCACTACCTCCGGTATCCTGTACAAGTTATTTCCCAAAGTAATAATAACAACACGAGGCCTAGACTCATACACATCATGTCGCCTCCATAAGTATGGTTGGATCCATAATACATCAACTACATCAAGAGGAGAAACATCACACATTACCTCATCCGTGAATGGCTTGATACTGTACGGAAGGCGACACTACTGGCAAATGCGTAGATCTCTCCCTAGGTGAAGCCACCCGATGGTATACAACTGCGGATGTGCTATGGTCGGTAGGCTGAGTCACTTCACGAAATCTACTGAAATGAGGTTCTTTTGGCTTCTGCTATCGACAAGGAATTGTAATGGAGAACCCTTCACCCACATCTACGAATCGAAGAGGCACTCCCCCTCCTCTGGATCCTCGGGATCCTCCCTGTGGATCTTGGTGGTGGAAATAATGGCACTAGGATCCGCATCAATGATATGCTTCCCTTTGTCATTGCCTTTTTCTGGTTCTGACTCAGGATCAAAACATGCATCTGATTTGGGTGCCTTTAGTTCGGCCACCAACGAATGTTTGTCTCGACACTCGTTTGTGTTGTGAGTGGGGCTATTATGCAATTCAAACCACTTCCCTGTGTCCTTATTTGGATTTGTGGTGTTGTTCTGAGTCACCCCGCATTGGCCTTGCCCCTTGTTTTGTGGTTTGGGGGCACCTTTCCCTGGCTTCAGATTCATGGATCCAAAGTCTTGCTTCTTCTGCTTAAATTTCTGCTCGATCTTTGCGGCATAGCGATATGCCATGCCAAGCAATGCAATTTCGAGGAAATCCATTTTCTCCTGAATGTGTATATGCAGACAGCTACGGTACTTGAGCTAAAAATGTCTCTTTGAATATTTAATACCCAAATTTGTGCGCAGGGTATGGAACAAATTCATCAGTTCGTGCACATATTAATCCCTTTTCTACCACAACGTGGTCCATTGGATGTACTTGTCCTCATAGCTCCCCATGGGGTATTATTGTTCCTTGATCTCATCTCGGAATGAATTCTAAGTGGGTGCGACCGAGAACAGAGAGGGTTCTGTCCTGTCCTTTTTCTCATAGTAGGTTGGGGACGAATTTGAGGAGTGCAAAAATAATCTTTTCTCGGTCAAAGAAATCATGGACCGAGAAATACCCTTCTAGAAAATTCAACCATCTATCTATGGTGTCTGCATCTATCTGGCCTTCAAATATAGGAATGCCAAAGTTTACCTGTACCTTGAAGGGAGTGGCACCTCCAGAGTGGCTGTTGGATGTAGATGCACCGTAGGTGGGCAGTCGTTGAAGGATTTGAGCAAATTTATCCATCATCACATTCCTTTTTTTCTCGAGGGCCTCCTCGAGCAATATTTTGATAGGATCTCCTGCTCCCTCGTCTTTCTTTTCTTCTGCCATGGGAGGTCGTCAAGATTTGCGAGGCTGATCTTGCAAGGGTTCAACCAGATCCAGCCCTAACTCCTTATACCCTGACCATGTTGGGGACATGCAAAGAAAAATAGAGAAAGAGCAGACCTGCTCTGATACCATTGATCTAGATTTATGCAGGAACACAATAAAATATAGAAATAACGATAAACACAGAGATGCAGTGGAAATAATGCTTCATTTCATTAATATGAAATAACATAAATATGCTTACAAACATAATGGAAATCAAATAGCTAGGGTGCTGGTCGCTTATCTCTGAGAAGAGATGTGGCAACTACATGCCTATGAACTGTGTTACAATGAGACTCGAGGGCCTATTTATTATTTAGAAATAATGGACAAATCTAAACGTCCAAAAACCTAACCCTAGGAGATGAAGTGCCAACTATGGGCCTCGTTTGGGTAAATTGGTGTTTCAACTTCCCAGGGTCGTAACTTTGGCATACTATATCCGTTTGACACACATGATACATCGTTAGAAATATCTATCCGAGGACTACAAATGCTGACTGAGATGATTGATTAATGCCCAAAAAACACCATTTAAGGCCTCGAAATGACTCCAGAAGTTTAGGACCCGAAAAACTGCTAAAATAGTAAGTTGTGTTGAAACTGAAAAACTGAAAGGACTAATGGTGGAATTTCAAATGGAATACGTGGGAGACCACCAATATCCACCTGGATCATTAAGGTCCCAAAACTGCTCTGGGAGTGTAGGACCTGAAAACCTACTAAAAATAGTAAGTTGTGCTGAAAGTGAAAAGCTGAAAGAATTGATGATGCAGGTCCAAATGGAATAGGTGGGTAGCCACCGATATCCACCTAGATCAGAGGTGTATGTGATGGGAAACTCCATAGTTTCCTACACCGCTTGACAAAAAAATAAAATAAAGATCCATGGGTTAAAACCTCTCTGAGGCACCCAAGGCAAGCTTGTGAGTTGAAAAACTTGATGGAGGAAGCTCACTTGCTCAAAAAATAAAAGAGAATAAAGATCAAGGGGTGAAAACCTCTTTGAGGCACCCAAGGCAAGCTTGTGAGTGTAAAACCTCGATGGAGGCAACTCACTTGCTCAAAAAAAGAGAGAAAAAAGAAAAGAGAATAAAGATCCAGGGGTGAAAAACTTTCTGAGGCACCCAAGGAAAGTTTGTGGGTTGAAACCTCCATGGAGGCGACCCACTTTATTTCAAAAAAAAGAAGAAGAATAAAAAATAAAAAACAAAAAATACATATGCATCTTTGTGTTTTCTGTGTTTGCTATTTTACAGGTTATTAATGGTTTCTGGAAACACATGGAAGAATTCATATTCTGTTCCTTTCTTCTCTTTTACCATCCATCCCATCATTCACTCCATTCATTTTTATAACTTACTCCATCACCTCCATGCACCACATTCCTCCTTTCCTGAGCACAATGTAGCAAGGAAAGTAAAATACAGACTGCTATAGACATCAGGGAATTCCTACAGCGCAGACATCTGTTCTTGAACAACAAGAAAAACAAGGGAGGAGCTCATGAAGCAGACCCAGGAAAGACAAGAGTGGCACCCATGGCATCTGGAGCACCCCCCACACAACATCTATAATGGGAAGGAAAATCAAGGAAAGATCAACAACTCACTTGGAGAGCTGCTCATTCAACGAGATGCTCAGTCAGAGAACATAAAATAGTGAAGAATGTAGCATCTAAAAGGCTTGTCTCCTCAATCCAGCTCTTGCAAATTCCATGGAAACGACAGGTAAACTCAGTTATAGCTTCTCACCCCTCGCTATGCATCCATAAGAGCCATAAATAATTAAATCTGTAGTCTTAGAGTTTAAGGGGAATAAAGGTGGCCAGTTAGCTTAGCCACCATTGTGAAGTATGACTAGGGAGAACTGCAAACGCACACCACCAAAGGAAATAATTTCAATCAGTGGAGTAGAGGAGAACGAGGGGAGGAAACACACAGTCCACCATGAATTAACAGGGAGAAGAAAACAACGGTCTCTAACGAAAATTAGAGATGAAATTGAGTTACATAAGCGCTCCAGAATGAGTTGCGCAGTATAATGATAAAGAGAGACCATCTCATCCAAACCAGAAAATTGAAAATTTTTAAAGGGAGAGAGACCAATGGAAGCTTGCAGTTCCTAGAGAATAAAAAGAAGATGAGCTAGAAGAAGAAGAAGAGGAACTAGAAGAAAAACTAGAAGAGAAACAAGAAGAACCATAAGAAAATGAGGAAGAGACAAAGGACCAAGGAAAAACAGAAGAGATGGAAATAGAAGTCATAGAGGTAGCAGAAAGTGAGCAAGAAGAATATTCATAGCACAACACCACATCCCCTCTAGACAAAGAGGTAGTTGCCACCTTAACTCCTCTGAGTGCAAACTGAAAAAGGCAGACCTCTATGTATTTCAGAGCTGACAAGAGTCAGAGGATAAGTTAAAGAGAGCCATAAACTCTTCCCACGAGCCCTATTATCATTGAAGAATATCCACAGGAGGAGGAAATAATTGAAGATGTTTGGTAAACTTGACTGGGGATAGAGTCAATGTTGACTAGGGTATATAGTAGTGGTTTTGGGGCACATGGTATTGTGCACCCATGGTTTTCAGCCCATGGTATTACATGTAATGGAGCCTATAAAAGGTTGGGAATACTTCATTGTAGTGTAGGACTGGAGGTGAGCGGCTCACTTGGCCGGATTGGCTAGGGTTTTGGCCAATGCTTAATGAAATTTGATTGGTTGGGTTTTGCCCCGGATTTGGGGTTTTCCCAGATAAACATCTGTGTTTATGTTAATGATTTGTTGCTGGATTTTTATGGTTATTTTTTCCTCTTAGTAAATATTTTATTTCAATAATCCCCAAGTCAAGTCAAATATGGCTCTGATACCATTTGTTAAAATTTACCGCAGGAAATAAAATATTTACAGAGAGAAATAAATACAAAGAGGCCAGCAACAAAGCACAAACATTAACATAAGATTGTCAAATTTTAGATACCACTACCTTGGAGCCTGTTTTAAGCCATACAAGCTCTTCTTTAACCTGCACACCAATTTTTCTTTCCCTTTGACCTCATATCATTCTGGTTGCTGCATGTATATCTCTTCCTCCAAATCTCCATGGAGAAATGATGTCTTTACATCTAACTTTTCAAGATGTAAATCTTCCGCTGCTACAAGACTTAAAATAGTTCTGATTGAAGTCATCTTAACAACAGGAGAAAATATTTCATCAAAATCAATACCTTTCTTCTGTGTAAACCCCTTCACCACAAGTCTAGCTTTGTACCTTTTTTTTCCTCCATCTTCTTCCTTTAGCCTGTAAACCCGTTTATTCTGCAATGTAGTTTTACCTGTAAGCAACTTGACTAAGTCCCAAGTCTGGTTATGCATTAAGGAGTCCATCTCTTCATCCATTTCTAGCTCGCACTTCTTCCTGCTTTCAACTTGCATTGCTTCTTCATAACATTCGGGTTCACTAGAATCATTCAACAATAAATAATATAATGAAGGAGAGTATCGTTCAGGGGGTCTACTTATCCTGGTAGATCTTCTAACACCAATTTCAGGTGTTTGAGGTGCATGTTGCTGTTGTGGTGGTTGCTGCTGCTGTGGTTGTTGATTATTATTATTTTCAGGCACCTTTACTTTTTCAGTTATCTCATCAAGAACTGTGTATTCCTTGCTTTCTTTTTCCTGTTTCTTTTCCTGCAACCGATTCTTATACAAGACCTTTTCATTGAATATTACATCTCTGCTCCTAATGATTTTGTGATTTTCATAATCATATAAGCGATAACCAAAATCATTAACACCATATCCAATAAAGGTACATTTCTTTGATTTTGCCTCAATCTTTGTTCTATTTTCTTTATTAATATGGACAAAGGCCTCACAACCAAAAGGCTTTAAAAAAGAGTAGTTTACCTTTTTACCTGTCTATGCTTCCTCTAGAATACCACCATCCAAGGAACTTGAAGGCCTTTTGTTTATTAGATAAACATCAGTATCTACAACAACTGCCCAAAATTGTAAAGGCAATCTCGCATGCAATCTCATGCACCTTGCATGATCCATGATTGTTCTGTTCATCCTTTCTGACACACCATTTTCTTGTGGTGTTCTTGGAACTATCTTCTCTCTACGAATTCCATGCTCTGAACAGTACCTATCAAACTATTTGCTGCAATATTCACCTCCATTGTCTGATCTGAGACACTTCAACTTCTTTCCTGTCTCAATCTCAACCAAAGCTTTCCATTTCTTGAAAGTATCAAATACATCAGATTTATTTTGAATACAATAAATCCAAGTTTTTCTAGTTGCATCATCAATAAACATAACATAATAGCGAGAGCCACTGAGAGATGATACCTGAGTAGGTCCCCATACATCTGTATGCACAAGCTCCAATTTTTCACTCTTCTTTTCTTTCCCAACTTTGAGAAATCTGACTCTCTTTTGTTTTCCATAAATGCAATTTTCACAGAAATCCAAATCAACATTCTTCAAACCTGGAAACAAATTTCTTGAGTGAAGAATCTTCATCCCCTTCTCACTTATAGGTCCAAGCCTATGATGTCATAGTGTTGCATCTGCTCCTTTGGAAGTTAAAGCATTAACAGAGTTAGAAATACCATTGCATAAATACAATGTACCAACCTTTTCTCCTTTTGCTATTACCAGGGCTCCTTTGGTGACCTTCCAAGTTTTATCTGTGAAAGTTGTCACACAACCTTCACCACCTAACTGCCTTGTTGAAATTAGATTTTTATTTAGATCTGGAACATGCCTTACCTCCTTTAATAGCCATTGTTTTCCATTCTGCTATTTTACAAGAACCTTACCCATTCCAACAATTTTCAGGGTTTATCATCACCCAAACGGACTTGTCCAAAATCTACTTGAACATAGTCATGAAAATATTTCTTATCAGGTATGGCATGGAATGAGGCCCCTGAATCTACTACCCAGGAATCAGTAACATTTTTTAAAGAAAGAATCAAAGCATCTTGTAACACATCACCTGTCACATTTTCTTCGTGATTGTTTTCTTGTTGCGCGTCTCCTTCCTTTCCCTTCCGAGATCTACAATCTTTCTTTAGGTGTCCTTTCTTTCTGCATTTCCAGCACACTATCCCTGATCTGGACTTGGATCTGCCTTTCCTTGATTTACTGCGATATCCCAAGCCCTTTCCTTTTTCCATTCTTCTTCCCCTAGACTCTGCACTTAAAGCATTACCCGATGTCTCACCGGAGATTTTCCGTCGCATTTCCTCACTAAGGATAAGACCGACAACATCATAAAACTTTAAAGTACTAGATCCAGAGACAGAGTTACTAATGGCCATAACTAAACCATTCTAGCTTTCTGGCAATGAGAACAGAAATAACAGAGCTCTAACTTCATCATCAAAGTTTACCCCTACAGAACTTAATTGACTGGTAACTGTATTAAAATCATTTAAATGGTTTTCAACAGATCCACCTTCCGACATCTTCATATTAAATAGTTGTTTCATAAGAAATACCTTGTTTGAGGCTGAGGGTTTTTAATATAGTTTCACCAACGTCTACATCAAGCCCTCTGTTGTTGTTTCCTTCGAAATATTGAAGGCGAATAACGCCGCAAGGCACAACCGTACTGTTCCAAGTGCCTTTCTATCGAGAATGTTCCATTGCACGTCTGTCATGGCCGCCAGATTCTTTGTTTTTCCACTCAATGGTAGGTACAGATCTTTCTGATACAGATAATCTTCCATCTACATCTTCCATAGCGGGAAGTTTTGGCTATTAAGTTTCTTGACCCTAAACTTACCATCTTCCGCAATTGCTCGCACTCGAACCAGGAACCCTTCTTTCCTGCGAGTTTATCTACCAAATATACCTTCGGCTTTGATACCAGTTGTTAGAAAATTATATATTATAGATCAATGCAACACATAAAATATGCGGAAAAATACAAGCACACAAAACACATAAAACCAGAGAGACACAGATATGCGTGGTTCACCCAGTTTGGGCTACGTCCACCCTGAACAACCAATCCTTCCTTTCTATTATCCAACAAAAAATGAAGAGACACAACCTACAACAGATCCACTGTAATATCCTCTATTCTCTCTCATAGTCTCCCTCTTTGTTTCTCGCTCCAAGAATGCACACGTAATACACAGCCGCAATACAATACCTTCATACAAAGAGAGGGGTTTCCTTCTAGGGAAAAAAACCCTAAACTAAACATAAATTCTACCGTTAGATCATCCGCCTAATGAACGGCCCCGATTGAATAGAAATTACTATACTTTTACAAGGAAATTTTACATCTGTTTTTAGCTTTGGGGGCACTACCCCCGAAACCCCCCACCAGGGGGGGGGCTCCATAAAGTCGCTGTCGCCCCCCCTAGACCCCCCACGGCAACGATTAATTTATGGGTGGCGTTGCTGCCTCATTTAAGGTACAGGGGTCCAATGTTGTGACACAAAGTAAACAAGATAATCAGGCTCCACACCCAACATAAGAAAAATTTCTGAAGGAGTAGCTTCAGAAGGCACAAACAGGGAATGTAGCACTGAAGGAGCAATTACAGCAAAAAGAATAGCAAGTAGCCACCCTGGTAGACTTATGCATAGAAGCCCTTCAACACAATTTCCCTTCTGACTCATATAATGTGTACCTCAAGGAGAAATGGATCCTATTTTAAATCAAAACTATAGCCTCCCTTGGATCCCTACCTTTCCAAGATTGTAGGCAATTCATGGATTTCTACAAGCAAGCTAACAAGGGTGATCAGGAAAAGATGGCAGAGTTTTATGTGCATAACCTTGTGCTGAAAAACCTGGGTACTTGGGACCCCAATTCTACAATGGGGGATATGCAGTTGATGGCTTTAGTATCTTGGATGATGAATGAGGACACTAGAGAAAAAGATAAATGGTGGGTCTTGAGAAGAAGAAATAGAGAACCCTTACACATCAGACTGAAATTTTTCAGCCCAAGACGAGTCATCCTCAACCGCCAAGAGATTGAAAGGGACCTTGCATTAGTTGAAAGCTACCTTCAGACTCAAACACAGGTAATAGGCCACTTTGATGATGTTTCGAGGAAAATAAAAGATGAGTGCATTATGGCCAGCTAGAGGAGATGGAACAACCTCCTTCACAACCTCATGAACAAGGAGTACCATACTCTAGAAAGACTAAGGGGTGCATTGGAAAGGGCACCATTTTACAAGAGGGCCATGCAGGCCAAAAATATCCAATGGTTGGGACTAAAGATCAACCCACATTTTCTATTGGGGCTGAATGATGAAAAGGACACATATGCACAAGATAGAGAATGGGAGAATGGAGAAAAGAGTAATGGTTTTTACCCTCTTGGGGAAACACCCACACTTCTTCCTCAGGAAATTAGGAGGGTTGTCAAAGCCTTGAAGGAAATGCAGTAGGAGGATTATTTTCTCATAGGATGAGCAACCATTAAGTAGGGGGTTGATGATGAGCTCCATCATTAGACATATTTGGAGGGGTTAATGGTCACCTTTTTCCTTCTTAGATCTCTTTTTCTTGCATTTTTATTATTACTTGGTTTTATGATGCTAGTATAGGTGGTGATTAAGGCTAACATACTCTGAGTGCCTAATATGAGCTTGAGTGCAGAAAATCATGAGTTATTAAGTATTTTTATAAGGATTTTATCATAAATACTTGGAGCTAAGTGGACTCAATCACCCCAAATATTCCATCCAACAATTCATGTTCAGAGGCATCCAAGCAACTCCAAAAGGAGTGCACTCAATATTTGTTGACTTGGAGTTAAGTGGACTCAATCACCCCAAATATTCTCTCTAGCAATTTGAGTTCCAGAGGCAACCAAGCAACTCAAAGAGGAGAGCAATCGATGTATATTTACTGGGAGTTCGGTGGACTCAATCACCATTTTCAAGGGAGCTATTGGTAGCTGCCCTGTAGAATAAATAGAGTAGAGCTAGAGCTAGGAAGAAGTTAGTTAGTCAGTGAGTCGATTCCATTCAAAACTATTGTTGTAAGCTATTGAGCTTTTTATTTTACTCAGTAATAAAATTTTCAGAGATGTATGAGGTTATCCTTTTTATGAAATGAGCAGACTAATTTCCTTTTACTGATTTAAGTTTCAGAGATCGAGGCTCGTGGGTTAGGGCCCAATCCACGTGCCTCAACTTCTCTGTTGTTTTCATTCTTTCTTTTTAGTAATTTACTTCTTAGTCTTTATCATAGTTTAAGAGATAGCACACTTTCGCAAAGCAGAAGAGGATGACATGAACAAAATGCATCTGCTGTGTATATATCACTGTCACCTCCAAGTTTGTACGAACCCCGGGTTGATAAAGTAAAGTAGGGCAGCCCCTAGGAGTCGCAACACTCTTGGTGCAATACTAGGGCTCACTAGTAGGTGAGAGATAATTATCAAGTAAAAAATTAAAAATTGAAGAATTACATAAATGAAGTGTGGGATTTAATTGTACATTATTTTTCAACATTCAATTTGAATTTTGTTTCCAGAGAAGAAAATGAAATGGCAGATTCACTGGCATTGCTGCTAGTAATTTAAAGGTTCCCCTTGATGTTAAAGAAACATATGATATTCAAATTAAAAATAGACCTTCCATTCCTGATAATATCAAATAATGGAAATTATTTGAAGATGATAAAGAAATTCAGAAATTCTTGGAATGTGTGGAGGAATTTTCAGACATTCAGATTGATAATGAGCAAGATACATTTGAAATTCATAACAACAAGCGATTCAAAAAGACTATAGCTAGAAAAGACATTATTGATCTAAAAACAAACTTCATTCCCAAAGGCTTGGTTCCTTTGGAGAGGTTGTTTGACAATAATGATGTATTTTTAAAGCTTGATAGTAAGAAATATGGGGAGAGTATAGTTGACTGTAATATTGGTACAAAAAATCAGCCTAGATATTTCAAAGTTTCTAAATTTCTTCCTCAAGAAACTAGAGCCAAATATGTCAAGTTGCTGAAGAAATATGCAGAAATTTTTGCATGGTCCTACAGTGACTTGAAGACACATGACAGAAGTATAATGGAACATAAAATTCCTCTTAAATCACAAGAAAAGCCCGTGGCATAGAAGATAATACATATTAATCCTATGTTGTTCCCTATCATTGAAAAGGAAATCAGAAAAATGTGGGAAGCCAAAATAATTTTGCCTTTAAGATTTTCCAATTGGGTAGCTAATTAGTCCTGGTTTGAAAGAAGAATGGCGAGATTAGAATTTGTGTTGATGTTCAAAATTTGAACATGTGTTCGCTGAAGGATAACTATCCTTTACCCAAAATGGACCATATTTTGCAAAAGGTTGTAGGCTCAAAAAGGTTTTCAATGATAGATGGTTTTTCAGGGTACAATCAAATCTCAGTTGGCAAACAAGACACGAAGAAAACAACTTTCACTACACCCTGGGGAACTTTTATGTACAATAATATGCCTTTCGGTTTAATGAATTCATGTGCAACATTTCAGCGGGCAATAGACATTTCCTTTGCAGGGGAAAATGACAGATTTGTAGTCATTTATTTGGATGACATAACAGTCTTTTCAAAATCTGATGAGGATCATTTAAAACATTTGCAGCAAGTATTTGATAAGTGCAAAAAATTTAGTTTGTCTTTAAACCCAAAGAAATCACTCTTTACTATTCAAGAAGGAAAACTATTGGGGCACATAGTAACAAAAAATGGTATTTTCATTGACCGAGGGAGAGTTGAAGCTATACAGAAAATTGGTTTATCGATAAATAAGAAAGAGTTACAGTCATTTTTGGGATTTTTTTTATTTTTTATTTTATTTTTATTTTTTCTATTTTTTTTTAAATTTTTTTATTTTTTATTTCTGAGGTGTTTTGTTCCGAATTTTGCAGAACTAATTAAACATATAAATGTCTTGTTGAAGAAAAATGCAGATTTCAGATGGCAAGATGAATAAAAAAACTCTTTCTTAGCAATAAAATCTGCCTTGACAGATGCCGTAGTGTTAATAAACCCTTATTTTGGGAAGGATTTTCTGACTTTTTCATATGCTTCTAAGGAAACTATTGCATCCGTTTTACTTCAAAAGAACAAGGAAGGCTTGGAGCAGCCAATTTCTTTTTTCAGCCATGCATTAAGAGATGCTGAGCTAAAGTACAAATTAATTGAAAAACATACACATGCATTTGTAAAGGCTTTGAAGTCTTTTCAATTTTATGTTCTGCATTCAAAAGTCATTGCTTTTGTGCCAAATATTGATGTCAAGGATATATTGTTGCAGCCAAATACAGATGACAGGAGGGGAAGATGGTTAAAAAATATTCTAGAATTTGACATTGAAATTAGACCTACTAAGTTGATAAAGGGACAAAGCTTAGCCTTGCTTTATGGTAGAATCAAATTTCAAAGCTCCAAATATGAACATGGAGGTAGCTAAAGAAACATATAAAGAAGGTATATCTGATTATCCTGAACTCTTTTATTCCAACTTGTATAAGGACATATTGTACTTTTTATTAAATCTCTGCTGTCCTCCAGAAATGGAAAAATCAAAGAGAAGGGATTTTAAACTGAAGGCTGTTAAGTATTGCATAATGGAAAATAATATTTATTGGAAAGACCCTGTAGAAGTTTTGTTGAGATGTGTAGATGAAGCTGAGTCACAAACAATTATTTCAGAGATACATGCAAGGGTGTGTGGTGGAAATTTATACTAGAAAGCTACCGTGAATAAAATTCTAAGAGCTAGCTATTATTGGCCAACTCTTTTCTCTAATGTTTTTGCTAAATTTAGGGCTTTCAATGAGTGTCAAAATTTTTCCGGTAAGCAGAAGATGCTTCCACTACCTCTCATTCCCATTTCAACAAACACTCCTTTCCAGCAAAGGGGGCTAGATTTCATTGATGAGATTCATCTGCCATCATCAAGACAACACAGTTGGATTCTTACAACCACGTACTATTTCACCAAGTGGATTAAGGCCATTCCAACAAGAAACGCCACTGACATGGTAATAATTAAATTCCCGTTGGAAAATAGTATGTCTAGATTCAGTTGTCCTCAAAAGTTGGTGACTGACAATGCAATGGATTTCCATCTACCAAGATGAACAATTTCTATCAGAAATATAACATTGATTTCGTTCATTATACACCTTATTACCCCCAAGGTAATGGGTTAGATGAGTCATCAAACAAAATCCTGGTAAGAATCATAAAGAAGATGATGCCAAAAAACAAAGAAATTGGGATACTCAGCTAATTCATTCTCTTTGGGCAGACAGGGTGGGTAACAAGAGATCAATTGGAGTTTCACCCTTTCAACTTGTTTATGGTACTAATGATGTGATGCCATTATAGCTAGCCCTTCCTGTTATGAAGTTTTTACAAGATGAAACTGATAATTCAAATCCCATTCAGAGAAGGATGCTGCGACTTATAGAAGCTCATCAAATTCGAGAATCCCTGATGGACAAAGCACAAGAATACAAAGCCAAAGTAAAATTTTTTTTTGACAAAAGAGAAAACCAACAAGTATTTCAAGAAAATGATTTGGTATTGTGCTGGGTTGTAAGAAGAGAAGACCATGGAAAGCATGGTAAGTTTGACAACTTTTGGTTTGGGCCATTCAAAATTTCTCAAGTTTTGGAGAATAATAAATTTCTGCTGAAGCAATTAGATGATGATCAATTGATTGGAGGTCTAGTAAATGGTCATTTTCTAAAAATAATTTTTGTTTGATAAGTCAATTAGTCTTTCCATTGTAAATATCCAGAGTGCTTTTTCAATAAAACTCCATGCCCAATGGTATTTGTGTCTGTAAATAGATTTAGTCTTAAGTTCAGTCAATAAAAGTCAGTTCCTATCATTAGCTTCTAAATTTAAAAGGTCCTAAGAGTTTAAGGCACTGAATCTACAGTCCTTGAAGCCTCACAGGGAGGACTTCATCCCCAATAGGATCCACTGTTAACACTGCAATTTTTCAAAGTTTGGTCACTGTTATATTTGCATCTTTGATCCTCTTTTGTCTCCTAACCTATGGTTGAAGGCCCTGGAGGGTTAAAATATCTATTAGTTTTTATCATTTTTTAATAAAATCTCAAAATTTTTGAGTCCAATAGTTTGTTTTGTGTTTTAGAGTTATTAGGGTAGATTTTCTTTTAATAAGTCTTTTAACTGCTTTGAGTAGTTAAGGTCATTGGTTTAGCTTGAGAAGTATTATTTATTCACAATGATATTGTCTATCCAAGGCTAAGGAAATAAATTTTGAGTCATTAGTTATTTTAGGAATAACATAGAAATAGCTACCTTTTCTAAAAAGGCAACTATTTTCTTCAGAAAATCTGGTTTCACAAGCAACACAGAAATAACTACCTTTTTCAAAAAAGCAGCTATTTCCTGTAGAATTTTTACATGGAGGTAAAAGGCACTGCTAAGGTGAAAATACACTGATCATTGAATATTGAAGGTCTGCTAAAACAAGAGGTATTACTCATCTCAAAGGTGGATATTTCTAATTGGAGGATTCATTAAAAGGAGTTGGTTATTTTATTTGCTAAGGCTAGTAAAATCTAATGCTACTCATTAAAGGTGAAATATATTAAGGTTGAGGTATAAGTAGCTGATGGGCCTCTAAATTAGAAATAAAATAAGGCCCATCTAACCTTTCTTAGGCCCATCTACCTTCCTTATGCACATGAAAAGATATATTAAATATATCCTTATACACTTAATAATGTTTTCTTATGCTTTAATATGTTCTTAGGAAGGTTTAAAGGTAATTGTATATTTGTGCCTAATATTGGTTATTTTTGTAGAATATTGTGAGAATATTGGGAAGATTATGCAGATTTGGAGAAGGAGATAATTTAGGGACTTGATCCTTGCCATTGGAAGATCAATATTGAAGAATAAATGAGCACAATATCAGGAAATTATTGAGAAATATTGGAGAGATTCAAGGGGGTTTTCCACCCTCCTTAACTATCAAAGGCAACCAAGCAACTCGAAGACCAAAGTGCACTCAATCTATGGTTTACTTGGAGTCAAAGTGGATTCAATCACTATTTTCTAGGGAGTTGTTGGTAGCTACCCTTGAGGATAAATAAAGCTGATCAAGAGCTAATTAGGGTCGATTCTGGTCCAGTCAATTCCATTCAGAACTTTTGCTGCAAGCTATTAATATTTTTATTATTGTACTCAATGATTAAAATTTTAGAAATGTAACAAGGCTATTCTCTTCTTGAAATGAGCATACATAATCCATTTTACTGATTTAGTTCTAGAGAGCTGGGCTCGTGGGTTAGGGCCCAACCCATGTGCCTCAACTTATCTGCTGTTTTCATTTTTATTTATTTATTTATTTTTTATTTTTGATATTTTCATTGCTTTTATAGTTTGCTGATGTAGATTTAATCTGCTCATCTGCGCTGTAGAATAGTTGATGAACTCCATAAAACTGTGAGGCGGCCTTCCCCTCTAATCTTTGTCAATAGAACTCGAGGAGGCAGACCTCCCCATAGACCAAAAATACTTTTTGTTTATGATTCGATGCTTCTCATATTAGAGTAGAGTGCAATAACAATTTTAGTATTTATTCCACTTTGTTATCACACATTTTGTCTGTTTTTCCATGCACGAATCCATAGGTTTGTTTGCCAGAATAAGTATTAAAGTTCTGAAGAAGTTCACCCTCGCCTTCTCGATTCATTTTCCATCTCTTTTTTCACACTTCCAAACACCTCTGTTATACTTTATTCCCTCCTTATTTTATTGTGGCTATCACCCTTTTTATTTACAAAAGGATTGAAAAAAACATTAAAAGTTTGACCTCTGCTCTTGCTCCTCGAAACTCCCGCTCACCATACTTTGCACATCGAAAATCACATATCTCTTGTGTTCTCTATTTATGCTCTCCCATTCCAAGCCTTGATTGCGATATTTCCTTCCGGCTTACATTTATCGCTTATCAGTAAAAAAGAACTTCATAAAAATTAGAAACCCATCATTTTTCCTTCAAAAACTTATTGCAATCGCAAATCACATTTCTCATTTGGCTCCTGTAATACTTACCGCTCTTGTACGCTGATTGCGATATTCTTATCGTACTTCTCCATGTCACCTGTCACATATTTCATCTCACACTTCCATCACCCATCGTAATCACAAATCCTGTCCCATTGCATTTCACTCCCGCTCCCAAGCAACACTTCCATCGCTCCCCCAACTTTGTGATATTGCAAATTGCGATATCACATATCACATATCGTACTTATGTCCTCCCATTGAAATTCCGCCATTGCACTTTTAAAAGCCTCCCTCTCCAAAGAATTTTTGCAATATCATAAGGTTTAATGATCTCTAAACCCCTCTTTCCACCTCTAAGCCTTTTCACATGTGTTAAGCCTTCCATTAGCATCTTTAGCCCTTTTTCTCTCCAAACTGAAAGCAGCACCTCGTCAAATTAGCATTAGGTCATGAATAGTTGCATAGATAGAGCATAATATAAGTAAGGTGTGTTTAGCCGATTGGCCATGTTAAGTGTGGGTAAAATTAGTTTCCTTTCTGCAATTTAAATTAGTTTCCTTTCTGCCATTTCTTTTCAGCAAGTCAAATTAGTTTCCTTTCTGTCACTTTCAGAAATTTAGTTTATTTTCCTTCCTGTCATTTCTTTTCAACAATTTAATTTATTTTCCTTCTGTCATTTCCTTTCTACAATTTAGTTTAGTTCCATTGAAGTGTGATAGAATTCATTGAGAAACCCTATAAGTAGCACCCTTTCGTAGAGCAGAAGATGATGACATGAGTAGAATGCATTTGATATGTATATAAAATTTCCACCTCCAAGTTTGTACAAACCCCGGGTTGATAAAGTAAAGTAGGGCAACCCCTGGGAGTTACAATACTCTTGGTGCAATACCAGGGCTCACCACGTTTTGGCACCGTTGCTGGGGAGGTGTCTAGTAGATGCTTTGGTTCTGTTTTAGCATTATTTTCAACTTTCCTTTTTCATGTTGTTTATGAAATATTGAAAGATACAAAAAAATCTGATTTTCATGCCTCATAGGAGTAGGGATACTCAGAGAAAAAAAAAAAACACATCACCATACACTTTTGAAGGTAGAAGAGATGGATGGATATGATGAAAATAAAGAAGATCTTATTGGGTTTCCCATTCAAGATATGGACATCAGTATACATATGAAGAACATCCCTCCATCTTTCCTTCCCAACTTCCATGGTATGAGGACAAAGGATTTAGAAACATTTCTCTTTGAATTTGAGATACTTTGTAGATATTATGGCTACTTGTCTCACACTAAAAAACTGAGATTTTTTCATGCAACATTGAAGGATAAAGCTCTTAAATGGTTCATGATTCTAGGTACTAATTCAATAAGATCATGGAATGAGATGCAAAAGATATTTCTAGGAAAATATAAAAACCATGATCTTAAAGAAGAATTTTTTAGAATGAATCAAAAAGAGGATGAGAGACTTGAGGATCTCATCGATAGGTTCATGTTTAATGTTAAGAGGGAAAAATTGCATCATTTAGGATTTGAAAAACTAAAAACCCTCTTACTTAGAACAATTAGGGATGATTGGATTGATCTCCTTAATCTCATGAGTGGAGGAGATGTACACCAATTTTAATTTGAAGAAATTTGTGAAATACGCAAGCACATATGAAGAGGAAGTAAATCCGCCTCAACATTGGTAAGGCAAGATGAAATTGGAAATTTTCTTGACAACTTTAAAACAAAAATTCTTAGCAATCTAAGTGAACAAGTAGAAATGTTAAGAATGAAAAATGAGCAAAAAGAAGATGTTGATATTTTTTTTATCCATGCAGAATCATATGCTACTAAATGTTTTCCATCATTCCCTAGGTTTAAAGAAGTTTATCAGGAAGACAATGGAGCATGGACATCACCAAAGAAACTATGTTATGTAGCTCCAAGGAGACCCTGGCAACCAAGTCAACTTGATATGATGCAAGGACCCACTTCACAATTTCAAGCTTATTCACATCCATCTCAAACTAATTGGGACACACTCCCTTCTTGTCAACCTTGGCCATCTCAACCCCAAAACCAATATTGGCAACATGGTTGGCAAGGACCTTATTGGGAAAATCCACAATATCCTCAATATTTCCCTCCATATCCTCCATACGCAACTCCATGCTATACCTACCATCCACCTCCACCACAACCACAACCTCAACCATATCCATCTCATATATCCACCCCCACTCAACTACCTGTACCACCATTTCCAAACCCACACCATGAAGTATCTCATCCCACTTACAATGTTGAGGTACAACATTTCCAAACATCTCCTCTTGATCTAGATGGTATTCATCTTAGTTCAAGAAAGGTATTACAAAAAACAGATTTTCTTAATGTCATTAAAGGACAACATCAAGAAGAAGAAGATCCAAATGAGGAGATCAAAAGATCAAGGGCTACACTTAATGAAGAGTCGGCATCAGAATCATATGTTGAGAAAGTTTCCTCATGTTTACCATCATTTCCTCCATGTGTTCAATAAAAAATTCAACAAAAAGAGGAAGATTTGAATGTCATAATAGAAGAGGAAATCCAAGGTGATCCAACTTAGCAAGTGGACCAGGGGCATCACAACTATATTGACATATGGTTCCAAAAGTCATTAAGTTTCATCAACACGCTCTTCTCCAATAGTACTTGATATAATCCTAGTCAAAGCAATTCATCTCTCATATTCAGGTACATGTCAAAGCATGTATTCCAAGTGTGCACATGATTTTATCTATCATATTGATGTGTACATGGCTCCATTGGAAGTATTCCTATACTTGACAAAGGTTTTTTCTTTTCAAGTAGAGTAGGAAAGTGAAAAAAAGAAAAAAAAGAAGAAAAAAAAGGGAAAGAATAAAATCTCAGGTGAAAAACTCTTTTGAGGCATTTGATATTGGCTCACTGATTGAAAACATCCATGAGGTGGTCATTGGATTGAAAAAAAAAAGATAAAAATAAAATATCCTAGGTGAAAACCTCCTTTGAGGTGCCTAGGCAGGCCCACTAGTGGAAAACCTCATTGAGGCAGCTAGTAGACCTTAAAAAAAGAAAAAAAAAAGAAAAAATCCATTTCTCCATGTATCTCTCTCTAATGAATGCAGATGCTCTCCAACCTTTTCAATTAGAAAAACAACAAGTTAGCACAAAAAGAAAATTTGGTCAACACCTTGATCAAATGTAGTCAAACCTGGACTTCCACCTCCTATGCTCAGAAGCTCTAAAAGGACCTCAAGCAGATTACAACATGCAGCTTCAGTAGTAGCTTCAAACCACCAAAGACAATTTCAATATCCATATCAACAGCTTTAATATCACTTGAAAAAGAAAATCAATGGTAAGGCTCAGGTATGCAATCATCTAACCCTTTCTTTGAATCCATTTTAGCTTAAGAAAACATTAAAAAGTGTTAGAAGGAAAGTTTTTATATATCCAAAATTAGTAGCAGAGCAACCTCAACCTTATCTAGCGACTAGCCTCACTTTTTCCACCAAGAAGAGGAATAAGACAAAAGTAAAAAAGACTTGTGAAAGGGGGTAGTAAGCAGTTCATGTAATGGAAGACAAGAAGTGCCAAAGGGGTAACCAACGGTGAACGTAATTCATAGAAAAATAATTGTGAGTTTATTCTGCATGCAATTAGAAAAAAAAAAAAGAAAGAAAAGAAAAAAGAGAAGAAAAAATAAAATAAAAGGTGGATCTACCACCTCTTGGCACGCGGAACAGATTTTCTTAAGGCATCTAAGGACCTCCATGAAGCACCTATGAGAATAAATGTAAGAAGAATAGTAAGAATATTAGAAGTAGGAGTAGTACATGGGCCAATAAACAAAAAACAAAATAAGCCAACATGGAGGAAGAACTATAAGGGAGGGAGTATGGATAGGTTTCTCAGAGGATGAGCAACAGTTTCAGAAGGGGGGTGATGATGGGTCTCTAAATTAGACATAAAATAAGGCCAATCTAACCTTTCTTAGGCCAATATACCTTCCTTATGCACATGAAAAGGTATATTAAATCTCTCCTTCTGCACTTCATAATGTTTTCTTACGCCTTAATATGTTCTTAGGAAGGTTTAAAGGTAATTGTATATTTGTACATAATATTGGTTATTTTTGTAGAATATTGTGAGAATATTGAGCAGATTATGTATATTTGGAAAAGGAGATATTTTAGGGACTTTCTCCCTACCACTGGAAGATTAATATTGAAGAATAAATGAGCACAATATTAGGAAATTATTGAGAAATCTTGGAGAGATTCAAGGGGGTTGTCCACCCTCCTTAACTATCAAAGGAAACCAAGCAACTCGAAGACCAAAGTGAACTCAATCTATGGTTTAATTGGATTCAAAGTGGAATCAATCACTATTTTCTAGGGAGATGTTGGTAGCTGCCCTTGAGGATAAAGAAATATGATCAAGAGCTAATTAGGGTCGATTCCAGTCCAGTCGATTCCATTCAGAATTTTTGATGCAAGCTATTAAGATTTTTATTATTGTACTCAGTGATTAAATTTTCAAAAATGTCACAAGGCTATTCTCTTCTTGAAATGAGTAGATAGACTCTATTTTACTGATTTAGTTCCAGAGAGATGGGCTCATGGGTTAGGGCCCAACCCATGTGCCTTAACTTCTCCGATGTTTTCATTCTTTTCTTTATGTCATTTAGCTAGTTTTATTTATGATATTTTCATTGTTGTTATATTTTGCTGCTGTATATTTAATCTACTTATATGTGTTGTAGAATAGTTGATGAAGTCCATAAAAATGTGAGGCAACCTTCCCCTCTAATCTATGTCGATAGAGCTCGAGGAGGGTATACCTTCCCGCATACCAAAAATGATTTCTATTTATGATTCGCTGCTTCTTAGATTAGAGTAGAGTGCAATAATAGTTTCAGTCTTTCTTCCACTATCTTATCATGCATTTTGTCTGTTTTTCTGTGCATGAATCTGCATGTTTGTTTGTAGGAATCAGTATTAAAGTTCTAGATAATTTCACCCTCACCTTCTCGCTTCATTTTTCATCTCTGTTTTAACGCTTCCAAACACCTCTGTTACGCTCTATTCCCTCCTTCTTCTTTTATTGCGGCTATCACCCTTTTTATTCACAAAATGCTTGAAGAAAACATTAAAATATTGACCTCAACCCTTGCTCCTCGAAACTCCCACTCACCATAATTCGCTCATCGCAAATCAAATATCTCTTGCATACTTTGTTTATGCTCTCCCATTCCAAGCCCCGATTGCAATATTTCCTTCCGCCTTGCCTTTGCCGTTTATCAATAAAAAAAGGCTTCTTAAACATTAGAACCCGATCCTTTTTCCTTCAAATACTTACCGCAATCACAAATCGCATTTCTCATTTGGTTCCTGTAATACTTACTGCTCATGTCCACCGATTGCGATATTCTTGCCGTACTCCGCAATGTCACCCATCGTATATCGTATCTTGCACTTCTGTCACCCATCGCAATCACAAATCTTGTCCCATCGCATTTTTCATTTTGCTCCTACTCCCGAACAACACTTCCGCGGCTCCTCCAACTTTGCGATATCACATATCGCATATCGCATATCACTCTTCCATCCTCCCATGGAAATTCCACCATCACACTTTTCAAAGCCTACCTCTCCAAAGAATTTTTGTGATATCATAAGGCTTAATGAAGTCTAAACCCATATTTCCACCTCTAAGCCTTGTCACATGTGTTAAGCCTTCCATTAGAATCTTTAGCCCTTTTTCTCTCCAAACTGAAAGCAACACCTCTTCAAATTAGAATTAGGTCATGAATAAATGCATAGATAGAGCATAAGGTAAGTAGGGTGTGTTTAGTAGATTGACCATGGTAAGTGTGGGTTAAATTAGTTTCCTTTCTGCCATTTACTTTTAGCAAGTTAAATTAGTTTCCTTTCTGTCATTTCCTTTCAGCAATTTAGTTTAGTTTCCTTCCTATCATTTCTTTTCAACAATTTAATTTAGTTTCCTTCTGTCATTTCCTTTCTGCAATTTAGTTTAGTTTCATTGAAGTGTGACAAACTTCATTAAGAAAACCTAGAAGTATCACCCTTTCATAGAGCAGAAGAGGATGACATGAGTAGAATACATCTGATGTGTATACAACACTGCCACCTCCAAGGTTGTATGAACCTTGGGTTGATAAAGTAAAGTAGGGCAACCCCTGGGAGTTGCAACACTCTTGGTGCAATACTAGGGCTCAGTAGTAGCTATTAGTTAATAATTCGATGGAGTGAAATGTTCGGTGGGATGATTTGGCACCACAATTTATATCATTTGATTCGTGTCACTCTCTCTCACAGTGATTTAGGGCTTTCAAAGCTCTGTTTCCATTTACCTCGAGAAAGCTACAACAAATATTTTATTATCATGCAACAAGCAGTTTTTTACCTTGTGCCAGAAATTAGGGCTTCATGGAGGGTTGATGTTCCTTTTTTTATAGGTGTGCATTAGTGGTTAAGGTAGCTATTAAAAAAATGTGTAAGGGTGGTAAGGTGAAATGTATAAAGCTGACCAATACTCATTTTGTTGATCATTGTGCAAAGCCACAGTTCCAAGCAGCAGGTTGGTATCGGTTTTTAAAGAAGTTTTCAGGTGAAAATGTTGCAGTTGCTCAAGAATTTTCCGAGTCATTCAATGGAGAGCAGGTTAATTTGGGGTCTCGGAACTTCAGGATCATAGAGACTATCATTGCAAGGGATACCCAAACATCGGCTACAGGTGATTCCTGGTATAAGAGGAAAAATATGCTTAAAGTTGATTTAAATCCATATCCAAAGCCTTAGCATGAAAATATATATTGGACCCCTACTGTTCACATTTCTTATTTCAGGCATGATTGGAAAGATGTTATTACCACTATGCAACATTATATTACTTGTGAAGGTAGGTTTTCCAATGTTCATCAATATCAGATGAGGTTTATAGCTCACATTTCGGGTTCTAAACTCATGAAATTATAAATTTTCCTCTATAAAACTTTGTTGAAAATGTCTCAAAAATACAAAGGACCCCAAATTATTCTCTTCACAATCTTTATCACCAGGGTTTAATCAAAATGCCAGTGATTTATCATCTGAAAAATAAGAGAACCACATGGGAAAATTTCTTCGCAGATGAAGGTTTCAATAGTGTTAACTCAAGGAGAAGGGTAGGAAGGCCTTTAAGGCAAAATGCCCAAGAGGAGTAGTCAAGCCCTGCACCTACATTGACCCCTTCACAAATTGGTCAATCTTCTACACCATTTAGTAGACAGACAAGTAACTCAGGTAGGAGTGCTAGAGTTCAAATCACCACTCCTATACCAACCGTTCACTCCTATACCTAAAGTGCAACCATCCAAGAAATTTTATACCAAAATATCACTTAAGGAGCCACAGACCTTGGGGTATTTAAGGAAGAAGCATAAAATAAAACATAACAAAAGATTACTCTACCTGACAAGAATTCTATGTCTAAAATAAAAGAAGAGGTAGCTTCCTCTTCAAAGAATAAACACGGGAGAAAACTTATTCTGACAAAGGGGTCTTCAGTGGAAGTCAGCCCTCAAGCCTTAACAGCAGGCCCTGTTCTAGAGACTAGATAGGAGAATGAAGAAGAAAATTTCACTCCAGTACCAGAGGAACCTACACTGGCACAAGTAATTTCCTCTCTCAAAACATCAGCTAAGGGGAAAAGTAAAATTTTATAGCCTACAATAGAAGAACCAATGATAGCCCAACTATATTCATCTCTCATTTCATCAGCCAAAAGAAATAAGAAAGCGATAATCCACTCATACTCATCTTTTGAAGAAGAAAGAAGTGAAACAAAGTTTACTGAAACATAGTTTGAAGAGGGGTATTCAAGTAGAGTTATCCATGGAAGAAGGAGGCCTTCATACATTCCTAATCCATACATTCAAAGGGCTCATAATAGATCAAAGAATAAGCTCAGACTAGCAAGCAAAATCATAGCCAACCCGACACTTAGAGACGAGATAATAAACATAGATGAAAGTCCAGAAAATGATCCAGGGAAGAAGAAGAATTAGAAGAAAAAGCAAGTACAAAAGAGAAAGCCAAACAAGAGGTCACTAAGGCAGAAGCTATTACTATTTTTGCTTTTATACTAGATCCTTGGTGATTGTGTTAGGTCTCTATATTAGTAGTGTAGTCCCTTATTATGTTAGTGTAGACCCCCTTATTGTTATTGTTGTACCCCTGTAACCCCCATATTGTTATTATTGTGCCCTTAAATTATTATTGTTAGGTCGGCTAGGATTACATTGTGGCCCCATGGACTCCTATATATAGAAAGGAGGTTTTGTAATTTGTATCATCCAAGAATTTTTCATTCATGTAATGTATTGGAGGTTTCTAAGGTGTTGATATCTCTTTTCTTCTATTTTTGGAGTTGGTTTCACAACATTTGGTATCAGAGCTTTGAGATTCTAGGGTTTCGTTGCTCCAAACAGGTCATCATGGAATTTTCGCTATAATTTTTTTTTCTACGTAGGTTAAGAATTTGAAATTTTTAGAGTGCGAAGAAAAAATTATGAGGAACGTCGTCACAAAATTTCAGAGCTTGGTTCGCAATATTTTCGGAGATATGATCTGTGCAAGGTAGGTCATTTTGCAGGCTCTTGAATTTAACCTAAACAGGTCATCGTGGTATTTTTGTAATAAATTTTTTTCTACGAAGGTTCAGAAGCTGAAATTTTTAGAGTGTGAAGTTGCAATCCCGAGGAACATCGTCGCAAAATTTTAGATATTGGTTCGCAATATTTTCAGAGATATGATCTATGGAAGTTAGGGCGTTTTAAGACTTACGAATTTCATCTCAAAGAGGTGATAGTGGGAAAATATTCATAGCTCTCTCTCTGAGCATTGGATTGGAATGATGTAAAAAGTGGCTACAAGTACACAGACTGTAGTTTTCGGTCTATCAATTTCATAGCCAAAGGAGGAAACAATGACACGTGGCAAGTCGTAAAAGTTCACTCTACTGAACCAGTCCAAAATTGGGTCATTGTGGGAGATTGGACATAACTTTGCCTCGAAGAATCAAAATCAGATAAGACCTGTGGCATTTGAAAGAAGCTTAAGAGGGCTACAACAGGGCCAAATTTTAGATATTTAGGATCTGCAATTATAGATATAATTCAATTTCAATATCAAGCTCCTCAAAAGAAAGTAAAAGATGTGTATTTTGTTTTCCGAATTGCATAACGTTTGTTTGAAAAAGCAGTTTGAAGTGATTCCAAGGGAATATTTAAGAATTTTTATTAGTAATGGGTTCTATAATACCTCCAAAAAATAATTCCATGCCCATTAAGCCCTCAGAAAATTATACTATGACGCATGAAGAGGAAGAATTGTAGTATGAGATATCAAAATTACGGTACCAAGTGCAACAAATTTCGATCCTACGAAGAGAAACCGAAGATGACATAGATGGGTTAAAAGTAGAAATGGAGGCTAAGTTGGATTGTTGTAAGGATAAAACAAAATCTATTATGGATGATAAAGTAGTGGAATATCACATCGAGCATCAACAACAAATTCTCCAACTCTCAAAGGATAACCTAACTTTGGTGCAAAATCAAATGAAACAATCAGAAGATCAACATCAAACCGAAAGAAGTTCTGAATCAGTCACAGAAACAAGAATTCAAAAAGTAAAATCAATTTTAGATTATATCAACAAGTGGAAGAACTTTCCTGTAGAAGATTCCACATGGGAGGATGAGAATTTTATACAGAAGCATCAAGAAATAATCAAGCTTTGAGGATAACACTTGTTTGTAGGAGAGGGGCATGTTAGGTCCCTATATTAGTAGTGTAGTCCCTTATTATGTTAGTGTAGACCCCTTTATTGTTATTGTTGTACCCCTGTAACCCCCATATTTTTATTATTGTGCCCTTAAATTATTATTGTTAGGTCAGCTAGGATTACATTGTGGCCCCATGGGCTCCTATATATAGAAAGGAGGTTTGTAATTTGTATCATCCAAGAATAGTTCATTCATGCAATGTATTGGAGGTTTCCCCCTCGAAGTGGCTTATTTCTAAGGCGTTGATATCTATTTTCTTCTATTTTTGGAGCTGGCTTCACAGCAGATTGAATGTCTAAAGCAATGAAATTATGAAGAATCATATCATTTTTGGTTTATCTACAAAATTTTCAAAAATATCTACCTTTTCTAGAAAATTAGATATTATTTTCAGAATTTGTATAAGAAGGTGAAAAGGTTGCTTTCTAGTTTCGAATAATGACAATAAGTGGTGATAAAGTGAATGCAACCTCAATGGTAATGGTTTCTACCAAGTTTCATCCAGTCAAGCTATCTTCCAGATGTCATTTTCAGTTGGTTACTCCTACACTTTTGTGGATAAAGGTCTAGGTGTCCTTTTCAATTGGCAGTTTCAATTTTTGTGGAGGAAGTTTTCCAAGAACAAGGAGCACTAAACCACCTCAAATCAGACACTTAGAGCTCCATACTATCATGTTTTGTCTTCATTGTATTTCATACTAATTTTCTGTTATGTTTAAGATAAACTTTACTATATGTAGAGGATTGTAATAAAGTCTCTAAAACAGACTTGCATTTTTTATGGAGGCTTTAACAAAAAACCTTTTTGTATATATACTATGTAAATCAATGAAGAAAGGGTTCACTGGTTGTTCATCTTATTGAATACTGTGTTGTATATTTTTGAGTATATAATATATCCAGATGCACTCTTGAGGACTCACAAATTGTATGGTGTGTGTACTGTTTTCCCTTATGTTTTTACATACCCTATCTATCTTTCAAGATTTATTATAAAAGTTCTATCTCATGCTTTTATGAGTCTTGTGAACCTCCAATACATATTGATAAGTTTTTGTAAGTCTTGTTCCAAGATTTCCCGATTCAATATGAATTGAATATTGTTCATAAGCATTCCTTGGGGTCAAATTAAATTATGTCTTATTTTCTTGTAATTATTTCGATCTAGCATGTTAATCTGTTTTTGTCAGTCTTGATCCATCAAGAATTACTGATTCATAAGGTCATGTTAGATGGAAGAATTCCTTGCAATGAGATTCTTAAAATGTAAAGTGAGACTCTTGTAAGTCTTTTAAAGCATTCTTTCACTGTACATTTCAGATCTAGAATTTGTGTTACCCTTTCCTCTTAGCAGTGGGCTTATATTTTACATATCCATTGTTTATCTTCCATTCTTCTAATCGTTAGACTATAAACTCAACCTTGCTACCACATCATACATCAGTGCCCTCATATGTGTGAGATATTATTATTTTCTCAAATCCACTTTCAGTGTGTGTAACTTCTAACTACTTTCCAAAAAAACCTAATCCGATCATAAGAAAAGCCCTTGAGCTTAAGATGTGTTTGGTCAGGCCCTTGTTATAATCGAAGTGATGATTCCAACGCTAACACGAATGAACCAAGATATGATTGTATCTAGAAAATCCATCTAGTAATGAAATCTTAGAAGAATAAAACACCCTTTGTAGGATATGATTCATAGTTGGAAGTGTATAGTTGTCCTTTAATGACACTTTATTTAAATTGCGGAAATAAATACACAAGCGGATCTCACATGTCTTCTTTCTCACCGGTACTAAATTTGACATCCAATTTGAGAAATGGAGAGGGACAATAATACCAGCAGTGTAAAACCTGTTTACTTCCTTTTCAATGGAGGACAACAACTTTGGATTCATCCTTCTGAGTTTCTAACAGAAAGGCTTCTGATAAGGTTTTATGGGAATGGTATGCTGAATTATGCTCTTGTCATAAACATTTATATCAGTATATTCCCATGAAAAAACATTAAAAATTCAGTCATGAGTGCTGCATATTTACCTTTCATATCTAGACTCAAATAATTTGATATCTTAAACATTTTGGGCTTCTCAGGAGTGTAAATATTTAGGTCTTCCACACCTTCATTAGTTGGAAACATTTTTGGTTTCCGTACAACATCATCATGATCAAAGAGCTCCTCCAAGGGTAATAGATCTCTTGGAATTTGAGTTATCTTTCAGCTGTAGTACCTTTAATTCTACTGCATGCATTTCTTGATCATCTTCATGAAACTGATCATCAATTTGTGAACTAACAAACTCTTCTTCCATCTTCAAGAATTTGTCAATTTTTTTTATCATTCTCGAAGAATTTCCAATATCAAACATTTTCTGGAACAGAAGGGCGAGTTTTGACATTGATCTCATACTTCTTATTGGGATAAACTGGAATCTTGAACATACTGGCTAAAGTGGCAAGGGCATCAACAATGATATTGTTGTTCCTTGGAATCAATGATAGAGTGTATTCGGTAAAGTTCTTAAGAATGTCTGATACAACATTACGGTATGCTCACATTCTAGGATTCTTGGCCTGGTACTCTCGTTTTACTTTCTTTATTACTAACTTGGAGTCACCATATACATAAATCTTCTTAGCACCTAGTTTCTTGAGTATTTTAAGACCGGTTATCAAAGCCTCGTATTCTGCCTCATTGTTAGAACAATCAAATGATAATTTATAGGAACACATCTAGGCATTAGGAGGAAGATGAGATGACTGATTCATGGGACCATTAATCCAAATTCCAATTCTGGCTCCTTCATTACCTAAGGCTCCGTCAAAATCCATGGTCCATAGACCATTTTCTTCATTGGGAAGCTCAATTCTGGATGACTGATATTTATTAGCTATTTGAGAATGATCTGGTGTCCCATAGGCCCTATGTCATTCACTGTTTAAACTGTATTTTTGACTGATGCACTTGGCTGCAAACTGTTTGGAATCTGTTCCTGTTTTTCTGCACTTGAAATTTCTTGAACAAAATTTGAAATCTCTGAAATTTCTGCTTTTTCTTCTACCAAATATTCTAACAATGCTGAACAATCATCATTGTATAAAATAAATAACTCTAAAGCTATATGTACAACATGAATTGGGAGATTATTGGGTTTTTCCTTGCTACTAATCATGTACTTCATTTCGTTCTCCCTATATAATTTTCTGAGTTGTCCAAAAACTGGTATAGTAACATAGGAAAAGTCTAACTGCAAAGTGCCTTTAATTTTGGCTCCCCATGGTCGGGAGAGAAGCATTCCATATCCCGGGGGAATTTCAGCTACAAAAATGTCCATAATAACATTCTTAGATGGATTTTGATCTAAGGACACCACTAAATCTTTCATGAGACCAAAAAAATTAACCCTTCCTGAGTCAAAAGAGTAAAGGTCATGGTATGGTCTGGTAATATCCAACCCTAATTTATCCATGATGGCTTTAGAAATGAGATTACGAGATGCCCCAGAGTCTAGCATAGAATTATGGAGGATGAAGTCATGATTTTTGAGACTGAGGTAGAAAGGTGGAAACTCATTGTCTTCTAAGTTACCATCTACAACAGGGCCAAATAAAAGCTCGGGGTGGTCACCACTAACATTTAACATATCAGACATTTGGTCCATTAAGAATTTTGGCTACCTAGAACTTGTATTGGTCATTCTTAATTAATTCAGTCAATGGAATTGAGAATTTAAGCTTTGAGATTTCATTCTCAAGACTAAATAAAGTAGAATATTCTTCTACCTCTTTAGATGGCATGTCCTTCTTTTTGGGTTGTTCTATGATTGGGATCTCCTTTCTTTGTCCTCTAGCTTGATTTTATTTTCCTTTCTTCGGATTTCTAGTGGAAGCTTAATTAATTTTTCCCTAATTAGAAACAACAAGTCCTTTGTCCTTATTCTAATTTTTAGAAGTCATCTCTTTTTTATGAACATCTGCTTGAGATTTTTTCTTTTTCTGATTTGAAGTTATATGCACATTTCTATTTCTCAGACTATAGTGCCTTTGCACTTGGCTAAGGGCATTTTGATAACCTCTTTGATAATCCTATGTTTTATTTCCAACATGTCATCATTATAAATAACCTACTGTTGATCATCAGGCATGTAAGGTTCTTTAGAAAATTCATCCTCCTCAGTCAAGAAAATGGGGTTCTGATTTTCCTCAAAAAGGTGATTTTCCTCTGAGATATCTTCTTCCTCATTAGGTCCCTCTATATAATTTTGATGAAAATGAGTATGGATCTGCTGCTAACCTTGTTGATCTTGACCCCTTGACTCCATTTGTTTAATCCTGTATTGGGGTTGCTGTTGTTGACCTCTGAAGTTGGGATTTCTGATTGGAGGTTCTGATTTTCTATCTGTGAGGGTCATCTTGTCCATAATATTATCCATTGTCTCAATCAAAGTATCAAGTTTACCTTGAGATGAAGTGTATGGATCCTCCTTTATGGTAACCCTCTTTTCTGATTCCATATTTGAATTTTTGATAAGTAGATTTGCCTCAACACTTACTACATTCCTTTGCATGTCTTCAAGGGTGGAAGGATTTCTCTCCCTCATTTGGTAGGCCATATCCAAATCAAAATCATCTAGATAATGAAGAAGCTACAGAACAGGAGAAGGCTTAATGTTTTTTTGGATAGAATCATATATCTTATTAAATCTGGCCGTGAAATCTTGCACATATTCATTAGTATTTCTCTTCAAATCATTGTACTCGGCCAAAATTTGGAGAGGGTTCTTTTTATCTTCCCACTTTCCTAGGAATAGGTCAATTAACTATTTTGGATTGGATACAAAAGTAACTGTTAAGTAACATAACCATTTCTTGAATTCCCCCCGAAAAAAATTGTGCTATTATGCGCATTTTTGCATCATCATTATCAATTTCCTCAAGAGATTCAATAAAATCAGTCACTTTAACTATATGTTTCTGTGCCGTGATCTATGTTTTCCCATCAAACACAAGAAATATCTGACCATAATTTTGAGGCAAAGCAATAAGTTGAGGTGGTAAAATAAAAGGAGAAAATATTTCCATGACTGCTGAGAAAGTTGTATTGAAGTCACAATAGGAGGTGTTGAATGAGGAGATGATTTCAAAGGAAGTGATCGATTGATAGTGGAGGATGGTGGATTAGCTATATGAGGAGGTGTAACAGTAGATATAGCAACAAATAAAGTCTCTTGTTGGTACTATATATAGGCATTTTCAGAGGTTATTTGGAATTGATCAACTAAGCTCTGAAGTTTATAAAAATCTGACCATACCTTAATATCACCCTCAAAAAATGAATACTCAGAAGATGGAAAATATGATACAAAATTAATGGGATCAAAAAATATTCTGAGAGGAAAGACTCTGACTTGGACTTGAATAAAGATAACTCAAATATTATATCAAAAGATAGATCTTCAAGATTAACCAAACTTGCAGGAAAAGATGTGGATCTTACTAGTGGAGGTGTACCTTTTTTTAACTTCTTGAGTCTGTGACCTCTACTTTCTCAATAGCCTCTTAGGGTCATTAAATACTGGTGAAAGATTGGGATCAGTATTGGACCTCGTATGCCTTTTGGGAGCCAATTCTCTTCTTAATCTGCACTTTGGATAAAAATGACTAAATCAACCATCTTTGAGTGCTAGCACTTGTCATCCAAGGTCTACACTCCAATGAACTGTAAGAAATATCCCTAGGGAATATTTGACACTCGTTCCCTAGCAACGATGCCAAAATGTTGGCACTACTTAGTTGCCCAAGGCCGAGAAAGGGAACCAAATAGGGTAACAACAGACTAAATTTTGAATTGATATCTAGCCCTGCCAAATCAAAGAGGGCTCTCTAAAAATAAACCTCATAACCAATGGAAGTGACTAGAGAGTATTAGGATTTTAGGCTAGTTATCAACTCAGTAGGGTTTTGTTTAGGGTTTACTAGATAAAGAGCACCAGGTTTAGGAACTAGGCCAAGTATTCCAAAAGATCAATTGCAGACATAGAATTAGGCAAGGTAGGTATAATCAGTGACACAAATTGAATTTTTCATTGTAGTGTGGTGATGAGGAAATCAGATAAATAAACTAAGTGAGAATACATACCTGAATTCACTTGTTTGGAACAGAAACATTTATATGAAAATCTCAGACAAAGTAGAGCTTTGCAGGTAATGAAATCTGTTTAAACCTCAGGGGATAATCATGAGAAGAAGTGTAGATCACTGATAATTTTTTTTAATAATCATATGCTTAAGAAAAACTGAAGAAAACAATGTCAGTAACCACATCACAAGAATCCCATAAAAATAACTGCAACTGCTTGTATTATTTATGCTAAAATCAAGTACATAAGTTCCAAATTAAGTACGAGCTTCAAGTATCCAACCTTTTTTTAGACTTTTTATTGATTTCCACCTCTAAGGGGTCGAATCTTGATCCGTAACAACTAATTCATGAACCTAATTACTCATTTCCAAATCCTAGGGAAGTTAGAAACAACTAATTGAGATTATCTCTCAAATCATTGATCACAAGATTCTTTACAATGATAATCATTAAAAAGCCTATTAACATCAAATAAACCCATGAGTGAACTATTTACATCAACCAAGTTTTAGTTTTGACCTCCACGTGTAGTGAAAATTCTTCAAACACAGAAACACAACAACTTTCTCAGAAATGCAGCAAATGTCCTTAATAGAAGCGCAACAACTTTGGCTTGATAATTTTATGACTTGGAAGAGGTTTTGAATGTTGTTGAAGGCTGGTGAATAAATATTAGGATTTATACTATACCTTGGGACCATTAAGTCATAAAAAATCATCATTTTAGCCCCCTCAAAATTGATTTTAAAAACAAGTGTCCAAAAACACAACAAATTTCTGAAAAGGTGGCAGAAAGGTGTAAAAAAGGCCTTGTTTTATCATTTCCTGCAAATTTATCACTCCTCAAGCATCCTATAGTGGTTTTCTGGTATCCTTATGCTTTTATCTATCCAACCATGCTTGAAATTCTGGATTTGGACCCTCTGAGGAAAAGCACAACAACTAGTTGCAACGTTTCTGTAGGATGCTTTTGATTGTGTGCATAAAAACTTCAAAATTTCAGAAATATGTCTCATTTTTCTTTGATTTATGTTTTTCCTTCATACCACTAGCAATGCATCAGTGAATAAGTCTAGGCTTTTCTTCATTTTGAGTCTCATTAGGATTATTTTGAGTTTATTCTTCATATTTTTCACCGTAACCTTGAAAATCATGTTCCTAGAATAATAGTGCCTTGTCATATTTATTTGCATGGTGGCATCCATGTTTTATTTTTCCAGTAGCTTCTCCATGTGTTCATTTACTCTCCCAAGCCAATTCTCCTTGTATTTTTAAAATTCAACAACTATGGTGTCATTTATGGTTTTTTGGGCTTGAGGAGGAGATGGATCTTCTACATTCTATTCCTTTTTGGCCATTTCCCTTGTCTTAGGTCTCCTAGGTTATGTTTGAATTTTCTTCTCTTCTAGCCCCTCTACATCAATGATGGATTTAACTTTATCCTTTGTTGTCATAACACCTTATTGGCTTGATGATAGAAGGTCTTCTTGTGACTTTCTCTGCTGCATTATGGTTTGCCTCAACTGTTTATTCTCCTACTATAGGAAAGCCACCATGAAATTGGCTTTGGATAGGTCATCCTAAATCTCTCTATTATGTGCCTCTTTCTCCTTGATCATGTCTTCTCCTCCCTTGTTTCCATGCCTTTCTCCTAGGTCAACTATCTCTAATTTAGGAGGTACCTCTTCTTCATTTTGCAATGGTGAATCATGTCTGCTTAGAGGTGATTTCTCTGTCATGGTTTTAGTCTACATTGCTTCTTCAGTAACAACCTCCTTATATAGTCATTTTTCCTTAGACATAGTTTTAGGCTTAGACCTAGGCATCTCATTTTTTGCTTCAAGAACAAAGACTAGGTTCTTACCTTTCTTGTCGGTGCTTGAAATATTTGTTCTAGGCTGATTTTTTGTCACTGATGGCATGCTTGATGTTTCAGCTCCCTATGGTTCTGATGATGATGAAGGAGAGATTTGACTCTTTGACTGGTTGGATATAGGTAAGAGAGCACCTTCCTCCAAGAAATATTCCCATGACATGTTGATATGTGTCAGCTGATGGAGGACAATTACTTTGACTAGAGCATGATGAAAGAGGCTTGCTTGATGATCTCTTCCCTTAGACCACACCTTCTCTGTCATCTCCACCAAACTTATAAACAGATAGTTAGGTAGGTTTAGGGGATTCTTAGAAGTGAAATGCATCGATAACCTCATGTGATATTGACATACTCTGCTAATCCTACCCTCAAAAGTGAAATACTTCATAATAATATTCATCACGGGGATGTTCTTGTCCAACAATTTCCTGATAGGAAAAATATGAGATGGAGACTCCTTGTACTATGGTTTCAAGAACATTTTGTAGTGTTCTAGGTCAAAATCCATTCCCTTGAACCAAATTTGACCTTGATTAGGGATAGTAGTTGCTGAAGCTATGATCTCTTCTGATACTGGAAAGTTCACCCCCGCTATAATTTCTTGATTCTTCTTTAAATTAATGGCAAAGAGGTTTGTTAGATCATGATGGTAGCCTACTTATTGCACCTTTAGAAAAAACCCTAGGAAACTTGCCTGCTCAAATGATTTTCTAATGAATTATGATGCATTGACCTCTTGCATATGAGTTGGCTCAACTCTTGAGATATATCCTCCCTTATACCTCCTCCTTTCACTAGTCTTCACAATTTTTATAGCTTAAATTTTGATATAAAACCCTAGTTTCAAACAAGAAATGGCAAGGGATTTGTTTTTAAAAAATAGGGCTAGAAGTGCAACAACTTGAGCGAAGGGAATGGAGGGGATGGGGGGTAGGAAAAATTATGAAAAAATTATAGGATGTAGAGATAGGTGTTAGGAACACAATGAAAGTGAAATTTCCCAAAATGAGTGAGAAATAAGGGGATAAAAGGGGAAAATACAAACTTGTGCCAGAAGCGCAACAAGACACTGAGTTTGATAAGGGAAATGGTGAATATGAGGGAATATGAGTGTGGGGATTGATGGATAATGTTTGATGAGGGTAATAAAGGATATGTAGACTCAAAAACAAAGACAATCCCTCTCAAATGAAGCTGTAGACCATAGAAAAGGAAAACATAGCAAGAAAGTGCAACAAAACGCTAGGTATTGAGTTTGAACAATTTTCTAAAGAAGAAGACTACATAGAGGGTTTGAAGGTTGGAATTACTTGTTAAAATAGCCTTTGAGGCAGTAAGATGATAACTAAACCCTTTCTTTCTCCCTTTGGCCTCTAAATGAAAATTGAAACAAGACCCTTCAGAAACGCAACAAACTGATGAAATATGGTAGTGATGGTGAAATTCATAGTTCTAATGGCTATGGAAAATATTAAAGAGGTAAAGAGGAACTCTTGAGCTCTTGGAATGATATAATGAAGTTTTGGAATGCTTTTATGTTCCTTTATAACTTTAAAAGTCAATTTTGGCTTGAAAGTGGAGTGACATCATGTACTTTTGACCAAATGACTTTATGATGTGATTTGTAATGCAAAATTATTTCTTCAATAAGAAGGTTACATCTCCAATGCGACATAGATGTACCCCTATACTTTGATGTAATTTATTCCCTAATTTTCTAACTCTCATGACACCTTACTAATTTTGCATGATGAATGGCTTTAAAGGGAATATGATGATCACACACCCAAATTAATGAGTACGATTACTAACTAGACCAACAAGACACTCATGACACTTTCATGATCAACCTTATGACAACATGAATTTTTCTTTTCAAATTTTAAATAATGACACTTAATGAAGGAAAGTCACCTATGGTGACTTAATGACTCATGAAACTGATTTCAAAATTGACATTGATGACCATGACATGAGAGTACCATAACACCTAGACAACGAATTAGGACCATTTGACAACTAAGAGAGATGTCAAATTTTATTTGAAAATATTCAAATCTGACCATAAGACTATAAATATAGTGGAAATATTAAATTTGATCACTGTGACTATTAGACACTAACACAACACATATATCATGTCACTAAATATGACCAATCCATCTTCTGTGAGATAATAGTCCAAATCCAATACACCTGCACCTGTACCTCTACTACGACCTGTAAACATACCTATACAAGCACCTGTACATGTACCTATACCACTGGATGTACCTATACTTGTAATAAAACCTATACCTATACATGTACCACCACATGTACATGTACCTGTACCACTATCTGTACTTGTACCTGTACATTGTTGCAACCTGTGCACAATCTCCATATACCCGTGATCCTAGTGACTTGATTGTAAGATCCTATCCTGCAAGTATGTCCCATAGGAGCTCATAGATGTTATGTGATTTACCTGTGCCCACATGCTAAGAGCATTTGTGACCCGATTCTCCTTTCCCTTGATGTACTTGATCTCGAAGTCAAACTCACTGATTATGGCCAACAATATCGCTTTCCTCACGTTCAAATTTGGTTATTTAAACAAGTATCTCAACCCAATGTGATCACTCATCAGTATAAACCACCTGCCAAGAAGATAGTGCCTCCACATCTTCAGTTCATGTATGATCATTGCTAGCTCAAGATCACGTGTCTAGTAGTTCTGCTTATTCTTGTTTAGTTTTCGTGAATCATTGCATACCACATATCCATCCTACATAAGGACCCCACCAAGTCTTCTCTTGAAAGAATATGTACACACTACAAACTCCTTGTCTGGATCTGCAATATTTAACACTAGAGCATGTGTCAAAAACTACTTAAGCTGATCAAAACTAGCCTTAGACTCCTATGTCCAATCAAACTTCTTACCTTTCCTCTATAATGATGCAATAGGATAAGAAGTTTATGAGAAGTTACTGATAAACCTCCTATAATAGCTTTCCAATCCCATGAATGATCTCACCTTATCTACATTCATAAGAGCTACCCATTCCATGATCTCCCTTATCTTTTCTAGATCTACTACAGTTCCCTCCCTGGAGACAACATGTCCCAAGTAATGTACCTCACTCTAGAAGAAACTACATTTGCTGTGCTTAGCATAAAACTGATGCTCTCTCAACAATCTCAACACTAATTCCAAATGCTCGGCATGATCTTCCTAATTTTTAGAATATACCAATATGTCATCAATAAAAAAAATAAAAAAATTGTCCAAATAAGGGCACAACACACTTTTCATCAGACACATAAATGTAGCTAGGGCATTAGTCAAACTGAATAGAAATACAACAAACTCATAATTTCCATACCTAATCTTGAATGTGGTATTGTAGATGTCCTACTCTTTGATGCGTTCCTGATGATACCCCGATCTAAAGTCGATCTTAGAGAATACTGCTGCTTCCTTCAGCTGATCAAAAAAATCATCAATCATTGGTAATGGGTACATGTTCTCCATGGTCACTTTCTTCAACTGCCTATTGTCAATACACAATATGAGAGTGTTATCGTTCTTCTTCATGAACAGCATTGGTGCACCCCATGATGATACACTTGGCCTAATGTATCCTTTGTTAAGCATCTCTTTCAGCTACAAATTTAACTCTATCAATTCAGATGTGCTCATCCTGTAAATTGCCTTTGATGTCGGAGTTGTCCCTGGTACCAACTCAATAGAAAAGTATACCTCCTTTTGAGGCAAAAAATCTAAAAGATCTGCTGGAAATACATCCTGAAACTGCTACAGAATTGGATACCTGTTCAAAAAATATGCTAGTGAGCCTTGGTATTGCACCAAGAGTCCTGCAACTCCCAGGGGCTTCCATACTTTACTTTATCAACCCGGGGTTCATATAAACTTGGAGGTGACAGTGATATATACACAACATATGCATTCTACTCATGTCATCCTCTTCCACTCTACAAAAAAGTGCTACTTCTAGGGGTTCTCAGTGAAGTCTTGTCACACTTCAAAGAAACTAAAATAAATTGCAGAAAGGAAATGGCAGAAAAGAAACTAAACTAAATTGCTGAAAAGAAATGACAGGAAAGGAAAATAATTTAAATTGTTGAAAAGAAATGGTAGAAAATAAACTAATTTAAATCACACTTAACTTGGCCAATCGGCTAAACACACCCTACTTATCTTATGCTCTATCTACCATGCTTCTATCCGTGCAACTAAGTTATCCATGAATTAATTCTAATTGAAAAAGTGTGGATTGCAGTTTGGAGGGAAAGGGATAAAGATGATAATGGAAGGCTAAACACATGAAACAAGGCTTAGAAGTGTGAAAGAGGGTTTAGAATTTATTAAAACTTATAATATCGCAAAAATCCTTTGGAGTGGGAGGCTTTTAAAAGTGCGATGGCAGACTTGCGATGGGAGGACGAAAGTGCGATATGCGATATCACAATCGCAATATCGCAAAGACAGAGGGGTAGCGGAAGTGTTGTTCGGGAGCGGGAAATGAAAAACGCGATGGGATAAAGACTGCAAAATGTGAAATGCGATGGGATGACATGGCGGTAGGGCCGGTGGCAAAGTACGACAATGGCATCGAAATCGGCATTGGAAGCGGAACATGTTGCGGGAACCAAATGAAAAATGCAATTTACGATTTGTGATGTGGAAGAGTACAAAGAATTATCGCAATCAACATTTGGAGTGGTAAGTGTTAACGGGAACCAAATGAAAAATGCAATTTGAGATGTGGCGGAGTACAGAGAATTATCACAATTGACATTTGGAGCGGTAAGTGTTAACGGGAACCAAATGAAAAGTGCAATTTGCGATGTGGTGGAGTACGGAGAAATATCGCAATCAGCGTTTGGAGCAGTAAGTGTTAACAGGAACCAAATGAAAAGTGCGATTTGTGATTGCGGTAAGTCTTAAAGGAAAGAGGGAAAGGTTGTGAAGTGCGAAATGCGATATGAAAGGAATTGCAGTACGATTGCGATAAGGCTGAAATTTGCGAAGTGAAAAATGTGATAATGCCGAAATTGCAAAATGCGAGATGGAATGGGTGATGTGGAAGAGTGCTACAGTGATATTGCAATCGAGCTTCGAAGGTGGAAAGTATTAACGAAAACCAATAGAAAATGCGATTTGAGATGAGCGAAGTATGGTAGCGGGAGTTTCGAGGAGCAAAGGCGGAGGTCCAAATTTGATGGTTTTTGTGAATAAAAAGGGTGTGACAGTTGATAAGAAGAGAAAAAGGAATTGGAAAATGACGCAGAATGACTGAATGAACTTCTCTAGATATTTTGATGCTTATTAATGCAAACAACCCTACTGATCCATGCACAAAAAATAGATGAATGTGCGATAATACAATGAAAGAAAGATTCAGACTGGTAACACAATTTCTTCCTCAGAAACAATGAACATAAATTAATTTTTGGCTTGTGGGAAGGTCTACCCTCCTTGAACTCTATGGGCATAGATGAGAGGGGAAGGCTTGATCCACAACTTTTGGAGTTTTCCTTTATTCTATTACTCTCATAAGAAAATGAAAAACTACAGAAGCACACTAAAAGCAAAAACTAAACAGCAATGAAACGATCAGAAGTAGAACTAATTGAATGATAGTAAGAAAACTAGCTAAATGGCAGAAAGGAAAGAATGGTAACAATAGAGAAGATGAGGCACGTGGGTTGGGAAATAACCCACGAGCCTAGCTCTCTAAAACTAAATTGGTAAAATGGAGTCTGTCTGCTCATTTTAGGAAGAGAATAGCCTCATTACATTTCTGAAAGTTTAATCATTGAGTACAATTACAAAAATATTTATAACTTCCACCAAAAGTTATGAATGGAATCGAATGGACTGGAATCAACACTAATTAGCTCTTGATTAGCTTTATTTATCCTCAAGGGAAGCTACCAAAAAATCCCTAGAAAATAGTGATTGAGTCCACTTTGACTCCAAGTAAATCATAGATTGAGTGCACATTGTCTTCAGTTTTCTTGGCTACGTTTGATAGTTAAGGAGGGTGGACAAACCCCTTGAATCTCTCCAAGGTTTCTCAATAATTTCCTGATATTGTGCTCATTTATTCTTCAATCTTGATCTTCTAGTGGTAAGGACCAAGTCCCTAAATTATCTCCTTCTCCAAATTTGCACAATCTGCCAAATATTCTCACAATATTTACAAAAATAACCAATATTAGGTGCAAATATGGAATTACCTTTAAACCTTCCTAAGAACATATTAAAGCATACGAAAACATTATTAAGTGCAGAAGGAGAGATTTAATATATCTTTTTATTTGCATAATAAAGGTAGATGGGCCTAAGAAAGGTTATACGGGCCTTAATTTTTGTCTAATTTAGAGGCCCATCATCACCCCCCTACTGAAACTATTGCTCATCCTCTGAGCAACCTATTCATCCTCCCTACCTTATGGTTCTTCTTGCATGCTGGATTATTTCATTTTCTGTTTATTGGCCCATGCACTGCTCCTCCTGCTAATCTTATTGCTATTCTTCTTGCATTTCTTCTCGTAGGTTCTTCATGGAGGTCCTCAGATGCCTTAAACAAATCTCTTTTGCATGCCAAGAGGTGGTGGATCCACCTTTTTTTATAAATTGCATGCAGAATAAACTCACGATTTTTTTTTGTTTTTTGTTTTGTTTTGTTTTGCTATGAACTGAGTTAACCCTTGGTTACCCCTTGGCACTCCTTGTCCTCCATTACAATGAACTACTTTCTATTCATTTTCTCAAGTCCTTTTACTTTTGTCTTGTTCCTCTTCTTGGTGGAAAAAGTGAGGCTAGTCGCTAGATAAGGCTGAGGTTGCTCTGATACTGATTTTGGCTGTATAAAAAAATTTCCTTCTGACACTTTTTAATGTTTTATTAAGCTAAAATATATTCGAAGAGAGGGTTAGATGATTGCATACCTGAGCCTTACCATTGATTTGTTTTTGTAGGTGATATTGAAGCTGTTGATATGGCTGTTGAAGCTGTCTTCAGTGGTTTTGAAGCTGCATGTGATAATCTGCTTGAGGTCATTTTGGAGCTTTTGAGCACATGAGGAGGAAGTCCAAGTTTGACTACCTTTGCCCAGGGTGTTGACCAAATTTTATTTTTGTGAAAACTTGCTATTTTTCTACTTGCAAAGGTTGGGGAGCACCTGCATTCATTAGAGAGAGATACATGGAGAAATGTATTTTTTTTAAGGCCTACTAGTTGCCTCAAAGAGGTTTTCCACTAGTAGGCCTACCTATGCGCCTCAAAGGAGGTTTTCACCTAGGATATATATTTTTTTTTCAACCCAATGATCGCCTCATGGAGGTTTTTCAATCAGTGGGCCAATATCAGATGCCTCAAAAGAGGTTTTCACCTGAGATTTTATTCTTTTTCCCTTTTTTTTCTTTTTCACTTTCTTATTCTATTTGAAAAAAACAAAACCTTTTTCAAGTATAGTAATACTTCCAATGGAGCCATGTACACATCAAGATGACAGATAAAATCATGTGCACACTTGGAATACATGCTTTGACATGCACTTAAATATGAGAGATGAATTTCTTTGACTGGGATTGTATCAAGTACTATTGGAGAAGAGAGTGTTGCTAAAAAATTAATGAATGTTTGGAACCATATGTCAATATAGTTGTGATGCTCCTGGTCCACTTGTTGAGTTGGATCACCTTGGATGTCCTCTTCTATTATGACATTCAAATCTTCCTCTTTTTGTTGATTGTTCTCTTGAACACATGGAGGAAATGCTAGTAACAAAGAGGAAACTTTCTCAACATCTGATTCTGATGCCAAATCTTCATCAAGTGTAGCCCTTGATATTTTGATATTCTTCTTCTTGATGTTGTCCTTCAATGACATTAAGAAAATCTGTTCTTTGCAATACATTTCTTGAACTAGGATGCAAACAATTTAGATTAAGAGGATACGTTTGGTAGTATTGTACCTCAACATTGTAAGTGGGATGAGATACTTCATGGTGTGGGCTTGGAAATGGCGGTACAGGTAGTTGAGTGGGGGTGGATATATGGTATGGATGTGATTGAGGCCGTGGCTTTGGTGTAGGTGGATGGTAGGGATAGCATGGATTTGGGTATGGAGGATGTTGAGGATTTTCCCAATAAGGTCCTTGCCACCCATGTTGCCAAGATTGGGTTTGAGGTTGAGATGTCCAAGGTTGCCAAGGAGGGAGTGTGTCCTAATTAGTTTGAGATGGATGTGGATAAGCTTGAAATTGTGAAGTGGTTCCTTGCATCATATCAAGTTGACTAGGCCACCGAGGTATCCTTGGAGTTACATAACATAGCTTCTTTGGTGATTTCCCTGCTCCATTGTCTTCTTGGTAAACTTATTTAAACTTGGGGAATGTTGAACAACATTTAGTAGCATAATATTATGCATGGATAAAAAAAATATTAACATCTTATTTTTTTCTCATTTTTCATTCTTAACATTTCTATTTGTTCACTGGGATTGCTAAGAATTTCTGTTTTAAAGTTATTAAGAAAGTTTCCAAGTTCATATTGCCTTACCAATGTTGATGCTGAATTACTTACTCTTTCCCTTTCTCTTGATATGCGCTTGCATGTTTCACAAATTTCTTCAAATGACAGTTGGTATACATCTCCTCTACTCATGAGATTAAGGATATCAATCCACTGATCCCTAATTATTCTAAGTAAGAGGGTTTTTAGTGTGTCAAATTCTAGATGATTTATTTTTTCCCTCTTAACATTAAACATGAACCTATCTATGAAATCCTCAAGGCTCTCATCCTCTTTTTGATTCATTCTAAAAATTTCTTCTTTAAGATCATGGCTTTTATATTTTCCTAGGAATATATTTTCCATATCATTCCATGATATTATTGAATTAGTACCTAGACCCATGAACCATTTAAGAGATTTATTCTTCAATGTTGCAGGAAACAATCTCAATTTTTGAGTGTGTGATAAGTAGCCATAAGATATACAAAGTATCTCAAATTCAAAGAGAAATGTTTCCAGATCCTCTATCCTCATACCATGGAATTTGGGAAGGAAATATGGAGGGATGTTCTTCGTATGTACACCGATGTCCATATCTTGAATGGGAAACCCAACAAGATCTTCTTCATTGTCATCATATCCATCCATCTCTTCTACCTTCAAAAGTGTATGGTGATGTGGTTCTTATTGCACCACATGGTCAAGTAGGGGGGTTTGGTATTTGAGAAGTATTTAAAAAAAAAATCTGAGTATACCTACTCCTATGAGGCATGAAAATAAGTTTTTTTTTTTTTTTTTGTATTTTTCAATATTTTGGAAACAACATGAAAATAAAGGAAAGCATAAAAGAATGCTAAAAAAAAATCAAAGCATCTGCTAGACACCTCCTCGACAATGACACCAAAAAGTGGTGAGCCCTGGTATTGCACCAAGAGTACTGCAACTCCCAGGGGCTGCCCTACTTTACTTTATCAACCCAGGGTTCATACAAACTTGGAGGTGACAGTGCTATATACACGACAGATACATTCTACTCATGTTATCCTCTTCTTCTCTATGGAAGGGTGCTACTTCTAGGTGTTCTCAGTGAAGTCTGTCACACTTCAATGAAACTAAAATAAAGCAGAAAGGAAACTAAACTAAATTGCTGAAAATAAATGACAGGAAAGGAAACTAATTTAACTTGCTGAAAAGAAATGGTAGAAAAGAAACTAATTTAAATCACACTTAACTTGGCCAATCAGCTAAACACACCCTACTTGTCTTATGCTCTATCTACCATGCTTCTATCGATGCAGCTAAGTTATCCATGACTTAATTCTAATTGAAAAAGTGTTGATTGCAGTCCAAAAGGAAAGGGCTAAAGATGCTAATGGAAGGCTAAACACATGAAACAAGGCTTAGAAGTGTGAAAGAGGGTTTAGAATTTATTAAAACTTATAATATCACAAAAATTGTTTGGATTGGGAGGCTTTTAAAAGTGCAATCATGGACTTGTGATGAGAGGATGGAAGTGCGATATGCGATATCACAATCGCAATATCACAAAGTCGGAGGGGTAGCAGAAGTGTTGTTTGGGAGCAAGAAATGCGAAATACGACGAGATAAAGACTGCAAAATGTGAAATGCAATAGGATGACATGGTGGTAGGGCTGGTGGGAGAGTACGACAACTATATTGCAATTGGTACTGGGAGCGAAACGTGTTACGAGAACCAAATTGAGAATGTGATTTGTGATTTGTGATGTGGCGGAGTACGGATAATTATCGCAATTGGCGTTTGGAGCAGTAAGTGTTAATGGGAACCAAAAAAATGCCATTTGTGATGTGGCAAGTATGGAGAATTATCACAATCAGTGTTTGGAGCGGTGAGTGTTAACGAGAACAAAATGAAAAGTGTGATTTGCGATGTGGTGGAGTACGAAGAATTATCACAATCGGTGTTTGGAGCGGTAAGTGTTAACGGGAACCAAATAAAACGTGTGATTTTTGATTGTGGTAAGTCTTAAAGGAAAGAGGGAAAGGTTGCAAAGTGTGAAATACGATATGAAAGGATTTGCAGTCAATTGAGATAAGGCCGAAAGTTGCGAAGTGCGAAATGTGATAATACTAAAAATTGCAAAATGCGAGATGCGATGAGTGACATGGAAAAGTGCTATAGTAATATCGCAATCGAGGTTTGGAGGCGGAAAGTATTAACGGAAACCAATATAAAATGCGATTTACGATGAGAGAAGTATAGTAACGGGAGTTTCAAGGAGCAAAGGCAGAGGTAAAACTTTGATGGTTTTTGTGAATAAAAAGGGTGCGACAGCTGATAAGGAGAGAAAAAGGAGGGGAATGGAGGCACAACAATAGGGTTCAGAAGCGTAAGAAAAATATGGAGAGGAATTGGAAAATGACGCGGAACGGCTGAATGAAATTCTCTGGAACTTTTGATTCTTATTACTGCAAACAACCCTGCTGATCCATGCACGAAAAATAGATGAATGCATGATAATATAGTGAAAGAAAGACTCATACTGGTAACACAATTTATTCCTCAGAAACAATGAACACAAAGTAATTTTTGGCCCGTGAGAAGGTCTACCCTCCTCGAATTCTATGGATAGAAATGAGAGGGGAAGGCTCGATCCAAAACTTTTGGAGTTTTCCTCTATTCTATTAATCTCATAAGAAAATGAAAAACTACAGTAGCACACTGAAAGAAAAAACTAAGCAGCAATGAAACTATCAGAATCAGAACTAATTGAATGACAGAAAGAAAACTAGATAAATGGTAGAAAGGAAAGAATGGTAACAACAGAGAATCTGAGGCACGTGGGTTGAGCCCTAACCCACGAGCCCAACTCTCTTGAACTAAATCAGTAAAATGGAGTCTGTCTTCTCATTTCAAGAAGAGAATAGTTTCGTTACATTTATAAAAGTTTAATCAATAAGTACAATAATAAAAAGCTTAATAGCTTGCAACAAAAGTTCTGAATGGAATCGAATGGACTGGAATGGACCAGAATCGACCCTAATTAGCTCTTTATCAACTTTATTTATCCTCAAGGGTAGCTACCAACAGCTCCCTAGAAAATAGTGATTGAGTTCACTTTGACTCTAGGTAAACCATTGAGCGCACATTGTATTAAGTTTACTTGGCTCCCTTTGATAGTTAAGGAGGGGGGACAAACCCTTTGAATCTCTCCAAGATTTCTCAATAATTTTCTGAGATTGTGCTCATTTATTCTTTAAGCTTGATCTTCTAGTGGTAGGACCAACTCCCTAAATTAGCTCCTTCTACAAATCTGCATAATTTTCCAAATATTCTCACAATATTCTACAAAAATAACCAATATTAGGCACAAATATGCAATTACCTTTAGACCTTCCTAAGAACATATTAAAGCATAAGAAAACATTATTAAGTGCAGAAGGAGAGATTTAATATATATTTTTATGTGAATAATAAATTTAGACGGGCCTAAGAAAGGTTAGATGGGCCTTAATTTATGTCTAATTTAGAGGCCCATCATCACCCCCTACTGAAACTGTTGCTCATCCTCTGAGCAACCTATTCATCCACCCTGGCTTATGGTTCTTCCTGCATGCTGGCTTATTTCATTTTCTATTTATTGGCCCATGCGCTGCTCCTCCTTCTAATCTTCTTGTATTCTTCTTGCATTTATTCTCGTAGGTAGGAAAAAGAGTCAAAGAGAGCCCCAATGGTTATAGTCATGAGGTAAAATGGGGGAATCAAATGTAGGAAATAAGTACAAAACTAGCACCCAACATCTCCCCCAGCTGATGCACTTGCATGTCCTCATGCAAAATCTCATCTCTCTTGAGAATATCTCTGGTGCAGGTCAATGAGATCATAAGCACTGATTGTATATTAATTTGTAGACCTATACCCTTGAATATACATCAGCTGTCATACCCAAGACTCTGATTCATACTTGTTAAATTCATAATTACTTTGGTAATCCTCAATTGGAAACCAGATCAAAGGGAACTTGAACCTTAACCCAAGCTAGGAAGCACCAAGGGTTTGTACTATCTGTGCATATGCTGGTACATGTGTAACAACCACCACTAAATTCTGGAATGCAAATGGGTTTCCCTTCAGGAGCTCAACACTGTTAGCTTTCATGCGTTTCAAGCACCCAGTCAAGACTCAACTCTTCATTACTGAGAACTTATTAAGGTAGAAGTTCACAATCCTTCTTCTATAAGTGGCAGCAGGTTCCCTTATCCCAGGAGTGCTCAAAATTATTCTAAATTCCCACCTTAATTCGGCGACCCGTCCTGGTTCTGCCCGGATCCATAATGCCATGTTCTCTTCATTAGAATTCATAGATTTGGTGGAAAAATGCCACTCAATCTGATTCTTCATGAAGGACAAAAAAGCTCGCAAATGCAGATCCCCCATATAGGAGAATATCATCACCACCATTTGCATACTCAAGTGCTCGCAAATGATATTGTGCAAAAATAACTCACACAATAGGATTTTTTAGTTAAGATAAGAAGCACGAAAGACATCTAAAAATGTGCGAGTGGAAGAACACAGATAAGGGTTGTCATCCATAACAACTTTCATCTCTAACAGGAAGTAGCGTTCCCATAGAAAAATGGGGTAGGATGGGTAAGGTCGCCTGCAACCCAACAGATTGAGGGAAAGGTCATGTAATTTTTGCTTATCCATGGTAAGATCCTGAATCGACTGCTGTAACAACAACAATTGTTCCTCCTACTTCTTCACAACTTCCTTTCTCTTATAATTTTCCCATCCTTTCTTCAACTCTTCTTTCATCCAATTTTCTTGTAGAGCACTTATCTTCTTCTAATGTTCTTTCAATAAATTCATCCTCTCCTGAAGGGAGATTTCTTCCTGTTTCCACTTTTGAAATTTGGAAATTAACAAGATTTCCTTAGAACTCCATCCCGAAACGGGACCCGACGTTCTTCTGCATTCAATATCAACATCGATAATGGGTGTAAAAACCTCCGTTGAATGGGTCTACTCCACCTCTGCTGCTGATTCTTGTGTAACAACAACTTCATCATTGGATTCTTGTGTACCAGCCCCTTCGTTTCCACCTAGAGTAGCCTCTGTGTCAATTGCTGTTTCTTCTATAATAGCAGTGGCCTCCACAGGTTCTTGTGTATCGGCCTCTAGGTAAATTACTATAGGAGGCTCTACTTTAACTGCTAGTTCTTGTGTAACATTAGTATCCTTAGCAGGTTCTTGAGTAATAGCCTCTTGAAGTTCTGTTTCTGTTTCCATTGGGTTGGTGTTCTCCCCACAAAAATTATACCCTACTACTGTTAGTTATTGAAAACATGCCGTGCATACATGTACCAATATTTCCTTCCCCTCAGATAATATTTGTTTCAATTGTTCATTTTCCTTTCTTAGATTTTCAAGTTCTAAAAGTAGGACATGAATTTCCTCCTTACTTGATGAGGAGGGTTCACTTTTTTCTTCTGATACTTCTGCTTCTTTCTGCTGTCCGGCTGTGGGCGAAGGATCCATAGGCAAGTTAAATTTCACCCTCTGTTTGGTCATCTATCCCCAATTGGTTCATCAGTGGGCTCTTTCCCAACTTTGAACTTGGCAGGCCAATTCTGGGTCTCAGCTTCTGCCTAACTTCCTCTCGAAGTCGCGACCTATTTTCCTTTGCTTCTCCTCGGCCCTTTTCGCTTGAATTCTTTCCAGCTCCTTCCTTGTTGGGTTAGGGCATCCAACACGATCAATTTGATGAGTCCATGATTGGTCACAAATTCTTCTAGATATGCTGTTGTCTTCACTTCCGCTGCCATATGCTTAATGTTCCCCAGTAAGTAGAATGGAAGGTTAATCTTTGGTTGGTACCGAAGATGATTGAGTAGAGGGAAGTGATAATTAAACACAATTGTGGCTCTTCCCTCACAAGTGATGTATTTGATTAAACCTAAGGTGACATCTTCCCATGGCTGAGGGAGTGATAACCTGTCAATTCTTCTCCCTTTATTCTCCACTTTTATTCTCATTATAGGAAATATTCCTTCAAAGAGGGGTCATTGATTTTTATGTTAAGCCACCTCCATCCCTCTACTGAAAATGTGGTTACTCAGGCAATTAATTCTTCTGTCACTGCAATTTGCAGGCCCTTGAATTTGGTATGGTGGTTATTCAAATTCTAAGCGAATTCGATTGCAACCACACCATATGAGCCTTCCAATTTCTGGAAATACTCAATCCATCCGACATCTCTGAATACCTGGTTGGCTTCTGAACAGTTCTGCAAGGCATACATGGAATTTGGCTCGTGTCTAATTGTTGCTCCACCCATCTTGCTATTGTTTCTGAATTCGTTCCTTAATGCTCAACCCACTGTAATGTCACTACACTACTTACTTCCTCTCATCTCCTTACTTTGCTTATCCAAGATGACGAGTTTGAAACGAGGATACAAGGCTTCAGTCGAGGAGAGTGATGGGAGGTGATACAATTTACAAATTACCAAATCGTACCTCACACAATTCTTCATAAATGTCCCGTTATGGAAAGTAATGGGTTCTAAGTAAACACGCTCTTTTTGGCCGAATTTTGTCATTATTGGCGATTGTGATATTAATTGGATGCATGCGGGGTTGATAATGTTTTATGACTATGAATTTTTTCAATGATTAGAAGATATATCTCCCCTGATTTAATGGTGACGGCTGCCCACGACCGTCATAGTAATATCATTACTTTTTCCATTAATCACCAAATTATAAATGATGACATTACCTTTTGAATGACATCCCTGAAGCGATGTGGAGGAAGATTTTGAATTGGCAGCGTATTTCTTGCAGTGATCATGGCGGTCACACTTGGATGGCACAATTATTTGATAATGTGACAAAAATGAGAAACAATGTTTGTGGCTGTCGACTGTTATATTTGTAACAACCAAGACAACCTTTAGATTATTCTTCAAAAAACATGATGATTAGGATAAATAGGTACAGAAAGAAAAACAAATGAATAACATCATCTTGTAAAATGTATCAGGAAGGAGGGATGATTTTTTAGGAAGGGAAAACAATGGGTGTAACAGCCGCCACAAGGGTGGTTTTCAACTGTTACAAATTTTCTGATTGCGCCCCAGGAGTGGTTTTCATAGCTAGATTTTTATTTTTAATTTATTATATATATATATATATATATATATATATATATATATATATATATATATTAATTTTTTTTTAATTAATTTTTTTTATTTTTTATGTTGTTGTTGTTTTTTTTTAAAACAGGTGTAACAACTACCACAAAGGTGGTTTTCAGCAGCTGCACTTATTGGAATTTCAAATTTTAGGTTGCACAGGGGAATGTTCCCCTACTTTTGTAACATGAAGATCAGAGTTTGCGTCAATGTTAACAAATGATTCCTTCGAAGCGGATTGATGATATAACCTTAGACGGTGCCCATTAACTAGTAACAGTGTCTTAGCACTGCTGATGGTGACCAATTATATAGTCCCATTGTCAAAGAACGTGTTTACTTTGTAAGGAACTAGCCATCTGGTGTAGATCTTGCCTTTGAAATCCTTGAACCTTGAATGATACAAGAGAGACCAATATCCTTTCCGAAAATTATTCTTCCTAATAAACCCGTCATGCCATCTAGCTCTATGTTGCTGAATGACAACCAACTGTTTCTCTTCCAGCTCATTGAGCTGGTTCAATCTTTATTTCTGTGCTGTGTTTAAGTCTATATTGACCTGCAATGCTGTTCTTAATGTCTTTATCTCAAATTATATGGGGAATAAAGGATTATTACCATACACCAATTCATATGGTGAGAAGCCTGTAGCATTCCTCCATGTTTTTCTGTAAGCCCACAACACCTCTGTAAGTTTCTCGACCCAATTTCTTTGGTGGCTGGCTACTATCTTTGTTAATATTCCCTCAATGAATTTTTTGGTGATTTCTACTTGGCCATTTGCTTATGGATGATAAGGTGAAGTGATCCATGATGAATTACATAATTCTCAATTAGCTTCTTGATCAAATGAGATGTGAACTGAGGCCCTCCATCTATCACTATCTCCCTGGGTATCCCAAAGCGAATAAATATATCTTCAAATAGGAAGTCTGAAACAACCTACTCTATAACTCTAATTAGTGTCTTTTCTTCAACCCACTTTGTGACATAGTCGATGTAGACCAATATGTACGATTTTTGTTTTGATGAAGGATTAATTAGCCATACAAATTCCTAGGCCCATTTCTCAAATGGTTCTATCACTATCTGAGGCTGTAGTGACATCTCATATGATTTCAGAGGTTGGCCCATCCTTTGGCAGCTATCACATACCTTCAAAAACTTCTTGGCATCCTGGAATATGGTTGGCTAGTAGTACCCTATTGAGAGTACTTTATATCCTGTCCTTTTGTCAGCAAAGTGCCCTCCATAGGGTTCCTCATGACAAGCTTTCAAGATCTCAAATACATCATCTTCTCTAACACATCACCTAATCTGAAATTCTGGCCCAGTGTGATAGGGATTACCCTCTATCCAGGAGTAGGTAGCACTCTATTGTATAATATTCCTCTTTTATTTGGAACATAACTGGTGTGGAAATTTTCCTACAGCAAGATAATTTGCTATATCTACATACCATGGTGAGTGAGTAGAGATGGAAAAAAGATATTCATCTGGAAAATAATCCTTAGTGGGAGTGTAGTCATCACTTATAGTTAATCTAGAAAGAAAATAAACAACCACATTATATTTTCTGGGTTTATCTAAAATATTAATATGAAATTCCTATAACAACAATAACCATCGTGTAGCTCTACCATTAGTAATAGGTTTTTTCATTAAAAATTGAATTGCAACATGGTCAATGTGTACAAATAATTGATACCCGGTGATGTAGTGCTATAATTTGTTGATAGCATGCACTACTGCTAGGAATTCATTCTCAATCACTGTGTAGCTGAGTTCTGTTGGAGTTAAATTCTTGATGATGTAATAAATAACATAAGTTTTCTTTTCCTCCAGCTGCCCCAAAACAACACCCACAACTATGTTAGATGCATCTGTAGTGATATGGAATGGAAATATCCAGTTTGGTCCTTGTAAAACAGATGCTGCCATTGCACAGTTCTTTAACTTCATAAAGGCTTGCTCACACTTTCCTGTCCACACAAATTCTACATCTTTCATGAGCAAGGAAAACAGAGGAGATGCAGTCTTTGAAAAATTATCTATAAATCTCCTCTAATACCCTGCATGTCCCAAAAAACTACGTACCTCTTTTGGAGTCTTAGGAGTTGGGATTTTTGAGATTACCTCAATTTTTGTAGGATCTACCTTGATTCCATCTGCCGAAATGAAATTTTCCAATAAAATTCCCTTGTTCATCATCACGTGGAATTTCTCCGTGCTTAGAGCAACATTATTTTGTTCACAACATTTCAACACATTCTCCAAATTAACTAATGTTGTCTCAAAGGCATCCCCGTAGGGTGTAAAATCATCCATAAATATTTCAAGACAGGCATTCAGGAGATCAGAAAAAATACCCAATATTTCCCTCTAAAAAGTTACTTGCGCATTATAGAGGCCAAAAGGAAGGACTCTGTATGCAAAAGTACCCCACGGGAAAGTGAAGGTTGTCCTGTATTGGTCTTCCAGGGTAATATGTATTTGATTATTGTACGAATATACAGGGTAAGTTCACGGTAGATCAAAAACCAAAGGTCACCTCTCACAAACAGATCACAAATCAGTACATAGGTATTATAATGTGGATAAAACCCTCGAAGAGGGAAACAGTCTGTGGCCTGAGCCAACACATCCACTTCAGACAATTTATTAATATAAAAGAAAAGTTGCATATGTTTCTCTCATAAACGGTTACTGGAAAAATGACCCTCCGTGCTCTTTAAATAGAGATCATGGACCAATCAGATGTTAAGCCACGGATCAAGTGTCATTAATACCGAGGAGAGAGTGAACCGTCAGATCACTACAAATCGTGACCGTTAGATTATAAGTTACAAATGTACATAGTAAAGAAACACACTTTATCTAACTCTACATCAGACTAAGTTATTCTTAACTATTTCCTATGTGTCGGAATATCCTAACATCCCCCCTTAAGAACAACTTGGGATAGGATTGAAGGATTTACAAAGGTGACACAAATGGAGCCAATTTCCTTTATGTCCAAATATCCTAACATCCCCCCTTAAGAACAACTTGGGATAGGATTGAAGGATTTAAAAAGGTGACACAATAGGAGAAGGAAGGAGGCATTAGAGCCTATCCCCCTTAATGATAAATTTCTTGAACTCCAAGCATGGATCGAAGTTTGGTAAACTTCGCTTCTTTGAGAGCCTTTATAAAGATATCAGCTACTTGATCATTGGTTGGAAAATATTGCACTTCAATAACATGATCATGAATGAGCTTTTTGATGAAGTGTATGTGGATCTCAATGTGTTTCATACGCTGATGCTGAACTGGATCTTTACATAGCTGAATGGTACTCTGATTATGACACCAAAGTGTAGTTGGATGCTGCTGATGAAGACCAAATTCAGACAGGATCTGACGAAGCCACATGGCTTCCTTACTGGGTTCAACTGCACCATGATACTCTACTTCTGCTGAAGAAAGAGAGATGGAACTTTGTTTCTTACAAGACCATGTAATAGGTACTGAACCAAGAGTGAATACATATCCTGCAGTAGACTTTCGATCATCAGGGTCACTAGCCCAATCAGAATCAATGAAACCAATCAACAATGGAGATGCTCCTGCAATGTAATGAACCCTGAACTGAACCTTACCTCGAAGATATCAAAGTATTATTTTAGCTACTTTCTAGTGACTTTCATGAGGTTGGTGCATAAACCGAGCAACAAGACCAATGAAAAAGGAAAGGTCAGGACGAGTATGGGTTAGATACAAAAGTTTACCAACAAGTTGATGGTATAAGGTAGCATCAAATTCATGGGTAGTACAAGTGACTGAAATCTTGACTCCAAACTAAAAGGGAGAAGGGGATGGCTTACAATCTTCCATGTGAAGGTGGTGTAGAAGATCACAGGCATACTTGGACTGAGAGAGGGTAATGCCTTCTTTGGATTGCAAGACTTGAAGACCAAGGAAATAATGCAAGTGCCCTAAGTCTGTCATGTCAAAATTATTCTTGAGGCTAGACTTCACATGGTTTATATGGTTTGGATCTCTACCATTAAGGATAAGATCATCAACATAAAGAACAAGGATGGTGAAGGACTTACCCACTTTCTTGGTGTAGACAATGTTGTTAGAATGACACCTAGAAAAGCCATTATCTAATAGAAATAAATCCATTTTGGCATACCAAGCCCGAGGATCTTGTTTGAGACCATAGAGAGACTTCCTAAGGTTACAAACAAGGCTAGAGTCATTTTGGATAAAGCCCGGGGGTTGTTCCATGTAGATTTCTTCATGCAAATCTCCATGTAAGAAGGCAGATTCAACATCCATCTGATGGACTTCCCATTTAAAGGAGGCAGCAAGGGAAAGAACAAGGTGGATAGAATTCATTTTGGCAACAAGGGATAAGGTTTCATTATAGTCAATTCCTTCAACTTGTGAAAATCCTTTAGCAACAAGACAAGCTTTATGTCTATCCACTTTTCCATCTGGTCCAAACTTTGTTTGTAAACCCATATGCATCTGACAAGTTTTCTTCCTTTTGGAAGAGGAACAAGATCCAAAGTATCGTTTTCCAATAAGGAACGATATTATTCATTCATAGCTTCATCCCAATATGGATGACCAGAGGCTTCTTCAAAGGTTTCTAGATTAGGATTTTCTGGAACTTGAGCCAATAAGGAAAAGGCTCTTTCGAACTGAGAATGTGTACGTTGTCGATCTGCAGGGTCACCTGCAAGTGAACCTGGTTCATCCTGAGTAGAGAGGACCCATCTTGGAAGCTGTGGAGTAAAAGGAATAATTTCAAGAGGTGGAGGCAGATTTTCATCCTTGCTGTCATCATCTAAAATAGAAGGAGTGCTATTAAAAATAGAAGAGAGAGAGAGAGAGGTGGCACATATGCCGAATCAGGCTCGCAGGCCAAAGGTGGCACACCCACCGAACTAGGCTCACAGGCCGATATATTTTCATTAAATTTTACATCTCTTCTAATGATTATATTTTTGGATTTTGGTTGAATAAGTCTATATCCTTTGATATCTTCAGAATATCCAACAAAAGTGCATTTTTCACTCTTAGGTTCTAAGGCTTTATGTTTCACATCTAGAATATAGGCCCAAGCATCACTTCCAAAAATACAAAAGTGACTTACATCTGGTTTGATTGAGCTCCAAGCTTCTTCTGGAGTTATATTCTTTAAAATCTTAGTAGGAATGCGATTTACTATGTAATTTGCATAGTTAATTGCTTCTGCCCAAAAAATGAGACTAAGTCCTTTAGATTGAAGCATACAATTAGCCATTTCTTTTAAGGTGGGATTCTTCCTTTCAAATACACCATTTTGTTGTGGAGTATATGGAATAGTATGTTGCAATTGAATGCCATGCTCAGTGTAGAAGTTGATAAATTTGTTGTTAACATATTTTCCTCCATTGTCTGATCTTAACTTGAGAATTCAATGTATATATTGTTTCTCAACAAAGCCCTTAAAGGAAAAGAACATGCTAAAAACTTCACTCTTGAGTTTTAAGAAGTATACCCAAGTGCGTCTGGTAAAATCATCAATGAAAGTTAAGAAGTATTTGCAACCAGAGAAAGAAACAATAGGAAGTGGACCACATAAATCACTATGTACAAGCTGCAAAGGGGTTGAAGCGTGCCAAGAGGCACATTTTTCAAAACTATCATGATGATGTTTTCCAAGTACACATCTAGAGAAAACACCATCTTGGCAAGATACCATAGGAAGACCCGTCACCATATTTTTCTTAAATAGAGTTTGAAGAGAGAGATAGTTTAAGTGACCAAATCTCTCATGCCAAAGTTTGCTCACTTCATCATTATGAGCAACAAAAATGGAGGGAAGAGATGAAGACCCAAAGTTTTCAAAATTATACAACCTCGTGAAATCATCATCAATGGCAGTAGCTAAAATACATCTAGGATATTTGAGGTCCTTGATTACAACATCATGAGGTGAGAATTATACTATTTTCCCTTCACCTGAATGAGTTATCTGATAACAGATAGAAGGTTGCATGACAAGGTAGGAACACATAGTACATCATTAAACTGACCATTATATAGATGAATGGTTCCAGATCCTACAACACTAAGAGATCTATCATCACCAACATAAATATGTTTGGTGTTATAATCATTTAAATAAGAAGACATGGCTTTATTTTTGGCCATGTGGTAAGAAGCTCCAGAATCAATGAGCCACTCATGAGAATGAGAAGAAGAAGATACATTTAATGCATAACCAGATCTTGATGCTTGACAACCATAAGAAGAAAGTGCCATTCCTGAGGATGAAGGTGAAGAGTGCTCCAAATTGACGTTGTGCTTCTTCATTGATGCCTCTAAGGCTTCCATCTTCTTAAAACATTTGGGCTCTATATGGCCATCACGATTACAAAAGTTGCAATGTCTATCTATCTTCTTCCCTTTGTTTTTATTTGCCTTATCATTTTGGTGAGTTGCTTTTTCAGTTTGCGGCTGAAATTTCTTAGGACCCTTGTTTGGTTTCGAACCATACTTTTTAGAATACAGCTTCTTGGGATTCTTTTGATATGGTTGCTGTTGGGATGCTAAGGCTTTCTTAGAAGCATTTCTAGAAGTGATAAGACCAAGGTGTAAGATTTTTTCTTGTTCTCTTATCAAAGAATCAAAAAAGGCATCGAAAGAGGGGTTCTTGTAGGTGGTTCCTGAAGAAATGATGGCTTCTCTAGTGGAACGGAAGGTGGAAACAAATACAGAGTATGTAGGGCCAAGTTTAGAAAGAATAGAATAGATGAGGCTACCATCATCCTTTTTGACCTTAAAACCTTCTAAAATAAGTCTAAGGGTCTTGAATTTGGACAAAAAAAATTCAATAGAGGAGAAATTATATAAAAGAAAAGGTAAGTTCCGTAGATACCATGTAGGAATATACAGGGTAAGTTCTGGGAATGAAAATTAGATGCCATTGAACCCATCTAGGAATGATTTTTTTTTCCTAGAGAGAGTATCTAGGACCCGATCAATGAATGGTAAAGGGAAAAGGTCCTTTTGAGTGGCCTTGTTAAGATCTCTATAGTATACACAGACTCTCCACTTGCCATTATTTTTTGGAACTATAACAAGTGGAGACACTCACTGGCTATCAGAAATGGGGTAGTTGAAATTAAAATTAAGGATTTTATGCAATTCTTCTTTCACTATCTCCTTAAGTGCGGGGTTCATTCAGCGCTGTAGTTGTCTAATTGGTTTGCAGTCATATTTAAGATAAATGTGGTGAGTGCATAGGACAGAGTGGATTCCTTTCATATCAGTATAATCTCATGCAAATGCCTTTTTATATTTATATAACAGCTATATCAATAATCTGTTTTGTTCAATAGTCAAGTTAGGATTAATGTTTAAATATTTCTCAAGTTCAATTTCAACGAGACTGCTGGTTGTATGTGGAGTAGGTTTCAAATGTTCAATGATTACATCATCTACCTCATCTTCTTCCCCCAGATCTCTAATGGAGGCAACAGAGAGTGAATTGGTAATAAAACCATTAATGATACCATCCTCTATTTCATCCTTAAAGTATTGTGCTTTTCCAAGAGTGATAAGAGGTAGGGAAAGATCAAATTCAGGCTCAAATTCGTCCCACTAGGGACTACTCAAATCCATATGAGTTTTGGATGGGGTTTTAAGATTCAAGTTCTAAGTGGCCTTCCCATCTGAGATCACCATAGACACAGACCTACACCCGATATATGCATCTGCAATGGCTAGCCATGATATTCCCAAGATTATAGGATGACCCCCCAGGTTGGATTTGGTTTGTAAAATGAGAAAATTAGCTAGATAATTCCAAGAAGCCATAGTGATAACCACATCTTCTATCATTCCCTTGGGCTTGACATGGAAACTATCTGCTAATTCAAGCACTGTGGGTGTAGGTATAAGTCCATGAAGTCATAGGGAGATAAATTCCCCCAAATCAATCAAAGTGTTCGTTATGGGTTAGTCATCAATATGAAAAATCACTGTAGGATTTCTTGGGTCATTATATTTAGTCAACAAAGGCTGATCAATCATAAGATCAGATAGTTTTCCCATAACATGGATAGTATCAGGGTCTTTTAGTTTTCTTCCAGGATTTTTGACTTTTAGATCCCTCACTGTTTTAGCATATATAGGTACTTAAGAACCTGTAACAACAGAATCCGAACATACAAATTTTGTAATTCCTTGAGGAATTCAAATTCAGGTTTTGAGGTTGGCCCAGTTTAAGTTAATCGTTGAGGGTATGGAGGATTCTGAATCTTAACAGCTGAGTCAGTTGTCACCGATGCACCAGCCTTGCTCGGGTTGGCTGATGTAGAAACAAAATACCCTCCCAAGCTAGCTGCTACAAATGTAACAAAAGGTGCTGTATCAGCTGTTACATGTGTAACAACTATCTCAGAATCGACCATATCCTTTCTAGGTGACTCACATTCTTCTTCGGTGATAATGGGAGTATGTTAAGGTCTGATTAATTTTCCCGACCGAAGATGAACCTCATTGAGTCCAATGGGAGTAATAAGATAAGTCTAGAAGGTAAGTGAAGCATCTATGCTCTAAGTTTCCTTATTATTCAGATTGGGGTTAGGTTTCACAAGTAATTGGGGTTGGACAGAAGGTGTAGGATTTTTAAGAGAAGGGAGTTGTAACTGTTGCTGCATTGGTAGTGTAGGGGGTACTGGACCTTGACCATTACCTCTCCAATTCTGGCTCCAAGGATGAGGTTACGATGGAGGATATTGCATTGGTGGAGGGGAAGGCCACTGGTTCCATGGTGAAGGAAATTGTGTTGAGGAAGGAGTGGGATACTACGATGTATATTGTTGACTATTATAAAAATTATTCCAAAGATTAAAAGAGAAAAAATATGGAGGCATACCTATAGGTCATGGCTGGCATGGCCTCTTTGATCCGATTAAATAGGAAGACTAGACATCCTCGCTTGATTCTTTAAGTACAACCTTTAGTCTGGAAGTTCAGGACATTTATTTCTGGAATGTCCTAATTCATAGATGTTGCACAGGCTGACGCTATTCAGTCCACATTCTCTTTCCAAATGTTTCTTTTTGCATCGAGGAAAAAATATTGCTAAGGATGCTTCAGCTTCTTCTTGTGCTTTCTTTACTTGTACCATAGTGATCTAGGCAGAGAGAGTGCTAAGGTGGTCGGTTTTAAAATCCTCAAATATATTTCCGATATATGCTCTGGTTACTCCTCCACTTGTGGACTTCTGTATCCCGATTGAGGGGTCCCGAACTGAACTTATCCCTTTGACCGATCCTCTTGAACTCAACAGAAAAAGCTTCATTATTTCTTCAAGCGGTTCTTGCGATATGTCTCCTTTTCCCAACATATTCAAATGCTCCATAGTAATCTCTTATACCTCTTAAGAATATTAGTTTCAAAATTTCTAGGGCTAAGTTACTAAACTTAGACCTTTGTAATGGAATCGCTCCATATAGTCTTCCAAGCTCTCCTCCTCCTTCTGTGCAATTCTGAATATCTCTTCCTTCAAATCCCTGGTTTGATAGTAATCCTGACATTTAAAGATAAAGGCCTCCCTCATGTCATTCTCGGTTCGAATATTTCTAGAACTCAGTCCCATGAGCCATCTTAATGCTACTCCTTTCAGAGTATCAAGAAACAATTTCAGCTTCTGGGCATCTGAAGTGTAGTTATAACCTCTACACAACACATCGATTTCAAAAAAAAAGGTATCAAGATCTTCAAAATCCATCCCTTGAAAGGATGGTAGGGATGACAAAGGAATATTTTTGATAGAACCGTCATCCCATGTCACTACTGTCGAGAATTCAAAAGTAACAGAGCTGTCTATCTTGACATTCTCATACCCAATGGCTGATTCTTCCTGATGGGATGAACTGACCTCAGAGGATGCAGAAGATTGATAAATAAAAGGATTAGGCTGATCCAAGACCAACTGTTTGACTGCACTACCAATGTCCAAATGATGATCAACTGAATGCTGCTCCTTAGGCCCCTGAGGCTCCCCACCGGTCTCCCCTTCTCCTTCAATTCTCAGATCCTGATCAATGATTTTCCACTGCTGTTTTAGAACTAGAGTCTTGATATCAGGAGTGGATATGCTGTTCAAAGGGTGGTGAGGCCTAGACACAGAAGGAACCGATGCCTTAGGCTTCGATATAGTAGCCGCTTTCTGTGGTCCTATCTTTTTGTTATCTCTGTATGAAGTAGACTGTTCCTTTTCTACCCTTGAGATCAGATCTACAAAGAATGTATTTCTTCCCAAGTCTATACTCTTCTTTTCCTTCTTACGACCCATATTTCCTGTAGTTAGTAGAGTGGGGGTTGTTTGTGGATTTTTCTATTATCCTACTGGCACAGATGGATCCTATGTGTATCAATTCATCCTAAAAGTGCTTTAGTTTCTATAGCAGTGAGGTCACCCAGCTACATTAGAGCGATGTGTAGGTTCTTACATCTCGTCTTACTGATCAACAACTACATAGTTGAAGACACCCTAAATAAAACACCTGAAAATTCACACTTCTAAGTGTCCCAATGAGACATTGGTGAGCCCACTCAGGTATGTTAGAGCGATGTACAGGTTCTTACCTCTCGTCTTACTGCCCGACAATAGTGTTGCTAGAGACACTCTAAGAAACACACATAAACTTCACCTCTAAGTGCCCCAGTGTAGCATTGGTGAGCCCACTCAGGTATGTTAGAGCGATGTGTAGGTTCTTACCTCTCGTATTACCGCCCGTCAATTATAGATTGGGTAGAATATATCATCTAAAAAACAACTCTAGTTTATTGGATTGTCACTACCATCCCCGACTATAGCGCAAGAATGTGGGGCTATATTAATCACGGTTAAATGACTAAAACATTACACATAAAGTATCAATCCAGGGAAGTCTTTTATTTCAATGATAGTTGCATCGTCTATGCCGATACATCAAACCATAAGTAAATCCAAATAACAAAAATCGTTGCTGAATTAAATGCTGGAAGAAATCACTCATGTAGAAATAAAATGATCTACAAGACTGTGATCACACCTCAAATAATCTATCCTAGATCACCACACAACAATTACCTAGCTGGTATCTCTAATCCCACATGTGTAACATCATATAAAATATTGTAATTGAAGCAGATCTATTCACGGCTAATAACAATAGCAACAACACTTCCATTGATACATAAAGAAAATAGAAATAGAAATAGAAATAGAAATATATATATATATATATATATATATATATACAACCACCTTAACCACTGCAATCCCTACTAAAGAGGAGGGACCTTCCTCCTTAGTAGGGCACAGGAAAATAAAGAACTTAATGGAAACTAAATCAAATTATGCATGTAACAGCAACAACAGGATACCTTGTATTAATATGAACAAAATTACAGAGCCAAAGTAATACTATTCTCCACTCACCTTTCGACCTCAAGGGTTGAGAACTATATAGTGGTTACATCTCAGAAAAATGAGGGATGGATCAGTCATGAGAATCTTATGATTCTCATGTTGATCAAAATAGAACACATATGGTTACAACCACTTAATAAAAAGTCTGATTGGAAAATTATAGATTACAATAAAAAATCGCCTAGAGGCTATTATCTGGAAATACAATACGTAATAACTTCTACAGCTATTATGATAAATCACAACTATAGCATAACAAATAGAGGATAGGTTAGCATTAAAAGTTGATGATATCCATTCAACGGTACAACTGTAATAGTAGTTCGTCAGTGGGTTTGTAACAACATGGCGTAACAACGCCGTGGTGTAACTGCTCACTGTAACAACACACCTTCAACTGCTCCTGTATGCCTCGTGCTCTAGATATTTTGTGCTATAAATAGCATCTAGAAAGACAACAAAATACCATATATATTCTCCAAACATTCATCCTTAGTTAGTCATAAAAAAGACATGATACATCATAATAATTGATGAAATGGCAAGGTAATGAAAAGAAGGTGAAACAACACAAGCTAATATAGAAAGGCTGGAAAAAGAGGCAAAGATAGTCCCAATGGTTATAGTCATGAGGTAAAATGGGGGAAACAAATGTAGGAAATAAGTATAAAACTGGCACTCAACACACACTTGGAATACATGCTTTGACATGTACCTGAATATGAGAGATGAATTTATTTGACTTGGATTGTATCAAGTACTGTTGGAGAAGAGCGTGTTGCTGCAACTTAATGACGGTTTGGAACCATATGTCAATATAGTTGTGATGCCCCTGGTCCACTTGTTGAGTTGGATCACCTTGGATGTTCTCTTCTATTATGACATTCAAATCTTCCTCTTTTTTTCTGATTTTTCTCTTGAACGCATGGAGGAAATGCTTTTAAACATGAGGAAACTTTCTCAACATATGATTGTGATGCCGGATCTTAATCAAGTGCAACCCTTGATATTTTGATCTCCTCATTTGAATCTTCTTCTTCTTGATGTTGTCCTTCAATGACATTAAGAAAATCTGTTCTTTGCATTACATTTCTTTAACTAGGATGCAAACCATTTAGATCATTGAGGATATATTTGGTAGTATTGTACCTCAGCATTGTAAGTGGGCTGACATACTTCATGGTGTGGGTTTGGAAATGGTGGTACGGGTAGTTGAGTGGGGGTGGATATATGATATGGATGTGATTGAGGCTGTGGTTGTGGTGGAGGTGGATGGTAGGTATATCACGGAGTTGGGTATGAAGGATGTTGAGGATTTTCCCGATAAGGTCCTTGCCACCCATGTTGCCAAGATTGGGTTTGAGGTTGAGATGGCCAAGGTTGCCAAGGAGGGAGTGTGTCCCAATTAGTTTGAGATGGATATGAATAAGCTTAAAATTATGAAGTGGGTCCTTGCATCATATCAAGTTTACAAGGCTGCTAGGGTATCCTTGGAGCTACATAACATATCTTCTTTTGTGATTGCCCTGCTCCATTGTCTTCTTGGTAAAATTATTTAAACCCAGGGAATGATGAACAACATCTAGTAGCATAATATTCTGCATGGATAACAAAAATATCAACATCTTCATTTTTCTCATTTTTCATTCTTAACATTTCTACTTGTTCACTTAGATTTCTAATAATTTCTGTTTTAAAGTTATCAAGCAAATTTCCAAGTTCATCTTGCCTTACCAATGTTGATGTTGACTTACTTACTCTTTCCATTCCTCTTGATATCCGCTTGCATGTTTCACAAATTTCTTCAAATGATAGTTGGTATACATCTCCTCTACTCATGAGATTAAGGAGATCAATCCACTCATCCGTAATTTTTCTAAGTAAGAGGGTTTTTAGTGTGTCAAATTCTAAATGATGCAATTTTTCCCTCTTAACATTAAACATGAACCTATCTATGAGATCCTCAAGGATCTCATCCTCTTTTTGATTCCTTCTAAAAATTTATTTTTTAAGATTATGGTTTTTATATTTTCATAGGAATATCTTTTGCATATCATTCCATGATCTTATTGAATTAGTACCTAGAATCATGAACCATTAAGAGATTTATCCTTCAATGTTGCAGGAAGAAATCTCAATTTTTGAGTGTGTGATAAGTAGCCATAATATCTACAAAGTTTCTCAAATTCAAACAGAAATGTTTCTGGATCCTCTGTCCTCATACCATGGAATTTGGGAAGGAAAGACGAAGGGATGTTATTCATATGTACATTGATGTGCATATCTTGAATGGGAAACCCAATAAGATCTTCTTCATTGTCATCATATCCATCCATCTCTTCTACCTTCAAACTTTGTATGGTGATGTGGTTATTACTGCATCATGAGGTCAAGTAGGGGGGGTTGGTATTGGAGAAGTATTTTTAAATTTTTTTTGAGTATCCCTACTCCTATGAGGCATGAAAATTAGATTTTTTTTTGTTTTTATTTTTATTTTTCAATATTTCAGAAACAACATGAAAAGAAAGAAAAGAAGAAAAGAATGCTTAAAAAAAAATCAAAGCATATACTAAACACCTCCTCGACAATGACGCCAAAAAATGGTGAGCCCTGGTATTGCAACAAGAGTGCTACAACTCCCAGGGGCTTCCCTACTTTAATTTATCAACCTAGGGTTCATAAAAAATTGGAGGTGACAGTGCTATATACACGACATATGCATTCTACTCATGTCATCCTCTTCTGCTCTACGAAAGGGTGCTACTTCTAGGGGTTCTCAGTGAAGTCTGTCAAACTTTAGTGAAACTAAAATAAATTACATAAAGGAAATGACAGAAAGGAAACTAAACTAAATTACTGAAAATAAATGATAGGAAAGGAAGCTAATTTAACTTTCTGAAAATAAATGGCAGAAAAGAAACCAATTTAAATCACACTTTACTTGTCCAATCATTTAAACACACCCTACTTATCTTATGCTCTATCTACCATGCTTCTATCTATGAAGCTAAGCTATTAATGACTTAATTCTAATTGAAAAAGTGTTGATTGCAGTCTGGAGGGCAAGGGCTAGAGATGATAATGGAAGGTTAAACACATGAAACAAGCTTATAAGTGTGAATTAAGGTTTATACTTTATTAAAACTTATAATATTGCAAAAATGCTTTGGAGTGGGGGGATTTTAAAAGTGCGATGGGAGGAGGAAAGTGCGATATGTGATATCGCAATCGCAATATCACAAAGCTGGAGGGGTAGCAGAAGTGTTTTTCCATAGCGATAAATGGAAAATGCGATGGGATAAATAATGCGAAATGTGAAATACGGTGGGATGGCGTAGCGGTATGGCCGGTGGAAGAGTATGACAGTGATATCGCAATCGGCGCTAGGAGCGGACGTGTTACGAGAACCAAATGAAAAATTCGATTTGAAATTTGCGATGTGGAAGAGTATGGAGAATTATCACAATCGGTGTTTGGAGCGGTAAGTGTTAACGTGAACCAAATGAAAAATGCAATTTGTGATTTGCGATGTGGTGGAGTACAGAGAATTATCACAATCGACATTTGGAGCGGTAAGTGTTAACGAGATTCAAATGAAAAGTGTGATTTGGGATTTTCTATGTGCCAGAGTATAAAGAATTATCACAATCAGTGTTTAGAGCAGTAAGTGTTACCAGGAACCAAATGAAAAGTGCGATTTGAGAATGCGGTAAGTCTTAAAGGAAAGAGGGAAAGGTTGCAAAGTATGAAATGCGATATGAAAGGAATTGCGGTACAATTGCAATAAGGCCGAAATTTGCAAAGTGCGAAATGCGATATGAAAGGAATTGCAGTACAATTGCAATAAGGCCGAAATTTGCGAAGTGCGAAATGTGATAATGCCGAAATTACGAAATGCGACATGCGATGGGTGACGTGGAAGAGTGCTACAGTAATATCACAATCGGGGTTCAGAGGCAGAAATTATTAACGGAAACCAATAGAAAATGCGATTTCTGATGAGCGAAGTATGGTAGCAAGAGTTTCGAGGAGCAAAGGAGGAGGTCCAACTTTGATGTTTTTTGTGAATAAAAAGGGTGTGACAACTGATAAGAAGAGAAAAGGAGGGGAATGGAGGCACAACAACAAGGTTCATAAGCGTAACACAAAGATGGAGAGGAATTGGAAAATGAAGTGGAATAGCTAAATGAACTTCTTTGGAAATTTTGATGCTTATTACTGTTAACAATCCTACTAATCCATGCACGAAAAATAGATGAATGTGTGATAATACAGTGAAAGAAATACTTGGACTGGTAACACAATTTCTTCCTCAGAAATAGTGAACATAAATTTTTTTTTGGCCTGTGGGAAGGTCTACCCTCCTCGAACTCTATGGACATAAATGAGAGGGGAAGGATCAATCCACAAAATTTGGAGCTTTCCTCTATTCTATTACTCTCATAAGGAAATGAAAAAATACAACAACGTTCTAAAAGAAAAAACTAAGCAACAATGAAACTATCAGAATTAGCACTAATTGAATGATAAAAAGAAAACTAGTTTAATGACAAAATGGAAAGAATGGTAACAATAGAGAAGCTGAGGCACGTGGGTTGGGCCCTAACCCACGATCCTAGCTCTCTGGAACTAAATTAGTAAAATGGAGTCTATCTTCTCATTTCAGGAAGAGAATAGCCTCATTACATTTATGAAAGTTTAATCACTGAGTACAATAATAAAAATCTTAATAGCTTGCAAAAAAAGTTCTGAATGGAATCGAATTGACCGGAATCAACCCTAATTAGCTCTTGATCAACTTTATTTATCCTTAAGGGAAACTAACAAAAAATCCCTAGAAAGTAGTGATTTAGTCCACTTTGAATCCAAGTAAACTATAGATTGACTGCACATCGTCTTCAGTTTGCTTGGCTACCTTTCATAGTAAGGAGGGTGGGAAAACCCCTTGAATCTCTCCAAGATTTCTCAATAATTTCCTAATATTGTGCTTATTTATTCTTCAATCTTGATCTTCCAGTGGCAGGTACCAAGTCCCTAAATTATCTCCTTCTCCAAATCTGCATAATTCGCCAAATATTCTCACAATATTCTACAAAATAACCAATATTAGGCACAAATATGAAATTACATTTAAAACTTCCTAATAACATATTAAAGCATAAGAAAACATTATTAAGTGCAGAAGGAGAGATTTAATATATCTTTTTATGTGCATAAGAAAGGTAGATGGGACGAAGAAATGTTAGATGGGCCTTAATTTATGTATAATTTAGATGCCCATCATATGCATCCTCAGCTTCCTTACCCTTGTCACTAGGAATATGCATTGCAAACAATACACACCCTTTCCTGCAACTATGCTTGCATTGCATAGCTATCACCATCCTAACTGATGTGGCCTTCTTCTTTCCGTGTAATACTGATTAGGTGTTCATAAAATTTTCTTAATATTTAATGTTGCAGGATTGGGTTGAAACTAGGATGTTTGCGTAGATCTCGTCTTCCTAATTCCAGCATTGTGAACGGTTCGAAAAACCGATGTCGTATGAGGGAAATATCACGTTCTGATTGAATTCCAAAACAACTAAATTTTACGACAGGTTTGACTGGGATGCCTAGTCAGAAAAAAAGGAATATTTCAAAGGATATTCCTTTTCTCAGTGCTAGTCTGAGGATGAAAAGTGGTGTGATTTCATTCATTGGATGGTGGTACATTATTTATTTTAAGATAATGGATGGGTGACACGTGGCCAACCCTGACTCTGCCACATGTCCCTTGAACAATGTATTAAATTTTTTATGGTGGTCATCGGGTTCTACCTTGCAACCTCTGGCAGAAAAGCCACCCACCAAACCGCATGAGCTACACATCAAGTCTTAACATGTAATGGTTAAAGGTTATATTTAAAGTTTTAAACTTTAGGATTTGAAGGTTGGTACCGCTGGCGATCCAAGATGTGTGGTCACATGTCTTTGTAAACACTTCAAAAGTTTCATTTGAAACCTTATCACATGACTCCAAAGACTCCGCGGTTAAGTGCCAACAGTTACAGTGACTTCGCATTAAACTCCAGTTCAAAACAACTCTACCATAGTTATCGCATGCGGTTCTACTCGTGTTTAATGTAACCACTAGGTTTCGGGGGTTGGCATGTGGCCACCCCTACCCTTAACAATAATTTTTTTGGTTAGCGCTGGTGGGAAAGATAGTGCACTCCTAAATTTGGGGTTTTTAGCCTATTCTAATTGCAGTTAAGTGAAATTCACCAAATTTAGTGGAGGATTTCTAGGAGTTATTGGGAAAATGACTTGGAGGGTCAATTTTCTCCCAAATGGAGTGAATAAAGAGTATATCTAGACTAATTGGAGCATTCTGGAGCCATTGGTGCATAGAAAACAACCATTAGAGGCCTATAAATACGTGTATTTGCTAAATTTTGAGCATAATGAAAGATGGACATGCCATTGTGAGCTGGACCAATAGATGTAGTCTAGGAGGTGTAAACTGCTTCATCAAGCCTGTTGTGTAAATGTTATGTGTGGTTTTATTTATCCATTAGACACTGCTTTTCAATGTTATTTTCTCTTATTTCATTCTTTTAAATCACAAAAATCACTTATATTTGATGGCTAAAATCTTCAATACTTAAGCAAAATATGGATACAAGTATGCACATGTTTTATCACTGAAAAGACACTTAGCACAACAAACTAATACAATCCTTTCAAATTAGGTTGGTATCAGAGCTAGATTTTATTCTCTGGTGTTGTTTTGTGCAAATATTTGTTTAACCATTTGCAAGTTTCACATTCTTACTAGGCTCAAGCTCAAGAGAGGAGAAGGCACATTGGTGGAAGCAATAGGGTTTCAAAGTGAGCCACATCAAAGGAGATCAAGATTGCCAGAATATCCACCACCTAGTTCACCTCCTAAGGAATTAGAAGCAACATTAGGAATGCCTTCAGAGGAAGAATAAATCCATGAAGAAGTGGATCCCAAAGAGGAAGAAAGAGTGTTCAGGAAAGCATTCCTTGACATGACTGAGATGGTTAGAATCCTTTATTAAGAAAGGAATGAGAAACGAGAAGGAGAAGGATCCAAACTTCACAAGGAAGGACATGGATCATCAGGAGGTCACAATGATGAAGATAAGTCAAAGAAGGGAAATGGAGGAAATGGAGGCAGTGGAAAGTCACCATCCTCACCCTCATCATCATCATCATCCTCTACTTCATTTTCAGTAAATCAGTCACACAAGTCAAAGAACATTGGTAAAAGTCCTTTTCTAAAACTTGATCTTAAGTTTGAATTGCCAATGTTTAATGGTGAAGTCAATGTAGAAAAGCTTGATAATTTGTTTAGGCAATTGGATGTCTATTTGAGAATCCAAAACCTTCAAGATGATGATACCAAAATCAAATTTGCTTCATTGAGAATTGAAGGCGCAACACTTGTTTGGTGGGAAGCCAAGACAAAGGAGGAGATCAAGAAGCATGGTAAGATTATTCTATCATGTACTGATTTTATTTCTACAATAAAACTATAGTTTTATCCATTAGCTCATATGCAGAAAGCCATAATGATATGTAAAAACTTTAGACAATTCAAAGGATAGAATGTGCAATAATACACTGAATAATTTAGGAGAAGAACTCTCTTATTAGGGGTATATTAGCAGAGCCAAGATACTTTTCTCAAGTACATATGAGGCTTACATAGATACCTTAAAAATACTATCCTCATGTTTAACCCTACAAGTCTACATGAAGTATGTGTTCAGGCCACACATCTAGAAGCTAGAGGGAAAAACATTTCTGATGAGGGTAGGAACAAACATTTCAAGGGGAAAAACAAAGAGAAGACCTATAAAGGTAAGAAGAAAAAAAAATGCATCTGTTAAAAAATAGGGAGAAAAAGTGGTTTGTAAACATTAGTCAAAAGAAGGCCATAATGAAAATCAATGTTGGAAATTACATCCTTGAAAGAGGCCCAAATATTTCAACAACAAAGGGAAACAAAAAACTACAGCTACAACTCAACATGATTTAGGAGAGGATTCAGGTGATGAATCTAAAATTACAGCCATGTGATTGAAGAACATGAAGGGGAAAGAAATTGAAACTAAACCCAGTACTAGTACATCAAATTGTCACATACATGATCCAAATGACGAAGAGAGAATTGAACTGTTTAATGTGAGGGTCATATACAAACATACTAAGATTGAAACATTGTTTGACAGCGGGTCACAAGAAAAATTAATCTCAGAATACTTGGTCAAGAAACTTAATATTGAGACCATAACACATCCAAAACCATATCCACTTGGTTGGATTTGTAAGGATGAAAATTTACAGGTTTCAAAGAAGTGTATATTGCGGTTTGTAATAACTGCACATTTTGTTGACACAGTTGAATTAGATATGGTCCCACTTGAAATAATAGGTATTGTGTTGGGCAATCCTTACTTGTATGACAGGAAAGCAATCTTCCATCGCCATGAGAACAAATACCATTTAGTCAAAGATGGAAAGGAGTACATTGTTAGGGCACATCGCAGGAAGACAAATATTTCTATGGTAAATACTGGACTAGTAGAGAGGATGGTAAATTCAAGTAAGAATTTTGTTCTTCTAATGATTAAACCTAAAGCTAATGATAATAATGAATAATTTGAGGATTTTGATCCTAAGTTGAAATCAGATTTATATGATGTAGTTGATGCACATCATGAGATGTTTCAAGAGCCAACAGGATTTCCTAAAAAAAGGGAGACTCAACATGAGATTCAGTTGCAGCAAGATTTTCCTCTTCCAAACATCGACATGTATCGCATGTTGATAATGGAGAATGCTGAAATAAAGAGGAAAATGAAATAGATGCTAGACAAAGGACTCATAAGGCCAAGCACTTCGCCATGCAGATCACCCATAGTCTTGATTCCGAAGAAAGATGGGACTTGGCGCATGTGTGTAGACTTTAGAGCTTTGAACAAGATAATGGTAAATAATAGATACCCACTCCCAAGGATAGATGATTTGCTTGATCAACTGAAAGAAGTAAATATTTTAACTAAGTTAGATTTACAAAGTGGATATCATCAAGTAAGAATTGCAGAAAGTGACATATGGAAAACTACATTCAAAACAAAACAAGGACTCTTTGAGTGGTTGGTTATGCCATTTGGTTTGTGTAATACACCGACAAATTTCATGCGTGTTATGGATAGTGTTTTGTGTCCATTCCTTGATGAATTTGTGATCATGTATTTAGATGAAATATTGAGTTTCAACAAGAAAAGAGAAGAAAATGTCTTGCATGTGAATAGGGTGCTTGATGTTTTGAGAAAAGAGAAATTGTTTCTTAAGATGTCAAATTGTGAGTTTGGAAAGAATTATTTGGTTTATTTGGGACACATTGTAGGAGGAGGCGAGTTGAGAATTGATCCTTCTAAAGTGGAAGCCATTGTGAATTGGCCCACACCCAAAACAGTAACCAAGGTAAGAAGTTTCTTAGGTGTAGCTTAGTATTGGAGTAAGTTTATTGCTAACTTTTCTGCCACTGCAGCTCTTATGCATGCAGTGACAAGTGTGAAGAAAGGCTTCCATTGGGGAGGCAAACAAAAGCAATCTTTCGAAGCTCTAAAAGGAAAGATCAGTTCATATCTAGTCCTTCCATTACCAAATTTGAGACAACCATTCAAGATACAAACTGATGCTAGTGATTATGCCATGGGCACAGTTCTTTTGCAGCATAGTAATCCTATTGCTTTTCATTCTAAAAAATTCAATGATGCTGTAACTAATTATACTACATATGACAAAGAAATGTATGCGTTGGTACAAAGTGTCAAGAAGTGGAAACACTACTTGATGGGTAAAGAGATGATTATACATACTGATCACCAACCATTACAGTACTTGCAGTCACAAACAAAATTGCAACAATCATGACATTTCAGGTGGATGGGATTTCTTCAACAGTTTCACTTGGTTATAAGGTACAAGAAAGTTATTTTCAATAAAGTTGTTGATTTTCTTTCAAGACCAATTATAAGTTCTTCTACTTTACTTAAAAGTGATTCTATTGTACATGAGAGTTACATAGAACAATATGCACATGATGTTTATTTCCAAGATGTGTATGCTAGTTTGAGTGAAGGGAATCAAGTTGAAGAAAATGATTATCACATGCATAAAAATTTGTTGTTTCATTTGGGAAAACTGTGTATACCACAAGGAGAGAGGATAAGTGTCATGAGAGAAGCTCATTCATGTCTTATTGTTGGACACTTTGGGGTAAGCAACAGAGGTATTGCTATTGGCCTAACATGATAGATAGTGTGTCGTGTTTTATAAGAGATTGTTCTATGTGTGCAACAAACAAGCCTAGCAATAGGAAGATTGGGTTGTACATGCCACTACCAGTACCATCAAGGCCTTATGAGAGTGTCTCCATGGAATTTGTTGGAGTTCTACCTATGTAAAGAAAACAACGTGATTATCTTTATGTAGTTGTGGATAGATTTAGTAAAATGTTTATACTTATGCCATGTAAGAAAACCATTACTGCTGAACAAATTGCTGAACTTTATTTTCAACATGTATGGGTTAATTATGGATTGCCTACTTCTATTGTTAGTGACAAGGATTCCAGGTTCATTGGGAATTTTTTTTCCAATCTTTGGAGTATGATGGACACAAAGTTGAACAAGAGTACTGCTTTTTATCTGCAAAATGATGGCCATACCAAGGTGGTGAAAAAAACCATTGTGCATCTATTGAGAGGATATTTCAGCAAATATCCTAAGTTTTGGGATGATCAAATGCATTACATTCAACACGCTTACAACTGGGCAAAACACTCTTCTACAAATACATCACCTTTTGAAGTATGCTTTGGATATTTTCCAAAATCGCCATTAGACTTCATCTTTGAAAAGGATGTTGCAATTGATGGACATAGTGATATTAACAAGGCTCGAAAGTTCATTGAGAAAATTTAGATTATACATCAACAAGTTCAAGAATAGCTTGAGAAGAGCCAAAGAAAATACAAGGAGAGGCATGCCAAACATAAAGTTGATCACAAGTTACAAGAAGGGGATGAGGTCTTGTTGCACATAAGAAAAGAAAGGATTCAAGGGGAAGGTAAAAATCTCAAAACCATTCGCTATGGTCCATTCAAGATCATAAATCAAGTTGGTAATAATGCATTTCAACTTGAATTTCCTTCATATATGCAAATTTATTCAGTTGTTAATGTTGAAAAATTACATTTGTATGAGACACCTTTGATCGATGATCAAGGAAGTTATGTTTAGTTGCCTTCTATTGAATATTTCTCGCAAGAATTTTTGGATGAGCTCAAGGAAGATACAATTCTTCACAGGAGGACAAGAGAATCCAAGAGGGCCAGTCTTGACTACCTTCGAGTTGGGCTCAAAGGCAGTAAGCCAAGTACGGTAAAGTGGATGGAAATTGGAAAGGTGAGGGAGTTGTACCCTTATCTACTGAATAGGTAATCAAAGTATTTTTGGGTTGAAAATCTTCCCAATGGGGAGCTGTGATCAGGTGTTCATAATTTTTTCTCAAGATTTAAAGTTACAGTATTAGGTTGAAACTAGGATGGTTGTGTAGATCTTTTCTTCCTAATTCTGATGCCGTGAACAGTTCAAAAAACTGATGTCATATGATGGAGATATCGCGTTCTGATCGAATTCCCAAACAACTAAATTTTACGACAGGTTTGACGGGGATGAATATCGTTTTCTCAGTGCTAGTTAGAGGATGAAAAGTGGTGTGATTTCATTTGTTGGATGGTGGTACATTATTTATTTTAAGCCAATGAATGGGTGACATGTGGCCAGACTTGAGGCTGCCACGTGTCCCCTAAACATTGTATTAAAATTTTTATTGAGGTTGTCGAGTTCGACCCTGCAACCTTTGACAGAACAACCACCCGCCACACCACATGAGCTACGTATCAAGTCTTAACATGTAATAGTTAAAGGTTATATTTAAAGTTTTAAACTTTAGCATTTGGAGGTTGGGACCGTCGGCGGTCCCAACCCACCAGTGGTTAGAGATGTGTGGTCACATGTCTTCTTACCTAACCACAACAACAATTTTAAAAGTCGACGGTTAAAACACTCCAAAAGTTTCATTTGAAACCTTATCACATGAGTCTGCAGACTCCGCAGTTAAGTGCTGACAATTACGGTGACTCCGCGTTAAAATCCAGTTCAAAAAAACTCTACCACAGTTATCGCCTGCGGTTTCGCTCACGTTTAATGTAACCACGAGGTTTCGGGGGTTGGCATGTGGCCACCCCCTACCCTTAAAAATATTTTTTTCGGTTAGCACTGGTGGGAAAGATATCAAATTCCTAAATTTAGGGTTTTTGGCCTATTCTAACTGTAGTTAAGTGTAGTTCACCAAATTTAGTGGAGGATTTCTAGGAATTATTGGGAAATTGACTTGGAGGGTCAATTTTCGTCAAAATGGAGTGAATGAAGAGTCTATCTAGACTAATTGGAGAATTATGGAACCATTGGTGTAGAGAAAACAACCATTAGAGGTCTGTAAACACATGTATTTGCAAAATTTTGAGAATAATGAAAGATGTACATGCCATTGGGAGCTAGGCCAGCAGATGTAGCCCAGGAGGGGTGAACTGCTTCATCTAGCTTGCTGTGTAAATGTTATGTGTGGTTTTATTTCTCTATTATGCACTGTTGTTCAATGTTATTTGCTCTTATTTCATGCTTCTAAATCACTAAAATCACTTATATTTCATGGTTAAAATCTTCAATACTTAAGAAAAATATGGAGACAATTATGCACATGTTTTATCACTGAAAAGGCACTTAGAACAACAAACTAATAGAGTCCTTTCAGATCAAATACTCTTGGTTCCCCATTTTCATCCAAGAACTCAATGGCTTTGTCATAATAATCCACATTGGTCCTGTGAATATATAAAAATTCCACACCTAATAGAATACTGTATGAAACCAATGGAAATATGTTCAAGTGCACTGATGTAGGCATACCATTTAACTCAAATTCACAAAATCTTACCCAATAGTGAACTCTTTTCTTTGTACCTATAGCCAACTGCACTACCCAAGATTCTGCATGCATTTCCTTATTCAAACCACACTTATCCACCATGTAACAACTAACATAATTATAATTATATCAAGGGTCAATCAAAATAGAAAAAACCTGAACACAATGCTGACTGTCCATCTCAATGATAAAAGCCTCATGATATTCCTGTATGTTGTCCACTACTACAAAAATAAGAGGAATGATCTACCCAACTTCCCCAATAGTCTATGCCTCCTGTGCATTATATATCTGATGCTTACCACCCTAATTCTGTGGACAATCTCTCTTAATATTCTCCTCACAGCATGTCCAACACTCCAACTGTCCCGTACCATTACCTCCATGCTACTGTTGTGTCTTATGCTGCTGCTGTGGTCTATGTCTCTGTCTAGCTACATTAAACTTCTTTTATGGTACCACCTTTGCACTTCCCTTTCCATCCTTTATGAGATTCATTCTTATGGTTTAACTGTTCATAAAAATTCTTCAGCTTCCCAATGACTTCCTTAAGTGTCCGAGGCTCATCATATCGAATCCAATCTCTAAATGCTAATGGAAAACCGCTGGCAAATCACTGTAATTTAGCCTTCTCATCCTCAATATATGATATATAACTCAATAGATCCAAGAAATTTGTCATGTAATCTTCATTTGTCATTGATCCCATCTTTAGCTCATATAATTCTTTGGCCTTACTATCATAGTACCCTTCTGACAGGTACTTCTTCTTGAAAAGTATTTTGAATTCATGCCAACTAAATTGCTTTGTCCTGATGTGCCTGACCCACTTCACATCTTCCCACCAGATGTATGCTTTACCTCTAAGGCTGGAGATAAATACTCTGGCTTTCATATTATCTGTGTACTCATGCAACTCGAAGAACTTGTTCATCCCAAGTATCCAAGTGATCATGTGATCATGTCCTAATTGGAGAAAATGCTCAAAATTTTATTTGCTGAGAATTGGTTGAAAATAGAACGACAGGAAAGGCCTTGTCAAAATGATCTTGTAGCTGCAAACAACACTAAAAACCAATAATGTATGTGAAATATATTCAAGTTTGAAATTTCACAATTTTATGGAAAAGTCCAGTTTGACCATGTTTAAATTTGGATTAAAAAAATATTAAGAAAGGAATATTCCATAGAATATTCTCTGGGGACCAATTAAATTCTGACAAGTGTCATCTTCAGATTGGAGGATTTTTTATATGGTTGGTTTTGGCCTATCAACGGGTGCCACGTGGCCTGCCCGGAGTCCGCCACGTGGCCCCAGGCCGACAAAGGATTTCGTATGGCAAAATATATATTGCATCGACAGTGATTGACTGCAGGTCGGGTGGCCACCAGCCCACAGGCCTGACCAACCTGCCCATACAACAGTTCTTAATATGTATGGGTTGAAACATATATTTAAACTTTAATGAAGTTTAATGCGGGGCCAAAAGGGGGCCAGCTCCCTATCGATTCAAACTGGGGCTTGGAACCAGAGCTCTATTCCGGCGGTTAACATATCACGGTAATAGACAATGTTTGATGCAGATGTTCACATAGCAAATGATGGGTATGATGGTGACAATGAAAGCCACGGTTTCATAACCGTTGGCTCCAATGGCTAATCCAACAGGCACGGTCCACATGTGACCAGCTCCCGTGACATTTAATGCCAGAAGAAAACCACACGAATAAATTGGCGAATGCATCCATTACGTGAGGAAGTACCCATGTTAAAGCTAGCTGCCAGAGTTCCTCCTTTTGGTGGAGTTTCCTTAAACCAACTTGGACAAAAATTTCACCTAGGCAGATCCTTTTTTAAGATGAATTATTTTGATTTGGTATTTTGAAACGTATAGAGGCAATGGTGTAGGTTGCGGGGGCAACATAGCTCATCTTCGGGTACTTTTCGGTGAGAATCTTGGAGAGCCATCGGGGGCTAGGGGAGTGTTGGGTTTGTATTGGGCTATAGTTATGTGGAGGTGAAACAAAAGCCCATATTTAATGTTTTATGTGTTATGAAATCATTTCTACAACTTATTTTTCTTGTTTAGGCTTTCTGATCATTGTATAACCAATTTAAGCATCTAATAAGAGTAAGGACATGCCCATTTTGGGGCCTTGTTTGAAGCAGTTATAACCTAGGAGGGGTGGGCATTTGCATGCTCATTTAACGTGACCATATTATGTGATTTTATCTTGATGTGTTTTTTATATTTGATAAGTTAAACAGTAAAAATAAAAAACACCTTCACATATAAGACTCCGAAATTTACCAAAAGCACTTTGTTTCAATGGCAAGACATGAATGACAGTTTTCACATATAATTTTATGGAAATGAATACCTTGAACAACAAATACAAGTAATTTCATTTTCAGATCATGTGTGTTATCTTCTTCAAGTTCTAAAGACAAAGTCTGTAAAGGGCAAGGTAGCCTCTGAATCTCATCCTTTTATCAGAGGTGACATATCCAGTAAATGCCCCTACAGTCAATCTCTGGAATAGATCTAAGAAGTTTCCCATTTAAGTTAATGAAAATGGATACCTTGCACAGATTTTCAAGTACTTCCATTTTCAGATCAGATTGGTATCAGAGCTTAGGTTGAGTTTTGTGGAAATAAATATTTTATTGTTTTGCAAGTTTTGATGCTGACTAGGTTAAAACTAAAGATATGTGAAGGAAACTTGGTTAGTGCAAAAAATAATCCACAACCAAGAAGGGTTAGAGAACCACCTCCAAGAGCCCTAGAAGCAGCTACAAGCATGTCTCAAGAGAAGGAGAAGCTCATGAAGAGATGGATCCCAAGGAAGAAAAAAGGGTATTTCGGAAAGATTTCTTGGATATGACTGAAATGGTAAGGATCCTCTATCAAGAAAGAAATAATAGAATTGTTGGAGAAGGGTATAAAAAGCAAAAATAAGGAGAGGATTCCTCAAGAGGAAAGAATGGTAATGATCAGTCAAAGAAAGGGAATGCAGGAAATGGCGATCCATCATCTCCATCGTCATCCTCTTCCTCGACTTCGGTAAATCAGCCACATAAGTCGAAAACCACTGGTAAAAATCCTTTTTTAAAGCTTGATGTCAAATTTGAATTGCCCATGTTTAACGATGAAGTCAATGCAGAGAAACTAGACAATTGGATCAGAAAATTGGAAGTTTATTTAAGGATTCAAAATCTGCATGACGACGACACTAAAATACAAATAGCCTCGCTAAGGATGGATGGAGCAGCTTGGTATGGTGGGAAGCCAAGAACAAAGAGGAAATTTGAAAACATGGTAAGCTTACTTTATCATGGGTTGAATTTATTTCCGCAATTAAGAAGCAATTTTATCCTCTTTCTCATCTACAAAATATTATAATGAATTGGAAAAACTTTAGACAACTTAAAGGGCAAAGTGTTCAAGAATAAACTCAAGAGTTTAGGAGAAGAGCACTGTTGTTAGGAGTAGACTTACAAAGTCAAGATACTTTGCTAAAATATATAGGTGGTTTGCATAATTACCTTATACATACTATCCTTATGTTTAATCCTACTAGTCTAGACAAAGTTTGTGTACAAGCTACGCATTTAGAGGCTAGAGGGAAAAACAATTTTGATGTGAATGAGGGTAGTGATTTTAAAGGCAAAGGAAGAAAAAGGATTGCAAAATCTAGAAAGGAAAAAGGCAAATTATTTTGCAAAAACTGTTCAAAAATAAGCCACGATGAAGACCACTGTTGGAAGCTTCATTCGAAGATGAAACCAGAGAAATATAAAAACAAAGACAAAACCAAAGAAAAGGGAAAAACTGTTGCAATTGTTGAACATGACTTAGGGTCTGAATCAGTTGATGGGACAAAAATTATAGCCATGGTATTAAAGAACATAAAGGGGAAAGAGGATGTATAAGAAACAAATCCCAGTTCTAGCACATTAAACCGTCACAAAGAAACTCAAAATGAAAAGAGGAGGATAGAGCTATTTCATGCGAGGATAATCTCAAACCACACAAAGATAGACACACTTTTTGATAGTGGGTCTCAAGCTAATCTCATCTCAAAAGACTTGGTCAAACAGTTGAAACTTGAGACAATTCCACATCCAAAGCCTTATCCACTTGGGTGGATAAGCAAAGATGAAAAATTACAAGTCTCAAGAAAGTGCATCTTGCACTTCGCCATAACAGCTTAGTATGTTGATTGGGTTGAACTAGATGTAATACCGATTAACATTATAGGTGTTGTGTTGGGTAGTCCATATTTATATGACAGAAAGGAAATCTTCCATCACCATGAGAATAAGTATCACTTGTTCAAGGATGGAAAGAGTACATTGTGAAAGCACATAAGAAGAAGCTAGAATCTTCTTTAGTCCATGTAGGCCAATTTAAAAGGCTAGTTAATGCAAGTCAAAATCTAACTTTGTTGATGGTTAAACAAAAAGATTTTGTAAATTTTCCTTTTCATGGTATTGCTGATATAAATGATGGTATGTTTCAGTTTGATAACATTTCGTCTTTGAAAGAAGATGACAATATGTTGCACAAGGTACCTTTGGTGACGATCGTTACAGAGAACGAAGTGTCAGTGCAAAGCAGTGCAAGAGTCCATGAGATGGAAAGGCATGCAAGCAAAGAAGGCACACAATTCAGCAAGGGTCATTGCTGGTTTCAGAATGCCAGATTGGTATGGCGAGAAAACTTGGTCAGGATTCGGCACAAGTGCATGGCTCACACAGCAAAAATTCGCCATGTGGAAAGTTGGCAAGGTGAATCTTATTTTCAGTCTTCTTTGAAGTTTGACCATTGTAGAAACAATATGATTTCTACAAATTATAGTTTCTGTTTTGCAAATTTCAAGACTTTGCGTCATGACTAAGTCAATGTTAGCAACAGTCGGTCAGTGAATTCAAGAGACAATTTATCTTTTTATGAGAAGCTCAATTTGATGAAGTTAGGAAGATTTCAGTGGTTCAAAGTTGGAAGAGTGGAGAATCAGTATCCTCATATTCATTTTCTATAATCAGAGAGCTTTTGTGGGTCCAAAAGCTTCCCATTTATGAGGTGTGATCAGGTGATCATGTCCTAATTGGAGAAAATGCTCAAAATTTTATTTGCTCAGAATTGGTTGAAACCAAAACGATAGAAAAGGCCTTGTCAAAATTATCCTGTATCCGCAAACGAAACTCAAAACTGATACTGTATGTGAAAGATATTCAAGTTTGAAATTTCACAATTTTATGGAAAAGTCTAGTTTGACCGTGTTTGACTTTGGATAAAAAAATATCAAAAAAGGAATATTCCATAGAATATTCTCTAGGGACCAATTAAATTTTGACAAGTGTCGTCTTCGGATTGGAGGATTTTTTATATGGTTGGTTTTGGCCTATCAGCGGGCACCACATGGCCTGCCCAGAGGCCGCCACGTGGCCCCAGGCCAGAAAAGGATTTCGTATGGAAAAATATATGTGGCATCAATAGGAATCGACCGTGGGTTGGGTGTCCACCAGCCCATAGGCCTAACCGGCCCGCCCACACAATAGTTCTTAATATGTATGGGTTGAAACATATATTTAAACCTTAATGAAGTTTTATGCGGGGCCAAAAGGGGGCTAGCCCCCTATCCATACAACCCAGGGCTCAGAACCAGAGCTTTATTTTGACGGTTAACATATCACGGTAACGGACAATGGTTGATGCAGATGTTCACATAGCAAACAACGGGTATAACGGTAACAATAAAAGCCACGGTTTCATAACCGTTGGCTCCAACGACTGATTCGACGGGCGCGGTCCACATGTGACCAGCCCCCGTGACATTTAATGCTAGAAAAAAATTACGCAGATAAATTGGTGGAGTGTGCCATTTTGGGCATAAGTGCCAAAAATATTAAAGCTAATTGCAGTTCCTACACTTTTGGTGGAGTTTCCTTAGGCCAACTTGGACAAAACTTCAGTTGGACATAACTTTCACTAGAAAGATCCTTTTGGAACGAATTTTTTTTCGATTTCGGTATTTTGAGCATTCCAGAGCCAATGGTATAGGTTACAGAGGCAACAGAGCTCATATTTAGGTACTTTTTCAACAGAGAATCTTGGAGAGCCATTAGGGCCTAGTGAGTGTTGGAGCTGTATTGGGCTATGGTTAACCATTGGAGGTGAAACAAAAGCCAATATTTACTATTTTCTATGTTTTGAACTCATTTCTACAACTTATTTTTCCTGTTTAGGCTTTCTGATCACTGTATAACCAATTTAAGAATTTAATAAGAGCAAGGACATGCCCATTTGGGGGCCTTGGACTCGGCAGATGTAGCCCAGGAGGGGTGAACTGCCTCATCAGTTGTTGTGTTATATTATGTGATTTTATTTTGCTGTGTTTTTCATATTTGATAAGTTAAACAGGAAAAATAAATAACACTCCTTCACACATAAGACTCAGAAATTTACCAAAAGCACTTTTTTCAATGGCAAGACATGAATGACAGTTTGCACATATAATTTTATGGAAATGAATACCTCGAACAAAAAATACAAGTAATTTAATTTTCAGATCATGAGTGTTATCTTCTTCAAGTTCTAAAGACAGAGTCTGTAAAGGGCCAGGTAGCCTCTAGATCTCATCCTTTTATCAAAGGTGACATATCCAGTAAATGCCCCTACAATCAATCTCTGGAATATATCTAAGAAGTTTCACATTTAAGTTAATGAAAATGGATACCTTGCACATATTTTCAAGTACTTCCATTTTTAGATCACCAATTTTCTGCCTCCCATGGTTTCTTCAAGTCCCCATCAAAAGTAGATGGATTTTCTATCTTAAATTCATCTGGAAAGTATCCCTTGTCACTCCTCCTATAAGGATGATACTGATGGTGATCATGATGTCTATCCAAACAAGAACTAGAATGGTACATGTACTCATCACCCTGCTATCCGGAGTTTCCAACAACCTGCCATCCTTCACTTTGTGAGCTCTATCCAACCTGTGTCTCCCAAGAGACCTACTCCCATATGCCCCATTAGTTATGTCCTCCTGTCCATAGCTAATACAAAGTGGCCCTTGTTTCTGCAAATATAAAAATCTCTAAAGAAGTATGGAATCAACCTATGCTTGTTTTTCCTATGCCTGTATGAGTCTTTCATTATTTTCCTTATATATCTTCCTTTAGGCTTCTAAGTGTGTCTGCAAAATCAGAAGAATGCCCACCATACTGCTCATCTGACTCATAGGGAGAGTCTTTGTAGTCTACCTTCTTGATATTCATCTTTGATCTCTTTTCCTACCAAGCATAATATGTCAACTAAACCAAATCATAATAAACCAACGTACCTTAGTGTAATTTGGGGAGGACACATCCTGCAAGATCAACCAATCAACATAATACATGTATATACGTAATCATAACAACATATAAACTCATAACACATGGTATATTAGCGCAAAGAAATCATTCTAGTTGGAGTCCATTCATCAATGCGTGACCATACCAAATACACACCATGGCCTAATGCATGATAACCTCAACCATACCAATGCAAACTTGACCACATGCACCCACCTGACATGTATAACCAAGCATGAACGAAAAATACATGTTCAACATATAGCATCACGTAAGCAAGCATACATGGACAACATTGAAGCATGACCAATATGTAACCAAGCATAAACAAGCAATGAATGTACAACATGTAGCAACGTGTAGGGAAGCGTACATGGACAATACATGAGCATGAACAACACATAACCTGTCATACACTCATGAAAACATGTTGACAACAACACCATCAATCCTTGCATGGAAACACCACTTCCACCATGGTCAACACAACACAGATTAAACAAGAAAATACACCATATTTATTAGGAACACATATGCAACCAAAAAAAAATCATGACCAACACACTGCCCATCGAGTCTGAGGGTTGAAGCATGCTCTGATACCACTCTGTAACACCATCTTCCCACATCTACCCAAGTAACCAACCAATCAGGGTAAACATGTGACATGAGGCTACTATGATATGACTCAGTCTCCTAGGTGACCTTAAGGAAGTAGAATCAATGGAAACACATTACACAGACCTTGTACATCAACAATAATAACCCCAGGAGTCAACCCAACCATTCAAAAATCATGCTCTTGGGTCCCACTGAAATTTTTAGCTTCCCGGCCTCTAGACGCATGCACATGCCTGAAATTCATCATCTATGAGGTTCTGGACGCATGCATAAGCCCACATGCCATCATCCAAGGACTAAATTCCCCAGTGCTGTGCCAACGTCCCTAGGATTTGAGCCACTTTTTCAGGCCCAGAACCCTGTCCACTGCTCAAAAATTCATGACAAGTTCATAGAAGAATTATAATTACCAAACAATGATATATTTATAGAAACATCCATGAGGACTAAACTGGACCCCGACTAGCCATGACAAGAATTTCATCAAACATGTCATAAACATGAAATATATAGGTACAAACAACATAACGGATCATAGGGGTATCATACTTATCTGAGAATCACTAAGAAGAATTACTCCCTTGCATAATTAGCAGCAATATCATCTATTTGACCATAGATACATTGTGTATTCATTTACAAGTAAAAACATGGGGAGAGCCATACATCATCACTATTAAAATACATGATTATAACCAACATAATAACACTAGAAATACCATGGATAAAACAACAATAGAATCCACATATAAACCAATACATTTGGATTTCAAATACCAAGGGAATGAACCTTTCATTGATGAATGTAAAAACCAACTGGAAATGGGACTTCCACATTCCACCCGACCATAGATTGGATGAGACAAATATCTCTTCAACCAATCACCTCCGTGCCATATTCCAAGCATGAAAGTGGGACTGAAACCAAAAGAACCAACTAGGGCATCCCCAGGCTAAACCACCTCACCCTCATCAATATAAATTAAGCTTTACCGTGATCCACATCGAGTACTAGGCCAACACAATAAACTTGTAATAACCGACTTTAATATGATCTCCACTCGATCACTAGGCCAACCCAAGCATGGATACCACCTAATTCTCTACACTTACGCCATGAGTAATTTGAATGTCTGTTAGTTTCTTAGGCTTTACCGCAATCCATATTCAGATTCAGTGATCACTAGGTCCTAAATCGAGACATACTCTCCAGGCTTTACCATATATCCCAACCTGAGATTCCTAGTCTTGATTGATAGAACCCACCTCTTAGGCTTTATGGAAATCCAAACCGGATCACTAGGCCCTAAACCGAGGCAACACACTAACTGGATATGTGTTATATCATTCAAAGATCCACCTCACTCAGCTTCAAATCCATCGAGAAATCAAACTAAACCAAAACATGAGAATGCCACAACACCATGGCTATCTGGAAATGGAAAGGCTAGGCTGAAAACACTTTCACACCTGGAAAAACCCATGCCATGATAGAAAATAACCACATGCAATACCATGCATGAAAGATCTAGCAAGGAAATCATACTTGAAAATCAATACCTACAAAGAATCCTATTGTAGCGTCTCGATTCCTGCTCTTCCTTGCTTGCTTCTTCCTTCTTCTTGCTTTATTTTGTCTTTCTTGCTCCAATGCCAAAATGCTCCAAGTGTCAAAGAGTGAGAGAGAATAATGAGAGAGCTCCAAAACTGAACTGACAAAAGGTACCATCTGATCCTCAGAAGCCATTTTATTAATGAGGCCTCTACTTCTTCATTTTCCTCCTCACACGCAACCTGTGACCTTTCATCTCTCTTTTCTCCTAATTTCCATTATTTTCATAAATAAATGTAGCAAATATTCCATTTTTCCTTTCCAATTCCTTTTCCTTTGCCTTTGTCAATTTCCTTAGCCATATTAACTAAACTGAACACCCATTAGGATGCTTTGCCTAACATTGAGCTTGGAATAAGTGTCCCATCAATCACGGTTATTATTTTTAATTTTATTACTTGGAATTTTCAACAGGGCTGTTACAGAACCCTCCCCCTTGGGGGACACCATCCTCGGTGTTCAACCACACATATACCTCAGCAAAAATATTGAAAATAAAACATACTACCCATGGAGCTTTCTAACATAGGTTGAAGCCATATTTACAGTGATCACCCCGCTGAAAATAAAACCAACATGACATCATAAAAACATGACAACTATAATGACATGACACTGATACCACTTATTGGAGCTTTATAACATAAATCATGGTGGTTTTTATAGGCATATACACATGTACATACTGTTTGGTCTCAATCTAGTTTCCTAAATTGAGCTCATTTAATTGTCAACCAGGGTTGGTAAACAGCTGAAGTGAAGTGTACTGTATGTACCTAGGTGTTTGTTTCTTAATGCATTGTGTGTAGTATTTTATGATGTTTTTGGTCTTTTGTGATGATTTCTGATGTTTTTGATCTTTTGGTGGTTTTATGTTCACAAGGAAAATGACTAGAAAGCTAATGATTAGAAACAGAGTGAAACCTAATTGGTTGATGTCAAATGGTAAATGCAAATGCAATATTAAAAACAGAATTAAATCTAAACTATGAATAAGCAAAAGCAAAGCTTGATAATGACTTTTAAGCAAATGATTCAAAACACAAACTAAACTTGTCAAATTCTTTCATCAAAGGCATTTGAGAGAGAGCTTGAGACATGGTCACTAAGTAAATCTTCCTAACTAAACAGTTTAAACAACTAAAATTATAATGATGCAACATTTTATCCTTGATTAGAGATTTGTTGAAGTATTTTTGGAGTAAAACATTGATACCATCATAAGATTTTCTACTCTAAATCTAATTCCTAACTCTATTCTGCAACTCAGTTTTATAGCACTACACTTCACTCAAAGGTTATAGATTTTTGAAATCGTCTATTGAGGAAAATGTTTGTCTGTAAGATGATAAGGAAGTTGCAGAAGTACTTCAGGCCTTAAAATGATATGGTCTTCTGTTCATATGGTTATGAATCAATTATGGATTTTAGAACAAGAAGATATTTGTGAATAATGAAGGCTGTTTTGTTAAATTTAACAACTGAAGTAATCTAGTATGCAGTGAATGACAACTGAATATGGAGTGCAAATGCAATGAGTTGAACTACAACCAAACCTAAAATGTCACTAGCCTAAAACAGTGTTAAACTACAAGTCATTATCAAACTTAAAGCAAAACAACTGAACATGAGTTAAGTGCAATTAAACTCCTGAGCATCCTAACTAAGCTATCATGCATTATTCTATGGAATTATACAGTCTGTTTGTCCATCATGATTGGTATTTTGGAAGAGTTCCTTCTTTTGGAAGAGTTTTTAGAACAATCCTGACTGTGTAATTGAGTGCAAATGAAAACATAAAGACTGAAAGCAATGAAAAACTAAGATATCATAGCCATCTCCTACCCATCATTATGATATTTTTGATAAGCCTTTAAGGGCAAGAACAACTATGGTACTTAGTGAAAACACACAACTAAAACGTTCAAGATCACAATCATGCTTAAGACAGTATAAATATTTCTTGGAAGAGTTTCTTCTTGTGGAAGAGTGCTTATCATAAGTATAACTGTGATGGTGAATAAAAGAGACTACAATTAAACCCTACAATACTATAGCCATTTCCCATTCATCATTATAATATTTTGGAAGAGCTTCTTATTTTGGAAGAGTTTTTAGAATGAGTATAACCACAATAGCCAATGAAAACAACAACTAATTCAAATTCAAAAATGTAAAGGCAGCTAGAATACTTATCTAAATTACGCAAATAAATCCGTGCAAGAGGCAGGGGCCCTCTACCACCTGACAGAATCTAACTCCAAATCAAATCAACGCTTTCAAAACAACACTGTCTGCTTCATTAAAAATGAAATAACTTGAACAGAGCACTCTGCGTCTTCAGAAATGTAGCACAGAATCTAAGCAAAATATAGAACAAAATCTAGCCTAGCTCTCGGTTTCCCAAGTGTTTATATAACAAATGTAAATAACAAGACTTGTAACAATTTCAGGAACATTGTATTTCCTTATCGGAATCACATTAGGACTCTTGAAGTGGCTGCGTAACAAGGAAATGGACATCTGGACTAAGACAGTCCTATTAGAAGTATGTCTTCTTAAATGTGTTCCCACGTACCAAAACCATACACAGAATTCGTTTCTTCCTTCATGGTGAGCAACGAACCATGTAGACATGACGTGGAATATGCCCATATGCGGTTTTTCTTGAGAGGCCACCTGGAACATACCCAAACGTGAAGACAGCTGCAAAATCGCCGGTTAGCTATGGAATGTCTGCATTCTGCAGCTAGTTCCGGTCAAATGCTTTACAATGGCAAAAATCACAAAACTTAGCAAGTCAATCATGTAAATCATTCTAAAAGTAATTTTAAATAAATTCATTGATCAATTGGGTCTAGGATAGCAATGGAAAAAGGAAAATGAGGTAAAGTAAGATGAAAGAAAGCACAATTTTGAGGCTCAACACATACTACATATACCAAAACATCACACCAAAAAGTATACCAAAAAATCATCAAAACATCACCAAAACATATACCAAACATATACCAACATCACACCAAAACTACTTTTCCTCAACCAGAAAACAAGGAAGGATACATAGCCCGCATCTGATTCGCCATCTCCCATGTAGATTCATTGGGCCCAAATTTCTTCCATTGCACTTTAAATTTCTCGATTGCTCAGTTCTGGAGCATGATCACCTTTTTATGAAATATACGTTGAGGCTATGTATGGAATTATCTTTTGGGTTCCACTTGCAATACAAACCATTCAATCACATGATAATCATATTTAAAATACTTCTTAAGCAATGATATATTAAAAACATCATGGAATTTCGTAGATAAATGTCTTTTAGATTAATCACATAATTAGGATTAATCCTAATTATGTGATTAATCCAAAAGACATTTATCTACATTATGGATCACAAGAATCTTAGATATAACATCATGGAATCTCATTATAAAAGGCAGTGCAAGTTGATGGGCCACTAGTCCAATCCTCTAAATGATCCTGAAGGGTCCAAAAAATTGTGGTGCTAGCTTGGCACATGATCCAATTTGCAAGGAGCTTTTCTTGGGCTTGATGCACAAGTACACCTGTTCTCCAACCTGAAATCCTTAAACAACCTGCTCCTATCTGCATAGCTCTTCTACCTATCTTGTGCTACTTTCAAGTTCTTCTTTATCACCTTCATTTCCTGTTCCATTTTTGCTAACATATCTGGTCCAATTAGTATCCTGTTAACCAGATCACCCCAAATGATGGGAGTGTTTCAAATCCTCCCATACAGTGCCTCAAAAAAACTCATATTCAAGGATTCCTGATAATCGTTGTTGTAGGAAAACTCTATTAGTGGAAGATACTCTTCCCACTTGCACTGCTCATACATCACATACATCCTCAACATATCCTCCAATATCTTGTTGACACTCTTGGTCTATCCATATTTCTATGGATGATAAGCTGTGATGAAGGCCAAATCGATTCCCAAACCTGCAAACAACTCCTTCCAAAACTTGGAAGTGAACTTGTATCCCTATCTGACACAATTGTATTTGGAACACCATGCAATCTGACCACATCTATGATGAACACTTGTGCCACATCACTAGTTGAGTATGTGGTCTTCACCAGAATGAAATGTGCAACATTTTTTAACCTGTCCACAACAACCATGATGGATTCATGCTGTCTAGCTATCTTAGGAAAACATGTGATGAATTCCATGGAAATGACCTCTGATTTACACTATGGAATCAAAATTGGTTGTAGCAGTCCACCTGGATGCTTACAATTTGCCTTAATGATCCAGATTTATGCAGGAATGCAACAGAATAAACACATAACCATAAATATAGAGATGCAACAAAAATAACACTTCATTTCATTAATATCAAAGAACTGGAATTTGCTTACAGACAGAATGGAAATAAAACTAGCTAGGACGCTAGTAGCTATCTCTAAGAAGAGATGTGGTAGCTACCGGCCTTTGAAATGAGTTACAATGAGGCTCGAGGGCCTATTTATTATTTAGAAACAATGGGAAATCCTAAACAGCCAAAACCCTAACCCTAGGAGATGAAGCGCCAAAACTATGGGCCCCGTTTGGGTAAATTGGTGTTTCAACTTCCCAGGGGCGTAACTTTGGCATATGATCTCCATTTGATGCATACCATATCTAGTTAGAAAGATCTATCTGAGGACTACAGATTTTGAATGAGAAAAATCAATTTATGGTCCCATGTTGCTCTTTTTTTTTTTTTTTTTCCAAAAAACGTCGTTTAGGGCCTCAAAACGGCTCCAGAAGTTTAGGACCTGAAAAACTGCTAAAAATAGTAAGTTGTGCTGAAACTGAAACACTGAAAGAGACAATGGTGGGGCCCCAAGTGGAATAGGTGGGTGACCACCAATATCCACCTAGATCATTCCTCCCCCCTTAGGAAGCAATGGTCCCCATTGCGTTAAGTTCCTCCATGAGATGAGGAAATGTCTACTGAACATGGTCCCTGGTGAACCACTTTCCTTGGTGCAGGAGTTGGCCAGCTTTGACAACTGATACAGTTGGATCTTCTGTTGGCGAGTGTTCTTGATTTGCATGTACATGATACAATCTATGGTGGCCTGTTCCATGCAGTCTGGGTTTAACTCTGTTGGTGTGAGTTGTTTTGCAATGTCCAAGGTGTCCAGTAGAGGTGGGAAGTAAGGATGAAGGCGATCCACATTGAAGACAGGGTGCAGACCAAGGAATGGTGGAATACTGAGCTCGAAGGAATTGTTCCCTATAGCCTTGGTGATGGTGTACGGCCCATATCGGAGCGGGCAAAGCTTGCGATGGGGTCCAGTGAGGCGCTCCCTTTGCAAATGTAGCCATACTTTATTGCCCACCTGGAAGTTGTGTGGCACCCAGTGTTGATCATGGCGTTGCTTGTACTTGGCATTGGCTCTGTCTAATATATCATGAACCTATTGGCAGATGTGTTGAATGCACTCGATGAAGCTACTTGCTTTGTCAACTTCAGACTGGACATGAGCCTAATCACTCTCAGCAAATTAAATAAGGCAGCCATACCTATGGGACACATGGTCGTGAACAAGAAGCCCACCTGAAAGGGGCTATGGCCAATTGAACTGTGGAGAGCCCGATTATAACTATGTTTTACATAGGGGAGGCTCTTGTCCCATGTGTGTGGATGCTTTGAATTATACATGCGCAGAATGTGTACAATCATTCTGATGACGACCTCTGTATGGCCATCTGTTTGGGGATGGAAAGATGTGGACTTGGTGAGCTTGGTATCCAACATTGACCAAAGGCTGGACCAAAATGTGTTGAGGAACCTGATATCCTGATCTGATATGATAGACTGTGGGATCCCAAAGTGCACCCACACTCGTTGAAAGAAGAGTTTAGCAGTGGCTTCTATTGTGATATTCTTCTTGCAGGACGCCATAATGGCCATCTTTGAGAATCTATCGACGACCACGAAAACACAGTCATTTACCTGCTTAGTAGAAGGCAAGTTCGACATGTAATCCATGGAGATGGATTCCCAAGGTTGACTAGGGGTAGGTAGCAGAGTATATAGGCCTTGCTTCTTGATGGTCGGTTTGGAAATAACACAAGCAGTGCAGGATCTGATGTGCTTCTCGACATCCTTTTGAAGGTTTGGCCAATAGAAATACTTTTGTAGGATTGCTACTGTTTTCTCAACCCCAAAATGCCCAGCGACTCGAATGTAGTGTGCTTCCCATATCATCTTGGCACGCTTGCTTGAAGGAACACAAAAGTGTCATAGGTGACATAAAAGTGCATCTTGGAGGTGAAAATTTGGAACTTACGTACCCCCCAAGAGTGCCTTGTAAGTGTGGCTGAATTCTGGGTCACTCTCATAGAGAAGCGGCTAATCAGAAGTCTCTTGCCCACAAGATTTGAGCACAGCGGTGAGCGCCACGATCGATGGTCGGCTGAGGCAGTCTACAACATTATTGGTGCTACCCTTCTTGTACTTGATGTTCAAATGAAACTGTTGCAGATATGTGGACCACTTCTGATGGCGATCATTCTGCAACTTCCCTTGTGTCTGTATGAACTACAGGGGCTGGTGGTCTGTGTGGATTATTGTTTCCTTTCCCAAAATTTAATGTTTCCATTGTCAACAAGCTTGCACAATGGAATACATTTCTTTGTCATAAGTGGGATACTTGCGAACTGTGTCAGATAATGTCTCACTGTGATATGCCACTGGATGTCCCTATTGAGTAAGAACTGCCCCAATAGCATAGTCAGAGGCATCTGTCTCAATCTCAAATGGCTGTTGCAAGTATGGTAAAGTGAGCACTGGGGCAGAACAGAGGCTATTTTTTAACTCTATGAACACCTTCTGTTGAGGTTCCGACCAAAATAATTTTTCTCTCGCTCCTCCCTTGGTGACTTGACTCAAGGGCCAAGTGATATGAGAGAATCCCAACATGAATCTCTGGTAATTGGCAAGACCTAGAAAGCTGCAAAGCTCTGTTATAGTGGCTGGGGCTGGCCAATCCTGAATGACTTGGATCTTGGCTGGATCCACATGCACCCCCCTTTCATTAATAATGTATCCCAGATATTGAACCTGGGTCATGCCAAAAGTGCACTTCTCCAAATTGGCACACAACTTGTGTTGCCGCAGTGTTTGGAGGACTTGTCAGATGTGGTGAAGGTGCTCTTCCCAAGTTTGGCTGAAGATCAAAATGTCATCCAAGTACACCACTAAAAATGAGTTGGTGAATGGCCACAAGATGTCGTCCATCATCCTCATGAAGGTTGTGGGAGCATTAGTAAACTCGAAAGGCATGACTAGCCATTTGAAAAGGCCTTCCTTGGCTTTGAAGGCAGTCTTCCACACATCAGAGGGTTCAATCGGTACCTGGTGATACCCCAAATTCAAGTAATCTTGCTGAAATATTTTGCACCTTTGAGTTGGTCCAAAAGGTCATCAATCCGTGGGATCGGGTACCTATTACAGACAGTGATCTTGTTCAGCGCTTGATAGTCAATACAGAGTCTCCACGTCCCATCCTTCTTCTGTACCAACACGATTGGGCTCCCACAGGGCGATGAACTTGGTCGGATGTGACCTTTTTGCAGTAGCTCCTGAATCTGCTTCTTGATTTCATCGTTCTCCAGAACAAAGCGCCGATAGATCGGTCCATTGGGTAGCGGCGCACCTGGGGTCAGATCAATCGGGTGCTTCACCTAACAGTGTAGAGGAACCCCTATGGGTGAGGTGAATATTTCCCTATACTCCTCCACAACCTTATCCATTTGTTGTTGTCATGCAGAGGAGCCCTGTCTAGAGGTCGTGGCCACAATATTCTTCTTGCCCTGGGGGTGGATCATCAGGAAAAAAAATTTCCTGGTTTGGGAAATGAGCTTACTGCATTGTTTTGCAGTAACCAAAGAGATAGCGGTAGGAGGTGGTACCTCTGGTATCCTGTACAACTTATTTCCCAAAGTAACAATAACAGTGAGAGGCCAAGACTCATACACAGCATGACGCTTCCACAAGTATGGTTGTCCTAATAATACATCAGAAACATCAATAGGAGCAATGTCACATAACAGCTCATCCATGAAGGGCTTGATGCTATAGGGAAGATGACACTGTTGGTTGACGCGAAGATATCATCCTTGGTGAAGCCACTTGATGGTGTATGGATGTGGGTGAGCTGTGGTCGGCAAGCCCAACCACTTCACGGCATTTGCTGAAATGAGGTTCTTTTGGCTCCCATTGCAGACAATGAATTGTACCGGGGAGCTCTTTACCCACATCTGGGAGTGGAAGAGACATTCCTCCTCCTCTGGATCTTCTGGTTCCTCCTTTTGGATCTTCATAGTGGCAACAAGGGCATTGGGCTCCGCATCAATAATCTATTTCCTTTGTCATTTCCCTTGTCAGGTTTTGATTCAGAGTCAGAGCATGCATCTGACTCAGAAGCCCGCATCTCGGCCACCAACGACTACTTGGCCCAACACTCACTTGTGTTGTGAGTGGAGCTCTTATGGAACTCACACCACTTTCCCGTGTCCTTCTTTGGCTTTGTGGTGTTGTTATTTGCTTATGGCTTCGACAGGTTGTCTTGAGTTTCCATGCCTTGGCTTTTTCCTTTGTTCTGCGGTTTGGGAGCACCTTTCCCTTGCTTTTGATTTGCAGATCCAAAGTCTTGCTTCTTCTGTTTGAATTTTTGCTCAATCTTGGAAGCATACCGGTATGCCATACCAAGCGAGGAGATGTCGAGGAACTCCATTTCCTCCTGAATGTATCTGTGTAGACAATTGCGATACTTTAGCACTAGATGTTTCTCTGAATCTTTGATACCCAACTTGGTGCACAAGGTATGGAACAGATTCATCAGCTCATGCACATCCTGATCCCTTTGTTGTCGCAGCGTGGTCCATTGTATGTACTTTTCCTCATAGCTCCCCATGAAATAGTATTGTTCCTCGATGGAATCTCGGAAATAATTCCAAGTGGGTATAGCTGAGAATAAAGAGGGTTCTATCTCGTCCTTTTTCTCACAGTGGGTTTCCCACTAGTCCTTGACATGGGGGGTAGCTTTGAGGAGTGAAAAAATAATCTTCTCCCTGTCGGAAAAGTCATGAACCGAGAAATATCCTTCTAATAGATTAAACCATCTATCTATGGCATCTGCATCTATTTGACCCTCAAATATGGGAATTTAAAAATTTACTTGTACCTTAAAAAGAGTCGCACCTCCAGAGTGGCTGCTGGATGCAGATGCGTTGCCGATGGGCAGCCATTGAAGGATCTGGGCAAAGTTATCCATCATCGCGTTCCTTTGTATTTTGAGGGCCTCATCAAGCAATATTTTGATAGGATCTCTTGCTCCCTCATCTTTCTTTTTGTCCCCCATGGGCATCCGTCGGGGTTTGTGAGGCTGATCTTGCAAAGGTTCCACCAGATCGAGCCCTAACTCCTTATACCCTGACCTCGTTATGGACATGCAAAGAAGGATTGAGAAAAATCAAAGCACTCAGATACCACTAATCTGGATTTATGTAGGAACACAACAGAATAAACACATAACCATAAATATAGAGATGCAGTAGAAATAACACTTCATTTCATTAATATCGAAGAACTGAAATTTGCTTACAAACAAAATGGAAATAAAACTAGCTAGGGCGTTGGTAGCTATCTCTGAGAAGAGATGTGGTGGCTACCAGCCTCTGAAATGAGTTACAATGAGGCTTGAGGGCATATTTATTATTTATAAACAATGGGAAATCGTAAACAGCCAAAACCCTAACCCTAGGAGATGAAGTGCCAAAACTATGGGCCCCGTTTGGGTAAATTGGTGTTTCAACTTCCCAGGGGCATAACTTTGGCATACGATCTTCGTTTGATGCGTACCATACCTCGTTAGAAAGATCTATCTGAGGAATATAGATTTTGAATGAGCAACATTGGTCCATAAACCCATGTTTCATGGACCAATGTTGCTCTCTGTTTTCCCAAAAAAGGTCATTTAGGGCCTCAAAACGACTCCGGAAGTTCTGGACCCAAAAAAATGCTAAAAATAGTAAGTTGTGCCGAAACTAAAACACTGAAAGAGACAATGGTGGGGCCCCAAGTGGAATAGGTGGGTGACCACCAATATCCACCTGGATCACTTAACCATTTGACAATCAAAACATTTGGCTAAAAACTCTACCACATCCTTCTTTAGCTTTGGTAAATAATAGAACTCTTTACTGTTGTCAATGTCTTCTGGTAGCCTAGGTGACCCGAATATGGTTTCATATGAAACTCCCTCAATATCACCTTCTTGAGCTCACTGCTCTCTGATACATATATCTTGTCTCTAAATCTGGCCAATCCATCTACCGTGAGATGATAGTCCAAATCCTATACACCTACACCTGTACCTGTACTTGTACTACAACATGTACCTTTATGTATACCACCACATGTACCTATACTTGTACCATTAATTGTACCTATAATATGACCTATACCTTTACATATACCACCACCTGTACCTGTACCACTACTTGTAACTATACCTGTACCTATAACCTGCTGCAACTTATGCACAACTCCATACACCTGTGATCCTACTGACCTCCCTAAAAGATCCTATCCTATAACTCTGTCCCATAGGAGCTCATAGTTGCTATGTGATTTACCTATACCTACTTGCTAAGAGCATCTGTGAACCAGTTCTCCTTTCCCTTGATTTACCTGATCTCAAAGTCAAACTCACTGATCGTGGCCAACCATATAGCTTTCCTGGCGTTCAAATTTGGCTATTCAAACAAGTACCTCAACCCAATGCGATTACTCATAAGTATAAACCACCTACCAAGAAGATAATGCTTCCACATCTTTAATGCATGTATGATCACTGCTAGCTCAAGATAATGTGTCGGGTAGTTCTCCTCTTGCTTGTTTAATTTTCATGATTCATAGCATAAAACCTATACATCCTACATAAGGACCCCACCAAGTCCTCTCTTGCAAGAATATGTACACACTACAGAATCCTTGTTCAGATTTGAAATATTTAACACTAGAGCATGTGTTAACAACTGCTTAAGCTACTCAAAGCTATCCTCAGACTCCTTTGTCCAATCAAAATTCCTACATTTCCTCTTCAATTATGTAATAAGATAAGAAATATTTGAGAAGTTCCTTATGAACCTATGGTAATAGCTTGAAAATCCCATGAATGATCTCACCTCATCTACATTCTTAGGAGCTACCCATTCCATGATGGCCCTTATCTTTTCTGGATCTACTATGATGCCCTCCTTGGAGACAACATGTCCGAAGTAATGTATCTTAGTCTAGAAGAAACTAAATTTTCTGAGCTTAACATACAACTGATTCTATCTCAACAATCTCAACACTGCTGCCAAATGCTAGGCATGCTCTTCATAATTTTTAGAATACACCAATATGTCATCAATAAACACTATAAAAAATTGTCCAAATAAGGATGCAACACACTATTCATCAAACAAATAAATGTAGTTGGGGAATTAGTCAAACTGAATGGAACTATAACAAACTCATAATGCCCATACCTGGCCTTGAATGCAGTATTGTAGATGTCCTACTATTTGATGTGTACATAATGATACTTCAATCTCAATTCGATCTTAGAGGACACTATTTCTCCCTTCAGTTGATCGAATAAATAATCAATCCTCGGTAATGAGTACCTATTCTTGATGGTAATTTTGTTCAATTTCCTGTAATCAATGAAAAATCTGAGAGTGCCATCCTTCTTCTTCACGAGCAACATCGGTGCACCCTATGGTGATACACTTGGTCTAATGTATCATTTGTCAAGCATATATTTTAGCTACAACTTTAACTCTACCAACTCATATGCACTCATCCTGTAAGGTGCCTTTGATGCTAGGGCTACGTCTGGTACCAACTCAATAGAAAATTATACCTCCCAGTGAGGCGACAACTTTGAAATCTTTGTTGGAAACACATTCTGAAACTGCTATAGAAATGGATACCTATTCAACATGTTTGCATCCTCAACTTCCATACCCTTGTCACTAGAAATATGAACTACAAATAATACACACCCTTTCTCATGACTGCACTCAGCTTGCATAGATGTCACCATCATAACTGATGTGTCCTTATTCTTTCCCTGTAAGACTCTTGGTTCCCCTTTTTCATCCAAGCACTCAATGGATTTTTCATAGAAATCCACCCTGTTTCTGTGAAAATATAATCAATCCATACCCAATAGCATATTGTATGATCCGAATGGAAATATGTTCAGGTGCGCTGCTGAAAGTGTGCCATTTAACTCAAATACACCAGATCTTACCCAATGGTGAACTATTTTCTTCGTACCTATAGCCAACTATACTAACCAAGATTCTGCATGTGTTTCCTTATTCAAACCACACTTATCCACCAAGTTAGGACTAACATAGATATAATTAGATCCAGGGTCAATCAAAATATAAATAACTTGATCACAAAGCTTACCGTCCATTTTAATGATAGAAACATAGTGATTTTCCTGCCTGTTGTCCACTGCTACATAAATACGAGGAATGCTCTTCCCAACATCCACAAAATTTTATGCCTCCTGTGCACTATATATTTGAGGCCTACCACCCTAATTCTGTGGAAAATATCTCTTAAGATGCTCCTCATCACATTTCTAACACTCCAACTGTCCCGTACCATTACCTCCATGTTGCTGCTGTGACCTATGCTAGTGTTGTGGTCTATGTCCCTGTCTAGCTACATTAAACTTATTTTGTGGTGCCACATTTTCTTTCTCTTCTACATTATGAGTCCTTTCTCTTTTCAATTTCCATTTACCTTTACCTTTGTGCTTCCATTTCCATCCTTGCTGAGATTCATTCTTACGCTTTGACTATTCATAATAGTGCTTCAGATTCCCAATGACTTCCTCAAGTGTCTGAGGCTCATCATACACAATTTGATCTCTGAATTCTAATGGAAAACAACTAAAAAATCATTGAACGTAAGCCTTAGCATCCTCAAGATACAATACATACCTCAATAGCTCCAAGAAATTTGTCGTGTACTCTTCATTTGTCATTTATCCCATATTTAGCTCATATAATTCTTTGGCCTTACTGTCGTAGTACCTTTTTGACAAGTACTTCTTTCTAAAAAATATTTTAAACTCGTGCCAACTCAAGTCCTCTGTCTTGACGTGCCTAACCCACTTCACATCTTCTCACTAGATGTATTTTACCTCTAAGTCTGAAGATAGCCACTTTGGCTTCATATTATTTGTGTACTCATGCAACTCAATGAACTTCTTCATCCAAATTATTCAAGCTTCTACCTCTTCTGGTTTCTTCAAGTCCCCATTGAAAGTGTTGAGAATTGGGTAGGGCAGTGTTTAATTCAAATTATCTTCTTGATAATTACTTGTGAGTTTACTTCCTTTCACTTATGTATTCTCTTCTTAGCTTATTATGTCTTACATCAAGTCAATTACCAAAAACAAAAGAGACACAAAATTAGGCTCTTCGAGCCAGGGCCAAAACCTTTCCCTCTTGAAGAGAAAAACCCACAAGAAATTATTCTTATAGAATTTCAGATGACAAGTACCATGACCATGACGTAGATCATTTACACTTGTATGCTTCCAAGACCTTGTCACTGCTTCTTCATTGACTCCTTGAGATGATTCTTCTTTTCTTCATCGTCTTGCACCATCCTGCACCTTTTTGCACCAGAAATAGAGAGCTCGGTCTCTCACTATAATTCCATTCTTTGGCTCTGTGTGATCCTTACTGGGACATCAATATCTTGTTATGGACAGTCTTGTGCATAAATTCCATCTCCACTTGACCTTACTAGCTGATATTCAACATATACATGTCTTGATTCTTTTTGATGAACTGTTCACTCTTTTCATACTATAATGATTCCCTTACTCGTACATCATTGCTTAACTTATCATACATATCATTATTTGCACTTGTAACTTCGCACCTTACAATTTTTCACTAACCTTGATCCTGCAACTTCACACTAACCTTAGTCCTGCAACTTCACACTAGATAAAATCCTGTAATTTCACACTTTGACACAATCCTGTAGCTTTGTAGATATGTATCACTGTGTCTCCCTTCTTCATTATAGAAATAGTTCTGTCCTCGTAATTATTACAGATGCATATCATCGAAAATGATCTTAGACTTGCCTAAAGTTCTGTCCTCAAATGGATCACATATCTTACCTTTTATGGTCTACTCCTTTCTGTGATTTAGGACGACTTTACAAACTGAGGGTAGGCTAACATGTTCATTGCTTATAGGTAGGCATGAGAAGGAATTTCAATGGTGATCTTGAGAAACATTATGAGCCATGTCTTCAAGGCATATATGACAAGGTATTGAGGAATAATTCATTTAATTGACTCTTCATATACTTGAATCTTAATTAATACATTTATGACAAGATGAAAAATCCCTAAAAGACATCAAGAAGAATTATTTTAACCTATAATAAAAACCTTTCTCATGAAACCCATGAAGCAAGCATAGAAAAAATACATTTAATTATCTTTGTCTTATTCATTACACAAATACATAATTACATAGTCAATATGAAGACCGAACCTAGTTACACTTTCCAACAGAAAGTAGGTGGCTTTGAATTCTTAAATTCATCTGGAAATTATCCCCTATCACTCCTCTTGTAAGGATGATACCGATGAAGATCATGATGTCTATCTAAACAAAAACTAGAATGGTACTTGTACTCATCACACCTCCTATCCGGAATGCCCAAAAACCTGCCATCCCTTATTGTGTCATCTCTATCTAACCCGTGTCTGCCAGGAGACCTACTTACATATTCCCCATTAGTTCTGTCCTCCTATCCATAGCTGATTCGAGGTGGCCTTTGTTTCTGCAAATTTGACATTCTCTAAAGAAGTATGGCATTAAGATCTACTTGTTTTTCCTGTGCCTGTATGAGTCTTTAATTATTTTCCTTACAACTCCTTATTTCTTCCTTTAGGCTTCTCGGTGTGTCTTCCAAATCAAAAGAGTGCCCACCACACTGCTCATCTGACTCATAGGGAGAGTATTTTTAGTCTACCATCTTGCTATTAATATTTGATCTCTTTTCCTACCAAGAATAATATGTCAGCTAAATGAAATCATAATAAACAAACGTACCTTAGTGTAATTTGGGGAGGATAAATCCTTCAAGATAAACCAATCAACATAATACATGTATATACATAATCATAACAACATATAAATTTGTAGCACATAGTATATTAGCGCATAAACATAATTCTATTTTGAGTCCAGTCATCAATGCATGACCATACCAAATACACACCATGACCTAAAGCATGAAAACCTCAACCATACCAATGCAAACTTGACCACATGCACCCACCTAACATGTATAACCAAGCATGAATGACCAATTTAATTTCAATATATAGCATCATGTAAGCAAGAATACATAGAAAAAACCAAAACATGTACAATATGTAACTAAACATAAATAAGAAATGCATGTAAAACATGTAAAAACATTTAGAGAAGCATGCAGGGACAATACATGAGCATGAACAACACATAACCAGTCATATATCTTGAAAACATGTTTGCAAAAACACCATCAAACCTTCCATGGAGACCCCACTTCCACCATGTCCAACACAACACGGATGCAACAAGAATGTGCACCATATGTATGAGGAAAAAATATGCAACCAATAGAAAAGCATGACCAACACACTACCCATCCAGTCCGAGGGTTGAACCATGCTCTGATATCACTCTGTAACACCCTCTTCCAACATCTACCCAAGTAACTAACCAACCAGGGTAAACATGTGACAAGAGGCTGCTATGATCAAACTCAAGCTCATAGGTGACCTTAAGGAAGTGGAATCGATGGAAACACATTACATAGACCTTGTACATCAACAATAACACCCTAGAAGCCAACCTAACCATTCAGGAATCCTTCCCCTAGGTCTCACTAACCTTTTTAGCTTCTACGCCTCTGGATGCATACACAAGCTTGAAAGCCAGCGTCTATGAGGCTTTGGGTGCATGCATAAGCCCACATGCCAACGTATAGGGACTAAATTCCCTAATGTTGTGCCAATGTCCTTGATATTTGAGCCACTTTTTTAGGCCCAGAACCCAGTCCAATTCCCAAAAATTCATAACGAGTTCAGAGATGAATTATAATGATGAAACAACTATATATTTACACAAACATCCATGAGGACTAAATTGGACCCCTACTAGCCATGACAGACATTTCTTCAAACATGTCACAAACATGAAAGCTACAAGTATAAACAATAGAATGGAGCATAGGGGTATCATAATTATCTCAGAATGGCTAAGAAGCATTGCTCCCTTACATCATTATCTGCAATACCATCTATTTGACCATATATACATTGTGCATTCATTTACAAGTAAAAACATGGGCCGATACATACACCATCACTATTAATATACATGCTTATAACAAACATAATAACAACATAAATACCATAGATACAACAACCATATAATCCACATATAAACCAATACATTTTCATTTCAAATACCAAGGGAATGAACCTTTCATTGATGAATGTAAAAACCAATCAGAGATGGGACTTCCACGTTCCCCCCAACCATAGATTGGCTAAGCCAAATCTCTCTTTAGCCAATCACCCTTGTGCCATATTCCAAGCATTAATGTGGGACTCAAACCAAAAGAACCAACTAGGGAATCCCAAGGCTAAACCACCTCACCCTCATTAACATAAATTAGTTTTCAGCATGACCCACACTGGATCACTAGGAAAACCCAATAAACATGTCATAACCAAATTTACCATGATATCCACCCGATCACTAGGCCAACACAAGCATGGATACCACCGAATTGTCTCTACCTACACCGTGAGGAATTTTAATATCTCCTAGTCTCATAGGATTTACCACAATTCATAATCTGAATAAGGGATCAATAGGCCCTAAACCGCGACATAATCTCCAGGCTTTACCATATATCCCAACAAGAAAATTCCTAGGCCTGATGGAGAGCACCCACCTCTAAGGTTTTACTGCAATCCAAACAAGATCACTAGGCCCCAAACAGAGGCAAAAACTAACCAACTATGTGTTATATCATTCGGAAACACACCTCACTTAGCTTCAAATCTATCCGACAATCCAACTAAACCAAAAAATGAGAACTCCACAACACCATGGCTATCTGCAAATGGAAAGGCTAGGATGAAAACATTGTCACACCTTGAAAAACCCATGCCATGACAGAAAATAACCGCATGTAATATCATGCATGCCATATCTATCAAGGAAATCATACATGCAAATAAATACTTGTAAAGAATCATGTTGTAGCTGCTCGATTCCTGCTCTTCCTTGCTTTCTCCTTTTTTCTTCTTGCTTTATTTTTCCTTTCTTTCTCTAATGCAAAAATGATCCAAGAAACTTTAAGTGTTTGAGAGAGAGAGAGAGAGAGAGAGAGAGAGAGAGAGAGAGAGAGCAAGCTCCAAAAATAAACTGACAAAAGGTATCAACTGATCCTCAGAAGCCTTTTTATAGACGAGGCCTCTATTTTCTTCATTTTCCATTATTTTCCTTCATTTTCTTCCTCACATGTAAATTGTGACATTTCATCTTCCTTTTCTCCTAATTTCCATTAAGTTTCATAAATAAATGTGCCAAATATGCCATTTTTCCTTTCCAAAGCCTTTACCTTTGCCTTTTCCAATTTCCTTATCCATATTAACCGAAATGGACACCCACTAGGATGTTTTTCCCAACACTTGGAATAAGTGTCCCATCAATGATGGTTATTATTTTTAACTTTATTACATGCAATTTTCACCAGGGCTGTTACAGAAGATTTATGGTTGTGGTGATTTTCCATTCCTTAATGGCTTTTATTTGGTTAGGGTCTACCTTAACACCCTCATGAGATACAATATGACCCAAATATTCCACCTCCTATACTCCAAAGAAACGTTTGGATATTTTGCATATAATTGTTTCTCATCCAATAGTTTGAGCACCCTGTAAACATGTTGAACATGATCCTTCCAAGCCTTTTCGTAGATTAATATATCATCAAAAAATACTTACAAAGTTTTTCTAAGGAAAGGTTTGAAAATGAAATTCTTCAAAACTTGAAATGTTGAAGGTGCATTAGTAAGGCCAAAAGGCATGACCAAAAATTCATAATGACCCTCATGAGTTTTGAATGTTGTTTTTAGAATGTCTTTAGTCTTAGTTCTAATTTGATGATATCTTGAACGAAGATCCAACTTGGTGAAGTCAGTTGCTCCATGTAATTCATCCAACAATTCATCAATGAAAAAATTGGGAAATTTTTCTTTAATGGTGATATTGTTGACCTCCCTATAATCCAGACATATACGCCATGATCCATCCTTCTCATGCAACAATAATACTAGAGCAAAGAAAGGACTTTGGCTAGGTTGAATTATACTGGCCTCGAGCATTTCTGCAACCATACGTTCAATTTCACTCTTTTGGGCATATGGATATCTACAAGGCCTGATGTTTGGAGGAACATTTGCTCGAGTAAAATGAATAGCATGACCATGATCATGAATAGGTGGGAGGCCTTTTGGAATCTCAAATACCTTGGAATGATTATCTAATACTTTTTGGAGATATGGAGAAATAGATGATTTTGATGTTTGAACCTATAGTGAGCATAATTGTGCAATTATGCCCTGTTGTTCTTTCTTCAGAAGTTTTTTCATGACATTAGAGCTGATTATATTTATTGGTTTCCCTGCGATACCCCTTAATTCAAATTCCTTTCCTTCACAAAAAAAAACCAAGAAAATTTCTTGAAAATGAAATGATATCTTCCCCAAATGTTGTAACCATTGGAATCCTAGTACAACATCAACACCACCCATTGGAATTAAAAGCATTGGACTATTCAATACATATTCCCCCATGGTTAGCTTGATATTATGGTACTTTCGAGAGAAATTTATATTTCCTCCATTTGAAACCATCATTTGACACTCCAGTGTTAGATATAGGAATCAATTCAATTCCTTGGCTATCTTACGATGAATAAAATTATGAGTACTATCTGAATCAATCAACACTATTACCTTTTTATTCTTGATATATCCTTCTTTATTGAGAGTTTGAGGAGTGTTAATTCTTTCCAATGCATTGCAAGATATGGTCAAATTCATTTATTCCATCTCAGGGGTTGGTTCCTGGTGTATATCCTCATATTTTGATATTTATTTTTCCTTTTCTCCCTCCTCTTCACAATCTATGTAGAATAATTTCTTCTCAGCACACTTATGACCTTTAGTGTATTTTCTATCACAACTGTAACAAATCCATGTTTCTATTTTTTCCTCCAATTATTGTGGCATAAAACTTATAGTTTGTGGAAGGCTGGGAGCAAAAACACTTCCATATTTATAGTTGTGAGTGGTAGAATTCCTTGTTTTTTCTTTCAACTTTTCATGCCACCCTGAATGCCTTCTTCAATGAATCAAGTTCCAAATGGAAAACCTTATGTTGGATGTTATATTTCAAAGTCCCTATGAAGAAATTAATCCTATGCTCCTTTGGTATATTAATTACCTTGATATTCAATTTTTGGAAGTCCTCATTGTGCTCCACCATTGAACCCTTTTGCTTGAGATTTATCAATTGGCTAAAGAAGGTGTTGCTATTTGTATCCTCATAATGTGTTATCATTTCCTTCTTAAAAATTAACCAAGTGACAAGTTGTTTACGAGAAAAAATTCATCTATATCATACAAAATAATTGGGTTCTAAATATAAAGTTGCAATGCGTACCTTTTGTTTGTGTTGCACATCACAGAGATCAAAATATTGCTCCATCTGTAGTATCCAGGTTATCAGATCCTTTCCATAAAAATTTGGAATGTGGTGTTTATTAAACCCAATATTGGAGTCTCTAAAATAGTAATTCATATTTCTTTTGTCCTCATCATGATTTTCATGGATTACCTTGTCACCACTGGGAAGCCTTTCTTGCAACAACTTTTTCATCCCTTCCAATTTGACATTCGTTGCATCCCTATCTACTTTAAAAACTCCCATATCTGATTTTAAACCATCCTTCAAGTCTTCCATTTTTCCTTTTATTTTTTCTTCCAAACCATCCATCGCTTCCAATTCATTTTTGGTTACTTTTTGCGAGAGAGAAATTTGTTGCACTTGGTCTCATAATTTTGATATATCATGCTACATTTCTCCTCCTCTTCATGCGTCATAGTAGAGATTTCTGGTTGCTTACTAGGTGTTTTAATTTTCTTTCTTTGAGTCATTTTGGAATGAAAGAATGATATTTATGCTTCACTATTCCCCTTGAACCACTTCAAATAGATTTTTCAAACAAAACTTATGTAATTTTTTAAAAAATTACACACCTTTTTCTTCCTTTTTAAGAGCTCGATATTGGGGCTATTGTATCTCTGTAATTGATCTTGATATTGAGGCTGTTGGAAATAATGAGAGGGGGGGTGAATCAATATTTATTTTCAATTGTTATTTTTACCAATTAGATCAATATTTATTTTCAATTTTTATTTTTACCAATTAGATCACTTATAATTAAAACAAAAAATGAACAATAAGAATAAATACTTTTATATCAAGAATAAAGAGGACTTCAATCCTCTTCTTTAAAATAAATCAAATACAATAATGTGTAGGGATCCAACCCTAGACGAAGAAACCAATCTTCAATCCTTCTAGGCACCAACCTGTACTTTTCCAAGCACCAACTTGGAATCACGAGGCTCTGACCTTTAGGGTTACAACCATATATTCAAAGGCTCCAACCTTCTCACTTTGAGGCTCCAAGCTCTAGGGCTCCAACCCTATCTTTGGTACATACACCAACCTGGTCTTCTTGAGGAATCCTATCATTTAGGGATCCAACCCACAACTTCAATTCATCAAGATAAGTTAACTAGTTCTTCATGACTTCGAATAACATTTGCAACTATCCTTTTCAATCTCTTAGCTAACACTACCTTCTCCAAATCACTTCATCAATGACAACCTTGCCTTCTTTAGAAGGTGTCTCCATAGTTCTTCATGGTACCCAACTGAATATCTCCAAAGTCACCTCATGATGGCTTCAACACATCATGGTCTCTAGTAATATCTCCAAGAAAAAATTATATAAATCTTCCAAATATCTTCAAGTATCCTTCAAGGTGTCTTCAATAGTACACCAAAGTTCTGCACCAGATCTAAGCCTCTTCAATGGCTTCTTCAAGAAATCTCCAAGGGAGTCTTCAACAATTCTCAAATATGTCTTCAATAATTGCTCAAATTATTCCCCAATGATCAAGTTTCTTCAATAGATATTCAAACCATGCTTTAATGAGGTCTTCACTAAACTTCCATATTCGAGCTCCAAAGGAAGTCACTGCAACTTCAAGTTCACTGTAGTCTAGGATCCAAATTTCTTGTGATGAGGTTCGAAGTTCTTTTAGCCCTAGTCCAAGCCTCCAAAGATGTTATGTGATAGAAATACCGCCATATAACTAAGTCAAAACCTATTTAGCCTTATTTCCATAGGTCTGAAATGTGTATTAGTTCTGGCCTCTTCTATATAAGTGTATATTCTTCCATGGTGTACTCTTTATCACATGACTGATATTTTTATTTCTCACTAAAAAAAGTCTCTTAAGCTAAGGTCCAAAGTTATATTACTATAGATACGAGGTATTACAATAGTAAATACAGGTCTAGGATAGATATGTCAGTAATCATTTAACAATTCCTCTACATAATGGTATATAATATGACCTCCACAAAGAGATTATTTTCCACTATTTGAAATTTGCAATAAGACTGTAGCACAAATAGTTGTTCAAGTTCAGGTGCAAGGAGCAATTATGAGCTTTTAGGAGAGGATGTCCAATATATTTGTAGCAGCAGGTCCTATATCCTGAAGCATAAGATCTAAGCTATCTCCACGATTTTGCAATCCTTCTACAATTCTGTGATGGATACCTTAAAATAAAAGTTTACCAAACAGTGATATCCTTGATATCTTTGGCTTCCTTACTATTTTTGTCTTCTCACTCTGAATTCTTGTGATCTCCATCGAAGATGGATGATGAAAATTAAGTGTTTGAACCCTTATTTATATTGGTTTTGATCTTGAGATGAAAATACACGTCTATTGATGGGACATGCCAGCCTACAAGTCGGCTTAGGTCAGCTAGCCTTAATTTATATTTTTTCAACTTAATAAATCATTTTCTCCCAATGTAAGAAGAGTTAGAGGGAATGTAATAGCTTGTTGTAAAGGGGAAAAATCCCTCTATGTTCTTATCCGAAGACCTCCTTAAATTAGGTCATTTTACTAGCAATAAAATTATTTTTGTGAAACTATCATTATTTTATTCATGGCAACCATTACGATTTTATGTCTATGTTTTAGGCATTCAATGTTTAGGGATACTTATTTATAGAATTAGGCTATCAAGATGATTATTATTCAGGCTTATTTAAAGGCATCATGGTCATCAACAAGACTGGGGTGCCTTTTCAATATGTATTCATAGGCATCTTCATTTAGGGCTTCATCATCAATGATATAAGGCTATCCATTGCTTCATGGACATTAGGGTAAGGGCTTCTTCATTAGGATTAGGATTCCATACACATAGGCTTCCATTCATGTATCTTAAGGGAATCATAAGTATTAGGAATTCAATCAATGCGTTAGGGATAAGGCATCTTCTCAAGTATTATGGGAATTTAGATCATGCATCAACAATTTAGGGCATAAATGTACTTAGGGTATTTTCATTTAGTTAGGGCGCCATCAAGAAAGGGTTTAAGGCATTATCACAAGAATATTTTCCATAAAAAAAATGCCATATTGACATGAATAAAAACCTTTACCAACAGTCTCCCCCTTTGTCATTGATGGAAATATTATTTCCTTTTCAACATTCTATCCCCCTTCCACAACAATTGCAAATGGGGTGCCCATGTACTGATCCCCCTAACAAGCTATTTATCTTCATCATATTTTCTTCATCAATGATAGTTCTTCACAGATAGGTTTCTCTCGCTATCTGGTGCTCTTGCTTCAATGAACTTGACCCCCCTAAGCCTTTGCATGGCTTCATGGAAATGGATGAGGTAGCTGATCTAGCTCTCTGTGCTTGCATAAATTATAATAGATATTATTTTTACTCAAGACAAGAAATATTGCTGCTTCATGATCACATGGATGGCATCTTCACAATGGTCCATCAGATGAGTAAAGGATCATGTTCTTCAATATATTTTCTCCCGAGGGATGATCTATCAAAAAAATATTTTTCATGTGTGAGTCATCAAGAGTTTCATAGGGCTCTTCATGGATAGCTTCTGCAAGAATAGTTAAGAATCATAAGCTCCCCCTAACATTATAAATGGTCTCCTTTTTGGAAGAGTTTCTTCGTCAAACACATGGAATATCACATCTACCAAATATGTACTCATTGGATCAACAACATGAGTTGATGTCTTGAGTGTTCAAGATATTTTCTGGTCCAATTTTCTTCCTTCTCCACACTTGTATAAATTCTTATTGCAAAGCTTCTTCTATGGGGATAATGTGGACCATTATATTTTTCTTTGTGGTATTCCCTACAATCCTTTGCCATGTGCCAAAAATTTGTACAAGAATAGAAATAACCAAAAAATATACTTTTGTGCCTGGTGGATGGATATTGCCTTGATGTACTTCAAAAGTCATTCTCTCTAGGGATTCTTTGATAAAATTTATTGACTCTTGCATCCTTAACACCATCTGCATATATTCTTGAAGGAGGATTTCTTCCAATGTCATTTTGACTCTTCTCCTTTCTTTTGCTGGAACTAGGGGCATCAATATTTCTTCCAGGATTTCCCACATCCTTATTGTTTGAATCATTGGGGTTTGCATCATTTTTATTTGAGGGTTCACCTGCATAAAAAACACCTGATTTATCAAGAGGAGATCTTTGATTACTTAGGATGTCATATAGGGTTTTAGAGCTCTTAAAACTCTTGTTCAAATGATCAACTTCTTTCTTTAGGATATCAATTTCTTCTTTCATCATCTTGAATTCTTCATCCTTCTTTGTTATACGATTATCCCTTTCATCCTTCATTCTTGTTGCTTGACATGATTGGACCTTAAGTGAGGCGATATATGATTTCAATTTGAAGATCTCTTCATCCTTTTCTTCTAGTTGGCATGTCATGGAATTACTTTCCTTTTCTGCTTCATCAACTTGTCCTTCTAGGAGGACCAAAAATTCCATCACTTTTTCAACTCCTTGTGATTGTTTCTTTGCTTATCCTACTTGGGATTTAAGGGAGGATACCTCTACCTTATATTGACCAATTTCCGCTTCAAGTTTATTCAATTCCCAATGTCTTTGTTCAAGATGGTTTGACAAAGTACCTTCCTTTTTCTTTGCTTTATCTAATTGATTTGTCATGGATACTCTTCATGATGCCTTTTCTTGTTTTGATGAAATTCATCCTTAAGCTTGACGAGCTCCTAATATCTTTCTTGTAATTGAAGTTTGAATAGGTCAAATTCCTTCCTTGCCTTGTCATGATCACCATCTTGTGCTTTCTTCTTAAGCTCTTCATTTTCCTTTTTCAAACTACTTATCTCTTCTAGGGAGCTATAAGTTTTTCCATGATATCTTCTTCATTTTATTCATCTTTTAGGTTCTCCTTGGTCTCAATGTCCTCACTCTTGTTTTAAACTTCCTTAATGGGTTGAAGACTTCCTTCTTTATTTTCATCATCTTCTTTATTAGAGGTTATGGTTAATGCTCCTTTTGAGTGAATATCTTGAAGTTTGTCCCACATACCGTTGTTGATGAACATTTCTCCACTTTGGCCTTTATAAGATCTAGTAGCCTACTCAATATTTCCTTCATCACTCTTGCATTATATTCTTGGATTCTTATTCCATTTTTCTTTCATTAATCACTGATTCATAGACTTCAAACCCTTGAGCCATTAGAAAACTCTTCATTGTCGCCTTCCATATATCAAAGCTTTCATTGCACAATGGATCTTTCTTGATTTGATTATCTTCTTCTTTCATAGTTGAGGAAGAGGAATCTTTAGAAGGATTGGAGGATTTCTTCCTTTCCTTTTCCATTTGTGTTCTAAGGATCAAACTTTAAGCTGTTAGGCTTTCAGTGAAGGTACTAGCTTTGATACCAATTGTTGGAAATACTGAGAGGGGGGTGAATAAATATTTATTTTAAATTGTTATATTTACCAGTTAGATCACTTATAATTATAACACAAAATGAAAAATAAAATGTTGGCATTATGATTCATTATGATTTCATGTTTTGTCCTTGATGAAAACCCACTTGTGAAAGTTGAAGTATATGGTTTCTGGAGAAGCACAGTAGTTTAGCATAAGATGGATAAAGTACATATTTAAGGAACTATATGCGATTAAGTTCAGGAAATGTCGTGTATACACGTGAGAAGGAAGAAGAAAAGTAGCATATGTATTTGCACACTAAGTTTACGATACCAGGGGTCCTTACCATGGTATTAGTCCACAATATTGAGTGCAATATCGATTATTTAATCCTGTCCAAGAATACCATCGACACTTGTGTGGTTTTGGCTCATGGTATTGGTTAAGGTTCAAACTATATAAGGAGGTGAAGATCATAGTGCAAAGGTGTGCATGGTATGTGTATTGAATGGATACTTCACTCTGAATTACATCTACATGGAATGGGTTACAATTTATTTATAGATATGAAATAATGATGCACCTATGAATACAATGATAGATCAGGATCCCTAGACCTAAAATGACTATGTATTTTCTTGATATGTTTCTGAGATGTTTAGATATGTGATCTGGCACATATTTTTAAGGGTATGATCTGATTAAGTCTATTGATCTGAAGTGTTACGCAGTCCTGAATATTTACAGATCTATATGCATGTTCTTTTCAAGGATAGCACATATACATGTGGGTTCAATTCTGTAGAGGCACATATATATTCAGTAAATCTATACACAATGTGGATTCAGAAGAAGCACATATAATCATAGATTTGTCTTATAGAATTAGCGTATGCAATCTAGGGTTTTGCTGAAGAGTGCGGAAGGAAATGTCTGATCAATTTTACTGTGTTTCTATTATCTGTCAATGATGTATTCATATAGATTCAGGTTGTTTGAGTATTGATTATGTTGCTAGTTGATTTTGATTAAAGATTAATGATTGGTTGGTTGATTGATGATTCAGTGAATGATTTGGTACAATTATATGTTTTAGTTAGTTGTATGGTATTAGGATTAAATGAGTGGAGTGGGTATAGCCTAAAAGTCTGATGAAAAGAGGCCTACAAGTTGACATGTTGTGTTGAAGCTATTGGATCCAGTGTAAAAATTTATGAAACATGTTTCACGGTGGTGCTGAGGGTTGGAGCCTTCAGTGAGGGAGTTGTAGCTCCCTTCTAGTGGTTGCTGGAAAATGAGTTCAGGGGGTAGTAGCTCCCTTCTAGGAGAGGTTGGTAAATGAGAGTAGGGGGTCATAGATCCCTTCCAGTGGTAGCTGGTAAATGAGATAAGGGGGTTGGAGCTCCCTTCCAGTAGTAGCTAGAGAATGAGAGAAGGTTGCAGCCTTTTGTAGGTGGGTGCCTATGTGATGGTATGAGTCTGTGCCAGTACAAGATTGTAAGTGGTTTTATTTATAATAAATATTGAAGACAGAGATGACAACATGATGTTTTTCTCCCAACTTGGGTTTCCACCTTAAATCCCAGTGTTCAGGTGTGTTTCTTATATGTGATGATTTATTCTATTATTACTGCACATTTTTACTACTTACTAACTGTCTGATGAATAAATTATGCATAGGGATAAGTAAAGTTTCCGAAGATTTATCTGTCTAGCAAGTTCATTGGAATATGCAAATTTATTTTAAGAAAGCCGCATGCATAAAGAAGTTGGATTAATTAAAGTTGCATATAGAAATTAGTGAAAGTAAAGAAAATTTATTGTGAGTTTTAAAATACTAATTCACCCCCCCTCTCAGTATTTTTCCCAATAATTGGAATTGGAGCAGGTCCTTTTGAAGAAGCTTGATCGTTTGAATGAGATTCGTCGCAATGGGAAGTCATGAAGGATTATTTTGTATCAGGCCACCACTATTCAATGGAAGTAATCTATTATTCTGGAAGATACAAACAAGAGCTTATCTACAAAGTCTTGGAGAAGATGTATAGGGAATCATGGAAGGAGGTTACTAGTATCCAAAAACTATTCCTACATATGCAACATAAAAGAAGAGATATGAAACCAATGCAAAAGATGTCAATGCCTTATTAGGGAGCTTGTCAGAAACATAATTTGTCAAATTTATGCAACTAAATTCAACAAAGGAAATATGGGACAAGATCATTCAGATTTATGGAAATGATGCAAGGGTAAAAAGTACCAAAATTCAAACTCTTAGAATTCAATATGAAAATATCAAAATTCATGATGATGAAAGTATTGAAAAATTGTTTCTAAGAATAGATGATACTATGAATTCTATGAGAAATATGGGCGAAGATATAAAATATTCAACTTTAGCAAAGAAAATTTTGAGATCAATAACTCTAAAGTTCAAGTGAAAAGTGTCAGCTATTGAAGAAAAACAGGATATGTAGAATATTATAGTTGTTCAACTTCATGGTATCTTGACTGCTTTTGAAATGAGAAAAGGATGTCCCTCACAGGTCAGAGAAGCCACATTTAAGGCCTGTGCAAAAGGAAAATAAAAGGAAGTTCTCAAGGAATCAAGTTGTATATCAGAAGAAGAAGAGGCAAATTTTATGATGAGACTTCAACCAGGTACTGGAAGGTTCAAAGGTAAGCTTCCCTTCAAGTGTTTTTATTGTGGTAGGGTTGGTCATTACGCTGCTAAGTGCCCTTATAAAGAAAAACTTGACAAAGGAAAAAAATTGAAAATAGAAGAAGTTTTTATACAAATGGAGATAGTAATGGATTGTGAAATGGAGAAGAGGGAGAGTCCAATCAAGAACTGCAAGTGCTCATGGTATGTACCATGGATGATGATAATTCCCTAAAAGAGAAGAATCCATTTATCAAAGAATTGCATAGATCAAAGAAGAAATGATACTTTCATGGATGTTGTTTCTATTGTAACTCATTTGGGTACAACACCACTGATTGCAAGTTAAGTATGTTAAAAAAACTGAGAGATTGGATAAGTTCCAGTACACAATAAGAAATTTCAAACAAAGCCATAAAAATAAGAAGCACTGGTAAAAAACGTAGGGAATATCGACCTACTACAATCATCTGTTTATAAAGTTTACTTCTGATAATGACTGCAAGAGTAATTTGAGATACATTATCGGAATTAATAATGTATCATCATAGGGGGATCAATATATGATGATTCCCATGGATGGTTTGGTAATTATGATTGTTTATATTTCTGACAGTGCATCTGATGTGACAACAAAAGATAGGTATAGGTGGTACAAGTTCAGGGGGAGATGGAGATGGATATGTGAAATTTTTAGTATTTCACTTTCAGTACGTAGGTTGCATAAAATAAACCACATATATACACGAGTTTCATTGGAGACAATTGCGTATGTTTTTCTCTGATAAGAAAAAAAGTGAGACAGATTCAAGAACAATTTCTGACATGCTTCTGACAACAATAATTTTCTTGGTCTGATGTCATAATATACTGATATGATATTAAGTTATGATTAAATGATTGATGAAGATGCTTGAATGATTTGTTGTGGTGATCAGGAGCACATATTCAGGGGGAGCATTAGCCTTGCTGAGAATAATGTATTGTTGGCATTATGTTGGTTGCTGAGACCTATGATGTAAAAATTTTCATATTCAGTCATATATGGACTCTTTCAAATATGTAAAACCCACTTGGTTGGGTGCTTGAGTAAAAAATGTAAACCCACTTAGTTGGGTAGTTGAGTCAAATATGTAACCCCACTTGGTTGGGAGATTGATGTAAGTATGAGTCCTTGGTGATAGGAAATTCCATACTTAGTTGAGTCATAAAGTCATGTATTCTATTGAAAATCTGAAGACTCAACATGTACTTAGGGGGAGTATGGTTCGTATAGTTCAACACAAATCTTGACATTCTTGTATCAGTTTTCCCTTTTCCCTTGATGCCAAAGGGGGAGAGTAACTTGGTGTTTGAATAATTCTTATGTCTTATGTTTATTAGGTATCTACAGGTTGTGGTGATCAAACACTGAATTGGTTGCCATCAAGTCTAAAGGGGGAGATTGTTGGCATTATGATTGCATGTGTTGTCCTTGATGACAACCCATTTGTAAAAGTCGAAGTATATGGTTTCTAGAGAAGTATAGTGGTTTAGAAGAAGATGGATAAAGTACACATAAGGAACTATACATGATTTAGTTCAGTCAAAGTCGCGTATACACGTGGGAAGGAAGAAGAAAAGTAGCGTATGTATTTGTGCTCTAAGTTTATGATACCAGGGGTCCTTACCATGGTATTAGTCCACCGTATTGACCACAGTAACGATTCTTTGATCCCATCCATGAATACAATCTGCACTTGTGTGGTTTTGGCTCATGGTATTGGTTAAGGTTCAAACTATATAAGGAGGTGAAGATCATAGTGCAAAGGTGTACATGGTATGGGTATTGAATGAATACTTCAATCTGAAGTATATCTGCATGGAATGGGTTACAATTTATTGATATATATGAAATAATGATGCACCTATGAATACAATGATAGATCAGGATCTCTAGAGCTAAAATGACTATGTATTTGTTTCATCTGTTTTTGAGATGTTTAGATTTGTGATCTAGCACATGTTTTTAAGGCTATGATCTAAGTGAGTCTATTGATATGAAGTGTTACATAGTCATGAATATTTACAGATCTATACACAGGTTCATTTCAAGGATAGTGCATATACACATGGGTTCAGTTCTATAGAGCCACGTATATATTCAGTAAATCTATACACAAGGTGGATTCAGAAGAAGGGAGTACAGTCATGGATTTTTCTTATAGAAGTAGCATGTCCAACATAGGGTTTTATTGAAGAATTCAAAAGGAAATATCTGATCAGTTTCACTGTGTTTATGCTGTCTATCAATGATGTCTTCATATAGATTTGGATTGTTTGAGTATTGATTATGTTGCTAGTTGATTTTGATTAAATATTAGTGATTGGTTGGTTGATTGATGATTCAGTGAATGATTTGGTAGATTTATATGTTTTAGTTTGTTGTATGGTATTGGGATTATATGAGTGGAGTGGGTCCAGTCTGAAAATATGATGAAAAGAGGCCTACATTTTGTGTTGTGTTGAAGTTTTTGGATCCAGTGTGAAAATTTATGGAACGTGGTCTGTGGTGGTGCTAAGGGTTGGAGTCTTCAGTGAGGGGGTTGTAGCTCCCTTCCAGTGGTTTATGGTAAATGAGTTTATGGGGTAGTAGTTCCCTTCATGGAGAGGTTGGTAAACAAGAGCAGGGGGTCGTAGCTCCCTTCTAGTGGTAGATGGTAAACGAGATCAGGGGGTTGAAACTCCCTTCCAGTAGTAGCTAAAGAATGAGAGAAGGTTGTAGCCTTCTGTAGGTGGGTAGGTGCATGCTGGTATGAGCCTGCGCCAGTACAAGATTGTAAGAAATTTTATTTATAATAGATATTGAAGACATAGATGACAACATCAGTGGTTTTCTCCTGACTTAGGTTTCCACCTTAAATCCTGGTGTTCATGTGTGTTTCTTACGTGTGATGATTTATTCTACTATTACTGCACATGTTTTCTGCTTACTAACTGTCTAATGAATAAATGATTCACTTGGCTAAGTAAGGTTTTTGAAGATTTATCTATATAATAAGTTCACTAGAATACACAAGTTTCTTTTAAGAAAGTTGTGTGCATAGACAAGTTGGATTAATTAAAGTCGCATATCAAAATCAATAAAAGTAAAGAAAATTTATTGAGTTTTAAAATATTGATTCACCCCCTTGCTCTTAGTATTTTTCCCAACAATTAGAATCAGAGAAGTTCCTTTTGAAGAAGCTTGATCTCTTTAAGGAGATCCATCACAATGGGAATTCATGAAGGAGTATTTTCTATCAGGCCACTACCATTCAATGGAAGTAATCTATTGTTCTGTAAGATACGAACAAGAGCTTACCTGCAAATTCTTGGAGCATATGTATGGAGAATTGTGGAAGGATCTTACCCATATCCAACAACCGTTCCTATAGATGCAAAAAAAAATAAAAGATATGAAACCAATGCAAAATCTATCAATTCCTTAGTAGGGAACCTGTCAGAATTTTTTTTTGTCAAAGTCATGCAGCTAAATTCATCAAAGGAAATATGGGACAAGATCATTTAGAGTTATGAAGGCGATGCAAAGGTAAAAAGTGCCAAACTTCAAACTCTTAGAATTCAATATGAAAATCTCAAAATTCATGATGATGAAAGTATTGCAATCTTGTTTCTAGGAATAGATGAGATTGTGAATTGTATGAGAAATATGGGTGAAGATATAAAAGATTCAAATTTAGTATAGAAAATTTTGAGATCTCTAACTCCAAAGTTCGATTCAAAAGTGTTAGCTAATGAAGAAAAGAAATATTTTCTGACCCTCACTGTTGTTCAACTTCGCAGTATCTTGACTGCCTTTGAAATGAGAAAAGGAGGTCCCTCACATGTCAGAGAAGCCGCATTTAAGCTCTGTGCAAAAGGAAAGGAAAAGGAAGTTATTAAGGAATCAAGTTATATATAAGAAGAAGAGGCAAATTTTGTGAAGAGACTTCAACCAAGTACTGGGAGGTTCAAAGGTAAGATTCCCTTCAAGTGTTTTGCTTGTGGCATGGTTGGTCATTATGCTGCTAAGTTCCCTTATAAAGAAAATCATGACAAAGGAAAACAATTTAAAAATAGAAGAATTTTTTATACAAATGGAGATAGCAATGGATTGTCAAATGAAGAAGAGGGAGAGTCTGATAAAGAACTGCAAGTGCTCATGGCATGTAAAATGGATGATGATAATTCCCTAAAATAGAAGAATCCGTTTATCGAAGAATTGCATATATCAAGGAAGAAATGATACTTTCATGGATTTTGTTTCTATTGTAACTCATTTCGGCACAAGGCCATTGATTGCAGGTTAAGTAAGTTGAACAGAACCAAGAGATTGGATAAGTTCTAGCACATAATAATAAATTTCAAATAAAGCCGGAAAAAGAAGACGCACCGAAAAAACGTAGGGAATATTGACCCTACTGCAGTCATTTGTTTCTAAAGTTTAATTCTCATAATGAATGCAAGAGTAATGTGAGATACATTATCAGAATTAGTAATAATGTATCATCACATGGGGAGCAATATAGGATGATTCCCATGGATGGTTTGGTAATTTTGATTGTTTATATTTTTGAGAGTGCATCTGATGTGACAACATAAGAAAGGTACATGTAATACAAGTTCAGGGGGAGATGGAGATGGAGATGCGGAATTTTTAGTATTTCACTTTCTGTACGTAGGTTGCATAAACTAAAGGTGTGTATATATGTGAGCTTCATTGGACATAGTTGCATATGTTTTTCTCTGATAAGAAAAACAATGAGACAGATTCAAGAACAATTTCTGATATGATGTTGACAACTATGATTTTCTTGTTCTGACGTCATAATTTGCTAATATGATATTAATTTATGATTATTTGATTCATGAAGATGCTTCAATGATTTTTTGTGGTGATCAAGAGCACATATTCAGAGGGGAAATTAGCATTGCTGAGAATAATGTATTGTTGGCATTATGTTGGTTGCTGAATTACGATCTCTCTCTTGAGGTCCTTTGGTCTTCGTTATAAAAGTCATATTTGAAATTTGATGTAAGGGTCATGTTGAGACGTATGATGTAAAAATTGTCACATTTAGTCATGTATGGACTCTTTCAAATATGTAAACCCACTTGTTTGGGTTCTTGAGTAAAAAATGTAAACCCACTTGGTTAAGTAGTTGAGTCAAATATGTAACCCCACTTGGTTGGGAGGTTGATGTGAGTACGAGTCCTTGGTGATAAGAAATATCATACTTAGTTGAGTCATAAAGTCATGTATTCTATTGAAAATCTGAAGATTACACATGTACTCAGGGGGAGTATGGTTCGTATAGTGTAGCGCAAATCTTGAAATTCTTGTATCAGTTTTCCCTTTTCCCTTGATTTCAAAGGGGGAGAGTAACTTCGTGTTTGAATAATTCTTATGTCTTATGTTGATCAGGTATCTATAGGTTGTGGTGATCAAACACCAACATGGTTTCCATCAAGTCCAAATTGGGATATTTTTGGCATTACAATTGCATATGTTGTCCTTGATGGCAACCCACCTATAAAAGATGAAGTATGCAGTTTCTGGAGAAGCACATTGGTTTAGCAGAAGATGGATAAAGTACATATTTAAGGAACTATATGCGAGTTAATTCAGGAAAAGTAGCGTATACACACGGGAAGGAAGAAGAAAAGTAGTGTATGTATTTGCGCACTAAGTTTATGATACCAGGGGTCCTTACCATGGTATTAGTCCACAATATTGAGAGCAGTAACGATTATTTGATCCCATCAAAGAATACCATCGACACTTGTGCGGTTTTGGCTCATGGTATTGGTTAAGGTTCAAACTATATAAGGAGGTGAAGATCATAGTGCAAAGGTGTGCATGGTATGGGTATTGAATGAATAATTCACTCCGAAGTATATCTGCATGGAATGGGTTACATTTTATTTATAGATTTGAAATAATGATGCACCTATGAAGACAATGATAGATCAAGATATCTAGACCTGAAATGAATATGTATTTTCTTGATCTGTTTGTGAGATGTTTAGATCTGTGATCTGGCGCATGTTTTGAAAGGTATGATCTGAGTAATTCTGTTGATATGAAGTGTTACGCAGTCTTGAATATTTACAAATCTATACGCAGGTTCGTTTCAAGGATAGCACATATACACACAAGTTCAGTTCTATAGAGGTGCTTATATATTTTGTAAACTTATAGGCAATGTGGATTTAGAAGAAGCACGTACAATCACAGATTTTTCTTATAGAAGTAGCGTATGTAAGCTAGGGTTTTGCTGAAGAATGAGGAAGGAAATGTCTAATTAGTTTTACTGTGTTTCCATTGTTTCTCAATGATGTCTTCATATATATCTAGGTTGTTTGAGTGTTGATTATGATGCTAGTTGATTTTGATTAAAGATTAGTGATTGGTTGGTTGATTGATGATTCGGTGAATGATTTGGTACAATTATATATTTTAATTTTTTGTATGGTATTGGGCTTAAATGAGTGGAGTGGGTCCAGTATGAAAATCTGATGAAAAGAGGCCTACAAGTTGTGTTGTGTTGAAGCTGTTGGATCCAATGTGAAAATTTATGAAACGTGGTCCGCGGTGGTGCTGAGGGTTGGAGCCTTCAGTGAGGGGGTTGTATATCCCTTCTAGTGGTTGCTGGTAAACGAGTTCAGGGGGTAGTAGCTCCCTTCTAGGAGAGGCTAGTAAACGAGATCAGGGGATCGTAGCTCCCTTCGAGTGGTAGTTGGTAAATGATATCAGGGGATTGGAGCTCCCTTCCAGTAGTAGGTAGAGAACGGGAGAAGATTGTAGCATTTTGCAGGTGGGTCCTTGTGTGCTGGTATGAGTCTGTGCTAGTACAAGATTGTAACTAGTTTTATTTATAATAAATATTGAAGACAAAGACCACATCAATGGTGGTTTTCTCTCGACTTGGGGTTTCCACCTTAAATCCTGGTGTTCATGTGTGTTTCTTATGTGTGATGATTTATTCTATTATTACTGCACATGTTTACTACTTACTAATTGTCTAATGAATAAATGATGCACTGGACTAAGTAAAGTTTCTAAAGATTTATTTGTCTAATAAGTTCACTGGAGTACACAAGTTTCTTTTAAGAAAGCCGCGTGCATGTGCAAGTTGGATTAATTAAATTTGTGTATAGGAATCAGTAAAAGTAAAGAAAAGTTATTGTGAGTTTTAAAATACTGATTCACCCCCCCCTCTCAGTATTTTTCCCAACATAAGAATAGTAATTTAATTAATCATGAATAACGATAACTTCAATCCTCTTCTTTACAATAAATCCAATACAATAATATGTAGGGCTCCATCCCTAAATGAAGATACAAATATTCAATGCTTCCAGGAAACAACTTGTACTTTTACAAGCACCGACTTGGAATTCACGAGTCTCTGACTTATAGGGCTCCATCCCTATCTTCCAAGGCTCAACCCTTGTCACTCAAGTCTCCAACCTCTAAGGCTCCAAACCTATCTCTGGTACATGCACCAACTTGGTCTTCAGGAGGACTCTTATCCTCTAGGGCTCAAACCCACAACTTCAATTCATCAAGATAATTTTACTATTTCTTCACGACCCCAATAAAATATAAAATGAGCCTTGTCAATATCTCAACCAACACTGCCTTCTCCAAACCAATTCATCAATGACAACCTTGTCTTCTTTAGAAGGTGTCTCCACAAATCTTCATGGTAACCAACCAAAGATATCCAAAGTCACCTCATGATGGCTTCAACGCATCAAGGTCTCTAATATCCTCAAATATCTTCAAATATATTCAAGTATACTTCAAGGTGTCTTTAATAGTCCCCCCAAGTTCTGCACCTACTCTAAGCCTCTTCAAGGGCTTCTTCAAGAACTCTCCAAGGGAGTCTTCAACAATGCTAAAATATGTCTTCAATAATTGCTTAAAATGATTTTCCAATTATTAATTTGCTTCAACTAATCTTCAAACCATGCTTCAAGGAGGTCTTCACTAACTACCCTATCTAAGCTCCAAAGGAAGTCACTGCAACTTCAAGTTCACTGTAGTCTAGGATCCAAATTTCTTATGATGAGGTATGAAGTTCTTTCATCCTAGGTCCAAGCCTCCAAAGATGTTATGTGATAGACATACCACCACATAACTAAGTTCGAACCTCTCTAAGGCTTATTTTCATAGATCTGAAATGTGTATCAGTTCTGGCCTCTTCTACCTAGGTGTATATTCTTCCACGGTGTACTCTTTATCACAGGACCAAGATTTTTATTGCTCACTAAACAAAGTATCTTAAGCTAGTATCCAAACTTACATTGTTATATATCTGAGGTATTACAATAGTAAATATAGGTCTGAGATAGATATGTAAGTAATCCTTTAACAATTCCACCACATAATGTTATATAATCTGACCTTTATAAAGAGATTACTGTCCAATTTTTGAAACATTAAAAAATACTCTAACATAGACAATTGTCCAACTTCAGGTGACTGTCCACGTTTTATTATTGATATGAGTTCATATGTAAGGAGAAATTCCAAGAATTTAGTAGAGGAGGTATGAGCTATTTATAGCAGCAAGTCCGAGCTCCTTAAAAAAAAGATCCAATCTCCTTATAACAATAGATACAATCGATATCCATGATTATGCAATCCTTCTATAATTCTAGGATGGATACCTTAAAAGAAAATTTTCCCAAATAGTGATATCCTTGATCTCTTCGGCCTCCTTGTTATTTTTGTCTTCTCACTGTGAATTCTTGTGATCTCCACCGAAAATGGATGATGAAAATGAAGTATATGAACCCTTATTTATAATTTTTTTGATCATGAGAAGAAAATACACGTCTATTGATGGGAGATGTCACCCTACAAGTCGACTTAGGTTAGCTAGCCTTAAATTATATATTTTAAACTTAAAAAATAATTTTCTCCCAATCTAAGAAGCGTTAGAGGGTGTGTAATATCTCGTCGGAAAGGGGTAAATATCCTCTATGATATTATGCCAATGATTCCATAAATTAGGTCATTTTACCACCAAGAAAATTGTTTTTGTGAAACTGTCATTATTTTATTCATGGAAGCCATTAGGATTTTATGTCTATGTTTTAGGCCTTCAATGTTTAGGGCTCCTTCTTTATAGAATTAGGCCATCGAGTTGATCAGGATTAGGGTTTCTTTAAAGGCACCATATTCATCCACAAGACTAGGGTTCCTTTTCAATATGTATTCATGGGCATCCTCATTTAAGGCTTCATCATCAATGATCTAAGGCTATCCATTGTTTCATGGACATTAGGGCACAAGATTATTCATTAGGATTAAGATTACATACACATAGGATTCCATTCATGTAACTTAAGGGAATCATAAGTATTAGGAATTGAATCAATGTGTTAGGGCTAAGGCATATTCTAGAGTATTATGGACATTTAGATCATGCATCAACAATATAGGGAATAAATTTACTTATGGTTTTTTCATGTCGTCAAGGAATCATCACGAAAAGATTTAAGGCATGCATCACAAGAATATTTACATCACAAACAATGCCATATTGAAATCAATGAAAACCTTGAACAACATCTCCAAGGTCTAAATTTCTTCTTGTGATAGCCCTATGAATCTTATTTCCAACCGCACAAGTCAGACTAAAATTGGATTCTTCAAGAAAAAATTATTCCCAATATGCCATGATGACCTGTTTATAGACGGGTTCAATAGAGTGAACTTGTACAAAATTTCACATATCACTATTTTGACCTTAGGCTCTGAAAATGATACGCAAAAAATAACATTCCATTTAATTTTAGTCACTTTTTAGGAAAATAAAATGTAATGCTTAGAGAGAAAGTTATGAAAATTTTCCCTAGGTCACCTATTTGAGATTGAATTCTTGAGCCCACAAAAACCCTAAATTCCTCAGATCATATCGCTGAAAATGTAGCGAACCAAGTTCTAAAATTCATACACAAGGTTCACCAATATTTCTTCTCCATGTGGTTTTTATTTTAGCTTTTGCAGCTTCGTAGAAAAAAAATCATATCGAAAATTCCAAGAAGACCTATTTGAAGAAGCGAAACCCTAGAATCCAAAGCTATGATACCAAATGTTATGAAACCAACTCACAAAAAAGAAGAAAATATAGATTAAAAACTTAAAAATTATCCTCTTTAAGGGGGGAACCTCTTTTACATTAAATAAATGAACAAATTCTTGGATGATACAAATGATAAGATCTCCTTGGTATATATAGGAGTCTAAGGGGTCATAAAATAGTCAGAGCCTACATAACAATAATAATGTATGGGAACAACAATAACAATATTGGGCTTCTTTGGGGCACAAAAATAAAAACATGGGGAATACATGGGCACAACAATAACAATAGGGGGTACACTAACAATAATAATAAGGGAAATACACTAGTATTATAGGGACATAAAAATTACCTGGATCGATGAAGGTGGGATTGTGGTAAAGCTTGATTGTGTATGCCCTCAATAGGCCTAGGAATCTTTGACTGGTGAATGGTGGGATATACGGTAAAGCCTAGAGGGTGGAGTCTACCTAGGCCTAGGAATCCTCGATCGGTGAATGGTGGGATATACGGTAAATCCTAGACGCTGGACATGAAAAAATTCCTCATGGTTTAGGTGGAGAGATCTAGAGGCATCCATGCTTGTATAAGCCTAGTGATCCCTAGACTGGTATATGATGGAATTACAGTACAACATGGTAGTGTATGTTTCTTGCTTGGACCTATGAATCCCTCAGAAATATTGCAATAAAGCCTAGTTTTATAGATGAGGACTTGGGCCCAGGAATCCTTATTCTACTAAATAATAACACACTTGAAAACCCTATGATGATAGGATAATAAAGCATATCAAATGGTAGGGAAAATTATCACCTCTATTAACAAACTAAATTTGAAACCCTAGCCACCATGCTTCCTACTACCCCTAAACCCACTTACCCCCCACCCCACAACCCCAAAGAACAGAAAATTCTTACAATTCATATGATTTAATACCTATAATTAACATAAGAAGGGCATGTATTGAAGATGGAAGGGCCTATATTGAATACGGTAATGAAATTTTTTTTTTGTCTCCAACAACAATATCATTCTATAGCTGGCACATCAAACTTGATATAGACGACACAAAATTCTATAGCTAGCACATCAAACTTGATATATATCAGAACACTGTTAAAGAATTAATTGTTACTCGATTGATTATTTAGAATTAGTTGGGTTGCTAGTTTAGAATTAGTTCTAGTCTGTTTAACTATTTCTTAACTGAAATATATGCATATATATCTCTCTCTCATAATAAAAGAATCATGGTGTGTGCCTTCAATAATTGGTTTTGTATTCTTCTCTCTTTTGTTGTCTAAATTTTTCATGGTATCAGAGCAAGCTGTCGAGGCAAGAGCCTGTTGTGCTGGGCATTTGAACTGTTGGAAATTGACCTCGTGGATGATATCGTCGTTGTGTGTGTGATGCTGCTGTACCTATGTTAAGGTGTTGTGACCCACCCGCGTTTGACCCACTCTACTACTGTTGTGTTGTTGCATATTGCAAATTTTCCTATATGAAGCCGTCGGGCATTTCCGTTTCGGGGTTCTTTTGGTTTGTTCAAACAAAGAACATGCTTGCAAGAAACAACCATATGTATGGAATTCAATCTCAATACCCATCATATTCATATAATGCAAGTTGTCCAGTGCTTCTTGTAGGTGCCTATTCCTGCATAGTTTTCACATCTAAATTGCTTTTATAATTTCCATTTGATTTATGCTTGAGATTTGGCGCATCAGGATTGGGGCACGAATAGAGCTCTGTGGTCCCTTCTCTTTCTCTTTACTAACATCGTCAAAGATATTCACAAATATGTTAGGAATTTACTGGAGAAATATAAATAATTTACCGAGAGGAACAAAAACCATAAAATAGCCAACAATAAATCATAAACATAAAGAAAAATGTTTATCCAGGAAAACCCCAAATCCGGGGCAAAAACAAACCAATGAATTTCATTATCCTTGGCCAAAACCCTGGCAACTCCATCCAAGTGAGCCTTCACCGCTCACCTCCAAGACTACATTATAATGAAGTCTTCCCAGCCTTTTATAGGCTCCATTACATGTAATACCATGGGCTGAAAACCATGGGTGCACAATACCATGTGCCCCAAAACCACTACTATTTACCCTAGTCAACATTGAATCTATCCTGAGTCAAGTTTACCTAACGAAATAAAACACCCTTTTTTTTCAATGAGCTTCTTTTTGTAGATTTTAGGCTTCTGCAATCAATATTTTGTGTAGTAGTGTTTTCTGGGTATGTCACATCCATGTTTTTCATTTCGACGTTTCTTCTTAAAACTCTTGAATAGTCTCTCTGATTCAATAAAGTTTACCATGGAGGTTTATGAGAATAACAACCTTCCATTTCTTGAAATTCTCATTAGCAAAAACCATGATGGCTCTTTTTATCATTAGGTCTATTAAAAGAAAACCCACACTGAACAATATCTGCATGCCAACTCCCATCATCATTCGACTCATAAACTTGGGGTACTAAACACATTAGAAACTAGAGCTGTACACATCTCAGATAATGAGCATTTTGAAAAAGAGAAAAACCATCTCATGGGAGTATTTGAAAAGAATGGATATAAGATAAACCAAGTTATCAAAGCCTTTAAAATGCCAAAAACTATAATATAAATAAACTAAAAATGGATGATATGATGGGAAAAGTTAACCTACCCTACATATCAGGAATCACAGATATAATCTCACACATTTTAAGGAAGAACAATATTAAAACTACTTTTAAACCCATGAATACGATTAGCAAGTGCCTCAATTCTGTTAAAGATCCAATTGACCCTAGATGCCACAAATGAGTTTACTTAATTCCATACTCATGTGGCAAACCGTACATTGGAGAAACAAGTCGATCTATCTTAACAAGAATTAAAGATCAAGCCACTGATATAAAACACAAGAACCTCAAAACTTCAACTTTGGCTAAGCAATCCAACAAAACCAATCACCATATTTGTATTGAGAACTCTTGTGTGGTGGCCAAAATAGATCATTATCATAATAGCAAATTTAAAGAAGTAATAGGCATCGGGAAACACCCCAACAACCTTAACCGCAACGATGGATGGAAAATAAGTGGAAATTGGATTATGATGCTAAACAATAAACATACCCACACCTAACCCATCCCATCCCCATCTTTCTTCTTTTTCCTTCTTTTTCTATTTCTTCTCCTCCGCCTTATTTTCCTCTTCGTACCTGCATCATGATTCATCTCCTCCGTTGTTCCATCATTCTTCCCTCTTCATATCTCAACCCTTATACTTTATCAGATGCTCTCATGAAATTAACCTAATCTTTTATGATCCTTCCCCTTGATCATCTCTTACCTCATCCTTTTTAACCTTCAAACTTTAAGCTTCAATTAACCTTTAACATTCTCTTATAAACATTTCCTTCCTTTAACAACATTTAATATTTTAAATCATTTCCTTAGGAATAATAATTCAATTAAAATATTTCTTTACATATTAATATATTTCATAATTTTCTTAATAAAATATCAGTTTAATTCATCACCATAATCCATTTACTAATATCCCTTTTAGTTATTCACAATTATCCATTAAAATTAAAAGGATTATTATTATTATTAAAATTAGTTTTTTAGATCTTATATTAAAATTGTTATTAAAACTATTAATAAAATTATTAGTGTAGATCTTAAATTATCATTAAATTAAAATTATTATTTTAGATCTTAAAATTATTACTTAAAATTTTTTTAAAATTATTATCAAAATTATTAATTTAGATATGAGATTATTAAAATTATTAATGCATTATTAAAATTCCTAAAAACTATTTTGGTATAAATAATTAATAAGAATAATTAATAAATTAAATAGATAATTAATAAGAATAATTGATAAATTAAATAAATATATTAATAATTAACAAATTAAATAAATAATTAATAAATCAATTAAATTAATATATTAGCATATTATTTTTTCATGTTGGCCTCCCTTTCAATTTCCCCACCATTGACCTCTCCCTTTCTCCTATTTATACCTCATGTGAGATCTCACTTACTCATGGATATTTTCCTGAAGATGAACCACGGTGGTTTGGTTTGAAATGTCGAAATGATAAACATGGAGGTGTTTTTCATTTATTTTTTATATTTAGGATTGTGGTCCAGTTTCAAAAGATTTTGATCAAAATCAACAAAATTTATTTGGCGGTGTGTTTGTTCTCAATTAGTCTCTCTCATAATTTGTACAACAAATAAAGATTTGAGTGGAAAAGAGAGTGCCTTATTTATTTTGAAGTTTTTTTAGAGGTGTTGTTTTTGAAGCTTTTAACCAAATTTTTGATTTTTTTCAACATGGCTTTGTCAAGTCAATTTGCAATCCATACAACATTATTTAGTGGCAAAATTATGATTTTTGGAGCATTAAAATGCAAGCATGCTTACAAGGTTTACGTTTCTGTGAAACTGTAGAATTGGGGTTCACAAAACCTGACACAAATATAGTTGCTGGAATGAGTACTACTCAAAGAAAACAAGTTGATGAACTTAAACAGAAAGAAGGTAGAGCGAAGTCGTGCATTTTAAATTCCTTAGATGACTCTATTTTTCCTAAAATAACTATTTCTAAGACTACTAAATCAATATGGGATATACTTAAGGTTTCTTATCAAGGAAATGATAAAGTAAAAATGGTAAAATTACAGACTCTTAGAACACAATTTGAAAAACTTAAAATGACTGAATCAGAAATAGTTGATCAGTTCATGACTAAAGTTATGGGTGTTGTTAATCAACTTCGGATGAATGGTGAAGAAATAGAAGATCAAAGAATTGTTGAAAAGGTTTTTAGATGTTTGCCTCAAAAATTTGACATGATAGTTATTGTTTTTGAGTCGAGAGAATCAAGAAAACTGTTTGTGGAAGAATTAACTGGTTCTTTATTGACTCATGAAGCAAGAGTTAATTGATGTCAGTACTTTAGAGCATGCTTTCAAATCTAAAGCTTCTATGGATAGAGGTCGAGGCAGAGGTTTTCGTTGTAGGAGAGGAAAAGGAATAGGACAATCTCAGTCTGATGATAGATCATAGGTAACTCAAACACATTCAGAAGCCTCAAACTGATCATGGTCATAGGTGGATAGATAAATAAAAAACTCAATGTCACTACTGAAAAAAATATGGCCATTATAAGTCTGAGTGTCGAAAATTACAATATGTTTTAAGTAAAAACACAGCCAATGTCACAAACACTAAACGTGAAACATCAGATGCTTTATTTCTGGCATGCCAAGTGACTGTGCAAGTACCTAATAAATATGTTTGATTGGTATAAATCGGATGTAGTAATCATATGACTGGTCATAGTGATTTGTTTTCACATATTGATACACCTTTGAGTTCCTCTATTGGATTAAGTGATCATCGTCAGGTTAAAGCTTTAGGAAAGGGTGTTGTACTTGTCTTAACCAAACAAAATGTTGTGAATAATATCTATGATGTTTATTATGTACCCAATTTCAAGCATAATTTGTTGAGTGTTGGACAGTTGGATACACATGGTTATGATGTTAGTTTTCACAACATTACTTGCACGATTTCTGATCAACATAAGTCGCTTGTTGCAAATATTCCTATGACAAAGGACAGGGTGTATCAATTACAAATGAAAAGTGAGAATTTTTATGCACATAATGTTTCAACGCTAAATGACACTAACTTGTGGCATTTGTGATATGGTCATTTACCTATCAAAAGTATGAGTTTGTTGCAAAGACAATCTATGGCGAAAGGTTTGCCTGCTTTGTCTAACCATATCTCTTCTTGTACAAGTCATATAATGGGTAGACATAAGTGAGATAGTTTTGCATCAAACTCTAATAGAGCCAAAGAACAACTAGATTTAGTGCATTCAGATTTGTGCGGTCCAATGCAAGAAAAATCAGTTGCTGGCAGTCTCTATTTTCTTACTTTTATTGATGATTTTAGCAGGAAAATTTAGGTCTATTTCATCAAATACAAATCCAAAACATTTTCCAAGCTCAAGGAGTTCAAAGAAAAGTCTAAAAAATAGAGTGCTAAGTTTATTAAAGTTCTGAGGTCTGACAAAGGAGGTGAGTATGAATCTAATGAATTCATTGATTTTTGTAAACAACATGGTATTAAAAAAAAATGACAACCAATTATACTCCACAGCAGAATGGAGTCGTGGAAATAAAGAATTAGACAGTTATGAATATGGCTCGAAGTTTTCTCAGAACAAGAAACTTGTCTAAAGATTTATGGGCTGAAGCAGTTGCATGTTCGATATATATTTTGAATAGATCGCCAAATTCTAGTGTTCAAATTTTTGTACTTGAAGAAGCATGGAGTGGAAAAAAGGTATCTGTTTCACACTTTCACATATTTGGTTGTATTGCTTTCGCTCATGCTCCAAAAAAATTAAGAAAAAGGCTTGATGATAGGAGAAAAAAGTATATCTTTGTAGGGTATAGTGATCAATCTAAATCATACAGATTTTTAATCCTATAACTAAGAAGTTTGTTATAAGTTGAGATGTGAAATTTCTGGAAGACAAGTCTTGGAATGAAATGGAGAGCAATACTTGTCCTAATCCTTTTATTATGTTAGACGAACATCAAGCATCTACAAAAATCACTCCAAGATTATAGGTTCAAGACAAAACCAGTAGCAGTTCATCATCTTTAAGTGAGTCTGATTTTGATAATCCTAAAATGAGAAGCTTAAGTGATATTTATGCACAAGACGATGTTGATGATGTTGTAAATTTTGCATTTCTTTCATTTCAAGCTACTTGTTTTGAAGAGGCTATAAAGGAAAAAGAATGGGTAGATGCAATGAATAATGAAATCGATGCTATTGAAAGAAAAAAACTTGGGATTTGGTTGATGTACCTAATGATAAAAATTCTATAGGCATCAAATGGGTTTTTAAATCTAAGTTAAATGAGAGAGGTGAAGTTGATTAACACAAAGAAAAATTAGTTTCCAAAGGTTTTTCACAACAACCTGACATAGATTATGGTGAAACATTTTCACCTCTAGCAATAATTGATACTGTTCGATTTGTATTAGCTATTGCAACACAAAACAAGTGGCCAATTTACCAAATGGATGTAAAGTCTTATTTTTTGAATGGTGTTTTAAATGAAGAAGTGTATGTTGATCAGCCACTCAGTTTCGAAAGAAAAAATAAAAAAAATAAGATGTACAGGTTGAAGAAAGAATTGTATGGTGTCATCACTCCGCCAAATTCCCAGGGTTGAAGAAGGAATCCCAACAGAGGTAACCACAAACCAAGCTTTTGACTTGGTAGCTAGCCCTACCAAGTCTGAGAGGGCTTTCTCCACAAGGTCACAGCAAGGAGGGCTGGAGAAATTGTGGTTTTTAGGCTAGATAATGAGTGCAGGGGGTTGTTTTGATTTGATTTGTTTGGGGAATCATTGGATGAAGAAATTAGGTCAAGGAAAACTAGGTCAAGGCAAATGAGATAGGGTTGCAGGGATCAATGGGGCAAGGTAGGCACAAGGCTTATCACTTGAAGAGGAATGTGATGGAATGGTTTTGATACTGAAATAAAGCTAGGAAAAACATGGAAGATGTATTCTTCTTAGACAAATGAAAATGAACAAACTATGATCAATTACCCAAAACAAAGCATGTGCAAACATGTATTCTGATTATCTAACTTGTAAGAGATCATACCATAGAGATGCAATTAACATGAATACAATACATTATAACATATAAAATTGAAGAAAATACAATGATAGACATAAATACCACAAGTATCCCACAAATTAGATGCAAATCCTCTTTATTAGCTGGTCAAACTGAGTACAATAGTGCCTTGATTAACTAGCAAACATAAAAACTGATTCCAACCCTTGCTAAGAGTGAAGAAAGGGAATATATAGACATCAAAACAACCTTCAATCATCCTTAGGGGTCGAATCCATGAGGTGAGGAAGGAATCCACAAAAATATAAACTGATAGCTGAAGTGTAGGATGGTCCAAGTGACTCACTCCTCATTACATTCAAACTAATTCATTTTTGACTAAAGGATAATTTTACCCAATGAATCTACCCCTAGGTAACTTATCCTTTACATAATTACATTTACCATGATGAATTACATTTATAGTAAAATAATCTCTTAAGGTAAAACAAAAAATTACAGTGAAAAACCAAAAAAAATAAGTAAACTGGCATAAGCGCCATTTTCATATCATAAGCACCCTTTCCGTGTCATAAGTTCCCTCCATGTTCAAGGCTACTTTTGGAGGTCTTCTCGGTGTCCAAATTAGGCCTAGGATAGCTTGTTGGAAATCTTATCCTGTCCTCTTTCTAAATATTCCTCTAGTTCTAAAAATGGTGCTGATTTGACCCTTGAAAAATGCAATATCCCAAGACTGGTATAAGTGCAGCGCCTAGGCAAAAACAGGGGCATAAACATGTTTTTTTGGTGTTTTTTTGCCTTTTTCACCTCCTGAAACTGCAAATCAAGCTTCAAAAAGTTGTTTTAATAGATTTATATGTCATTAAAAATCTCATGGTGGTTTTATTTCTGTCAAAAAGTTCCCCAAACATAAGCACATCGCCAAGGGCACTGCGCTTATGACCATTTTTCTGATATTTGCATTTGCAGAAAAACACAGTCATGTACAAATTTGACAAGAATGTTGAAACTTGCCTCAAAATTTGTGGAAAGGGTGCTGATGAGGTGGATATGCTTGGAGTGAAGCCTCAATAAGTATTTCCAACCTATCCTTCTCCTTTTGATGAGTGAGGGCTTCAATTTTGGCATTGGCTCTTTTGAGCTTGGCCAATGCAATTTTCTCCTTCCATGCCTGATGTTTGACTTTCCTCCTCAACAAGTCATTATCATTATTGTACTTTGCTAGCAGCTTCTCTAAGTGTTGATTGAATATATCAAGCCATGGCTCCCTGTTATTATTGATCTCTAAGTAAGCTTCTCATTTAGGGTTAGTGGTTAGCTAACTTAGCTTCCCTTTGCCTTTCTAGAGCTAGAGCTCTTTTAAGCCCTCTAGTTCTAGGTCTCTGTCTTGGTACATGTTCTTATTCATCATAAAATAAGTCATACTTCTCCAATGTTTTATCTAACATGACTTTGGCCTTTTGAGCCTCTCTTTGAGCAGTGTAATACTTAACCTCATCAATGACTTGTTTGGTTTTCAATTGTTTTTTTTCTTGCTCAAGGAAATTTATAAGATATTTGGCTCTGTCAAGGTTGGTTTGGAGGTCTCTATTTTTTCATTCTTACCTTTGATGGCCATGTTAATGATCTGGTTGTCATCATCATCACCTAGGTCAACCAACTCAAACTCATGCTGAGTCTCATGGAGGCTTTCATCATGTTTCACCTTTGGCTGAGTTTCTATCTCAATCAACTTTCCTTTACCTTTGTCCACCTATTTTTCTAATGTATAAGACATGGACCCTCCCACTATGTGTGGAGAAAACACATGCCTATGGCCTCTATGGTAATTTTTTGACAATGGCTCAACCTCAACCATACTAACCCTCTCTGCCCCATATATCTCATTTTTGATAGGGGATCCAGTCTCAGTGTGGGATGAAGATAATGGTGGTGAAATGGATGAAGAGGACTGATACGATGATGGTGAATGTACAATAGGCTGAGATGGAGGGATGGAAGTGGATGGATGAGATGATGAAGGTATATTTTGAGCATGCTGAGTAGGAGGATCTATGAAGATATCATGGGCTATGAAGGTATCCCATGAAATTTTGAGCTCATTGACATGGTAAAGGAAAATGATTTTGATAAGGGAATGATGGAATTTTTTTTTGATTTGGTGTTCATACTCCCTTTTCTGAGCAATAAAAGCCATATTTTCAACACTTCAGAAAAGTTACTAAGGTATATTAAGCATCCTTACCCTAGTGAAATGCATTAGGAGCCAGATGTGATAGGTATGCAACCTTGAGAATCCACCTTCACATGTAAAGTACTTCATGATTATCTTCATCGTGGGTGAAAATCTATCTAGGAGGTAGGAAAAAGGAAACATCCTCTTTTTCTCATTCTTGTATCTGGGTTTTAAAAAGAGCTCAAAGTGTTGACTTTACAAATCACTCTTTTTGAACCACCTTTCCCCAACATTTGGGATCCCTGTGGTAGCTGAAATGATGGTAGTTGAGATAGTAAAGGTGACACTAGCTAGGGTAAATAGGCCATTATGGAGTTTATATATGAAGAGCCTAGTTAATATGGAATGATGCTGAACCCTCTGAATTTGTTCACAGAAATAATAACAACCAACATATTTGAAGCATGTCATTGTCATTGGAGAAGCCAAAACTTCCCTAGTGTTGATAGGTTCATGTCTAATTATCATACCCCATTTATGTGGCCTCCTAGCCTCTGTTTCCTCTTCCTCACTATGTGATCTGTTATGTTCTCCTTCTGCTACCATAGTGTGTTTGTGTTCAAACCATAGGGAAGTAGGTGATAATGTGGAAGGTGAATTTGGGGATAGGATATGGGGAAAGGGAATTTTATGGGAAATAATGTTTAGGGATATGAGGAATGGGGAAGGGAAAAGGAGTGAAAGAGTGATGGGAATTGGGATTTTAGGAGCCTAGGTCAAAATGGAACTTAGGACTTAGGGTTTTGGGAATTAGTAGCTTAGGGATAAGGATTATGATAACAAGGATTTGGGAATAAATTTGAACAATGTAGGGATGGTATTGAGTGTAAGAGAAATGGGATTTTGGGAATTATGAGTGCAAGGGAGAAAAAATAGGGTTTCACATTCAAGAAGACACCAAATTTGCTTTTAACTAACTCACACATTCAAAATGACTTTGATGAAGAGGAGAATGATGTAAAGGTCACTTGCTTGATTGGAAGTGTGAAGAATGATTGTTGAAGTATGGGGGCGATTTTTTGCAACTTTGATGAGTTTATGATCCTTTCTGGTCATACGCACAATGCTAAGAGGATAAGCGCAGTGCCAAGAGCATACACGCAGCACCAAGAGGATAAGCACAACACTAAGAGGATACGCACCCTTCTGCTATGTTTTTCTAAAATTTTCTAAGAAAATCACAAATTTCTCTCTCCTTAGTTGTTTTCTCCATGAAATAAGAGGGAAATGAATTTGAATTTGATGTCTAGGAGTCTTAAATACTTAATTGATTTTATATTTAGATCCAAAAACCCACTTTTCCAATGATTTTTTTTTCACTTTTGGAAATCATGCTGAATATGCTTTTTCTTTTAATTTTTATTCCTTGCAGGATGAAGTTGCTGGAATTTGACACTTGTCACTTTGATTTAGTGGTGATCTTCAGTTTGGCATGGAATTGGGAGTTGACAGATTTTAGGGAAGCTACTTATTACATATAAGAAGCATAAAATTACATAAAAAATGAAATAAATTAAAACTCTATTTTTTGAAAATAATTACATTTGAGTATGAAAATCATACTAGAAACAGTAATTACAACTTTAAAATATCATATTTACATGCTAATAATGCTCTGCAGATGATAATTAAATTTTTATTGAATCACTCTGACACCTTTTGTTGACCTTATTGAGATGACATGATGCATTTTTGGACCTTGAAAAATGAAACCTAATGACCTAATGGGACCTTGGATGACTTTGATTTCATGGTTGAATTTGACTGACATAAGACACAGTGAAATGAATCACAAGTTTTTTTATGCTTAACAAGACATAAAGGTGGGCCAACAAATGAGAATTTGTGAGGGAGAGTGAGGTTTTATGACTAGGACTACCATCAGTGAAACAATTTTTTACATGACCTAATGGAATGATTAAATTTTTTTGAATGGGACACCTAAAATGAATATGAAAAGAGTGATTTTGATCACTGATGGTAGAATGCATATTTTGAAACTAATATATGCCTTGAAGCAAGCTCCAAGGGCTTGGTACAACTAAATAGACCATTACTTGCTGAATAATGGTTTCAGAAGGAGCGACCATGAACCCACTTTGTATATCAAGAATGATCATGAAAGTAATATGCTGATACTATGTCTTTATGTTGATGACATAATTTATACAGGTAACATGTAATTAGATGAATTTAAATCTACTATGAAAAATGAATTTGAAATGACAAATCTTGGATTAATGAGATACTTCTTAGGTATCAAATTGAAACAAACACATGATGGTATTTTTATGAGTCAACAGAAGTATGCTACTGAAATTTTGAAAAATTTTAAGATGGAAAAGTGTAAACCAGTGGATACTCCTCTTGAAGTTGGTACAAATTTAAGTAAAGATGATGTGCGTACTATTGTTAATTCGAATTTTTATAAGAAACTTGTTGGTAGTATTATGTATCTTACTGCTACTAGACTTGATATATCATTTGTAGCTAGTTATATTTCCAGGTTTATGGAATCTCCTAAAGGCTGTCATTGGAAATCTAGAGAAAGGGTGTTAAGATACATTGCAGGTACATCTACTTATGGTTTTTCGTATGCAACCTCTACAAACAATAATATTTTTGGTTATATAGATAGTGATTATGTAGGATATATTGATGATCAAAAAAGAACTTTTGGCTGCATCCAAAAAATTTGATCTCGTGGTCATCCAAAAAGCAGCCCATAGTTGCATTATCTTCAACAGAGGCCAAGTACATTGCAGTGAATTCAACATCATGTCAAGCAGTGTGGCTAAAGATACTTCTCTTTGACTTTTGATATATAGAAAATAAACCTATTTCAATCCTTTGTGACAACACTTCCGCTATTTCCTTATCGAAGAACAATGTCTTTCATAAAAAAGGAAAACATATCAACACTCGTTTTTACTTCATTCATGAGCTCATAAAAATGTTGATATTGTTCTCAAATTTTGAGATTCCAAGGATCAGTTAGTGGACATCTTAACCAAACCACTAGGAAAAGTTAATTTTGAATTCAATGTCAGAAGATATGAATAAAACAATGTAACCCTCAAGATTAAAGGGGAGTGTTAAAGAATTAATTGTTAGTCGGTTGGTAGTTTAGAATTAGTTCAGTTGTTATTTTAATATTAGTTCTAGTTTGTTTAACTGTTTCTTAACTGAAATCTATGCATATATACATATCTCTCATAATAAAAGAATCAGGTGTGTGCCTTCAGCAATTGGTTTTGTATTCTTCTCTCTTATGTTGTCTAAATTTGTCAAACACATGATACCATGAACTAATTGGGCATCCAAAAGGATGATTAGATATTGGTAGTCATTTCTGTATGTTCCATTGCAGTATACTTATTAAAAATATAATAGAATTTCAAATATAAGTGAATCCTGAGAAAATTAGAGAAAAGAGTAACAATTTTGAATATAACTCATATTTTGTTGTGAAAATTTATCCAGCCATGCTTAATAATCTCACATATTACACATTCAGGTCACACAAATTTAGCCAAACACAAATATTCTGCTCAAATCATACCTCATGTAACACCCTATTTAATTTAATTATGGATCTAAAAACTTGTTATGGTATATTTTGAAAGAGTAATGAATAAGGGTATTCGTTCATAGTACTTTAATAAATTATCTTTGGTCTTTTTCAAAGAGAGTTAATTAATAATCGCCTTGAGTAAAAGGAAGAAGTAACTAATTGGTAAATGATTCCAAGAAACCATGGTAAAAAGGTGGAGACAATTCTCACAGTTACCATTCCAAAAAAAAGGATTTATAGGAAAATATCGGGAAGGAATGGGGTTCTGCGCAGAAAGGATGAAAGGGTTAAGAAACATGCTGTTGCTATGAGTAATCCAAAGCTAATGAGGAAACTAGTGGAGCTCATGAAATATCCAGAAGAAGAAGTGATTGGATTTAATCTTGAGGTCTAACTTCTTGTCTCATAGAAGAACCTAGACCCTGGTGAGGAGCAAGGGGGGAGCTTAGGATGTAATTTCCTCACTCAAGGTGGGGAGGACCATCAAAATTCAGAAGGAATTCATCTGGAATTAGGTACTGATGTATCTTAGATTTCTGGTTCATGCTTTCCAGTAGTAGGAAATATATAAGTTTACTGTTGAGAATTACAACATAGGTGATATTTGAATTAATTCCTGTGCTAGTAGAATTAATAGTATAAATTGTGTGAAGTCTGCATATGACTCTACTTATATTTCATAAAAGAAAACAACTATGCGAACATATTATAAAAAAATGATTATAGATAGGACTACTGTAAATAGGAGTCGAAGAATTACCATAAAAAGGGAAAATGCAGTAAACTCTGTAATTATTAAAAAAAATTAAAAATTCAAATACTGTCTTAAGAGATGTTTAGAAAAAAAAAGAGAAATCAATTCCATATACTGCTAAAATAAGGATTTCATTTTTTTAAACATATAGTTGAATAGAGCTATGAGTCAAATGATTGATATGAAAATACCTTGAGGGGTATCATTGTCATTAATTAAAGAACTAAGGGTCTACGCTTGAGGGTTTAGTACCCAGACCTGAAGAGGGGGTCAGGGTTCAGGTCCGATAGGGTAGAAAACCCATATAGAGAACAATACATAGATAAATTACCCATGCGAAAAACTTATGATAATTTCTAAGATAAACAGTTATAAAATACGAGTGAAAACATATTTACAGGAAAGAAAAGACTAATAAGCAGAGACTCTGAATTAGACCATACATACGAAAAAGCTCGAAGAGGAGCCACACCTCTCGTAACTATAAAATAAATAAAAGAATAAATAGATTCCAAATATTCAAGAAAACTGTGTACTGATTTATAATTGTAATGTCTTTAATGCTGACAACAAAAACAAAATTTAGCCTTGGTAGTTCAACTGTGATCAGAAATATTACATGCAAGGGTAATAAACCCAATAATATAGCGTCACGACAAAAATGATAGAAAGCTCGAGCTAAAGGCTACATAATACTCATATTTATAAATGAAGTTAGGTGAAACACTAACTAAAAACAAAGTCTGAATTAAAATGCAAAATGGGTATTCATGCTAACGAAGAATACGGTCGGAATAATAAAAGGGGCAAGTCTTGCTCAACCCTTCAAACCATAATCTGAAAGAACAGATTTATGGCAAGACAGAGTGAATCTCATGATGGTTAATAAACCCAAAACCTTGCAGGAGATAGAGGGTATCGTATGTTGAATCCTTTGTTAAAATGAGGGGGGGGGGGTGAATCAATTTAATGAATTCATGGTCTTGTAAAACTTTCATTTACACTTATTTACATCTTCATTTCATGATTAACTTAATGTACAGTGATACCACAATCTTAATTAGTGAGCAGCAGGTATTAAGCAGATTAAATACAGAGTATCAACACATAATCATCATGTACATAGACATCAGATATAAGTGGAAACCCATAAGGGAGAAAACCACATCTTATTATTGTTGTGATGCAAAGGCAAGCTCCAACTCCCTCTCACCACTGGTTTTCTATAGGCTCCAACCTACAGGAGGCACCTACCTCAATTCTACAAGTTACAACTTGCAAGGAAGCTCCGACTCCCATCTATTTTCTATAGGCTACAAACTACAGAAGGCTCCTACCTTAGCTAGCTACAACTGACATCTATCAAGCTACAACTTGATATGGAAGCACCAACTTCCTCACTCTTTCATAAAAAAACACATGCTGATTTACCTGGACATCAACTCTGTTCTATTCCTTCTTCACTGCTATCCACTAGCCTTCATATCTACCTTATATCATCTTTGAATCTTCACAGCTTCTCTATCCGCTCCTCCTTCTTCTTACCCTCTCTGCCTCATTTCTCCAATCTCTAACCTCTCTGTGCATATCTATGTGACATAATTTATAGAGATTACCTCATGATTGTTTGCATTCCACAGGGAATTCAAACTGAACAACCATGACTCTTTGCCTTCCACCTTCTCATTTCTTTTTCATCTCGTTCAAAAGAATATAGTAATATGTAAAAATTTCAGTTTTACAGTGGAGTTTTGTGTAACTATGGAGACTTGCCTTTGCATCACAAACAATATAAAATTAATTAAAACATTTACATTTACATTTGCAACAAATATATCTCATTCAACCTTTTCAGTTCTTGGCTCACTATGTGTTTGTCTTTTCTGCTGCTGTAGTGTAACAGTTCTGCATACTCTCCTGCTTTCTATGCATGTACCCCTGCCAAACCCACATTCTCCAAGTTCATTGTGCATATAAAAATGCATCCCAAGTTTTTTCTCCAACCAAACTCAAATCTGGGCAACCTTGAAAATTTAATGCCGAATTTTTTATATCTCAAATCCTATATTTGAGATATTAAAATAAAATTCTTATGGTTTTAAAACCTCCTCTCAATCCAGCTTGAATTTCCAATCTGGAAAATTCAAATTAATGCTGAAGTTTTTCCATCAAAGGTTAAAATCTCTGTTATAACCCAATAATGAAAATTCACTTGCGGAAGCTTCTTTCAATAAACTTGATGGTTTATAAAAGGCAACAATACCAACTTCGGATGCGAAAGTTTCATTGTTCAATCAATGATTGTGAAACCATATATATACATAAAGACCCAATAATCAACTTCAGTTCTAGGGTGTACAAGCCAAATGATCCTTAGAAATACTCATGGCCACAAAATTTCATTCCGAAATGTCAAACATAAATAACTAACCTCAATTAAATGGAAATTTCCTTTAACCTCAAAACACCACATCTGACCATAATATAATTCTGCGCTCACGCATAACACCAAGGGTTAATTTTATTTAAACTCCCGAATGCCAACAAATACATAACACATATGTATTAGAACAAAACTCACTTCCATATATGGTCCACACATTATGCATATTAATTCCGGTCCCATCATTTCATTAATACTTCCAGCTTATAAAACAAAGCATCACGTCAATTTATAATGCAACCGGGCCCGACAAGTTAACTTACCTCTTCATCTAACGGTTGAAGTTTTGATCGCATTGCTTTTCCCAATCCAAAGATAATCACGCTATCAACTTGCACGAAGTTTATTTCTCCAAATTCACGCGACATTCATGGTTTTGGAATACCACTCAAATGCATGTTTCAAGTGTTGGCATATATCTCGTTTTTTTGAGGAATTATACTTACCGGCCTTGAGGTCGTGCGAGACCACTTGTTTTGGGTTTTGAAACCACTGTTACTGTTCTACACTTCCAATTCCCTTTTGACTCAGGATTCTGCCCAAATATTCAACGGTACAACTCTCACCATTTATGCTTTCGATTCTATTTCATTTTCCCCAACATTTACTTAGATTTCGATCTCAATTTCGCATCTGCCTCTTCCACATAAGGCCAGATTCCATATTATTCGAACCATGGTTTTATATCAACAATTGTGCAACTTTGTCTTAATTTCTCTACCATGCCATTCCACCTTCAACAACTTCCAATGTATGATCGTGCCATGTCTAGACACAGTTTTGTTCTGATATCAAAATCAGAATGTAGTGCTTCATTTCATAAACGAACAGGTCTATGAAAATCCTCTACGCCTTCTTCTGTTGCGATATAAATCATCGACTCATGATTTTTTTCTGCATGTGCAAACACATCATCATCTTGATTTGCTAGTTGTCTACAGTTCATTCTTCAACTGCATCATAGTCCTTCAATTCACTCTATGTCATCGATCCTTGCAGTGATCGATGACTGCAATCTTCCTGTAGTCTTTTCAAATATAAGTACAAACCTTTAAATCAAAATGACAATATCGATATTAACATCGATTTCTTCAATGATACACAGAACACCATTCAAACCCTTGCCACAAAGTTTATTCAAAACCGTTTATAAACCGTGATCAACTCACACATTAAATCATCAATGCACATATAATTGCACATCACCACATCGACATGAATGTACATCGACATGAATGTTGATTCCTTCAATGACACACAGAACCCACTTAAAAACCCCAATTACAAAGTCTCATCCCATAGCAATTAAACTAAACAATACTCATATGATTTTGAAGCAGATTATTCCATATACAAAATGAAATCACTTACATTCATATCTGGCCCGGTCTTCAATTGATGGCCCTTCTAACAATTTTTCCCGAGGCTTTTCAAACAACACCCTGAAGATCTCTAAAGACCCCAAACCTTTCTTTTCCTTTGCCATCAATGACAATATTTCCAATAGTCCCCCCCTTTGGCATTGATGGAAATACTTTAATACTATTCTTTTGCTTGCTTTTCCTCCCCCTTTGACATCAATGGCAAAGGGTTGCACATTTCATAGTGTGGTTTCCAAATCTTGTCCATAATACTCTGATCTTGAGGACCTGTTCCATGCAATTCTCCCTAGCTCTAGCTCTTTTGTGACAATATTTGTTGATTGATCTCCCCCTGGAATGATGCTTTCTTTTCATGTCAGAGAGTAACATCTGCATACACAACCCCTAGTTTGTCTCTTAGATATTCGAATGGTTCTTTAGCAAGAGGTTTTGTGAATATGTCTGCTGTTTATTCCTTTGTTGGTACATATTCCAACTTCACTACTTTCTGTGCTACTTGTTATATGAGGAAATGGTGCTTAATTGGGATGTGCTTTGTTTTTGAATGAAATAAATGATTTTTTGATATACTTATTGCACTTGTATTGTCACATTTGATTGAAATGGGATCATCCATGCTTACCTTCATGTCTTGGAGAGTTTGTTTCATCCACATTACTTGTGTGCAACATGTTGCTGCTGCTATGTATTCCGCTTATGTTGTAGGTAGAGAGATGGAAGTTTGCTTCTTTCTTAGCCATGACACCATATTTTTTCCAAAATAAAATGCACCTCCACTTGTACTTTTCCTGTCATCCATGCAGTTGGCCCAATATGCATCTGTATATGCTGTCAAAGTGAAGATTTTTATTTTTGGATACCATAGCCCATAATGTGCAGTTCCTTGTAGACATTTGAATATTCTCTTGATTTCTAGTAAGTGATTTTGTTTTGGTGCTGCTTGATATCTTGCCACAAGTCTTACTGCCAACACAATGTTTGGTCTAGAGGCAGTTAGGTATAGCAGACTTCCTACCATGGATCTGTAAATTATTTGATCTATATCTGCAGATCCATCATTAGCACATAGCTTGCATCCAATGATCATGGGAGTTGACACAAGTTTGCAGTCTTCCATTTGGAACCTTTTCAACATCTCTCTTAAGTATTTTTCTTGTGAGATGAATGTTCCTGTGTTCTTTTGTTGAATTTGAAGTCCTAAATAGAAGGTGAGCTCTCCAATCATAGAAATCTCAAATTCTGATTTCGTTTCTTTAGAAAATTCTTTTATTAACTTCTCTTTGTTCCTACCAAACATGATGTCATCTACATATACTACTACAATTAGGATTTCATTTCCATTAGCCTTTATGTACAAATTTTTGTCTACTCCTCCTTTCTTAAAACCTTGTTTTTGCAAGTATTTGTCCATCCTTGAATACCATGCACGAGGAGCTTGTTTCAGCCCATATAAGGCTTTCTTTAATCTGCACACATAGTCTTGTTTATCTGTTAAGGAGAATCCTTCGGGTTGTTCCATGTAGAATTCTTCCTCTAAATCTCCATTTAGGAAGGCAAACTTCACATCCATTTGATATACCTTGAAATCATGGTAGCATGCAAAGTCCAAAAACATTTTGATTGCTTCCATTCTGGCTACAGGGGAAAATGTTTCATCATAATCAAGACCTTTGATTTGAGTGTACCCCTTGCATACAAGTTTGGCTTTATTTCTAATTACCTTTCCTTTTTCATTCATCTTATTCTTGTATATCCATTTTGTGCCAATGACATTTTTCCCAGTGGGTCTTGGCATTAACTCCTAGGTATTATTCTTCTTAATCTGGTCTAGTTCTTCATTCATAGCTTTTACCCACCATTTGTCTTTGCTGGCTTCTTTGAACTTCTTTGGCTCTATTTGAGATAACATGGCTAGGTATGCTTCTTCTTTCTATTCAGCTAGCTGTCTTCTAGTCTGGACTCCCACACTTTTGTCCCCAATTATTTGGTCTTCTGGATGATTATTTTTAGTGTGTCTTGAGGGACCTTTTGAGTTTAGTTTAGTATCTTCTGTTGTCTTGCTCAGTTCATCGTTATCTTGGTTCTCATCTTCAAGATTATCTAGAGGATTGTTGCATCTTGTGCTTCTTGTTCTATTTGGTAGTTCTTCGTTGAATCTTACATCAATGCTTTCCACAATATTTTGCAATCTTTTGTTGTAGCACCTGAAGCCCTTACTCTTGGATGCATATCCTAAAAATATTCCTTCATCATCTCTTGCATCAAAATTTCCCAGGTTTTCATCATTATTTTTTATGAAAAACTTGCTTCCAAAGACTCTAAAGTGCTTGATTGATGCTGGTTTACCATGCCATAATTCGTAAGGAGTCTTATCACAGTTTGGTCTTAAATGAGCTTTGTTAAGAATGTGCACAACTGTGTGTATTGCTTCTCCCCAAAAGGTTTGGGGAATGTTACTTTCTTGCATCATTGCTCTGGTAATCTATTGTAATGACCTGTTTTGTCTCTCTTCCACTCCATTTTGTTGAGGTGTACTAGCAGTTGTAAACTGTTGTTTTATTCCATGTTCATTACATAGGTCTACAGAATCATAGTCTGTGAATTCACCTCCTCTATCTGATCTGATGCACTTTAGCTTGCATCCTGTTTGATTTTCTGCCAATGCCTTGAATATCTTGAATTTCTCAAGTGCTTTAGATTTATATTTGAGAAATGCTACCCACGTCATTCTGGAAAAATCATCTATTATCAGAATGAAATAAGATTCTCCACTTGATTCTTTAGTTCCTGAAGGTCCACACTGGTCCATGTGAACAAGTTGAAGAGGTCTACTTGTAGATAGTTTCTCTTCGGTCTTGACATATGTGTGGGTCTTCTTTCCTAGTTGGTAGGATTTACATATGGTATTTGAAGGCTTCTTTATTGTTGGCATATCTTTGACTGCGTTTTTCTTGCTCAGAATGATGATGTGGTCAAAGTTAAGGTGTCCCAATATTCTATGCCATAACCATGATTCATCAAGTTTGCTTAGGTGGCACGCTTCATTATCTTCTTTCACTATATAGACATTAATTTCTGTTTGAATACCTTTGATCAAGGTCTTTCCTATGGTGCTTGATCTTACTTCATAGTCTTGTGCTCTAAAAAGAAACTCACAGCCCTTGTCACACATTTGACTGACACTTAGCAGATTTGCTTTCAACCCATCCACAAATAGTACATCTTGACCCTTTCCTCTTCCATTATCCAAACTGACTGAGCCTTTCCCTTTGATTTTCCCTACTTTATCATTGCCGAATGTTACTTCCCAGATTTCTTTTCATCAAAGGTTACAAACTTGCTTCGATCTCCAGTCATATGTTTTGAGCATCCACTGTCCAAATACCATTGAATTTTCTGGTCTTGAGCTATTAGATCCAGGTCACACTTATTCAACTTATTTTTCCACTGCATGCATCCTTTTTTTTGGTACCTTTCCTGAGATGATGGACCACATTCTCTGAGAGGACATTTGTTACACTTGTGCCCAACTTGATGGAATTCACAACAGTTGATTATTTTTCTGAATGAATTATGTACATGAGTGAATTCTCCATTGTTCATCCATCTCCTTGAGTTTCCATACATCAGTATTTTTCCATTCGTTCTGCACTCCTTGGCTTTATGACCGAACTCCTTACAGTAAAAACAATACCCATAAAAACAATTAGTGTACCTGATGAAGGGTTGTCTTCTCCATTTGTTTGCTTGAGGTAGTCTTTTCACTTTTTGCATCCTTTGCTGGTTGGAATTGATTCTCCTTTTATGACAGTATGCAAAAATATGTCCTAGTTTATGGCAGGCATAACAAGTGAATTTTTTCATAGGAGGGAAGAATATCCTTTGATAGCTTCCAAATTTTATATATTCAGGAGTATATGAGCCTTTTTCAGTTGACTGTTTATTTATTTTGTTCTTTTTCATTTGAGGTTCCTTCATGTTTTTGTTTACTTCATTGCAGGCTTCTACTTCTGTAGGAACCTTCTGAGTTGCTTCATTATCCTTAACAACTTTTACAAAAATGATATTCCTGTTATCTGTTTCTTTGACTTTACTTGTTTCTCCTTCATAGCCTATCCCAGTTTTTATCAGAGGAGATCTTTGAGCATCTAGTATTTTATTCAACTTATCAGAGCTTGTCATTTGAGGAGTGTTTATTGACAATTTCCTTTGGGTGGTTTCTAATTTCTTCCTCTAGCATACTACTTCTTCCAATTTCTCTTACTTCTGAATGTTATCCTAAATTTTCTTAAGTAGAGTGTCTTCTACCTTCTTGGCTTCTTCAAGCTCTACTTTCAACTGAATGAGGTCTTCTGAATTTTGTTCTTCTCTTACATATTTGAAGAAAATGTCTTTCTGTTTTTTGCACTTTAGTTTAAGTCTGTCTATTTCCTCCAGGGCACTTCTTAGCACCCCCTCAAAATCAACTTCACATTCTTCATAAAAATCCAGGAGATCGACTTCAAATTATTCCTTGGCCATTAAGAAAAATTCAGAGGTTCCCTCTTCATTGGAGGATTCATCTGAGCTTTCAGATGCACTGCTGTCTTGCTGAGCATAAAATGATTTTCTATTTAATCTCTTCCCTTTTTGCCAGTTATTTGTTTTGGTTTGCTCTGTTTCTTGAGTGTGATTCTTTGTTTTCTTATGAGGACACTTAGAAGCATAGTGCCCAACTCTTCCACAGTTAAAGCACTTAAATGGAAGTTTACCTTTATATTTGCCTGAGCCTCTATCCAATTTTCTGACAAATTTGGCCTCTTATTCATCAGATTAAGAGCATATATCTTCTTTTTCTTCTTTTTTATTCTCTGTCTTAAAGGCTTCCTCCCTCACATTTAACTTCCTCTGTGGCAGTCTCATCTCATAGGCTGTTAAGTTTCCAAGTAATTGGTTCATGGTCAGAGTTTCCCAATCAGCTGTTTCTTCTATGGCAGAAACCTTGGGGTTAAAGCTGGATGGTAAAGATCTTAGAATATTTTGAAAAATTACACATTATTTTATGGTTTCTCCTAGAGCTTTCATGTTATTCACAATTTCTGCAACCCTTAAGAATAAGCTGGCAATGTCTTCATCATCACTCATTTTTATATTTTCAAACTGAGCTCTATAGTTTTGTAGTTTGGCTATCTTCACCTTTTTGTCTCCCTCATGGATGCTTTCTAATGTATCCCATATTTCTTTGGCAGTCTTGTTGTGCATTACTTTGATAAATTTTGCCTCACACAGTCCACTTAAGAGAGCATTCATGGCTTTTGCATTAGCTACAAAATCTAGTTTGGCATCTTTCTCTGAGTTAGACTCCTTTGGGGCATATCCCAATTCCACAGCAGCCCAAACTTATATTCCTAGAGACATTATGTACATCCTCATTCTTATTTTCCAGAAGGCATAATTTGTACTAGTGAACAAAGGGGCTTTATTTGTTGAGCATCCTTCTAGACTAGCCATCCTGGGGACCTAGGATCTCCTTCCAGTTGTTAAACTGATACAGAAGGAACCTGATCTGATACCAATTGTTGAATCCTTTGTTAAACTGAGCCCCGGGGGGGGGGTGAATCAGTTTAATGAATTCATGGAACTTTAATTTACACTTATTTACATCCTCATTTCATAATTAACTTAATGTACAGTGATACCACAATCTTAATTAGTGAGCAACAGGTACTAAGCAGATTAAATACAGAGTATCAACACATAATCATCATGTACATAGACACTAGATATTATTATTGTTGTGATGCAAAGGCAAGCTCCAACTCCTGCTCACCACTGATTTTCTGTAGGCTCCAACCTACATGAGGCACCTACCTCAATTCTGCAAGCTAAAATTTGCAAGGAAGCTCCAACTCCCATCTATTTTCTACAGGCTACAACCTACAAGAGGCTCCTACCTCAGCCAGCTACAACTGACATCTATCAAGCTACAACTTGATATGGAAGCACCAACTTCCTCACTCTTTCATAAAAAAACACATGCTGATTTACCTGGATATTAGCTCTGTTCTTTTTCTTCTTCATTGCTGTCCACCGGCCTTCATATCTGCCTTATATCATCTCTGAATCTTCACAACTTCTCTATCTTCTCCTCCTTCTTCTTACCCTCTTTGCCTCATTTATCCATTCTCTAACCTCTCTATGCATATCTATGTGACATCATTTATAGAGATTACCTCATGATTGTTTTCATTCCATAGGGAATTTGAACTGAACAGCCATGACTCTTTGCCTTCCACCTTCTCATTTCTTTTTCATCTCGTTCAAAAGAATATAGTAATATGTACAAATTTCAGTTTTACAGTGGAATTTTGTTTTCCTACAGAGACTTGCCTTTGCATCACAAACAATATAAAATTAATTAAAACATTTACATTTACATTTGCAGCAGATATATCTCATTCAAACCTTTCAGTTCTTGGCTCACTATGTGTTTGTCTTTTCTGCTGCTGTAGTGTAACAATTATGCATACTCTTCTGCTTTCTATGCATGTACCCCTGCCAAACCCACATTCTTCAAGTTCATTGTGCATATAGAAATGCATCCCAAATTTTTTCTCCAACCAAACTCAAATTTGGGAAACCTTGACAATTTAATGCCGAAGTTTTTATATCTCAAATCCCAGATTTGAGATATTAAAATAAAATTCTTATGGTTTTAAAACCTCCTCTCAATCCAGCTCAAATTCCCAATCTTGAAAATTCAAATTAATGTTGAAGTTTTTCCATCAAAGGTTAAAATCTCTGTTATAACCCAATAATGCAAATTCACTTGCAGAAGTTTCTTTCAATAAACTTGATGGTTTATAAAAGGCAACAATACCAACTTTGAATGCGAAAGTTTCATTATTCAATCAATGATTGTGAAACCATATATATACATAAAGACCCAATAATCAACTTCAGTTCTAAGGTGTACAAGCCAAATGACCCTTAGAAATACTCATGGCCACAAAATTTCATTCCCAAATTTCAAACATAAATAATTGACCTCAATTAAATGGAAATTTCCTTTAACCTCAAAACACCACATCTGACCATAATATAATTCTGCGCTCATGCATAACACTAAGGGTTAATTTTATTTAAACTCCCGAATGCCACCAAATACATAACATATATGTATTAGACCAAAACTCACTTCCATATATGGTCCACACGTTATGCATATTAATTATGGTCCCATCATTTCATTAATACTTCCAGCTTATAAAACAAAGCATCGTGTCAATTTATAATGCAACCGGGCCCGACAAGTTAACTTACTTCATCTAACGGTTGCGGTTTTGATCGCATTGCTTTTCCCAATCCAAAAATAATCGCGCTATCAACTTGCATGAAGTTTATTTCTCCAAATTCACGCGACATTCATGGTTTTGGAATACCACTCAAATGCACGTGTCAAGTGTTGGCATATATCATGTTTTTTTTAGGAATTCTACTTACCGGTCTTGAGGTCGGGCGAGACCACTTGTTTTGGGTTTGGAAACCACCATTACTATTCTACGCTTCTAAATCCCTTTTCACTCAGGATTCTGCCCAATTCTTCAGCACTACAGCTGTCACCATTTCTTCTTTCGATTCTATTTCATTTGCCCCAACATCTATGCAGATTTTGATCTCAATTTCGCATTTGCCTCTTCCACATAAGGCCAGATTCCATATTATTCGAATCATGTTTTTATATCAACGATTGTGCAACTGTGTCTTAATTTCTCTACCATGCCATTCCACCTTCAACAGCTTCCAATGTATGATTGCACCATGTCTAGACACCGTTTCGTTTTGATATCAAAATTGGAATGTAGTGCTTCATTTCATAAATGAACAAGTCTATGAAAACCCTCTATGCCTTCTTCTGTTGTGATATAAATCATCGACTCATGATTTGTTTCTGCATGTGAAAATGCACCATCATCTTGATTTGCGAGTTGTCTACAGTTCATTCTTCAACTGTATCATAGTCCTTCAATTCACTCTATGTCATCGATCCTTGCAGTGATCGATGACTGCAATCTTCCTACAGTCTTTTCAAAGATAAGTACAAACCTTTAACTCAAAACGACAATATCGATATTAACAGTGATTTCTTCAATGATAAACAGAACACCATTCAAACCTTTGCCATAGAGTTTATTCAAAACCATTTATAAACCCTGATCAACTCACACATTAAATCATCAATGCACAGATAATTGCACATCACCACATCGACATGAATGTACATCAACATGAATGTCGATTCCTTCAATGACACACAAAACCCACTTAAAAACCCCAATTACAGAGTCTCATCCCATAGAAATTAAACTAAAAAATACTCATATGATTCTAAAGTAGATTCTTCCATATACAAAATGAAATCACTTACATTCATATCTGGCCTAGTCTTCAATTGATGGCCCTTCTAACAATTTTTCTCGAGGCTTTTCAAACAACACCCTGTAGATCTCTAAAGACCACGAACCTTTCTTTTCCTTTGCCATCAATGAAAATATTTCCAACACCGTAATCAATGACAACTGAAAACCCCAATAAAGAAACCGTTCACCCTGTTAATTAGCTGGGGACATACCATGAAGGAGGCCAGGAGGAAAAATCTGAAAAGCCTTGTCTTTCAGCTTCGGCCGATTGAAAAACCTGTAAACCACACAACATCAGTGGTGTAAGGTCACTGACCCAACAAATCTAAAAACAATGATAGTTAAAATTATAAAAAAATGTTCAAATGGTTCAGTCCGTGGCCAATACCTAGAAGCGTGGGAAACAATTTGGTCGGAGATATTGCTTCGAGCCTTCATATTTAATAAATTTCATTTATGTAAATCAAGATGAGGCATGCGAAAACTGAGGAAATAACCTTACGGAAGTTGGCATCATAAAACCCTTTCAAAATTTAAAGAAAATTGTTGCCAAGAAACAAATGACTGTGTTGAATAAGAGTCAATCCTAAAATCAGTAAATGAAACAAAAATGCAGTAAAAGGGATTTGAAATAAACCTCTACGGGAAGAGTAACTAGGTTGTATTATCCCAGTAAGCAGCATCAGGATGTTATATATGCCATTGGACGCAATCACGAAGAAAATATGAAGATTTACAGAGCCAGGAATCAGGTTTTGTCGGTGGAACAACTCAATGACCGAACAAGAGGATGGGGTGGGTGGTTACCCTAGTTATCCCACCCCGAGCCCACACTGTCGATCTCTTGGATAAGAAACATATGGACCAGATGGAACCAGGACAAAGTGCAGGAAGTGTACAATGAAATGAGGATAGGTGTAAGCATTACAAATAACGAGACATGCAAATTAATAATGATCATTAACCCATCTCCAAATCAATAGTACCGTAATCAAAATGGAAATAAATATTTATGCTGTGAGATCCACCATCGACTGACATGATACTATGTAGTCAATTAATATTCGATGGATGATGAATACTATGGTAAATCTTAGTCCATGCTATGGGAAATCCCAATTAGGATGGCTGAACAAATATAAATATAAATAAATAATGTCAACTGAACATGGATTATGTTTTGTTGAATTATTTATATCTATACGGTTAGACTATAATCAGGAATGTAAAGATTAAATTTAATTCCTTGATTAATACGTGAGGGTAGATGTAATTATTTGTGAAGTATAAACATTGATTTCTTAATTGGTTTACATTTGGCTAGGGAATTATTGCCAAAGATAATAAGATGTTTTTTTTTTTTTAATTTTATTTTAATGAATGTATTTTTAAGGTGTATGGATGTTACAAGTGGTATCAGAGTGTGGTTATGCGTCGGATCCAGTTGGGCCAACACAATAACATGGTTGTCATAATTTTGATTTTGTCTTTATTTCATAAAGTTTAAATGTTAGAATTATGTAAATTACATGAACAAATTAGCACTAAGCTACCATGAGGAGGGGATATAGCCATCAGGCACCCAAAAACACAGGGGAAACCCATCCTATGACCAACCCTGAGGTCAATCTCGAAATGTGGGTGTAGTTAAGCATAGACCAGCACCAACAAACAAGAAGAATGTTGGAAGATCAACAACAATAGACAAATGGGTTGCTTGAAATTGTGCATCAACTCCAAACAGAGATGCTCAAGGTTCACGGTGAAAATGAAAGAAGGAGAACATTATAAACCCCTAAAATATAATACCGAACGCAGTGGAGACCACAAAGTAATAAAAGTCAAACCTACAATGAGGCTGAATCTGGGAATATTTTAGAACAACAAGAGCTGAAGAAACAAAAAGTGGAATTGCAGGGTGAATTCTGGAAGATTAAGCCTCCCACCTTTGACGGAGAGGCTAAAGAAATGACAAAAGCCTGGTTAATAAACATGAAAAAGTACTTTCAGGTGTACGAATATAACAACAAATTGAAAGCTCCTTTAGCCATTTACCAAATGCGGGAGAAAGCAACATTGTGGTGAGAAGAGGTTAAGAATGTGCATGGAGTGGAAGACCAAAATGTAACTTGGGATGAGTTTCAATAATGTTTCAAAGATAAGTATTTGAATGAATGTTTTTACGATGAAAAATCCCGAGATTTTCGTGATCTAAAACTGGGGCAAATTTCTATGGATGAATTTGTTACAAACTTTACTTTGTTATTACGATATGTACCTTATTTGCGCGAGGAGAAGGCAAAAGTGCATCGATTTTTTAGCAGTTTTCCATTACATATGAAAGAGAGGATTGAGTTTGTGAACTTGAAAACTATGGATGAATCGATAAGGAAAGCATAGATGTGATATCAACAATCAGAAGCCAAGGGTGAAACTGGGAAAGGTTGGCCGCCCTGAAAATCGCAAAAAAGTTTCACCAATAATAAAAGTAATAGATCCAGAAACTATAGGAACGCTGCAAGGAATCCGCTGAGTAAACTGAATGGAAAAGGTCAATTAAAGACAAAGTGGGTTGGTGAGGAGTGACATATTGAAGCTTCTAGCAGATCCAACATTGGACAGTCCTAAAATCCTTCGTAACAATGTTGGAGGTGTGGGGAGGTGCACTGTTTCAAAAAATGTCCTCATTGAGTAAGAAATGAGGTGGCAAAAAACCTACAAGAGTAGTCGATTGTGGAGGATGTAGCTAGAAACATACCCAGAATCAATGCAACTCTAGAGTATCGGCGAGTAGACTTCTAGCCAACGATGATAGAGTTAGAAGGTAAGCAACAAACCCAATATATTTCTATTTTAGTTGACCCTAGGGCTAGCTTGAGCTATATACACCCTCATATAGTTGAAAGCTATAAATTACAGAACCAGAAATTTAAAAATCTTTTGTTAGTTCAGGTGGCTTCAGGGGTAAGAAGGTGGGTTAATGCCAAAGTACCAAACTATGAGTTGAGTATTTGGGATCAACAAATCACTGTGGAACTCAAAATTTTACCTTTGGGATCTTATGAAATTTTATTGGGGATGGATTGGCTGGAGAGACATTGGTCATCAGTGGACTGTAAGGATAAAGTTATTTATTTTAAATCAAAGGATGGGAAATGTCAAGAATTTCAAGGCATTAAGAAACCATTGCAGTTACTACCAATTACAACATCTTAATTAAGTAAATTCATAAGGAAGGGATTTCAACTCTATGCAATTCAAGTGGGATTCACCAACTCCAAAGAAAAGACCCTTATGGTGAAGAATATTCCTATAGTGAAATAATTCCAAGATGTATTTCCTGAGGAAATCCCAAGACTACCACCAAAAAGAGACATAGACTTTACTATAGAGCTAATACCCGGGGTAGAACCTGTGTCCTGAGCTACAGACAAGATGAGTGTGCTTGAATTAACAGAGTTAAAGATGCAACTATAGGATTTGATGGATAAAGGCTACATTCGGCCAAGTGTGTCCCCATGGGGAGCACCAGTGCTGTTCGTGAAAAGGAAATATGGCACTATGCACATGTGTATGGATTGTCGACAGCTCAACAAGTTGAATGTTAAAAAAAATACCCACTACCACTTATAGATGACTTGTTTGACCAAGTCAAAGGAGCTACGGTGTTTTTCAAGATTGAGTTAAGGTCAGGTTATCACCAGATCTGGATCAAGGATGAAGATATAAGTAAAACAACCTTTCGTACCTGGTATGGACATTATGAGTTTGTGGTATTACCTTTTGGGTTAACCAACACACCAACAACCTTTTATGAGCTTAATGCATGGAAATTTTCACCCATACTTGGAGAAATTGGTTTTAATTTTTATTGATGACATATTAATTTACTCCAAGAATATGGAAGAACACAAGGAGAATCTGCACATTGTGCTAAACATGTTAAGAGAACATCAACTCTATGCTAAGTTTAGTAAGTGTGATTTATTTAAAGAATAGATCCAATATTTGGGGCATGTGATTTTTGCTAAAGGGATTGTGGTGGACCCAGAAAATCTAAAGACAATCACGGAGTGGAGGGTTCCAAAGAATGTAGTAGACATACGTTAATTTATGGGTTTGAATGGCTATTATCAACGATTTATCAATGGATTCTCTAAAACAGATTTTCCCATTACTTCCTTGCAGTTGAAAGGACGAGTCTTTAAGTGGACTCAAGAATGTCAGAATAGTTTTGAGTTATTGAAGGAGCTGTTAACTACTGCCCCTGTTTTGAAAGTAGCAAATCCAAGTAAAGAGTTCGAAGTATGTACTGATGCTTGTAAGGAAGGTGTAGGAGCAGTCTTGATTGAAGAGAGAAGAGTCATAGCATATGAATCTAGGAAGCCGAAGGATCATGAGTAAAGGTATTCAGCCTATGACTTGGAACTAACTGCGGTAGTGCATGCGTTGTGGATATGGAGGCATTACCTGCTAGGGAAAAGGTTTGTGCTAAGAACTGAACACAAAATTTTAACTAGATATTTTCAACAAGCCGATTTGAATGCACACCAAGCTAGGTGGAATGCTTTCCTAAGTGAATTCGATTTTGATATCCAACATGTGAAGTGTAAAGAGAAACGGGTGACCAATGCATTAGCAGGAAGCTACATAGAATCTATGAACTTTACTTTAATCAAATTGAATTCAAATTTCAAGAATAGATTTTAGAAGCAACTAAGAAGGACCCTGAATACTAGTTCTTATGGCAGTAGGCAAAAGCAGACGAAGAGAAAGGGAAGCAGTCAGAGCATGAACTCAATGATAAGAAATTCTTAGTCTACCAAAAATAATATATATTCTGAATCAAAACAATTTGAAAAGAATTATTTTGGATGAATATCACATGAGTACCTATGCAGGACATCCAGGATATTAGAAAATTTTAACTGCAATTAGAAAAGACTATTCCTGGCCTAGAATGTGGAAGGACATTGTGGAGTATTTTACCAAGTGTTTAGAATGTCAACAAATTAAGGTTGAGCATCAACATCCCGCACGATTGCTTCAGCCTATCCCAGTGCCAGAATGGAAGTGGGAAGTCATTTCCCTCGACTTCATCACTGGGATACCAAAAAATTGAAGGAACAATGATTCGATTATAGTGGTAATTGATAGACTCAGTAAGGTGGCACATTTCATTCCTGTCTAGTCCACTTACAAGACGATACAAATTGCTGATATTTTCATGAAATACATTTTTAGATTGCATGGTATTCCCTGAAATGTTATTTCAGATCATGATGTGAAATTTACTTTGGCATTCTGGAAGACTCTATTTAGTGGTTTGGGGACGAAAATACAATTTAGTACTGCTTATCATCCGCAAACAGATGGGCAAACAGAAAGGGTGAATCAAATTTTAGAAGGCACATTGCACATGTATGTAATGAAACAACCAACGAAATGGGGGGAGTATTTAAATTTGGTTGAGTTCGCTTACAACAATGGGTAACAATAATGCCTTAAGATGAGCCCCTTTGAGGCATTGTACGGAAGACAATGTCAGACTCCTATAAACTAGAGCAGTCCAAAAAATAAGATGATGCTTGGGCCGAACATGCTAGAAGAAATGGAGCGATAGGTAAAGCAAATCAGGTAGAACTTGAAGGGAGATCAAGACTAGCAAAAAGTGTACGCTGATAAGAAAAGAACTTTCCAAGAATTTGTGATAGGGGATCATGTTTATGTGAGAATTAAACAAAAAAAAAACACATTGTGATGGAATGCTTGTGCCAAGTTGGCCCCCAGATATTGCGGGCCATTCGAAGTTTTTGAAAGAATAGGACCAATGGCCTACCAATTGGCTCTACCAAGCCATATATTGGCACATAACTTGTTTCATGTATCACTAATGAAAAATTACATACATGACCCCAAACATGTGATACATTGGCAGGGTATACATGTAAGTTAACAATGTATTACATTTGTGTCAAAAATAAAATTTCTAATTTAAAATAAGGATAATAATTGTGGCATGCAGGTAGAATTGGATGGCGAGTTCCTGGTAGAATCACAACATATTCTAGATCGAAGAGAAATAATGCTCCGGAGGCGAGTCATCCCCCAAGTTAAAGCACAGTGGAAGCACTTTGGCCCGAAGGAGTCGACTTGGGAGGACGAGCATATTATTCAAGAAGCCTATCTAGAGTTTTTCTTTTTGATTAGATAACACCGAGGATGATTTTTTCTTCAACGGGGGAAGCTGTAACACCCTGTTTAATTAATTTTGAAAGAGTAACAAATAAGGGTATCCATTAACAGTACTTTAATACATTATCTTTGGTATTTTTCAAAGGGAGTTAATTAATAATTTAAACGAGTAAAAGGAAGAAGTAACTGATTGGTAAATGATTCCAAGAACCCAGGGTAAAAATGTGGAGATAGTTTTGACAGTTACCATTCCAAAAAAAGGATTTATAAGAAAATCCTGGGAAGGAATGGGGTTCTGTGCAGAAAGGATGAAAGGGTTAAGCAAAAGCTGTTGCTATGAGTAATCCATAGCTGGTAAGGAAACCAATGGAGCTTAGGAAATACCCAGAAGAATAAGAGACTAGATTTAATCTCGAGGTCTAACTTCTTGTCTCATAGAAGCACCTAGAACCTGGTGAGGAGCAAGGGGGGAGCTAAGGACGTAATTTCCTCGCTCAAGGTTGGGAGGACCATCAGACTTTAGAAGGAATTCATCCGGAATTAGGTACTGATGTATCTTAGATTTCTGGTTCATGCTTTCTAGCAGTAGGAAATATATAAGTTTAATGTTAAGAATTGTTGCATAGGTGATATTTGAATTAATTCTTGTGCTAGTAGAATTAATAGTATAAAATATGTGAAGTCTACATATGACTGTACTTATATTTCATAAAAGAAAACAACCATGTGAACATATTATAAAAAAATTATTATAGATAGGACTACTGTAAAAAAGAGACGAAAAATTACCATAAAAATGAAAAATGCAATAAACTCTGTAATTATAAAACACAGTTAAAAATTCAAATACTGTCTAAGAGATGTTTAGAAAAAAAAACAGAAATCAATTCCATATACTGCTAAAATAAGGATTTCATTTTTTCAAACATATAGTCAAATAGAGCTATGAGTCGAATGACTTATATGAAAATACCTTGAGGGGTATGATTAGCACTAATTAAAGAACTAAGGGTCTACGCCTGAGGGTTTAGTACTTGGACTTGAAGAGGGGGTCAGGGTTCAGGTCCCATAGGGAAAAAAATCCATATAGATAACAATATAGAGATAAACCACCCATGCGAAAAACTTATGATAATTTCAAAGATAAACAATTATAAAATACGAGTGTGAACATATTTACAGGAAAGTAAAGACTAAAAAGAAGAGACTCTGAATCAAACCATACATACGAAAAAGCTCGAAGAGGAGCCACAAATCTCATAACTATAAAATAAAGAAAATAATAAACATATTCCAAATATTCAAGACTACTTTGAACTCATTTATAATTGTAATGTCTTGAATGCCGACAACAAAAACAAAATTTAGCCTTGGTAGTTCAACTATGATGAGAAATATTACATGCAAGGGTAACAAACCCAATAATATAGCGTCACGAAAAAAATGACCAAAATCCTGAGCTAAAGGCTACACAATACTCATATTTATATATGAATTCAAGCGAAACGCTAACTAAAAACCAAGTCTGAATTAAAATGATAAATGGGTATTCATGCTAACGAATATTCCAGTCAAAATAATAAAAGGGGTGAGCCTTGCTCAACCCTTCAAACCATAATCTGAAAGCATAGATTTATGACAAGACTGAGTGAATCTCATGCCAGTTAATAAACCCACAACCTTGCAGGAGATAGAGGGTGCGATAATCAATGACAATTGAAAAACCCAATAAATAAACCCTTCACCCTGTTAATTATCTGGGAACATACCGTGAAGGAGGCTGGGAGGGAAACTTTGAAAAGCCTTGTCTTTTAGCTTTGACCAGTCGAAAAACTTGTAAAAAACACAACAGTAGTGATGCAAGGTCACTTACCCAACAAATCTAAAAATAATGACAGTTAAATTATAAAAAAATGTACAGCAGGTTCGGTCCGTGGCCAATACCTAGAAGAGTGGGAAACAAGTTGGTCGTAGATATTGCTTCGTGCCTTCATATTTAATAAAGTGAATTTCTATGAATCAAGATGAGACATGCAAAATCTGAGCAAATAACCTTACAAAATTTGGCATCATAAAACCCTTTCAAAATTTAAAGAAAACTGTTGTCGAGAAACAGATGACTGTGTTGAATAAGAGTCAATCCTAAAATCAGTAAATGAAGCAAAAAATGTAGTACATGGGATTTGAAATAAACCTTTGTGGAAAGAGTAACTAGGTTGTATTATCCCAGTAAGCAGCATCAAGACATTACATATGCCATTGGACGTTGTCACCAAGAAAATACAAAGAGTTGGAGAGCCAGGAATAAGGTTCTATCGGCAGAACAATTGAATGAATGAACAGGAGGATGGGGTGGGTGGTTACCCTATCCATCCCACCCTGAGCCCACACCGTCGATCTCTTGGATAAGAATCAGACAGACCAAATGGAACTAGGACAAAGCACAGGCAATGTACAACTAAATGAGGATAGGTGTAAGCATTACAACTAGAGAGACATGCAAAATAATAGCGATCATTAACCCATCTCCAAATCAATAGTACCGTAATCAAAAGGGAAATAAATATTTATGCTGTGAGATCTACCGTCGACTGACATGATACTATGTAGTCAATTAATATTTGGTGAATGATGAATACTATGGTAAACCTTAGTCAATGCTATGGGAAATCCCAATTAGGATGGATGAATAAATATAAATATAAATGAATGATGTCAACCAAATGTGGGTTATGTTTTGTGGAATTATTTCTATATATACAGTTAGACTATAATCAGGAATGTAAAGTTTAAATATAATTCCTTGATGAATACATGAGGGTAGATGTAATTATTTGTGAAATATAAACATTGATTTTGTAATTGGTTTACATTTGGCTAGGGAATTATTGCCAAAGATCATAAGAAGTTAATTTTTTAATTTTTAATTTTAATTTTATTTTTTATGAATGTATTTTTAAGGTGTATGGATGTTACAAGTGGTATTAGAGCGTGGTTACATGCTGGGGCCAGTTGGGTCAACACAATAACATGGTTGTCATCATTTTGATTTTTTTCTTTCTTTCATAAAGTTTAAATGTTGGAATTGTGTAAAGTACAGGAACATATTAGAAATAAGCTACCATGAGGAGGGGATCTAGCCATCAGACACACAAAAACATAGGGGAAACCCATCCTATGATCAACCCTTAGTTCAATCCCGAAATGTGGGTGCAGTTAAGCGTAGACCAACATTAGAAAACAAACAGAATGCTGGAAGATTAGCAATGACACAAAAATAGGTTGCTTGAAAATGTGCAACAAATTCCAAATAGATATGCTCAAGGTTCACAGTGACAATGGAATATTGATGAGAGAACAAGAAAGGATATTAAAAAATCCTTTTGGATAGAAAGAATCATCCCAATGCACAACCTAGCCCCGAGAGGGACACTCAGGAAGAAGGAGAATAGAAGCAACCCCTACATGATAATCCCGAAGGCAGTGGAATGCCACGAAGTAATAAAAGTCAAACCTAAAATGAGGTTGAATCTAGGAATATTTTAGAGCAACAAGAGCTAAAGAAACAAAAAGTTGAATTAGAGGGTGAATTCCAGAAGATTAAGCCTCCCACCTTTGATGGAGAGGCTGAAGAAATGGAAGAAGCCTGGAAAATAAACATGAACAAGTACTTTCAGTTGTATGAATATAACAACAAACTGAAAGATTTTTTAGCCATTTACCAACTATGGGAGAAAGCAACATTGTGGTGGGAAGAGGTTAAGAATGTGCGTGGAGTGGAAGACTAAAATGTAACTTGGGATGAGTTTCAACAATATTTCAAAGATAAGTATCCGACTGAATTTTTTTACAATGAAAAATCCCGACAGTTTCATGATCTAAAATTGGGGCAAAGGTCTATGGATGAATTTGTTACAAAATTTACTTTTTTATTACGATATGTACCTTATTTGCGCAATGAGAAGGTGAAAGTGCAGTGATTTTTGAGCAGTTTTCCATTACATATGAAAGAGAGGATTGAGTTCATGAACCGGAAAACTATGGATGAAGCGATAAGGAAAGCACAGATGTGATATCATCAATCCAAAGCCAAGGGAGAAACTGGGAAAAGTTGGCTGCCCCGAAAAGGGCATAAAAGTTTCACCAATAATAAAAATAACTGATCCAGAAACTATAGGAACGTTGCAAGGAATCCGCTGAGTAAATAGAATGGAAAAGGTCAATTAAAGACCAAGTAGGCTGGTGAGGAGTGACATACTGAAACTTCTAGTAGACGTGACATTGGACAGTCCCAAAAGCCTCCGCTACAATGCTGTGGGTGTGGGGAGGCGCATTATTTCAAAAACTATCCTCATTTAGGAAGAAATGAGGTGACAACAAATCTGCAAGAGGTGTCAAATGTGGGGGATGTAGCTCGAAACATACCCATAATCAATGCAGTTCTAGAGGATCGACAAGCAGACTTCCAACCAACCATGATAGATTTAGAAGGTAAGCTACAATCCCAATCTATTTCTATTTTAGTTTACCCTGGGGCCAACTTGAGCTATATACACCCTTGTATAGTTGAAAGCTGTAAATTACATAACCAAAAATTTAAAAATCCTTGGCTAGTTCAACTGGCTAAAGGGGCAAGAAGGTGGGTCAATGCCAAAGTACCAAATTGTGAGTTGAGTATTTGGGATCAGAACATCACTATGGAACTCAACATTCTACCTCTGGGATCTTACGACATTTTATTAGGGATGGATTGGCTAGAGAGACATTGGTCATTAGTGGACTGTAAGGATAAAGTTATTTATTTTAAATCAAAGGATGGGACATGACAATAATTTCAAGGCATTAAGAAACCATTGCAGTTATGACCCATTACAAAATCTCAATTAAGTAAATGCATAAGGAAGGGATGTCAACCAAGGAAAATTTTAAGGATGGAAAATTATTTTCAAGTTTAAAAAATTAGCGAATCTCACTAGTACCTAATATGCAAACTATAAAATATTTATTGCTATATTTGTAAAATTATTGAATTTTTAATGATTTTATATATACTCTTTATATAATTTTGGCAATTTTTAATGTAAAATAATTTTATATTGTAAAATTTGGGCGAACCATTTTTATAAAAAAATGGAAATTGGTGAATCTTTTTTTTGTAAAAATCATGGAAAATTAGCCCATCTGCAAATATTAGCCCCGAAAATTTTCCATGATGTCAAATTTATGCAAATCAAGTGGGATTCACCAACTCCAAAAACAATACCCTTATGTTGGAGAATTTTCTTATAGCAAATAATTCCAAGATGTATTTCCTAAGGAAATCCCAGGACTTCCACCAAAAAGAGACATAGAATTTACTATAGAGCTAATACCCAGGGCAACACCTATGTCCCAAGCTCCATACATGACGAGTGTGCCTAATTTAACAGAATTAAATATGCAACTACAAGAATTGATGGATAAAGGCTACATTCAACCAAGTGTGTCCCCATGGGGAGCACCAGTGCTATTCGTGAAAAGGAAATATGGCACTATGCACATGTGTATGGATTATCGACAACTCAACAAGTTGAATGTTAAAAACAGATACCCACTACCATGCATAGATGACTTGTTTGATCAAGTCAAAGGAGCTAAGATGTTTTCCAAGATTGACTTAAAGTCAGGTTATCACCAGATCCGGATCAAGGATGTATATATAAGAAAAACAACCTTCCGTACCTGGTATGGAAATTATGAGTTTGTGGTATTACCTTTTGGGTTAACCAATGCACCAGTAACCTTTATGAGCTTAATGCATGGAAATTTTCACCCATAATTGGATAAATTTGTTTTAATTTTTATTGATGACATATTAATTTACTCGAAGAATATGGAAGAACACAAGGAGCATCTATGCATTGTGCTGAAAATGTTAAGAGAACATCAACTCTATGCTAAGTTTTGTAAGTGTGACCTCTTTAAAGAACAGATCCAATATTTGGGGCACGTGATTTCCGCTGAGGGGATTGCGGTAGACCTGAAAAAGATAAAGACAATCATTGAATGGAGGGTCCCAAAGAACATAGCAGACATACGTTCATTTATGGGTTTGGCTGGCTATTATCGACGATTTATCAATGGATTCTTTAAAATAGTTTTTCCCATTACTTCCTTGCAGTGGAAAGGACAAGTCTTTAAGTGGAATCAAGAATTTTAGAACAATTTTGAGTTATTGAAGGAGCTGTTAACTACTGCCCCTATTATGAAAGTAGCAGATTTGAGTAAAGAGTTCGAAGTATGTATCGATGCTTGTAAGGAAGGTGTAGGAGCAGTCTTGACTCAAGAAGGAAGACTCAAAGCATATTAATCTAGGAAGCTGAAGGATCACAAGTAGAGGTATTCAACCTATGACTTGGAACTAACTGCAGTAGTGCATGCATTGTGGATATGGAGGCATTACCTGCTAGGGAAAAGGTTCGTGTTGAGAACTGACCACAGTATTTTAACTATCAATTTTAAACAAGCTGATTTGAATGCACACCAAGCTAGGTGGAATGCTTTCCTAAGTGAATTCGATTTCGATATATAGCATGCGAAGGGTAAAGAGAACCGGGTGGTCGATGCATTAAGCAGGAAGCTGCATGGCATCTATGAACTTTAATTTAATCAAATTGAATTCAAATTTCAAGAACATATTTTAGAAGCAGCTAAGAAGGACCTTGAATACTAGTTCTTATGGCAGCAGGCAAAAGCAGACGAAGAGCAAGGGAAGTAGTTAGAGTATGAACTCAATGATAAGCAATTATTAGTCTACTAGAAAAGAATATATATTTCGAATCAAAACAATTTGAAAATAATTGTTTTGGATATCATAGGAGTTCCTATGTAGGACATACAGGATATCATAAAATGTTAACTGTAATTAATAAAGACTCTTCCTGGCCTGGAATGTGGAAGGACATTGCGGAGTATTTGACCAAGTGTTTAGAATTTCAGCAAATTAGGGTTGAGCATAAACATCCCGCAAGATTGCTTCATCATATCCCAGTGCCAGAATGGAAGTGGAAAGTCATTTCCCTTGACTTCATCACTGGGCTACCCAAAAATAGAAGGCACAATGATTTGATTATGGTGGTAGTTGATAGACTCAGTAAGGTGGAACATTTCATTCCTGTCCAGTCTACTTACAATACGGTACAAATTGCTGATATTTTCATGAAATAAATTTTTAGATTGCATGGTATTCCCCGAATTGTTATTTCAGATCGTGATGTGAAATTTACTTCAGCATTCTGGAAGACGCTATTTAGTGGCTTGGGAACACAAATACAATTTAGTACTTCTTATCATCCGCAAATGGATGGGAAAAAAAAGAGGGTGAATCAAATTTTAGAAGGCAAGCTGCGCATGTATGTAATGCAACGGCCAATGAAATGGGAGGAGTATCTACGTTTGGTTGAGTTTGCTTACAATAACGGGTATCAAGAATCCCTTAAGATGAGCCCTTTGAGGCATTGTACAGAAGAAAATTCTGAACTCCTATAAAATAGAGTAGTCCAGAAAATAAGATGATGCTTGTGCCAGACATGCTAGAAGAAATGGAGCAAGAGGTAAATAAAATCAGGAAGAACATGAAGGCGGCTCAAGACCAACAAAAAGTGTGTGCTGATAAGAAAATAACTTTCCAGGAATTCGTGATAGGGGATCATGTTTATGTGAGAATTAGACAAAAACAAAACACATTGCGATGGAATCCTTGTGCCAAGTTGGCCCCCAGATATTGCAGTCCATTCAAAGTTTTAGAAAGAATAGGACCAGTGGCCTACCAAATGGCTCTGCCAAGACATAGATTGGTACATATCATGTTTAATGTATCACTACTGAAATGTTACGTACATGGCCCCAAACATGTGATACATTGGCAGGGTATACATGTAAGTTAACAATGTATTACATTTGTGTCAAAAATAAAATTTCTGATTTAAACTAATGATAATAATTGTGGTATGCAGGTAGGACGGGACGACGATCTCCTGGTAGAACTGCAACATATTCTAGATCGGAGAGAAATAATGCTCCGGAGGTGAGTCATCCCCCAAGTTAAAGTGAAGTGGAAGCACTTTGGCCTCGAGGAGGCTACTCTAGAGGACAAACATATTATTCAAGAAGCCTATCCAAAGTTGTTCTTTTTGATCAAATAACACCAAGGAAGGTGTTTTCTTCAATGGGGGAAGATGTAACACCTTGTCTAATCTAATTATGGATCTAAAAAATTGTTATGGTATATTCTGAATGAGTAATGAATAAGGGTATCCATTAATAGTACTTTAATAAATTATCTTTGGTATTTTTCAAAGAGATTTAATTAATAATTTCCTTGAGTAAAAGGAAGAAGTAACTGATTGGTAAATTATTCCAAGAACCCAGGGTAAAAAGGTGGAGACTGTTATGACAGCTACCATTAAAATAAAAACGATTTATAGGAAAATCCTGGGAAGGAATGAGGTTCTGTGCAGAAAGGATTAAAGGGTTAAGCAACAGGCCGTTGCTATGAGTAATCTAGAGCTGGTGAGGAAACCAATGGAGCTCAAGAAATACCTAGAAGAAGAAGAGAATGGATTTAATCCTAAGGTCTAGCTTCTTTTGTCATGGAAGCACCTAGACCTTGGTGAGGAGAAATGGGGGAGTTGAGGACGTAATTTCCTCGCTCAAGGTTTGGAGGACCATCTTCAGAAGGAATTAATCTGGAATTAGGTATTGATGTATCTTAGATTTCTAGTTCATGCTTATAGATTTGTGGGTTTGAATAAATTCCTGTGCTAGTAGAATTAACAGTATACACTGTGTGAAGTCTGCATATGATTGTACTTATATTTCATAAAAGAAAACATATATGCAAACATACTATTAAAAAATGAATACATATAAGACTAGTGTAAACAAGATGCGAAGAATTACTATAAAAGGAAAAAATGTAGTAAACTCTATAATTATAAAACACAGTTAAAAATTCAAATACTGTCTAAGAGATGTTTAGAAGAAAAAACATAAATCAATTCCATATACTGCTAAAATAAGGATTTCATTTTTTAAACATATAGTCGAATAGAGCTATGAGTCAAACGACTTATATGAAAATACCTTGAGGGGTATGATTATCATTAATTAATGAACTAAGGGTTTACGCTTGAGGGTTTAGTACCTGGACCCGAAGAGGGGGTTAGGGTTCAGGTCCCATAGGGAAAAAAACCCATATAGAGAAAAATACAGAGATAAACTACCATGCAAAAAACTTATGATAATTTATAAGATAAACAATTATGAAATACAAGTGTGAAAATATTTACAGGAAAGTAAAGACTAATAAGTAGAGACTGAATCGGACCATACATACGAAGAAGCTCGAAGAGGAGCCACAACTCTCATAATTGTAAAATAAAGAAAAGAATAAATAGATTCCAAATATTCAAGAAAACTGTGTACTGATTTATTATTGTAATGTCTTGAATGCCGACAAAAAAAACAAAATTTAGCCTTGGTAGTTCAATTGTGATAAGAAATATTACATGCAAGGGTAACAAACCCAGTAATATAGCATCACGGAAAAAGCGACTGAAAGCCTGAGCTAAAGGCTACATAATACTCATATTTCTATATGAAGTTAGGCAAAACACTAACTAAAACCAAGTTTGAATTAAAATGCAAAATGGGTATTCATGCTAATGAAGATTTTGGTCGGAATAATAAAAGGGGCGAGCCTTGCTCAACCCTTAAAACCATAATTTGAAAGAAAAACCTGCGAACAACACAGCAACATTGGTGCAAGGTCACTAACCCAACAAATCTAAAAACAATGACAGTTAAAATTATAAAAAAATGTACAACAGATTCGGTCCATGCTATGGGAAATCCCAATTAAGATGGCCGAAAAAATATAAATATAAATGAATAATGTCAACCAAACGTGGGTTATGTTTTGTGGAATTATATAATCAGGAATGTAAAGCTTAAATTTAATTCCTTGATGAATACATGAGGGTAGGTGTAATTATTTGTGAAGTATAAACATTGATTTCATAATTGATTTACATTTGGCTAGGAAATTAATGCCAAAGATAATAAAAGGTTAATTTTATTTTATTTTATCTTTATCTTTATTTTATTTTTTTATGAATGTATTTTTAAGGTGTCTGGATGTTACTTGAGAGCAATCAATTACAACAAATGCACAGGCAGAAACGTGAGACAAAGCTCACACAACTCAATGAATTCAATTGCTCAATTACATCACACTTATATAGGAAACTGCACTCACCTAATCTTCCTGAAGACGAGGAAACAAACTTGAATATGTGCAACCAATTCCTAAATTAACACTCTCGTTCAACCACTCAAAACTAATTCTATTTCTGCATTATTCTCACATCCTCCCTTAATGGAGAAATGGATTTTCGACAATACCTAATTGACTTCTAAAAACTTCAAATTTGATTTTACCAAGGGGCTTAGTAAATATATCAGCCATATTATCCTTGGTATTACAAAATATTAATTCAATTTCATTCGACTCAATTTTCTCACGTACAAAGTGGTACTGTAACTCAACGTGTTTTGTTCTAGCATGGTAAACTAGATTATGTGCTAACTTGATAGCACTCTGATTATCACAATTGATACATGTTGAACGACTTTGCGCCTCTTCAAGATCTGCAAGAATTCTCCGCAACCAAATAGCTTCACAGGTGGCATTGGTCAAAGCTTTGTACTCTGATTCTGTTGATGATAAAGAAACATTTGGCTGTTTCTTACTACTCCAAGATACGACCCCTGATCCAATATGAAATGCATAGCCAGAGGTAGATCGTCTGTCATCTGGATTTCCTGCCCAATCTGAATCAGAAAAACCTGTCAGTGCAACATCAGATTCATCAGTATACATAATACCTAAATTCATTGTTCCCTTTAAGTATCGGAGAACTTTCTTTGCAGCATTCCAGTGATTTCCTGAAGGCTTAGCCATGAATTGACTAAGAATACTGACTGAGTATGCAATGTCTAGTCTGGTAGTGGTGAGATAGTTCAAACCTCCCACTAGCTGACGATATAATGTTCCATCTGCCTCTTTAGTTCCATCTTCTTTGTACAACTTTGCATTCTGTTCTAAGGGAGTTGACATAGCTTTGCAATCACTCATATTGAACTTTTTAAGAATTTCCTTTGTATATTTGCTTTGAGTGATCAAAGTTTTACCAGGCTCTCTCCATACCTCAATTCCTAAATAGTAATGCAATTCACCCAAATCTTTCATTTCAAATTCCTGTGACAACTGAACTTTAATTTCTTCAATTAACTTATGAGCACTGCCTGTTATAATGAGATCATCCACATACAAAGATATTAAAGCAACATTTCCTTTTTCATCTTTCTTAACATACAAGTTAGGATCATTTTTTCTTTTCACAAATCCATTCTGAAGAAAGAAGGTATCAATCTTTACATACCATGACCTCAGCGCCTGTTTCAAACCATATAATGCCTTTCTTAACCTGCAAACCAGATGCTCCTATCCCTGTTTGACAAACCCTTCAGGTTGAACCAAATAAACTTCTTCCTTTAAATCACCATTTAGAAAAGCAGATTTGACATCCAATCGATGTATATTCCAATTATGTTTTGTGGCTAAGGCAATCAGTAATCTAATTGTATTCAACTTAGCTACTGGTGCAAAAGTGTCTTCATAATCAATTCCCTCCTTTTGAGCATATCCTTTTGCTACTAATCTTGCCTTAAATTTATCAATTGTACCATTTTCTTTAAATTTCGATTTGTACAACCGTTTGCTTCCAATTGGAACTTTATTTTCAGGAAGTTCCACTAATTCCCATGTTTGATTTTTCATAAGAGAAGCATACTCATCATTCATAGCATTAATCCATGGTTCATGTTGTTTAGCTTGCTGATAATCAATTGGTTCTTCAACATTCATTATATTAGACATTAAGGCATAATCTCTATACCTTGCAGGAAGCTGAGTTTGTCGGGATGACCTTCTTGGTGCTTCAATGCCTGTGGGTGTTCCATCCATGATTCGTTGGCTTTGAGGTGAATCACCCCCTTGTGATGACTCACTGCTGCTGGATGTGCTCATACTACTCTCATCCTGATCCTGTACCTGTACCTGTACCTGTTCCTGTTCCTGCTTAATCAAAGTATCAAGTTTGACATGAGCATCATTAGATATATGCCATGCATCATTCTTTGTATTACTTTTATCAGCTTGCTCATGAAACAACACATCACGACTTGCAAATAGTTTATGGGAACTTGGATCAAACAATTTATAGGCTTTCTGATCCGCACAATACCCAATGAAAACACACTTGATTGACTTGGCATCAAGTTTTCTTCTGTTAGCCTTAGGAATATGAGCAAAAGCAGTACATCCAAAGAATCTAAAATGACTCACATTAGGTTTATAACCATGAAGAACCTCAAAAGGAGTTTGAAAAACTAATTGCTTAGTGGGACATCGATTCTTCAAATAAACAGCAGTGTTAATGGCTTCTGCCCAGAAACCATTAGAGATGTTCTTACCTTGCAACATACTACGAGTAGATTCCACCAAGGTTCTATTCCATCGCTCAACAACACCATTTTGCTGAGGGGTATGTGGTACTGTGAACTGCTGTTGAATCCCATTAGATTTACAATAGCTGTTAAATTCATTTGACTTATATTCACCCCCTTGATCAGATCTGAGTATTTTAATGCACTTTCCTGTTTGTTTTTCAACCATAGTTCGAAACTCTTTAAAATACTCAAATATATCACTCTTCCTTCGAATGAAATAGACCCAGGTATACCTAGATCTATCATCAATAAAAATAACAAAGTATGAAGCACCACCAAGAGACCTAGTTTGCATAGGTCCACATACATCAGTGTGAATTAATTCAAGTATATCATACTTTCGTTTCTCAGTATGAACAGGAAACTCTTCTCTATGTTGCTTACCAAGTGCATAAGCTTCACATGGTAAATGTTCACACTTCATAACAGGAAGACCTTCAACCATTGATTTCCTTTGCAACAACGATAAATCATTGTAATTTAGGTGCCCATACCTGTGATGCCATAATTCTGCTGTCGATGTCTCTTTGGATGTCAATGCAACATGGCGCTTCACTGTCACATTCAATCTGTATAATCCTCCAACCCTGGTACCTGTAGAAACAACCCTGTAGTGGTCCTGAACATCTTTCACTATACACCCCAATTTACCAAATTCAACTTTTAAATGATTATCAGTGATAGTGGAAACAGATATCAAATTCTTTTTGAGAGCAGGGACATACATCACATTATGAATATGTCGCATTTGTCCATTAGGTAAGTACACATTTATTATGCCATAGCCTTGAACTTTAAGTGACCTGTCATCTCCTAGGTAAATGTGTGTACCATCAGATTTCTCATAATATTTATCATACCATTCTTTATTACAAGTCATGTGCGCTGATGCACTAGAATCTATGAACCAAGCATTCTCATCATCAGTTTCAGCAGACAATGCAGCATCAGAAAGAAACAACTTAAGATTTTTAAATCCATCAGTCACTGAGGTGTCTCTATTTATGTAATTTCCATTATGCCTTCTATGTCTTTGATTTGATTCATTATTCTTTCTCCTATAGCAATCTTTAGCCAGATGTCCAGGTTTTCCACAATAATCACATTCAATGTTCCTCTTAAGATAAGAATCAGGAGGTGTCATACCTTTCTATTTTGCTTGAAACCGGCCTCTGTTCCTGTCCCATGGTCTCCCTCGGAATGGTCTTTTGCCTCTTGCAGTCAAAGCCAAATCAGAACCATTTGACTCCAGTTCAAAATTTTTCATTCACTCTTCTTCTTGAAGAAGAATTCCAGCCAATTCTTCAAATGTAGGAGGTGTCGGTCTAGCTGAGAGAGTTGAAATAAAGACTTTATAGTATGGGACTAACCCCTTCAATGCAACAGTTACCAAGTCTGTACTAGACACTTTTTCACCAATATCACCAAGTTTATCACTCAAGTCTTTAATTTGGGAAACAAAGTTGGTAATGCTCTCATTGGCTTCCATTTTGATAGATAGCAGCTTTGTTTTTAAAAATAAAATACGGTTTGCATTAGTAGTTTCATAGAAACCTTTGAGAGTGTCCCATGTCGCCTTTGAAGTTTCACAGTCCCGAATGTGAGGAATAATATTGTCCTTCACTGACATGCGTAGCAGCACCTTTGCTTTCATTTCATGCTTATCCCAATCTTGAGTGGCAGCAGGAGGTTGAGGCTTGGGCTCGTCACCTTTGACAATCGTCCAGAGATTGTATGCCTCCAGTACTGTTATGAGTTTAAATTTCCAGTTTACATAATTTTCTCCATCAAGTTTTGTAGATTCATTTAAGTATGAATCAGCAAGAGGATTAACCATTGTTGTGAAGATCTAAATATTCAAAAGATCTAGGTTGCAATTTTATTGCACACTCTCTTTAGATTGATGATTTTTTTTTAACAAAAAAAAACTTCAAACAAAAAAAAAACCTTGCTCCCTTTTGTTAAAAAAAATGACAAGAACAAATATAAATTTGTTCGACTCACAAAGAACGTTTCAAAAAACCGGCAGGAGCCTCCAACAAAGCTAAGGGCCCTTCCAAAGCTTACGGCCTTTCCAACTAAGCTTACGGCCTTGTGGATAGCCGCACTCAAAAAAGAAACTTAAATACCAAAACACCGTTTAAAAAAAAAAACACGCACAGCCTGCCTTTTGGAATTTAAATCTGAACTGTTATTAAAAACGCTGCCTTTAAAGCTGATCTCCAAATTAAACAGCAGCTCACCAAATTAATGGTTCTGCTCTTACCACATTAAAAGCGATCATTTATGAGTCTGCTCCACAGCATTTAAAAGGATGTATGAATACTGTTAAATGACAGGGCTGCGATAACGCCGCACCCAAAACCGTTGCTGGGATATCTGCTTTGCTGCCAGCGCTTGTTAGAACAAGGCACTGTCTATCCTCTTTGCGCAGTTTTTATTTAAGTTGGAATCTGCTCTTACCATTGATTTAAAAAACCGCACCCAAAAACTTAAATAAAAACCTTCGTTGAAAGCTTCGTTAAATAAAAGGGCAGGCGTGGTATATCTGCACCCAAAAAAAAACTTACATGACAACCTTCACGTGCTAGCTTGAATCAGCAAACTGTATCCGGCGTACCAACTCCAACGCACAAAACAAATGAAGCAGCAAACTGTATCCGGCGTATGCTTCAACGACGTTCAGGCTGTTCACTCGCTCCTCAACGCTTCTCAAAGCACAGACAGAAGCGTAGCATACACACGCTCTCAGTTCTCTGTCCGATCGATGGGTTTCAAAAGCGGAGCTCACGCTCCAAGACCCAAACACCACCTCTGATACCAAATTACAACAAATACACAGGCATAAACGTGAGACAAAGCTCACACAACTCAATGAATTCAATTGCTCAATTACATCACACTTATATAGGAAACTGCACTCACCTAATCTTCCTGAAGACGAGGAAACAAACCTCAATATGTGCAACCAATTCCTAAATTAACACTCTCGTTCAACCACTCAAAACTAATTCTATTTCTGCATTATTCTCACACAATCATACCCTCCGACAACAAATGCATGTGACTTTTTATAGTCATTGTTTCATATTTTTCAAGGAGTCTTCAATCCAATGTATTATGAATACTTTATTACATTGTGTGTTTTCGGATTTCACTGTCTAGATTTGTAAAATTGTGTGTTTTCAGATTCCACTATCTAGATTTGTAAAATGTACACATTAGTCCTTTCTAATTAAACTTTTTCACTCATAGGAAAATCCTTTGCCCTCCACAAAATATTAACTCCAATATACTCTTTAATGTATGTGACTTTTTATAGTCACGTTTCATATTTTTTAAGGAGTCTTCAATCCAATGTGTTATGAATACTTTATTACATTGTGTGTTTTCAGATTCCACTGTCTAGATTTGTAAAATTGTGTGTTTTCGGATTCCACTGTCTAGATTTGTAAAATGTACACATTAGTTCTTTCTAATTAAACTTTTTCACTCATAGAAAAAACCTTTGCCCTCCACAAAATATTAACTCCAATATAATCTCTAATGTATGTGACTTTTTATAGTCATGTTTCATATTTTTTAAGGAGTCTGCAATCCACTGTGTTATGAATACTTTATTACATTGTGTGTTTTCGTTTTTCACTGTCTAGATTTGTAAAATTGTGTTCCACTGTCTAGATTTGTAAAATGTACACATTAGTTCTTTCTAATTAAACTTTTTCACTCATAAGAAAAACCTTTGCCCACCACAAAATATTAACTCTAATATACTCTTTATTCTATTTTTTAATTTTGGTTGAATATCCTACGTAGCTAGCTCATCAAACTTTAGATCCTATGAACTAATTGAATCACCCAATGGGCATCCAAAAAGGCTGATTGGATATTTGTAGTCATTTATGTATGTTCCATTGCGTTATACTCATTAAAAAAATATCGTAAGAAAATCTGAGATTCACTAATTTCATATATAAGTGAATCTTGAGAAAATTGGAGTAAAGAGTAACAGTTTTGAATATAACCAATATTTTTTCGTGAAACTTTATCAGTTCAGACAAATTTGGCTAACACAAATATTTCGCTCAAATCATTCCTCGACAATCATTCGCTCAAAAAATGTGTTTGAGAGCAATCATTCGCTCAATCAACAAATATATGTAACTTTTCATAGTCATGTTTTATATTTCTCAGGGAGTCTTCAATCCGAGGTGTGTTTTGTTAGGCATGATTTCCATTTTTAATTTTCATTGCAGCTGTTTATAATCCTATAGCACTCAAAGTATGGATGTTGCAGAGCTTCTTTAGCTGTTATTCTTTTATTGACATCCACTTCTAGCATTCTTCTCAGCAAATCCATACCTTCTGGACACCCAACATTTCTAACAATTCTTGCGTAACATGAAGATAAATGCTTTCCTGCATTTAAAAATATAATATCCAACTGCTCATTTACAGATTGCCCACGAAAAAGCAGCTCGCCGATCAACATTTCTGCAAATATGCATCCCATTAACCAAACGTCCACAGCAAAACAATTGTATGAGGTACATCCCATCAGCAATTCGGGAACTCTGTACCACAGAGTAACGTACTCCTCGTATTTATTGTCCTGAATAACTCCATGCTCTGAATCTTTCACCATGGCAGCCATGCCAAAGTCTTCAATCTTGAGGGAAGTGGTTTCCTTGTTCATCAAACAGTTAGAGGGCTTAAGGTCCCTGTGTGCAACACCCTTGCTGTGACAATAAGCCACACCATTGCAGAGCTGCTACAATAACCTTTTCACCACCCCTAATCTATGATGGCATCCAAAAACCCATGAACCCCACTGGATATGCATAAGATGGATGAATTTTTCCAGTGTCAGATCCATACTGATCACAACCTTCCATATTTTCGCATTCAATAATTCCCACCACAAATTTAGTTGGACTCAGAAATTTAACAGAACTCCTTTCCATATTGTGATATTACAGTTAAGAGAAATTTTCATGGCCACTACCTTTCATGTATCAATATTCTCGGCCTTTGAAACAAGGCCATATGTGCCCTGCCCTAAATAATTCAAAAACTGATAATTCTGAGACATCCTTGAATTCTAATTATCCGAAACAGATGAAATAACAAAGACCTGGACATTCAAAGAAATCGTTGATTATCGAATGAGGTTGGCATGAATAAAATGTGAGGATTTTATAATGTTTTTCTGCTATTTTTAACCGTCCAGAGCCGACTGCTGGTTCTGCCATTTTGAACTATGCATCTCGTAGTTCATTCTTTTTAGTGAAATACAATTTCTATAACAAAAAAAACATAGGTTTGTAATCTATTTATATAAAAATGTATTGAGAATGAAGTAAGTCTAAAATTCGGTTTACTTGAATATTTTATTTAATCATTTTTATAATTAAGTTGGTTTTTAAAAATTAATTAATATTAAAGATAAGAGGCAGTAAAGATTTAATAAGTGTTAGTTTTTTTGCTTTTTAATAAATAAAATGCAATTTAAAAACACAATTTCTATAATAAAAATATATTTTAAATATAAATCTGAAAATTATTATTTATTTATATTATTTTAGAGTATTTGAAAATAAGATAAAAATTAACAAAATTTTTAAAAATAAATGATTTCGTTGTATATTTAAAAATACAAAACTATTTTTAATAAGAATGAGGGAATTTATCTATTTCAAAAGAGAAATCTATCAATTCACAGTGTACCATTTATTGAAAAAAAAATTATGTATTACTATAGTCTTCAAAATCATAGAGGTCTTCCAATAATGATAAATACTACATGCCTATCGTATTCTCAAACAGGTTTTGAGACCCATGCGAATATTAAGAACTCAAAATAATTTCGTTTTGAGAAAAAAATATGGGTGACATGATTTGAAAGCCATGGTGTTAAAAGTATATAGAATAATACCTTCCCACAATGATCATCTTACCATTATCAACATATTGTTTTAGCTCTTCTTTTTTGGGCAAAGTGAATTACCTGCACTAAGGGTCCCATGTCCATAATTTTTTTTATTCCAAAACAATAGAACTCCAAGGCATGTCACCAAAAGGATCTTAAAGCCATTATCAAAGAGATATGATAATGAACTCGGGAAAGAAAAAACAACCAAGTAAATCATAGTGTAAAATTAACTTTAATACCACAGTCATGGTCATGCTGCCAGTAGGCACCAATAGCCTCGACAGGTATGCCTTTTAATCTCATGAAATTATTGTGTCCCATATATTAGATAGAGATTAAGATTCATTTGAAAGAATTTACATTTGTTTCGAAATTAATTGAAGGTCATTGTCCTGGCTTGGTAACCAGCTAACGATAGTGCCATTCACAAGAAATAACAAGAAAGAAAAATTCGGCTCGTGATGAGACGCATTCTCTTCCATATTTTCAACTGAAATCCATTACCCTGGCTTGGTGACCAATAGCGACATTGTTCTCATTAGGACCCATGATCATGGTAGATCGGCTCATAGTGAGACTTCCTATCTATCAATTAATTTTTCAGATGAAAAAAACTCTGATTATAATAAACCTTAAATAGGTTACTTAATAGTTGGGGAGGCGATTATACTCCTTAAGAGCATGGGATGGCGTGAAATTTTTTTAATTACTAATATTTACTGGTTGGTCCTTCTACTTCGAAAATTCATTTTAAATAAAACATCTTAGATAATGACTAAAAATTTCTTAAATTGATCATGCCAGGGTTCTTATGAAAGCTTGTTAGAGTTTTATAGGCATGACCCACCATAGGTGGATTCTCATCAATACCTTTAAAGAGGAACTTGAAAAAGTTTCTTGGATGATAGTTATTGGTCAATGATCAAAGTCACTTTATAAAATATGAGGCATTAAGAGTGAATTTCTTCTAAAAAGTCTTACCACGAGAGCACATAATAATAGAAATTTCAAAAGTTGTGCTTTAGGGAATCACAGTTTCATGAGTGCTGCTATATAATTTTATTTCAGATGACATCTTTATTCATTTCTCTCATATTACCATACCCTATTTTAAAGAGAGGAATATGACCTTTAAGTGTAGGTTTACTTCCCATGTAGCCATGTGCGTAACAAAATGCTAAATATATTCACAGTTAGTTTTAAAGAATAAACTTCAAGACATAGCAAAGTGAGAGAAACCAATTTCTTTGATTGATATGGTACCAAGAGCTGTCGAATGATGAAGGAATGATTTGTGCTGATAATTTTTTGAAACCAGGATTCAATGAGATCCACATATTGATGATTCTCCAACTGGTACAAATATTCCATGGCTTGATGAACACTCTCTTGAAGGAATACTAAATAAGGTGAAAGACAAAAGAAAAATCCCTCAAGTTCGGGCTCAAATATGTGCTTTTCATACTAACAAGAATGGTTAAGGGAAATTATAGGTTTTTGATTTTCAACAACAATTTTAGAATAGGTTTCAATTAAATATTTCTCCTCTGATGGTATTTGATTCAAGGCTTTATCCCGGGATAAATATTTTGTGGTAATGGGGAAATTTCCAAATTCACTCCCTTCCCCAATATGGAAGATGTAACATTTCATTCAATAGGGGAATAAACGGGAAGAATAAGTGTTTCAAATTACTGTGCAACCTGCTGGTTTGGATTAGGTGGCTATGGTTTGGGCTAAGACTGAAACTAGGCTTAGGATTTGGGTTGGGGTTTGGACTAGGGTTGGGTCTAGGGCTTGAATTAAGGTTAGGGCTAGGGTTTGAATAAGGGCTAGGTCTAGGGTTTGAATTAAGATTCTGACTAGGTTTAGGTCTACGGTTTGAATTAATGTTTTGACTAGGGTTAGGATTAAGGTTAGGGTATGGGTAAGGATAAGGAGTAGGGTATGGATTAGGGTAAGGGGTAGGATATGGATTAGGTTAAGATTGCATAGTTAACTGGGACCATGGAGGAGAATGACTTGATAGTGCATTGAATGAAAATTGTGATTTTTGTTTTTGATTAAGTAATTTATTTTGCATGAAATTTTTTTCTATATAAAAAGCTCCAAACCATTCTTGAGGACAAAGTGATATTTGACTCGAAGAAGAGGGACAAGGAGGGGGCCACTTTTTCCATGAAGTAGGATATTCAATTGGCAGAGGATTAAAATTTTGACATGAAACTGGAGGATTATAAACATGTTGAGGAACCTGCTCAGGAGAATAAGCATTAATACAAGTATTGAATGAGGATAAGTTTTGATTTATACCTCACAATTGATTTGATTCCTTACTTGATTTCTTGAGTACCTTTAGTAATCCTGGTAGTGATGGGCACTGTTCATTTGAATGAGCCTCCTCACAAGTTTTTCAAACTTTCAGGCTACTAAGTGGACACCTTCCAAGAAAGGGCTTCTTCATACAGTTGAAGCAAAATATTAACAATGGTTCTTCATCCTTCTTTTGTCCTTCCTGCAAATCATCCAATGTTGAAATCAAAGATTTAATAAGATTATTTTTATGTTCAAGCAAAATATTAAATTTTTCACTTGTGAGTTCTTCATTGGATGATTTGTATATCTTTGCAGGAACATCAAAACTCCTCATTGGATGATTCCTCAAAATACCATTTTCTTGTTTTTAATAAGCCAACTGGTACATTCATCAGCACAAGAATAATGGAATAATGTATATATATGTAGGGTGTGGGGGGGGGGGTCTTTCAGCACCAAATAAAATGAAAAACCTTAAAATAACCAAGTTGTGAAGGAAATAAATAAATTCAAAGAATAGAAATTTTCAAGAGAAACTAGGTAAAAAAACAAACCAAATGCAATAGGTCACCAAGGTCAATCCCTTGAGAAAATCCCCAGAAACGACACCAAAATGTTGGGCATAGTATAAGGCATATTAATGGACCAACATTTCATTTTCAATTTCAGAGTTTGTGAACTTCGAGGTGCAACACTGGAAATTCCAGAGAGAGCCCTTGAGAACATGCAAATCAAATTCTAGTCTAACTTGTGCATCAATATCAATAAATTAACCCAAACTTCAAAGGAAACTTGAGAAAACGCCAATCCTGACAATTGAAAACAAGCTTCGATCAAACATTCAAAAAATAAAAGGCAAACTGACACTATTAGAAATTGTGAAAGGAAATCCTAATTATTGGCAAACAGAAGGTAAATCCTAACTATTGTTTGACTAGAAACCAAGAAATGGCTGAACACAATTAAAAAGGTAGACTATAAATGTTGAAAGAAATTCAAGATCAATTCAAAACCATTCTATATGTAAAGAAGAACTTTAATTTGCACTAATTTTTTGTAGTTCAGCTCTATGTAACAAAATCCTTTAATAAATTAAGATCCGATTTATTAAAAGCATCATCAATCATCAATAAATACCATGTAAGAATATTGTGTGGAAAAAATCGGAATAGAAAACACTCTCGCTCATACTGTAGAAATTATCATTTCTTTAAAATAAATGTCACGAGGGAGAAAACACATCAAGTGACATTCAAAAGATAAATCTACCAATTCACAGTTTACCTTTTATCGAAAAAATGTATGTATTATTGCAGGTTTCAAAATCATAGAGGTCTTCCAATAATGATAAATAGCAGACATATCGAATTCTCAAACATGTTTTAATACCAATGAAAATATTAGGAACTTAAAATAATTTCGATGGACAAAAACCACACCAAGCATTGCAACTTGACATCAAGTTCCTTCTGCATCCTTCATCGTAGTCATTAGTGCGATATCACAAAAGCTCAAGTTTTAACCGATTCAAAAGATGCAGAAGAAAAGTCTCAAGGTATATATTAGAACGAGCAATTAAAATCACACCAAATACTTGAATATCAAACATCATGAATATGCATAATTCAAAGGAAGAATGATGGATCACTAACCTAGCATTTCTCATACAGATTCATTCTATACTAGGTGACAATTTCCACAAGTAAAGTAAAAAAAAGATCAGAATGAAATTCCTTTTAAAAGACCCTGCAGATATACCATGCCAGACAGTAGATGATGAATTAAACACAATCCAACCTAATTGTGAATAATTTAGAGTGGGGTTGATTTGATCTGGTGGCCAACCCAACCAGCTCACACCCTCTGTCAACGATCTAGTTCACACAGAGATTATAACCATAAAACACATAAAATGATTTAACATAACATAACTTGAAATGCATTGATTAATATTTGAAATATCAGTCTTTACATGGTGGAGGCAAATATTAGACTCTAGCAAATAGAGGGAGTGATCTGTAGATTAACAATGATCACATAATTCTACATTGTGACCGTCTCTTCCCTTGCTTCGCTGCCTAGTTCCAAGTGATCTTTGGTTTTATATGGATATTTAAATTACAAATCAAGCTATTAACAATCCAATCAAAATTTAGAAGGAACAAATTACAAATCATAACAGTTTTCCATGGATAAAGTCAAATTTGGTTATGATGCAACTGAATGTTAAATAAGTAATGTCGACCAGATTTCAATAATTAAAGCAGTCTACGTGTTCATTGACTCCAGTGCAGGAACATGAGTGTGGTGCAAGAATTGATACGTGGTGCAGGAACTTGATGCGTGGTGCAGGAACTTGATTCCTGGTTCATAAAATCTTCAGATTATGGGAATACCATAGTAAATTGCTGTAAAAAGCCCAATTGTTATTAGAATCTTCTGCATAGTACAGGGAGGTGAATGCAGGATCAAGAATTGTTGGCATATGCATAAAAATATAATCAACTTAGATTTAAACTTGCAAACAAAAAAACTATTATTAATGATGCTTTTAATGTTTAAATCTCGTTAAAACAAGGGAATCATGACAAATATTAAATACTCTATTGTCTCCGAGAATGCACAAAACCACGAGAATAACCATTCAACTAAACAAAAGCATGAGGTATTTCAAGTAAAAGATGATATAAAGCAAGAAAAAACGGAGGCCTAATAGAGCCATCACTAATAATAAAATTCTTGCTCATGAAACCCATGATTCAATCATTACAATAATAATTTTATTTTTCTTCTTTACATCAATGACATAAAATCACAATTACACGTCATTATGAAGACCAAACCTAGTTACACTTTTCAACACTCCCTCTTAACTAGGGAGGTATTCATAATGGTAATTGGTCATTCTCAATCTGAATAATTGTTATAAGAAGAGTAATATTAGTAACCCATCTGTATAGCATCATACCAACCAATGTTGTGACATAGCAAGGACTTGACCACCAACTCTATCTCTCCACAAGATTAGAGCACAATGTTGGTGAGACCAATGATGTATATGCACCATCATCATTGTATCTATTGGAACATACTCTACTAGGGTTCTCAGAGTGTGTTTCACCAGGACTATTCTTATCTTGGATTCCTAATCCTAAAAGAATATCAGTCCTCTATGACTACTCTTGTCTTGGATTCTCTAATGCATCCTTAAAGAGCATCAGATGCCAGATGTATACCCAATCCTCCATCACATCTTCATAAGAGAATATAGGAATGATGTGTCTATCTCTCCCTCTTAATTAGGGAAGACATATCTATTCCAATAAAGGAATGTACATTCCTATGGAAGGAATGTACCTAAGCACCCTCTTGGCTTAGGAATTTTTCTTCCAAGTAAGAAACTTGTTTTCAGCCCCCCCTGGGCCCTCTTAATTAGGGACCTACAAAATCTCCTTAGGTGTATATGATGGGAAAACCAACTACTTGATGAAATACTCCTCATGATGTCATGAAATTATTTTTCATTATTTAGGAGTCTTCATGTTTTATGTCTTCATCCTAGGTCACAAAGCATCCATCACTTTCATCCTTGAGCCATGTCAGCATTCCTTTCATCAGAAAGTGATCCATTAGACCATATATGGCCTTACTTCATACCATGATTCCTTCTTCATGCCATGTATCCTTAAGGATATTTCACCCTACTAGATGGTCATCATCAGTGGAAGACATTCAAAGCTCTTCCTTAGGCAACACTGCATAATCCCATCCAGATATTATTCAAAAATTAGGAAATGAATATTAAATCAAAATGGCCTCTCACCTTGACATCTTCTAGTTTGCATCAACATCCTACATAGATATTAACACATCTCCAAAAGATATTCATTTTCAAGGGTCTCCATATTTTTTAGAATTCAATCAGAGTCTTTATATCTTTTTCAGAGACATCATAGTCAAATATTTAGTCCTTGGATTTTTACTTCCTTCATATTTGTACATTCCACGATCTCTTCCTTTCTTTCTTCACACATTTTCTTCCAGGAAATATTTATCATAGTACCTCAAATCAACCACCTCATATTTGAGATGAGGAAGCATTATTTATGAAACACTTGCTTCCTCTTTTGATTAGTGAACCTTTCAATGAATATTCCATAAAATAATATTGAGGATCTAGAGTATCCCCATCGAGCATGTGTTACCCTTTTAGCTGATATATGATGAGATTTATACTAGATGAGTTCCTTTTTATTATTTTACCATAAGTAGTATTTATGCTTCTAAAGAGGTTACCAAGAGCTTATATCCTTCAATGATCTAATTTATCTACCATTCATGCTTCCCTATGATGATGTCACGAGTTCTTGGCTTTAAATTCTTATATGATGCCATGATGCATCCTATCATGCTCCTACTTTACAATAGGAAAACTTAGAAACATAAAATAGAAAAGAAATAGGCGAGGAACACTATTTCAATAGTGTATATCTATTGTTTCCTCCTTCCGGGACTTCTTGTTTTCAGCTTCCTCCACTTCCTTGGTGATATGGGATTCTTCTCTTCCTCTTTTTTTATTTTCCTTCTTGAGCTTAGGACAATCTATCCTATAGTGCCCATATTCTTGACACCCATAGCATTGTATTTTAGCCATGCTCTTCTTCTTTTTATGAGGACCAAACTTTCCAAATTTTCCCTTTCTTTTTGTCATTGTAGCATATTACTGTTTTTTCTCACATAATCCCACATCAAAATTTTCCTTTAAACTAGATTCTTCAATTTTTCATAGTGACCATAGCTCATGGAATGGAGTAGCTTATTTCTATCCATGATTACTTGAAGTAAAGTTACCCCACTCTTGTGGTCGTGAATAATTTAGTACAACTGTAGTCATTTCCTTGTCAGACATTACTTCTCCTAGATATTGAAGTTGATACTTGATCTCAGATATACTCATAAAGTATGAGGCTATACCTTCTTTTGACATCTTCATCATGTAGAGTTCTTGCCTTAGAGAGATAACTTCCCCTGTAATGCTTATGTAATACAAATCTACCAATTTGTCATATATTTATTTTTAAGTTTCAAGTTTATATACATATGGGGTGAGGGGATCCTTTGATGGATTCAATGAGAATCATTTTAGCCCTAACTTCCCCCTTCATATGAAAAGACTATTTTAGTTTTCTATGCTAAGTGTCTTTTCAGTTATAAAACATGTACATATTTGTCTCCATTTGTTTGCTTAAGGATTGAGGAGTTTACCCATGAAACATAGATGAAATTATGAGTTTTAAGAAAGTAAATAAGCCTAAATAACACTGAACAATAGTGTATAACAGAGAAATAACATCACACATAAGTTTTACATAGTGGCGCTCCCAAAATCCCGCCAACACAAATTGTTTACATTTAAATTTTTGGTTAAGGGGCAGGGTGGCCACATGCCGACCCCCCTTAAACCCCGTGGTCATGTAAACTTCAAAATTTAAAATGTGGAGCGGAACCCAAATTAGATAGCAGCATTCCGATACCCGTTATCATTTTCGACGGAAACTGTGCGCATGTGATGTATAACCACCGCCGAAGCTTATGGTTTGTGGAACTGTCCGTAACAAAATATTACAGTTGAATATAATACATGTGAGAACGTTTGGAGCCGACAGAGTCACCGTTATGGAACTGTTAGAGGTAATGTTATATGCCACGGTTTATAGAACATGTGACCATACACGTCGAGGCCGTTGACAGGTTGGGACTGCAGGTGGTCCCCCCCTCCAACATTCATTTCATTGCAACTTAAAACATTGCAGGTTGCTAATAGGGTAAGAGTCACTTGATAGCAGAGTTGGTCGAAGTCTTTGCGGGTGCACCTGGAGGTCACGGGGTCAAATCCCCCATACCCAACCAAAATTTTGATCAGCCATATAAGGGACATGTGCTAGCCTCCGAGCTAGCCACGTGTCACCCATCCATAGGACTAGAAAAACAAATGTACAACCAAATCTGATGACCCAGAATATGCCACGTGGAAAAAAATCATAGGTTTAGAGAAAACATAATATTATGAGAATATTCCCCTTTTTGGTGACTGTACCTGCATGCTGACTGGGAATCCCAGTCAACCCTGTCACAAAATTTTAGCTGTTTGGGAAATTGATCAGAATGCGATCTCTCCCTCATACGATATTGGTTTTTCGAACCGTTCACAGCGCCATAATCAGAACGATGATATCTACCCAGTCGCTTAGGTTTAATATAGTTTCGAGCACTTTCAATTTTGAGCAAAATTCATGATCTCTTGATCACACCTCCCCATTAGGAAGCTTTTGGACCCAAAAATCTCTCTGGATTACTGAATACGAATATGTGGAGACTGTGTCCTCACTCTTCCAGTGTTTATGCATTGAAATTTTCCTAATTTCATTAATTGGAGCTTTTCATAAAAAGACAATTTTTTCCTTGATTCTAATGACCATCTATTGCTGTCTTTGACACCGTCATGCTGCCCATTATCTGAATTTTCAGAACAACAATATAATTTTGTAGTAAACATCTTGTTTCTACATTGGTCAATAATCATAGGAAACTTGGAATATTTCGCACCTTGCACTCTGTCATTATGGCGATTTTTAGTTCCTTTTGCCTTGAACTTGTGTCGACTCTTGTCCAAGTTTCTTCGCCATTGTACTGTGCCTTTTGGAAACCAACAACAAACATTTATGAAACCTGTGCCTTCTTTGCCAAGCTACTTTTTCCTCTCTTTGAACTTTGCAACCTCTTGCACTGACACCTTGTTTTCAACACCGTTCAACACCAATGTTGATTGCTGCAACTGCTTGTCACCTTCTTTCAAAGATAACTTGTTTTCAATCTGAAACAAATAATTACATATATTAGAATTATTTTGAAAATTATGATTCAAAACATCTCTTATCATCAATGTCAAGTTTTGGCTTGCATTGACTAGCCTCTTCATTTTCCCTGCATTAACTAAAGAAGTGTCCAGTTTTTGGTTTCAATTTTGGATGAAGTTTCAAACAATGGTCTTCTTCATGGCAAGTTTTTGAATAGTTTTTGAAAAATAATTTTCCCTTCTCTTTCCTGATATTTGCATTCCTATTTTTCTTCCATTTACCTTTAAACTCATTTTCCTCATTCTAATCTATGTTTTTTTTCCCCTTGCCTCCAAGTGTGTGGCTTGTACACAAACTTCATATAGACTTGTAGGGTTAAACATGATGATAGAATGTCTTATGTAGCTATGTAAGCCTCCTATATACTTGAGCAAAGTATCTTGGCTCTGCAAATCTACCCCTAATAAGAGAGCTATTCTCCTAAATTCTTGGGTGTAAACTTGTACATTTTGTCCTTTCAATTGTTTAAAATTTTTCCAGTCCATTATGGCTTTTTGCATGTGAGCTAATGGATAAAATTGTTGTTTTATTGCAGAAATGAAATCAATCCACGATAGAATAATCTTACCATGCCTCTTGATCTCCTCCGTTGTCTTGGCTTCCCACCAAACAAGTGTTGCACCCTCCATTCTCAATGAAGCTAGTCGGATTTTCATACCATCATCATGAAAATTTTTGATTCTAAAGTAGACCTCCAATTGCCTAATCCAATTATCAAGCTTTTCTGCATTGACTTTACCATCAAACATTGACAATTCAAAATTAACATCAAGTTTTTGAAAAGGACTTTTACCAGTGTTCTTTGACTTGTGTGGCTGATGTACTGAAGATGAAGTAGAGGATGATGATGATAATGATGATGAGGGTGATGATGGTGACTTTCCACTGTCTCCATTTCCTCCTTTTCCCTTATTTGACTTATCTTCATCATTTTGACCTCCTAATGATCCCTGTCCTTTCTTGTGAAGTTTGGAACTTTATTCTTCTAGTTTCTCATTCCTTTATTGATAAAGGATTCTAACCATCTCATTCAAGTCAAGAAATGCTTTTATGTACACTCTTTCTTCCTCTTTGGGATCCACTTCTTCATGGATTTCTTCTTCCTCTGAAGGCATGCTTAATGCTGCTTCTCCTTCTTTAGGAGGTGAACTAGGTGGTGGAGAATGTGTAAATCTTTCCCTCCTTTGCTGTGGCTCACTTTGAGACCCTCTTGCTTCCACCAATTTTCCTTCTCCTCTCTTAAGCTTGAGCCTAGTAAGAATGTCAACACTTGCAAATAGTTAAAAAAATCTTTGCACACAAAAACACAAGAGATAAAACTCTAGCTCTGATACCAACCTGATTTGAAAGGAATATTTTATTTTTCTATGCTAAGTGTCTTTTTAGTTATAAAACATATACATATTTGTCTCCATTTGTTTGCTTAAGGATTGAGGAATTTAACCATGAAACATAGATGAAATTATGAGTTTTAAGAATGTAAATAAGCCTAAATAACACTGAACATCAGTGTATAATAGAGAAATAACATCACACAAAAGTTTTACATAGCAGGCATGATGAAGCAGTTCACCCCTCCTGGGCTACATTTGTTGGTATAGCTCCCAATGGCATGTCCATCTTTTCATTATGTTAAAAATTGCAAATGCATGTGTTTACAGGCCTCCAATGGCAGTTTCCTCTGCACCAATGGCTCCAAAATGCTCAAATTAGTCTAGGTGGACTCTTGTTTCACCCAAATTGTTCGAAAATTGACATCCCTAGCCATTTTCACAAGGATAGCTACAAAAATTCCACTAATTGTGGAGAGCTACAGTTAATTGGATTTAAAATAGCAGAAACACCAAAATTTAGTGGCGCTCCAAGAATCCCACCAACGCAAACCGTTTACATTTAAATTTTTGGTTAAGGGGCAGGGTGGCAACATGCCGACCCCCCTCAAACCCCATGGTCATGTAAAATTCAACATTTATAATGTGGAGCGGGCCCTGGATTAGATAGCGGGGTTCCGAAACCTGTTAGCATTTTCGACAGAAATTGCGTGCATGTGATGTATAACCACCGTCGAAGGTTACAGTTTGCGGAACCGTCCATTAACAAAATATTGCGGTTGAATATAATACATGTGACAATGTTTGGAGCCGTCGGAGTCATGATTATGGACCGTTAGAGGTAATGTTATTTGCCACAATTTATAAAACATGTGACCATACACGTCAGGGTCACCAGCGGGTTGGGACCGTCATCGATCCCTCCCTCCAACATTCATTTCATTACAACATAAAACATTGCAGAATGTTAATAGGGTAAGAATCACTTGATAGCAGAGTTGGTCGAAGTCTTTGTGGGCACGCCTGGAGGTCACGAGGTCAAACCCCCCATAACTAATCAAAATTTTGACCAGCCATACAAGGGACACGTGGCAGCCTCTGGGCTGGCCACGTGTCACCCATCCATAGGACCAGAAAAACAAGCGTACAACCAAATCCAACAACATAGAATATTACAAGTGGCGAAACCTCATAGGTTTAGATAAAATAGAATATTATGAGAATATTCCCCTTTTTGTTGACTGTACCTGCATGTTGAATGGGCATCCCACTCAACCCTGTCACAAAATTTTAGATGTTTAGGAAATCGATCAGAATGCGATATCTCCCTCATACAACATCGATTTTTGGAACCATTCATGGTGCTGGAATGAGAACGACGAGATCTACCCAGTCGCTCAGGTTCGGTATAGTTTCAAGAGCTTTCAATTTTGAGAAAAATTCATGATCTCCTAATCACACCTCCCCATTGGGAAGATTTTGGACCAAAAAGCTCTATGGATTACTGAATATGAAGATGAGGAGACTGTGTCCTTATTCTTCCAATATTTATCCATTGAAATTTTCCTAATTTCATTAATTGGAGCTTTTCATGAAAAGACAAATTTTTCCTTGATTCTGATGACCATCTATTGCAGTATTTGACACTGTCATGCTACACATTTTCTGAAATTTCAGAAAAGGAATCTAATTTCATAGTAAAAATCTTATTTCTACATTGGTCAATAATCATAGGAAACTTGGAATCTATCTCACCTTGCATTCTATCATTATGATGATTTTTAGTTGCTTTTGCCTTGAACTTGTGTCAACTCTTGGCCAAGTTTCTTCGCTATTGTACTGTGCCTTTTGGAAACCAGCAATAAACATTTATGAAACCTATGCCTTTTTTTCCAAGCTACTTTGTCCTCTATTTGACATTTGCAACCTCTTTCATTGACACCTTGTTTTCAACACCGTTCAACACCAATGCTGACTGCTGTAATTGCTTGTCACCTTCTTTCAAAGACAACCTATTTTCAATCTGAAACAACTCTGATTACATATATCAACATGTGTTTGAAAAGTATGATGAAAAACATCTCTTTGTTTTATCATCATTAATGCCAATTTTTGGCTTGCATTGACTAGCCTCTTCATTTTCCCTGCATTAACTAAAGAAGTGTCTAGTTTCTTACGATGAGCTCTCACAGTATACTCCTTACCATATTTGAATAAATGGCATTTGTTCTCATGGAAATGGAAGTTTTCTTTCTTGTCATACAAGTAAGGACTTCCCAACACCATACCTGTTATGTCAAGCACAACCACATCTAATTCAATTGTGTTAATGAAATGTGTAGTTATTGCAAATCACAATATGCACTTCTTTGAAACCTGTAAATTTGCATCCTTACAAATCCACCCAAGTGGATATGGTTTTAGATGTAGAATGGTATCAAGATTAAGTTTCTTGAACAAATCTTCAAATATTAAGTTTGCTTGTGACCCACTATCAAACAGTGTGTCAATCTTGGTATTTTTGGATATGACCCTCATATGAAACAATTGAATTCTATCTTCTTCATTTGGAGATTGTATGTGACAGTTTGATGTAATAGTATTGGGTTTAGTTTCAATATCTTTCCCCTTCATGTTCTTTAGTCCCGTAGATATAATTTTTTTTCATCTCCTGAATCTGACCCTAAGTCTTGTTCATCTATAGCAAAAAAATTTCCTTTCTCATTGGCTTTCAAGCTATCTGGTTTCAATTCTGGATGAAGTTTCCAACAATGGTCTTCATCATGGCTAGTTTTTGAATAGTTTTTGCAAAATAATTTTCCCTTCTCTTTCCTGATATTTTCATTCTTTTTTTTCTTCCATTAACCTTTAAAATGATTTTCCTCATTCTCATCTATGTTTTGTTTTCCCCTTGCCTTCAAGTGTGTGGCTTGTACACAAAATTCATCTAGACTTGTAAGGTTAAACATGAGTATAGTATGTATTAAGTAGCAATGTAAGACTCCTATATACTTGAGAAAAGTATCTTGGCTCTGCAAATCTACTCCTAATAAGAGAGCTCTTCTCCTAGATTCTTGGGTGTAAACTTGTACATTTTGTCCTTTCAATTGTTTAAATTTTTTCTAGTCCATTATGGATTTCTGCATGTGAGCCAATGGATAAAACTGTTTTTTTATTGCAGAAATGAAATCGGTCCATGGTAGAATAATCTTACCATGCTTCTTGATCTCCTCCTTTATCTTGGCTTCCCACCAAACAAGTGCTGCACCTTCCATTCTCAATGAAGCTACTTGGATTTTGGTATCATCATCATGAAAATTTTGGATTCTCAAATAGACCTCCAATTTCCTAATCCAATTATCAAGCTTTTTTGCATTGAATTCACCATCAAAAATTGGCAATTCAAACTTAACATCAAGTTTTATAAAAGGACTTTTACCAGTGTTCTTTGACTTGTGTGGCTAATGTACTGAAGACGAAGTAGATGATGATGATGATGATGATGAGGGTGATGATGGTGACTTTCCATTGTCTCCATTTCCTCCATTTCCCTTCTTTGACTTATCTTCATCATTTTGACCTCTTGATGATCCCTGTCCTTCCTTGTGAAGTTTGGACCTTACTTCTTCTAGTTTTTCATTCCTTTCTTGATAAAGGATTCTAACCATCTCAGTCAAGTCAAGAAATTCTTTTATGTATGCTCTTTCTTCCTCTTTGGGATCCACTTCTTCATGGGTTTATTCTTCCTCTGAAGGCATTCTTAATACTTCTTCTGCTTCTTTAGGAGGTGATCTAGGTGGTGGAGAATGTGGCAATCTTTCCCTCCTTTGCTGTGGCTCACTTTGAGACCTTCTTGCTTCCACCAATTTTCCTTCTCCTCTCTTAAGCTTGAGCCTAGTAAGCATGTGAACACTTGCAAATAGTTAAACAAATATTTGCACACGAAAACACCAGAGAATAAACTCTAGCTCTGATACCAACCTGATCTGAAAGGACTGTTTTAGTTTGCTGTGCTAAGTGTATTTTCAGTTATAAAACATGTACATATTTTTATCCATTTTTTTTCTTAAGGATTGAGGAATTTAACCATGAAACATAGATGAAATTATGAGTTTTAAGCATGTAAATAAGCCTAAATAACACTGACCAATGGCATGTCTATCTTTTCATTTAAATAAAAATTGAAAATACATGTGTTTACAAGCCTCCAATGGCTGTTTTCGATGCACCAATGGCTCAAGAATTCTCAAATTAGTCTAGATAGACTCTTGTTTCACCATAATTGGTCAAAAATTGACCTCCCTAGCCATTTTCCCAATGATAGCTACAAAACCTCCACTAATTGTGGAGAATTGCAGTTAACTGCAGTTAAAATAGCAAAAACACCGAAATTTAGTGGTGATCAGGAGATCATGTGTTATGCTAAAAAATGAAAGTGCTTGAAACAGGTATGAACCTGAGCGACCGGAAAGGTCTCGTCGTTGCGATTCCAGCACCGCAAACTTCAAAAAACTGATTTCGTATGAGGAAGATATCGCATTTGGTTCATTTTCCCAAATAGAAAAATTTTGTGGCTAGATGCTTAGTCAGCATGTAGGTACAATCATCATGCAGGTACAATAAGCAGGCATATTCTTGGAATATTCCATTTTTCTGCCAGTGAACAGGATGGCACCACGTGGCATGATGTGGTCTATTGATCTAATGGTACGTGGATGAGTTTCTGGTTGTTGGATGAGTTTTTGTTGGGCCGTCGGATGAGTGACACGTGGCAAACCTATAGGCCGCCACGTGTCCTCAGGAGGGAGTGTTAAAATTTATTTGGAGCCAATGAGAATCAACCACTTGACTTGCTGTTTGCCAAGCCCGCATGCTACTGTCCACGCTACCGTTAGTACTTAACATGTATAGGCCGCCATATTTATTTAAAAGAGTTAAAGGTTTATGGTTGGAGGGGGGACCACCAGCGGTCCCAACCTGTTGGCGGCCCCAATTCTGTAGTCGCATGGCAACTACCCACAACATCAAACATTAAACAATCGATGACAACAACTCTTAACCTCGGTGGTCAATGCAAGGCTTGGTCACATGGAACTTAACTCACAACGTTAACATTTAAATTGGTGGTTACATTAAACTTAAATCTAGTTTCGAGGGATAAGATCACATGGTGCAGTGATATTAAAACTGCAATGTGATGGTTTATAAGCCATAATCTTCGGCGGGGGGTAGCATGTTCACATGTCACGTTTAATTGACATTTATTCAACGTAAACTTCGCCGGAGTCTTAAATACTTGTCACATGACTTTGGCATGAAGGTTAAACAAAATAGTTTGTGGAACCATGCAAACTCTAGGTTCCAAGCTATATGCACGGGGTTTCAAACGGTTTAACAAATCGAAACTTTCGGGCTAGGGTCGACATGTCACATGTGCCTAAAACTTAAAATTTAAATGAAAATTGTTTTCAACTGGTAGGAAAGGTAGCGGTACCCTAAATTTATGGGTTTTATTAATTTTAACTGCAATTAAATTCCTGTCTCCACATCTAGGGGAGCTTTTCTAGCTATCATTGGGAAAAATGTATTGGGAGGTCAATTTTCGACCAATTTTGGTGAAACAAGAGTATACCTAGACTAATTTGAGCATTATGGAGCCATTGGTGCAGAGAAAACAACCATTAGAGGCCTATAAACACATGTATATTACAATTTTGAGCATAATGACAAAGAGGGACATGCCATTGGGAGTTGGACCAACAGATGTAGCCCAAGAGGGGTGAACTTCTTCATCATGCCTACTGTGTAAAACTTATGTGTGAATGTTTTTCTCTATTATGCATTGTTTTTTAGTGCTTTTAAGGCTTATTTACATGCTTAAAGTTCACTAACTCATCTATAATTCATGGTTAAAACTCTCATTCCTTAAGCAAACATATGGAGATAATTTGTACATGTTTATATTACTGAAAGTACACTTAACACAATGGAACTAATACACTCCTTTCAGATCAAGTTGGTATCAGAGCTAGAGTTTTATCTCTGGTTTTTTTATGTGCAAATATTTGTTAACTTTTTGCAAGCCTAGTTTTCATGCTTACTAGGCTCAAGCTTAAGAGAGGAGAAGACAAATTGGTGGAAGCAAGAGGTTCTCAAAGTGAGCCACAACAAAGGAGGGAAAGATTTCCACATTCTCCACCACCTAGTTCACCTCCAAGAGAAGCAAAAGCAACATCAAGCATGCCTCCAGGAGAAGAAGAAACCCATGAAGAGATGGATCCCAAAGAGGAAGAAAGAGTGTTCAGGAAAGCATTACTTGACATGACTAAAATGGTGAGAGTCCTTTATCAAGAAAGGAATGAAAGACTAGAAGGAGAAGGATCCAAAATTCAAAAAGAAGGTCAGGGATCATCAAGAGGTCACAACGATGAAGATAAATCAAAGAAGGGAAATGGAGGAAATAGAGGCAGTGGAAAGTCACCATCCGTACCCTCATCATCATCATCCTCTACTTCATCTTAAATACACCAGTCGCACAAGTCAAAGAACAATGGTAAAATTCCTTTTCTAAAACTTGATATTAATTTTGAATTGCCAATGTTTAATGGTGAAGTCAATGCAGAAAAGCTTAATAATTGGATTAGGCAATTGGAGGTTTATTTGAAAATTTAGAACCTTCATGATGATGACACCAAAATCCAACTAGCTTCATTGAGGATGGAAGGTGTAGCTCTTGTTTGGTGGGAAGCCAAGACAAAGGAGGAGATCAAAAAACATGGTAAGATTATTCTATCATGGTTTGATTTCATTACTGCAATAAAAAAATGGTTTTATCCATTAGCTCACATGAAAAAAACCATAATGGACTGGCAAAATTTTAAACAATTGAAAGTACAAAATGTACAAGTGTATCCTCAAGAATTTAGGAGAAGAGCTCTTTTATTAGGAGTATATTTGCAGAGCCAAAAAACTTTTATTAAGTATATAGGAGGTTTACATACCTACCTAAGACATACTATCCTCATGTTTAACCCTAAAAGCCTAGATGAAGTTTGTGTTCAAGCCACAAATTTAGAGGCAAGGGGAATTTTTTTTTATATGAGAATGGGGAAAATCAGTTTAAAGGTAATTGGAAGAAAAAGAGAAATGAAAATGTCAAAAAAGAGAAGGGAAAATTCTTCTGCAAATACTATTCTAAACTAGCCATGATGAGGACCATTGTTGGAAACTTCATCCACAGTTGAAACCAAAAAGTTTTAAAGCCAAAGAGAAAGCCATGGAGAAAGGAAAAACTGTTGCAATAGTTGAACAAGACCTAGGGTAAGATTTAGGAGATGAAACTAAAATCATAGCTATTGGACTAAAGAACATAAAGGGGAAAGAGATTGAAACTAAACCTAGTTTTAATATATCTAATTGTCACATAGAAGCTCCAAATGAAGAAAAGAGAATTGAACTGTTTCATGTGAGGGTCATTTCCAAACATACCAAGGTTGACACATTATTTGACAGTGGTTCACAAGCGAACTTAATATCTGAAGACTTGGTCGAGAAACTTAATCTTGAGACCATTCCACATCCAAAACCATATACACTTGGTTGGATTTGTAAGGATGCAAATTTACAGGTTTCAAAGAAGTGCATGTTGCGCTTTGCAATAACTACACATTTCATTGACACAATTGAATTAGATGTTGTTCCATTTGATATAATAGGTATGGTGTTGGGAACTCCTTAATTGTATGATAGGAAAGAGATATTCCATCTCCATGAGAAAAAATACCATTTATTCAAAGATGAAAAGGAGTATATTGTGAGAGTTCATCGCAAAAAACTAGACACTTTTTTAGTTAATGTGGGGTAGATGAAGAGGCTCGTCAATGCAAGCCAAAAATTGACATTGATGATGATTAAAAAAATATAAGTTTTAAATAATCCTTTTCAAACAAATGTTAATTTATGTAATGAGTTGTTTCAGTTTGAAAGCATGTTGTCTTTGAAATTAGAAGATGACAAGCAGTTGCAATAGTCGACATTGGTGTTGAACGGTGTTGAAAAAAAGTGTTAGTGCAGGAAGTTGCAAAGGTCCAAGAGAGGGAAAAGAAACTTGAAACATAAGGCACAGAATTTAGAAAATTTCCTTGCTAGTTTCAGAAAGGCATGGTACAATGGCAAAAAAACTTGGTCAGGAATCGACACAAGTTCAAGGTAAATTCAGCAAAAAATTGCCATAAGGACAGAATGCAAGGTGAGAGTAATTCCAAGTTTGCTTTGATTATATACCAATGTAGAAACAAGATGTTTACTACAAATTTAGGTTGATGTTCTACAAGTTCATTAAATGTGCAGCATGAAAATGTCAAAGTCAGAAATGGTTGGTCGATGGAATCAAGGAAAAATTTGTCGTTTCATGAAAAGCTCCATTTAATGAAATTAGGGAAATTTCTATGGTTAAATATTGGAAGAGTGGGGACATAGTCTCCTCATCTTCATGTTCAGTAATCCAGAGAGATTTTGGGGTCCAAAATCTTCCCAGTGGGGAGGTGTGATGAGAAGATCATGTGTTATGTTAAAAAATGAAAGTGCTCGAACAAGTTTGAACCTGAGCAACTAGAAAGGTCTCCATTGCGATTCTGACGCCATGAATGATTCAAAAAATCAATGTTGTATGAGGAAGATATCGCGTTTTGTTCATTTTCCCAAACAACAAAATTTTGTGACAGGATGCCCAGACAACATGCAGGGACATTCAGCAAGCATATTCCTAGAATATTCCATTTTTCTCCCAACCAACAAGATGGCACATGGCATGATGTGGGCCATTGATCTTATTGTACGGGGGTGAGTTTATGTCCGTTGGATGAATTTTTGTTGGGCCACTAGATGAGTGACATGTGGCAAGCCCAGTGGCTGCCACATGTCCTCAGGAGGGAGTGTTAAAATTTATTTGGAGCTGACGGGAATTGACCACCCGACCTGCTGTCTTCCAAGCCCGCGTGCTATCGTCCACGCTACCATTAGTGCTTAACATGTATAGGCTGCCATATTTATTTATAGAGTTAAAGGCTTATGGTTGGAGGGGGGGACCGCTAGCGGTCCCAACCCACTGGTGGCCCCAAGTCTGTGGTCACATAGCAACCACCCGCAGCATCAAACATTAAACAACCGATGGTAACAGCTCTTAACCCTAACAGTCAATGCAAGGATTGGTCACATGGAACTTAACCCGAAACGTTAACATTTGAACTAGCGGTTACATTAAACTTAACTCTGGTTTTGAGGGACGAGATCAATGGTGCAGTGATATTAAAAATGCAATGTGACAGTTTATAACCCATAACCTCCAGCGGTGGGTAGCGTGTTCACATGTCACGTTTAATTGGAATTTAATAGAATGGTTGTGTTCAACGTAAACTTCGGCGGAGTCTTAAATACTTGTCATATGAATTTGGAATGACGGTTAAACCAAAAATTTTGCGGAACTGTGCAGAATCCGACTTTTAAGCTATATGCGTGGGGTTTCAAATAGTTTAACAATTCGAAACTTTCAGGCTAGGATTGACATGTCACATGTGCCCGAACCTTAACATTTAAATGAAAAAGGTTTTCGACGGGCGGGAAAGGTAGTGGTACCCTAAATTTAGGTTTTTTTTATTAATTTTAACTACAGTTAAGTGCCTGTCTCCACATTTAATGGAGCTTTTATAGCTGTCATTGGGAAAAATGCATTGGGAGGTCAATTTTCGACCAATTTTGGTGAAACAAGAGTCTACCTAGACTAATTTGAGCATTCTGGAGCCATTGGTGCAGAGAAAAAAACCATTAGAGGCATATAAACACATTTAATTTACAATTTTGAGCATAATGACAAAGAGGGACATGCCATTGGGAGCTAGACTAGCAGATGTAGCCCAGGAGGGGTGAACTGATTCATCATGCATACTATGTAAAACTTATGTGTGAATGTTTTTCTTTGTTATGCACTATTGTTCAGTGTTTTTATGGCTTATTTACATGCTTGAAGTTCACTAATTCATCTATAATTAATGGTTAAAACTCTCATTCCTTAAGCAAAAATATGGAGAAAATTTTTACATGTTTATATTACTGAAATGAAACTTAGCACAATAGAACGAATACACTCCTTTCAGATCAAGTGGCACTCCCAAAATCCCAGCAATGCAAATTGTTTACATTTAAATTTTTGGTTAAGGGGTGGGGTGGCCACATGTCGACCCCCCTTAAACCCCGTGGTCATGCAAACTTAAACATTTAAAATGTGGATCAAAACCTAGATTAGATAATGGGGTTTTGAAACCCATTATCATTTTCGATGGAAACCGCGCGCATGTGATATATAACCACCGCTGAAGGTTACAGTTTTCAGAACCGTCTATTAACAAAATATTGCGGTTGAATATAATACATGTGACAATGTTTAGAGCTGTCAGAGTCACGGTTAAGGAACCGTTGGAGGTAATTTTATATGCCACAGTTTATAAAACATGTGACCATACACGTTGGGGCTGCTAGTGGTCCCCCCCTCCAACATTCATTTCATTATAACATAAAACATTGTGGAACACTAATAGAGTAAGAATAACTTGATAGTAGAGTTGGTCGAAGCCTTTACAGGCGCACCTGGAGGTCACGGGGTCGAACCCCCTGGACCCAACCAAAATTTTGATCAGCCGTACAAGGGACACATGGCAACCTCTGGGCTAGCCAAGTGTCACCCATCCATAGGACTAGAAAAAAAATGTACAACCAAATCCGATGACCCAGAATATGCCACATGGTGAAACCTCATAGGTTTAGAGAAAATGGAATATTCTAAGAATATTCCCCTTCTTGCTGACTGTACCTGCATGCTGACTGGGCATCCCAGTCAACCCTGTCACAAAATTTAGTTGTTAGGGAAATCGATCAGAACACGATATCTCCCTCATATGACAACGATTTTTCGAACCGTTCACAATGCCAGAATCAAAATGACAATATCTACCCAGTCACTCAGGTTTGGTATAGTTTCAAGAAATTTCAATTTTAAAGAAAAATTCATGATCTCCTAATCAGTTCTTGAGCATCTTCTTTTCTTGGTTTGGTGATAGATCCTTTGACAATATCCATGACCACATTTTGAATGAGATTCAGATACTTCCTTTTCTTCCATGCAAGATAGTTTGTAGCCCCAACCAATTTGTTACTTTGCTTGCAAAAATACATTTGTAAAGATTCAAATAAGTTCATACACTTAGTCGTTAATATGCTTCTTCCACTTGCTTCTTTCTTGAATTTGATGATGATATAGATGATCCTTAATGAAGATATATTTCTTCTTCAAGATGATGATGTGATATTTGTTATTGAAGTGCTTCTCTTAGATGTATATACTTCAAGATACCTTTCTTTGTAGATATTTCCAACTTGATGAGGGTCCTATGATGATTACTAGAGGAGTCAAAAATTTTGCTAGTGCATAATTCTTCTTCAATATAAGTTTTTATATTTTGGTGTAGATCTTGACTTCACTTTGATATCTTTCAATTTTCTTTGATGTATTTCTAGATATTTGATCCTTTTGTGTCTCTTGATAAGATTCCCTTCAGGCTTGACTTTGTAACCTTAGCTACCATGTTGAGAAATATAGGGCATCAAGTATTAGGTGATTTCTCTTCCTATGATAACTTCTTGTGATTGCTTTTTATTTTCTTAGATTAGGATATTCTCTTTCTTAGATTATTAGTGTTCTTCTTCATCAAAAAATTACCAATGCATAAACCATAAAGAGACAAGAGACATAGAATATAGGTTATCATCCAAGGCCAAACCCTAACAAATTATTCTTCTTTTAGAGACTTAAATTGAATAATACCAAGACCAAGACCCTTGACCTACTTTCCACTCCAAGACCAAGACACAAAGCTTCCTTGTTGAGGTCCTTATTCCTTGAGCCAACAATAATAAACCGTTTTGCTTCTTCCTTCTTCCTAACTACCCTTTAGAATTTTGGTCCCTTGGTTCAACACTATACTTCTTATCTCTATTAGATTCCCTAACACATGAGTTTGACCAAATTTGACACTTTTGTCTTCCTCGCTCTAGAGGGAGACTTCTTCTTGGTACTTCGGCTTGAGATATTTCTTGTTTTGCACCTAGAATCCTCTCACACTGTGATTGTGATATTTTTTCCTTCTTCCTGCAATCTTCAAGTTTGAAATATCACACATGTCGAGGTAATTTTACCCAAAAAAAGTCCCAAAACAAAGTTAAAGACCTCACTTCTCCTTCCCTTCTCCTTGTTGGTTATAAAGCTTCTTATTTGACCCCTTCACACTTCTTATTCTGGTTCTTCACTTGTCCAAAATATGTCTTTTGAATTTAGGTTGAGATACCTATTTAAAGTGGTTTGAGCTTGTAAGAAGCCTACTTGAAGAGGGTGAACCGACATGTCTCTTTGTGTAGATTATTTTCTCTACCTTGTAGTGGAATTAAATGAGAGGTCTTGTGCTTGTCTTGGAGGTCTTTCATACTTATTTAATGATTCATACAAATGTGTAACATGCCCAAGAAGGGTCCTTCATAGATGACATAGACTCAAATTGACTTTTAAAACTAGATGACAAATCCTAAAGGCTCACAATGGGAGCCATCACTGGAAATAAATTTTCTTTCTCATGAAACCCTTGAGACAAGAATTACAATAATAATTTTATTTTTCTTCTTTACATCAATTAAATAAAATCACAATTACACATGTCATTATGAAGACCAAACCTAGTTACACTTTTCAACACCCCCACAATGCAATTAAAAGAAAGAAAGGAAAATTCATACGGTTCATATGCTTTAATACCTCTAATTAACATAAGAAGGGATTGTACAAATATGCTAATGAAAAACATTATTATGTATCCAACAACAATATCATGACTTCCATATATTTGGCTATGCTTGATATTTTTCCTACAATATTTTTAAATAGGCATAGAAGGCCTTCATTTCATCCCCCTTTTTGTATTCATAATTTGTTTTCCAATGTGTGGTTTTTCCTATGGAACTTGATCAACTCTAGAAGTATGGATGTCACAAAGCCTCCTTAATTGTGATTTTCTTATTCCCTTCCAATTTTAACATTTTTGTAAGAAAATTGAGAGTCTCCATACACCTTATATTCATAACAATCCTTTTGAGGTATCAATAAAACTATGGTTAATTCATCACTAAGTGTTGTAGTTTGGAATTGGAAAAGTACATAATTTGAATGATGCAACTCAACCATCTTATGTAAGTAATTATGCATAGTGATATCAAAACAAAAAGACCCTCATATGTATGAAAATATAATCTCCAACCACTCTTTGCCACAACATCTCATCTATTAACATTTTTGTAAATATTCATCCCACTCATTAAAATTCATAAAAAAAAATTATATGTGATATGTACCATAGTGTTGCATACTCCTTACACTTCTTGTTCTCAATCATTTCAAATAAGACAGCCTAATTATTTAATAATTTTAATTTTTTTTTTTGTTATAAAAAATGGGTGATAAAATATTTGAGTGCATTAATAATTAAAAACCCTCAAAAATCATAAGAACACTTAGATTGTTCAAATTTATATTTCCAAAAAAATCCTTACTAAATTTCAAACAAAACCAAAAGAAAATTAAACCCCAAAAACAAAAATAAATAAATAAAATAATTAAAAATATATATGAAAGCTGCATTATGCTATTCAAAATGTCCACGTTTACAACCATGCACCTAAATGTCCATGCTTGCAATCTTGCAATACGACAGTGAATCCAACATCTAGAATCTGGAGGGAAGTGGCTTAAGTCTTTCAACGTCTAGAATGTGAAACACCCTTCCTATGCTAGTTTTGAATATAACCAACATTTTTTGTGAAATTTTATCCAGAAAATAGGATTACACAATCAGATCACACAATTTTTTTGCTCAAATCCTATGTAATTGCTATATGACAGCAAAAAATAAGTTGCTTCAGAGCAATCATTCCCTCCAACAACAAATATATGTGACATTTCATAGTCATATTTTATATTTCTCAGGGATTCTTCAATCAAATGGGTCATGAATACTTTCATTACACTGTGTGTTCTGTTATGCATGATTTCCATTTTAAATCTTTATTGTAGCTGTTTATTCCTATAGCACTCAAAGTATGGATGTTGTAGAGCTTCTTTAGCTGTTATTCTTTTATTCCCATTCACTTCTAACATTCTTTTAAGCAAATCTAAACCCTCCGAACACCCAACATTTTTAACAATTCTTGTGTAGCATGAAGAGAAAGGCTTTACTAGATTTAAAAATATAATGTCCAACTGCTCCTTTACATATTTCCCACGAAAAAGTGGCTGGCCGATCAACATTTATACAAATATGAATCCCATTGACCAAACGTCCACAAAAAAAAAATTGTATGAGTTGCAACCCATCAACAATTCGGGAGCTCTGTACCACAAAGTAACATACTCATGATATTTATTGTTCTGAATATCTCCATGCTCTGAATCTTTCATCATGACAACCATGCCAAAGTCTGCAATCTTGAGGGCAGTGGCTTCCTTGTTCATCAAAAAATTAGAGGGCTTAAGGCCCCTGTGTGCAACACCCTTGTTGTGACAATGAGCCACACGATTGCAGAGCTGCCATAGTAACCTTTTCACCACCCTTAATCTATGATGGCATCCAAACACCCATGAACCCCACTGGATATGTAGAAGATGGATGAATTTTTCCAATGTAAAATCTATATATTCCATTGCAATTTATACAAAAGGTAAGTCTCTATATTGATCACAACCTTCAATCTTTTCCCATGCAAAAATTCCCACCACATACTTACTTGGACTCAGGAATTTTAACAGAGCTCCTTCCCCTAATGTGACATTACAGTTGTTAGAAATTTTCATGGCCACTATCTTTCCTGTATCAATATTCTTGGCCTTTGAAACAACCCCATATGTTCCATGCCCTATATAATTCAAAATATTATAATTCTGACCCAAAACAATTGAACTGGAATTTAATGTTGACTAGCAATTGCACCATTTGAACTGGAATTTAATGCTGACTAGCAATTGCACCATATGTTGCAAAGGAAACACTGTAAAGCAATAACATAGAAAAGAAAACACATGGCAAAGTCCACACACATAGTGGTAGCCATTATTTTCCATGCTAATTTCTTAGTTGAAGTTACTACTTGTAACTTTTATGGTAAAGATGACTCTATCCACTCTCTATGACATTCAAACACATTAAACAATAAAAAAATACATATTATTTTTTTACACTCTAAAGATAAAATTCAATATTGCTGACTGAAAATTTGCAAAAGTAGATTATCTTTTCCATCAACATTGAAATTCTTGAAACAATAATTTGTAGGACTCAAAGAATTTATACAGTTTTTTGTGTTTAAGAAATTAGAGGAATCGACAACTTGACATCGATTATGATAGCTACCACTATAACGTCTAGTTGAGAGTTACACTAGTGTCTACCCATAGGGCACACGTTCATTAACAATTTTACGCACTGTGGGAAGATAGATGCATTTATATGTGTTCTAATATCCACCTTATTTTATACAAAAACAACTCTTTTTCTCATCAGTGCCCAACCGTTTTCATGAATGATGCAGATAAAGATTCTCTTGCAATTGGTGCTAGAGCTGATAGACTATTTCTCCTTGTCTATTTAGGTAAGGGTAACCTGTCTGTTCAAGAATCATCTCCATAATATATAATTCTTGATGTATTATTTTTTGATGAAATATAAGATGCATTTTCCAAAAAAGAAAGAAAGGCACACTTAAAATTAACATGCCTAATAGAAATCTTCCATGTGTACCATGACCTTTAAGTTTTCAGCCATACTGTGCCAATTCTGGTATTGAACAATAGAGTTTTTCATTTGGATTACAAGTCACAACACACTGGAATTAGAGCTCTCATTGAAATCCATATGCAAAACATGATGACAAATATTTCAACAGGGTACTCTACAACCCCCATTAATGAAGAAGAATAAATACCAGAATAAATTCTACAGATTACATTGAAGTCTTGACCATGCACCCATGGGGTACATATCTCTTTTATTATTACTTGGTAGAACTCTGGACTAGGCCCTTACCTGAGCAAAGAAGCCCGATTCCAGTGAAATCAAAGAAGCCCAATTCCAGTGAATTTTGAAATCCTCAGAAACCTTATTTAATAGACTTCCTGAGCACTATGCTGCATATTCAAATGGGCTTAAAATTTCTATGAGCAAAGGAAATAAATTTAGAAATTATAGAAAAGGCAACTTTGAAACCTTAATGGCCCTATGCTTCTTCATCGTTTTGTCTTGACTGCCAATTTAGGGTATCTTCAAAGTGATTTTTGAAATCAGTAGACAGGCAGTTCTGAAAAAAGGAAAATGCCAAAAGACAGAAATCAACCTCCACCCTCCACTGAAGAATATGATGACCTTCAGGCTAGACGTTGTTGATGAGTTGGCTATTAGAAAATAAATAGGTTAAACACACAATCGTCTGGTGAGGAACTCGAAACTTTAATGTTTTTAAAGACAAACCTAGAAACTCAGAACTTCACTGTTTTTAACGACAAACCTTTGGGATAAGAATAACAAATGCCATATCACAATGGATCCAATCAACTCTTTATTGACAAAAATGAAAAATATTTGGTTCTCCAAAAATAAAACAAAAATATAGATATGTTTAGGATATATCATCCGATTTGTGTGCACATGGGCTGGTAGTTAGAAAGAAGAAAGAAGAATTGGCCAAAGCTATGAGGTATCAATCAGTCGTCCCTAAAATTTTGAGAGATTGGTATTATCCTATTTGACCAGCTCTGGTCTGCAGGTCAGCCCTTGGAGTTATCACGATCTCTGAAATTTCAAAATGGTAAATGCCTAGGCTTCCTGCGGGGGAATGGGCATGGTGGTAGGGTTTCCGGAAGCAAGTGAAATCCCAATGTGTCAGTAATGACCAATCTCTTGTTCATGTCAATTCATCACTGACCGAAGGTTCCATCTTGCTGGGAGAGGGGCACAGGTTCCATCTGGGTAGACTAGAGAGGGATGGAGCAGGGATGTCAGGTGATGTTGGAAGTTAGCAGATGCACAATCAAGATTCACTTGGCAGTTTTGGAAGATAGGCAAGCTAATGGAGATATTGGCCTAAAGGTATGCCTGTGGCCTTGTAATTTGAAATGTATAATTTAAATATCCATTGAAACAAAATAGTAACCTTCAACAATAACATCAGATATGGAGTAAACAATCCAATTACGAAAACATGATTTTTACCTGTAAATTTTTTTACAAAATCTCACATTTGGAATGTATTTCCCATTTGATGCAAGGGGAAAGAAAATTACAATTTACCCTCAAATGCATGAAGCTTACATGAGCATGGAAAGCAAGAAAATGTTTTTATATCAAGCTAAAGTTACAAACTGTTTGATAGGAGGAATCTTTCAAGATCTGCGTATCTATGAAACCAGTAACATATATAGAACATCAAAAAAATCCCATGGCAAAGAAAATAATTTTAAGGAAAACTGATCTTTGAAATTGATTAAGAAATGCTCCACAAATATTTTACATAAACAAGATTCATCAACAATTGACATCATTCGGGTCATACATAAACTTGGATTGACTGTATGATACAATCCCTTTTACTTGAAATTAACATTGCATCATGAAACTTCATCAAAGACACAATAATGACTGCTAACCGCAGCTCAACATTGGCTAGCCAGTGCTGAAATAAGGGATAAAATGAAAGAATAAATCCATAAGTGGCCTGGCCACTTTGGGATCTTCGGCAAAATCAATTAACTAGAAAGATAAAAAAAGATAAATCACAGAAGTTATCATTTCCTGTTCAATATCATTACTTTGCAGTAAAATATCTCTAAGGTAACACAGAGTACATGATAGAAAGATCTAAGATGTTTTGAAATTTAGCTCATAAATGAAAAACCCTATCGGATTGTTGAAACACTGGGAACATCAATAGGGAACTGATCAATGCTTTGGATCCATGGGTTCTTCTCACAACTTGGATTGATAGTCCTTAGAGCCCTCCAAACAACATTATTGCACTTGAATCCGGACCCAAAGGCAATTTTCCAGGTCCTGACTCCCTTTCTGATCCTTCCCTTCGCCTCGCTATAAGCAAGATCGTACCACAATGATCTGCTAGATGTATTCCCAAACCGATAGAGTACATCCTCGATGGCTCCACGTGCCATTACGAAAGCTGCAAATTCTTCTCCAACTCGTCCAAGACAGCCCTCCCTCCAACATGTATACAGAAATGCTCAAATGCAAGCTTGAAATCAGGAATGTACAGCTTGATCTTCATCTGCAGGTGTTTTCTTCCTACCAAAGTTGCGAAGAAGAGAAGCTGGTTTGACATCGGAAGAACCAGAGGACCTAAAGTTGTTATGTTAGTCTTCAAAGCATCACCTGCAACAGCCATGAGTTATTTAGAAAGGGAAACTCCCATCTTCCCTGCTTCATCCTCCTCTTGGAAAACACACTGGAAACACTTGTCATCTGCTCCCTTGTGAGGCTTGATGGTGTGCACGAGCTCATATTTTTCCCACTTTGATATTGACTACACTTTTGCAGTCGAGTGTTCCCTCTTGTATTTGGGTCGCCAAGGTTCCATTGGGCATCATCTCCATGACCACGAAAGTCATACTAGGACTATTGCAATAACCCAACACTCGAACTAGGTTTTGGTGTTGCGTCATGGCTAATACCCACATTTCAGCGATAATATTACCTTGGAATGAATCCACGCTTGAATCACCTTTGAATCTCTTAATAGCACCCTCTTTTCCATCTGGAAGGTAGCCTGCATAGACTGTTGCTATTCTCCCAGAACCAATTATATTCTTTGGACTGAATCTTCCAGTTGCCTTAGAGAGATCGGCTGTGGTCATCGATTTTATTGGGTTGGCCTTTTGTGCAATTCTAGCAGAAGTATTAGGATTTCCCTTATTCGACTTGGATCGGGTACGGATAGCATAGAATAATAGTGATGCTATGATGACGATGCCAAAAGCTAGGGCAGAGAAGATGATGGATAATTTCTTGCCTTTGCTAAGTCCTGAGGATGAGAAAGGGCCCGAAGCTGGTGTAGGGCAAGGTATAGCGAGGATCAGCCCGCATAAACCTATGTTTACAAGAAAAGAAGTGGTTGTAAGATTTCAGAAGACACCCTTTCCTGGAATTGGGCTGGACAGAGTGTTGTAGGACACATTCAACGAGCGAAGAGTAGCCATGTCCCCGAGGTAAGGTGGAATCGAACTAGAGAACTCATTGTCAGAAAGATCCAAATTGGTAAGAATGACCATGGATTGAAGCCATAGGGGAAGTTGTCCCTCAAATCGGTTGCTCGAAAGGTTGAGATGCAGAACCTCCATGTAGCTTCCCATACTGCTGGGAATCTCACCACTCAGAAGATTCCCTACAAATTCTATGTTGGTAACAAGCATCATGCCTCCGATCTCGACGATAATTCTGCCTGTAAGCATATTATTCACCATAGAAAACGATTGAACTATATGCCTTAAATTCGCAACACCAGGAGGTATGTTACCTTTAAGCTGATTGTAGCTGAGATTCAAGTCCTATAGACCAGGGAAGTTGGAGAGGTTGTCTGGTATTGTATCACTCAGCTAATTGTGGTCGAGATATAGGCTAGCAAGCTGAGTAAACCCACAAATAAATAACTATTAGATTTGCCTTCAGAAACGCAATTTTGAATTAAACCCATAAAGAAATAACTACTGAGTATAAAGGCAGCGAAGGTTGAATCCACAGGCACGGGCGGCCATAGCCTCATGGAGTCACAGAGCGCGGCATGGAGATACGACATGCCGTTTAGTTCATCAAAATGGAAGACGACTCATTAAGAGAAAGAGAAAGACTTAGTAACTATTTTTGTAACTGATTATTTAATCATAAGGTAGAGATTATTTGAATCGTCTAACATTAAAATCAAGGTTGCACAATGATACACATAGCAATTTAGGAAATTTGTTTTCAAATATGTACGCTTTACAACGTAAATATAGCAAAGAGGAGAACCTATAACATCCAAAGAAATCGTTGATTATCGAATGAGGTTGGCATGAAAAATGTTGGTGAGCGTTTTATAATGTTTTTTATGCTATTTTTAACCGTCCAAAGCTGATTGCTGGTTCTGCCATTTTAACTATGCATCTCGTAGTTCGTTCTTTTTACTCAGACACAATTTCTATAATAAGAAAATAAAACTCTTAAAAATAAGTTTGTAATTACGCTGTAAGGCATTATTATTTGAAAACAACTCCCCTAGCTGCTTTCCTGTCATAATGTGAATCATTGGATATTTTGTTAGACGATTAGCTTATTATAACCCGTTGATTTGAATGGTCATGGTTACAATCTGTAACTGTCCTGTACCCGTCCTTCCTTACTGTCCAAGTGTTAAGTCGGGAGGCACCCCAGTATCGAGTCTCGGCAGGGCACTCCAGCAGCCAAAGTGGAGCCAGGTCGTGGGATTAAAGAAAGAAGTGGTGCAGTTTATCACGGCGCTCAGGAATTTGCACGTCAATCACGAGGAGGAAGAAGAGGAAGACGACGAGGCTTTTCGGCCATCGACTTCTGGCATGATTTTTGCCAAATGGTTTATGATTCTGCAGGATAGCAATGAAAGAAAGGAAGCAAAGCCGGAGACCAGCTCTGTCCGGTTGAACACCGAAACCGCCGAAGAAGCTTTGTTGGGGGATTCGAACGCAGAACCTACTGTTCCTCCACCGAATGCCTTGCTGTTAGTGTGATGCAGATCTGCCCCATCTCTTAACACAAATTTAGACATTGCCGGTCGAAAAGCCGAGGATTGTAGTCTAAGCAATGCCAAGAAGAAATCTTCGTCAAATGCCGTAGTCTTGATGTGGTGCGACACAGACTTTTCGAAGCTTTCTCTGGATCTTTCGAAGGAAACGTGGGTCAGTAAATGGGATTTCATGCACCAGAAATTCATGAGGAGTGCGAGTCTCAAAGGATGAAATTTCAATACTGAATTTCACGGCTAGCTTGGTGTGAATAGCTGTGAATGGTTTTCGGCATGGAAATATTTTTTTCCCCTTTTAAAGAATATTTTTAAATTATTGTATTCAAATTTGGATTCTACCCTAATAACAAAATTCAAGCGTATGTACTGTATCCAAGTTTTATGTTTTTGAGAGAATGAATGTTTACAGTACATCATTCGTATCTTTTGAGTGTTTTGCGACAGAACAGATTTATGTGCCATTGGTAATGGCCGTTCTATGCAGAATTTCTCGGCATATGTACCGGAGAAAGATAAATTCCGTTCAATATTTCTCGGCACAGATGTAACTAAGAGAATAGATGGTTAATGTAACGCTTCCGATGGTTATGTTTTCATTGTCGACTGCACTATTCGCATGCCGAGAGGTGTTCGGCAACATTTCTTATTTTTGTGCTTTATTAAATTTCTGTCGTTTTCTTGCACCTCGTTCAGCGAATCAAGTATAAAAAACAAACTTTTAATGTTTTGAAAACTAGCGTGTCGTGGTAGAATTTTTTGCAAGTTATTGAAACGTTTTAGAGGTGAGACTGCGATTTTGAAATAGTGTCGATATATTTTTTTAATTTAACTTCAAAGTCAAGGAAATCTTGAATTTGCATTTTTAGGGGAATACATTCTCTCAAATTATCAAAAGAAAGAAGATTTAAAAAAAAAAATTATTCGTAAAATTATAAATTGAAAATTACATTAAATAAGTTTATAATATATATTTTTTATATTGATAAAATTCTCATGAATATAATTTTAAATATTTCAAAATCTTGTATAAATAGTTTTTAAATACTTTTATTTATTTTAAAAAATTGATTCTCCAACTTTAGCTTTTTCCTTTTCAAAGCTGGTATCTTACAATCATAATATAATGTAGAAACTAGACATTCCACTCCACTCCACTTTATGAACCGTAATGTTAAGATACAAGTTTTAAAACAATTATTTTCTCTTCCCGTTTATAAGACATTATGAACATTCATCAAATTCAATGGGTTGCATCAATTGCAATTTAATTTTTTAATGTTTTAAATAAATTTATATTTTAATAATTAATTTATATTTTATTTTTTAATTTAACATGATTTTTTATATTATTAAGTTTTTTTATTTATTAAAAGTAATTTTCCCTTTCTGTTTATAAGACATTATGAACATTGATCAGATTTACTGTGTACATATATTAACAATTGCAATTTATTTTTTTAATGTTTTAAATATTTTTATATTTTTTAATTTAAAATGATTTGTTTTTATATTATTAAAAAAGATATTTCTCAAAAATAATAATGTTTTTTTTAATTGTATATAAAAAATACAAATTTATTATTTGTAATATTTAATATAAATCTACTAAACAATTATCCACCAATTAACTACTATATTGATTTAATATGGAAAACTCATAGTTAGTTTAGGCATAGGAGAGGAGAACAATTAAGAATGGAAGGTTGGGCATCATCAACATTGTGAATGAGTGCCAATGGACTTGTGAAAGCCAGACAATTCTATGCAAGACAACTTGTTGCTTTCATTCAAGACTTGAGCCAACATTGCTTTTACCATCTAATAAACCTTGATAATATGGAATAGCTTTGTTTCATGACTCCTTGAAAAAAAATATCTTGAACCAACCCTTCTACTTCTTTATGAATTTTTTCTCTGGTCATCTCCTTCCTCTTTTCCTTAACTCTTCCATCCAATTCTTCCAACTCAACCTTAGTAGACTTAAGGAGTTTGGAGTAGAAGAACTCTTCTAGTGCCAAGGCTTCCCTTTGAGCTTTGGTTGCATAATTTGAATGCCCTTAAACACAATTCTTCCCAAAAGAGGTCATGTACCTCTTGCTTTGGCCTCCCTCTTGCTTTGGCCTCCTCCACTACTTTTTTAATTCTACTTAATAATTATGCCTTCATCTGGACATTAGTGTTGAGAGATTAAAGGGATTCAATTTAGAAGGCCAAGTTTGCATAGGTTATTTGTTCTATTGTCTAGTGTGGAAAAATAGTTGTTCTACATGGGAGCCTCAAATACAATGCCTTGAGATTCCTAGCCAATATCCAATTAAAGCTCTTGAGCTAGTTGGCTACCAATCACACCTATAGACCACTTAGAAACTAGAAAGCTTAGACTAAGTAGAGAAGTTTACCATGCTTTAGAGTATACTCAAGGGAATTGGAATGATCATTGGTTTTATTCCTTGAAACCTTTGCTAAACCTCTAGTGTTGTCCTAATCTCTCCCATAATTCTTCATCATTCGTATAAAAAGGTTAATTCACCTAACACCTCTCCAAAATACCACCTTCACCCACAACCTCCTCATCCTTATCTCTTGATACCCACAACCTCCTCATCCTTATCTCTTGATATGCCGACATTTTTTTGTAGACGATTTTGGGCAAGATCATACTCAATTTAAACTAATGTGTACCCCAAATAATTATTTTGCTCAATTCCACTAACTATAAGATTAATGAGCCATAAAATATACTCAATTTGAACTAATGTGTATTCCAAATAATTATTTCTCTCAATTCCACTAACTATAAGATTAATGAGCCATAAAATATTGCATAGATTAACAAATAACTTTTTCTACATTTCAGTCCTAAGTATCATCACCCTATTCAAAAAAAATCTCAACAATCAATTTAAATGTATATTAATATTTCCCTTTATTTCCATTTAGTAGAAAACTAGGTTTAATAAAAATGTCTTCTGTAGCAGATAAAAAAGACAATGAAATGCTAAATATGTATGTTGGTTTCTACACTTATCTTACCACAAAAATACAATGGCGGATGATAAAATCATTATGCTCAATTAATTTGTAATTGATGATTCAAAGCTCAACTTTATGCAGCAATATTGGTTTTGTTTGGATTTATTGGGTATTTCAAGTCTGTATTTGCAATCGTACAGTTATTAAAAGTTGTTGTTTTTTTTCTTAATTTCCATTTAGTAGAAAACTGGGTTTAATAAAATATGTCTTCTGCAACAAATAAGAAGTATGTTGGTTTCTATACTTATTTTACTACTATAAAAAATATGTTTGTTTCTATACTTATCTTACCACGAAAACTTATTTAAAATACAGTAAATAAAAACAATTTTGTGTGTCAAGATGCTTCCAAAATTTATGACTTACGGCGTTTCCTTTGCAACATCTGGTACAATTGCTAGTCTATTTATCTTTGAATGTATTGAAAATGGAATAATCTTAACTCCTTGAATATTTTATTTAATCATTATTATATATAATATATTTCATATATTTATAATTATATTGATAATTTCAATTACAATATTGATAATTTTAGTCACATTAAGTGTTGTTAATTCTTAAATTTAGTCACATTAAGTGGTAGTTAGTTCTTAAATTAATTGATATGGACTACAAGTGATATACTATACTAAAGATTTGGTAAGTGATAGTAAAAATTTAATAAGTGTTGTTGTTTTATGTTTTTTTAATAAATAAAATGAAATTTAAAAATATTTTTTAGTAATAATTTTTTTTTATTAAATATAAATTTGAAATTTATTATTTATTTAAGTAATTTTAAATTAATATAAAAATTAACATAATTTTCAAAAATAATTCATTTCAATCAAACCTTTGCATCTCAATTAACTAATATTAACTATGAGTAGTATAGTAAAGATTTCTAAGTAGTATTAAAGATATAACTAGTATAGTAAATATTTTATAAGTAGTATTAAAGATTTAAAAAGTGTTATTTATTTATTTATTTTTTAAATAAAATGTAATTTAGAAATATAAGTTTTATAATAAAAATATGTTTATTAAATATAAATTTGAAATGTATTACTTATTTAAATTATTTTAGACTGTTCAAGAGTAATATAGCTTTTAAAAATAGCTTTTCATGTTATATTTAAAATGACAAAATTATTTGTTGATAATCTGTTTGTTGATACTAAATAGTGGTTATATATATAATTTTAAATTTATAAAATATTTTTATATTAAAATAAATTAAAAATACAAATTTTGGTAAGAAATATTTAAATTTATTAGTATTAATTTAATTTTAAATTTATTTTAAACTTTTAAAGTGCTAAACTAATATTAAAAAATGAATGTTTCTTAGTGGGATGATTTGACAATGGACAAAGTGGTAGATGAACAGTCCTTGGGATTGATGGTGGTTCCATGCAAATAATTACTCCCCTTCCTAGGTATACAATACTACAATTACTGCGGATCTTGGGAGGTTTTGCTCGGGATAAACAACGAGTTGGGTGCGAAGGCATTTTTGTAAGGCATGGTCAGAAATGAGTGTGTGTAGGCAGGGCGTCTGGTTCATTTTTCATGGTGACTCCCCAGGATTATGTCCTTGGCTGAGATACATTGCGTGCTCTCTCGATTATCTTGAGCGGTTAGGGGTGATTTGTTTGCTATGCCCCTAGGACTCGACGTTGCTAAGGGCTGAAGAACTGAGTCGCTACCAAGCTTTGGTTGCACGGTGGCTTGGGGACTCAGAAGGCGGGGCGATGAGCCTTATTGTTTTTATCTGGGAAAAGGAGAAGCAATATTCAAGTTTCTCAGTAAGGTCGCTTTTTGTGTCTGTGGCTCCTCTAGAGGAAATTAGATTTCATGAATGTAGCCTTGCATGGTTGCATTTTTACGTCACTCAGGGAAACAAGGTCATTAGGGAATCTAAAGGGTGGTTTGGGTACACCTTGCGATCGATTATGCTTGGAGGGGTCTTGGCGGAAGAGGTGAAGCTAAGCTGAAGTGCTTCCTAGTGTGGGCCGTGGGGGGGGGGGGGGTGTGTGGGGTGGGGGAATCAAACACATGGGATGGTGGGTGGTGTACGAGAATTGGAGTGGAGGCCTTCCAGTTTTGCATCTTGGTCTGCCTCATCCCATGCCTATCTGATAGTGTTTGAAAGGCGAATGGTGCAGTCGAAACGAAGCCTATTTGGAGCTATGAAGTGGCAAGAACGCTATAGAGTGACTATGGGAGCATGTTGCAAAAGAGAGGAAGGCCAATTCGTTTGGCGAGCGACATGCACAACTAAATTCAGTTGGAGGGAGACATTGAGTCAGGTGCTTCACCCTCCTGGGTGGCGAATCTCCACCACACGTATTATTATTTGGTTCTATAAGGATTTACACTTCACGAGACACTAGGAGACTGAGGAAACTGAGACGGTCTCCCCAGTCTAGTCTCAAGGACAAGTAGAATGCCATGCTTCCCTTGACTCCTTTGTTGCTCAACTTCGTCAACTTCAAATGAACATGGACATCTTCCGCAACCACATATTTGAAGACATAAACAATACCATGGCATACTTCTAGGACATCCAGTTAAGTCAAAATGAGATTCTAGAGCAGTTAGAGATTGTCAGACGTCAACAACACCGTATGATCGACCACCTTCGTAGCCTGGAAGTGAGGGTAGAGGACTGTTGGCTCGAGGGGTCCTGACCTAGGTTTGGTAAGCAAGGTTTGCTAACAAACCCCTATACTACTGGCCCTTTCGGTAGTAACCTACTTTCGCATGTCAAAGTCTCACTCGAAGTAGTATGGGTGGGTGCTGGAACCAGGTTTCTGCACCCTGAGAAAGGATGGGTAAAGCAAGTAGAGCAGTGTTAGATCCTGTAATCCCCGATTACCTTATTCTACGCATAGTTAATTAAGTCTCTATTCGCATCCATGTGCACTAGATCTATATTTATATGCTTGTTATATCAACAACACAACAATACATAAACAGAATATAACAGATCTAGATCCAAGAACACAGTACAAATATCTTTCATAGCTTAAGATAGAAAAAGCACAATACAACAATTACCAGTAATTCATATAACGGTACTCATAGATTTCGTTCTCTAACAATATTTCACATTCATTCATTCATTAATTCTTCCTTACAATTACAATTCCCTTCCCAACCTGTGCACATAGCAGCAGGGTCTGCACACAGCTGGACTAGGATCTCCATGCACACAGCCATTAGGAGTCCGTTCCCCAAAACCCAAAAAGATAACTTAAACCACAATTCACATCAATAGCTCATCATTTATTATCCTTTACAATACAAAGTGCATCTCTATTTATAACAATATAGCCTTGACTTTCCTATGGTTCGCAACCCATGGTTTTCGGACCCCTAGTTTACCCTTTGACCCATTACAATGCGTTCGAGTCTTTGAACCACCCAAAAACCCCTCCAATATAATCAAAAATATAAAAAATGGACCAGTTTTGAATCTTGTTAGGAGACCCCATTCCAATAGTCCCCTAAAAAAATCTTGTGACTCGTCCCGAGTCACTGCAGTGGTGCGGCTTCAATTTGCACGTGCAAGGTAGCCAAAGTGTGGAGGAGTGGTGGGAGAACTTCCTTACTCTAGGACATAGCTCATTGCGCAATCTTGACTAGTGTCAGGGAGGCAAGGCCATTTGGAGCTGTGATAACCTGTTCTAACAGCTGGTGGAGGCCCGCAATGGCAGACTGAGCATCTTCGACGAGCTGGAGTGCGGTATCGCCCATGGTTTCAACTGTTTGCGAATGACATGCTTGTTGTGGCGAAGGTTCTCAATCCTGTCCAAGATGGCTAGACGCTGCGAGGAGACAGTGGAGGGTGAGGAGGCTCTGACTTGGTCCAGAGCAGCTTCCGCCTGCTATAATTCCGTTTGGATATGCTGAAGTGTGGAATGGTGCTGGATGGTCGTCCATCGTTGGGTAGCTGCTTCAACCAGTTGTGCACCCTACGTCATTTGCTCATGAATAATCTGCGTCGCCTCTGTGACCACTACAATCCACTGGTTCCATACTTCCTGAGGCATGTCATATTGCTGTCGCCTAGCTTGGTCACGGTGGCGAACTTCACGCAACACTCTAGTGTGCAGTCCTTGTAGCTCTGTGCAAGATAGCTACATTAAATCCATTTGGATGTCCCCCGTAGTTGGATCAGGAGCATTGACGAGGGCAGTTCGAGGGAGGGAACACACATTTATTTGGCTAGGCAGTGTTCTGCAGTTACAGAGAAGTCGCAGCATGTCCTTGTATTGCAGCATTCTATCTGTGCGTGGTTCATAGAAAATCCTTTCTGTCGGGAGCTAGTGCTCACCCCTGTGGCTGCACTCAGCATTCCCAGGCTCTCTGGTTGGGTCCATCCTAGCAACATGGAAGCGGGTGACCCAGAGAATGTTACTGAGCGTAAAAAACCAGTACGCAGATAGCAGGATCATGTTGTAGTGTGAATAAATATCTTGGTGTGTAATTATCCAACCATCCGCACATTTTTCGGAGCTATTTAATGGTGGAGTAGCCCATTCGTGAGACTGACCATCGATCAGGTAGATCAATCTTACCATAAATGGCTGCATTGATGACCTGTCACCGATTGTGCGTACTTGTAAGATCCTTTTTTATTAAATTGGGATGTGCTGACGGTCTTCCTGCATGCCTGAGGTCGTTTCCACGGAATGTCAGACCGCAAATGACACCTGCATGTCATTTGCGTACCCTAAATGAAGGTCGATGCGAGGTGTGTCTGCAAGTTCACCATCAGTCTTTTCCAGCCATGTGCTTCGCCCTTGGTTGGAACATCCTTGCACCAAAGGGATGCGTCACGTGTCCTCGTGCCATTTATTACTTGAGGCATCTGCCAATTCTTCAAATGACCTGTGGGTTCGGGCAGGTCCGTAACCCGATGCATGCCTAGGTCAGTAGTACCCCGGCAAGCCTGTTTGTGCAAGGTTTGATTGCACCCTTGAGTGTTGTATGTCAGCAAGTGTCCGCATAGGTGTGCTGACCTCAGAGTCCATCTGGAAACTGGGGTCCCTATGCATAGGATCACCCTTCTCCAATACTTCTCTTGAGTGAAGAATACTGGTCCTTGTGTAGGTGCTTCGCGCAATGTTAGTGATAGTGCTCCTAACCTGCGTTCTATGTGAATCTTAGGTTTAACCATCACCTGAATATGATATGCGTCCTCCTGGCAGAGCAGGTTCCTTTCTATGGTAGAGATGCGCTGAAAATTCCTGACGGTCTGAAGACATCGGAGCACTGAAACTTCATGCAATCGGCCTTGCCAATTTTCCATCTCCTCATCAGAGTCAGAAAAACATTCACTGTCCTTTTCCCAGCAGAGCATTCCTTCATTCATGGGGTTAACCCGATCTTCATCCTACGCAGTTAATTTATAAGTGCGATCTAATTCCTCCTCCTCATAGGCTGGCTCTGTATATCGCACACCTTCTGCTGGATCTAATGGTACTATGACACGCATACCTTTGCTTTCAAACACCATGCTATGTTTCTTGAGATTGATGACATCCCCCATGTCAATTTCCCAGTCTAGTCCAAGGAGCATAGGGTAGGGATCCGCATCTTCCACAATTTCTATGACTTCAAAGTCAAATAGGACCCTTACCCCTGCGATGTCAACCATGACTTTTGGTAACCTCCCTAGAGGGATGATTTTTTATTGATTGGCCATTCGTAGCTGGATGGTGGACCATTCTAATTTAGGTTCTCCCATTCGTTTCCATGTCTTCTTTGGTAATACATTTGAATCTAACCCCAGATCTAAGATAACCTAATCCATCTCGTAGTCACAAATATGCACAGTCAACCGCATCTATCTTTCGGTACCCTTCTTATAGTTGTATATTTTGTGTACATCCTTGGTTTCAGGGATTAGATTGGTCCAAACTGCGTAGGTATTTAGTAGTGCTTGGAGATTACCTACAGCCTGTGGATTTCGCAGCAACTTCAAACATGCCTTTAACAAGGGCTCAACCCCTTCCTCTATCTGAGGTTGCGTTGGCGGCTGCGTAGGGAATTTCAGTGGTGTTTTTTCTTTTAAAGGCACTCCTTCTCGGGAGGCAAGCTCCTCTTTTTCTCCCTAGGTGACCAGCTCGCTGTGTAACATGAATTTTACACAGGGATCCGCCTTTCTTAGCTCAGATTTAACTCTTTGTACATTCTGCGTAGGGGTGGGCTACTTTTCCTGCATATTGGCTATTAAAATTAGGTAGTCCTCTACCTCATAGTCCAGCTGCCTACAATATTTGCATGATGGCCTAGTGGGATTTGGGCATTCTCTGGCAAAGTGCCCTATTTCCCCACAGTTATAATAGACTAGCTACCCACGTCCTCGTCCTGTGCTTCCTCCCCGACCTCCTCTGCCTTGGGCCGGTGATCCTCCAAAGTGCACATAAAGTCTTGGCGATGCAGGGTCCAATTGTACCCTATATAGGTTCCCATGATCCATCATTAAGTCATAAGTACGACAGTTCTGCTTGTCATATCCCACTGATCGGCAAAATCGACACCATTGTTGCTTTAGTTCTGGGACATACGCACCTAACCGAGAGTAATGGTTCATATCATGCAGTCCTTCTACCCAAAAATCATCACACCATAGTGCAGGTCCACTTGACCTTGGTCGTAATAGGATGGGTTCCCTACTTACCCCTGGGCGTACCGAGCTAGGTCCTCCTACTTGCATGTAATTCGTCAACAGAGGGCACTGATCCTTCATATATCCAGACACTCGGCATTGTATGCACCAGAGATCTACGTAACCATCCTTTCCTTGCTCTTTCGCAGGTTTTGTATCTCCATATGCATAGCCCCAAGTTGTTCCTGGATTTGTTGTACCCCTGCTGCCATATCCTCTCGGGGGGCAACCTCTAGTTTCATAGCGACTTCCACAGCCTTCTCCTGCGACTCAAAGGTCTGATGACTCATTGGAATGCGTAGGTGAGGTAACAACATAATGATGAACCATTCCGTATGCTATCTATCATCATATTCGAATCCTCCTTCCTTAATTTCTTTCTTCAGTCGTTGATCAGCCTCCCATACTCACTCAGATGCACCTTGTTTAAAGTCCTTTACTTCTGCTACTAACTGGGAAGAAGATTTAGGCTTCCTGAACTGGTGCTTCAAAGCGTCCTTGATATGCTAAATAGATGCGCCCCCATTCTGGGTAATATATCGCATATACCAGTCCAAGGCCCTATCCTCGAAGGCCAACGACAACTGCACCCTTTTTATTGTATCACTCTCCACATTCTGCGCAATCCATATAGAGTCTGAAATGAACCAAAATCAGTCCATATCCTCATCTCCTACCCCCTTGAAGGTAGGTTGTTTCAAATGCACAGCCATATCACTGTCTAGGGAGGGTGGTGGTATAGGCGAATTCTTACCTTTGTGCGGCCGAGGTGGCGATGTAGTTGGGGGATCTTGCGTAGATGGTTCCTGCAACAGATTGTAAGCGGATCTCCCTCCGTCAAGGTTGGTCCGATAACATTTACCACTGCGTGTCACGCTCCCGTCTAGATCTGAGGTCATTCAGTTAGTATGACTACACAAAATGCTCTTTTCGCACAGTAATTTCTTGATCAACAACGGTAACACCCTCAGAAATATGCCTCAGAATCATTTGAAGAATCATTGTTTAGCCTCAGAATATGATACAAATTGATCAATGGAAAATTCTGTCACAAATCCTCCCAGTACACTATCCACATAGTGATCCACCGTGCGTGTGATAGTATTATCAGTTTTTTCCAGCTGCTCAAGCAGCTCTGGGGTCCACTGACTGACTCGCTCATCCTTCCAGCACTTCTGAAATTCCACAAGTTTGGCCAACCACTCCTGGAGTTCAATCGCAAAGGTTAAAAATAATATTTCGTAGCCTTTAGTAAGAATGTACATATTTTTCCACCTTTCTACTGTTAATTTCTCATTGCAGTTTTCTTTTACGGCTGACTCCTAGATCTGTCTTTCGAACCAGTCTCCCATTTCTTTTCTTTTAGGTTTACAGTATTCTCTTGTCATTACTTGATTCCTCCCTCAAACTTATTCTGATCCCGACAATGGAACCATTTGTTGGCTCGAGGGGTCCTGACCCAGGTTCGGTAAGTAAGGTTTTCCAACAAACCCCTATACTATTGGCCCTTTCGGCAGTGACCTAATTTTTAAAGTCAAAGTCTCACCCGAAGTAGTATGGGTGGGTGCTAGAACCAGGTTTCCTCACCCTGAGAAAGGATGGGTAAAGCAAGCAGAGCAGTGCTAGATCCTGTAATCCTTGATTGCCTTATTCTACACAGAGTTAATTAAGTTATATTCACATCCACGTGCACTAGATCTATATTTATATGCTTGTTATATCATCAACACAGTAGTACATAAATAGAACATAACAGATCTAGATCCAAGAACACAGTACACAGATCTTTCGCAGCTTAAGGATAGAAAACACACAATACATCAATTACTAGTAATTCATATAACAGTACTCATAGATTCAGTTCTCTAACAATCTTTCACATTCATTCATTCATCAATTCTTCCTTACAATTCCAATTCCCTTCCCAACCTACGCACACAGCAGCAGGGTCTGCACACAGCTGGACTAGGATCTATGCGCACACAGCCATTAGGAGTCTGTTCCACAAAACCTAAATAGATAACTTAAACCATAATTCACATCAATAGCTCATCATTTATTATCCTTTACAATACAAAATTCATCTCTATTTATAACAATCTAGCCTCAAATTTCCTATGGTTTGCAACCCATGGTTTTCGGACCCCTAGTTTACCCTTTGACCCATTATAATGCGTTCGGGGCTTTGACCCACCCCAAAACCCCTCCGATAGGCTAATTATAATAAAAAATATAAAAAATGGACCAGTTTCGTAGCTTGTTAGGAGACCCCATTCCAACAAGCACTTTGATTTTCATCTTCATGATTGTGGTGGCGTTTTTGCTACTCCTCCAGTGCTTCCTCCTCTCCTGCCCCCTTAATATGAAGTCGGTAGTTTTGGTTCCTTTTTGTTTACGTTGGTTATGCTTATATATGTATGTAATTCGGAAATAATAGCTCATAGAAGCTCATTTTTGCAAGTCCCAACCCCACTCTCCAAATGTATGGCTGGAATGAGAGAGGGGGGACTGGTAAGATGAACTATTTAAACATTTTTTCATGAAAATATACAAATATATATATATACAAATTTTTTAGTATTATAAAGGGAATTGGTTAGAAGTAGTTTAAATATGTAAGGTTGTAGGTAAATTAAATAGTATAAATCCATTTTCAAGCCTGTAGACTAAATAAATAATATAGATTCAATGATTTAGAAAAGAGGTAGGCGACCTATGTGAGATAGGAGTTCATTTTTTATATTCCCAATTGAAAAAATATAAAACTAATTAGAAGTAGTTTTTTTTTAAAATGAATTATATATAAAAGCCTCTTGAGTCTCTAAAATTAACCATCAATTTCTAAAAATTACTATCAAGTTTACATGATAACTAGTCTTTCTTACATACAAGATAAATCATATATTTATAGTTATATTGATAATTTCAGTAATAAAAGTGGTGATTTTTAAATTAATTAGTATTAAGTATAAGTTATAGTATTTTAAAGTTTCAACAAATGTTTTTTTTAATAAATAAAATATATTTTAAAAACACAATTATACAATTTCTGTAATAAAAATATTTTATTAAAAAATAAATAATAATATACATTTTAGAGTATTTATAAGTAATATAAAAATAATATAATTCCCAAAAAAATAGCTTTGAATGTTATATATTTATAAATACAATACTAATTTTAATGTTCAGTTAATTTATTTTTTTTAAATTGATATCATGAATTATGGATCGGATTTGGTAATCTTGTGAACCGTAAGTGCACTATATATGCTAGAAACTTTTCTTAGTTATTTTATTATGACGATTTTATATGTGAAGATCGTTTTTGAAGATGTCCTAAATAAATTTAAGAAATTAAACTATAATTCATGAGAGAAAACTAAATCCAAGTGTAACTATGTCCTTAAAAATTTCAACAAAAATCTTAACTAATTTATCCGTTAGTAACCAATGATGAATTTGAGAAAACTTTAAAATTCTAGAAAAAGAAGTAACAAATTGATATTTTTGTGTCTTTTTAGAAATTTTATGTGAATGAAACTTGAATCAAGGTATCACTTAGAAATTATTTACAATATTATGCTTAGAAAGGAAATTTCTAAATCACTATTAAGAAATAAGACTTCTTAAACTTATAAGAAGAATTTAATTGAAAACTGAAAAGGAAATTCTAAAATATGTCTCTCAAAAGAAGAACTAATCTAGAAAGGAAATTTCTAAATCACTATTAAAAAATAAGACTACTTAAACTTATAAGAAGAATTTAATTGAAAACTGAAAAGGAAATTCTAAAGTATGTCTCTCAAAAGAAGAACTAATCTACAAGAGATCACTGACGCATAAAAGAAACTATGATTATCTCTGTGCTATAACTATTTAGAAAATAAAACTACATCAAATGATAAAAACAAATTACTTGAACTTTGATTCTAACAAGATGAAATTCTTGAAATGATTATAGAATCTAGCATAATGAACAAATTAAACCAAGCACCTATATTACAAAATTCTAGAAATGATGATAGCAACTAACATAATGAAATGAAAATGATAAACAAAACATATATACTACAGAAGTCTGGAAATAATTGCAGTTTCTAACACAAAAACAAAATAAAAAGTGAGACATATATCTATGCTACGAAATAGAGTGAAGGAATAAAATTAGAAATAAAGATGAAGCTATGAATAACATCTAACTATAAAAACAAACATAAATAAAACATAACCTCTTCTGTTGCAGGGGCGCTCCACAATAGAAGGCTTCAATTCTAAACATTACTAACTACGGATACGATCACACAATAATTCACACTGACAATACAATTTCTAGCTCGGTATTTATAAAATCTTTTCATTAATTGTCTTGAGGCTTTTACACCTATCAGAACTAGCAATTTTTATCTCTAACTTTAAAATAGAAAGTAGAATTTTGTTGCTTCACGATTTTCTACGTGGCAAAGAAAATTATGAAGTGTGATGGGTTCAGACTCTCCTTGCTCGCTTGATTCAACACCTGGTTGATCATTCCTTTGACTACATATCTCAGTGATTTCCTGCTTTATTTGGGCTAGATGGATAGGATAGGATCCATGATAAGATAATTTTTCATATGCCCATATATTTCATTGCTTCATTAAGACCTCAGAACCTATCGAACTATGGCGGTGGCTACAGAAACATCAATCAATTACTTAATTCCATTAATTCTGTATCTAATTCAGATTTTACTCGAATAATAAGGAATAATTGAAAATATGGAAAATAGGTCATCATAATACTTTACGAAGTCAAAATTTGCAGTCTAACACTTGTTTGAGCTAATGGTGGTGACAAAAAGAAGGAAAAATGAGTGAAAGGAGTGTAAAAATTGAGGCAGCCTTGAGGCTTTACATTCCCCCATGCTACTGTTGATCCTTATCATGCTACTGCATCTGCCCTGAGAATTCTGCTAAAACATCCAAATTCAGTTTCTTTGCCTTCCTTTTAGTCACAACCATCTTTGGATTTCTCATAAAGAGTTTATATTTTAGGTTTTTGATTTGCCTGTTGAGATTTTTATTCTTCTTCTTTAACTTTTTATTCTTCTTGAACCATAAACCTAAATGCAAAAGAGTATTATCATTTGTGGTTTTATCAATATGGTTCTACAACTTCAAGGCTTCATGCTCCTGTTTAATATGTCTATTTAGTGTCTCCGTTTCAAAAATATCCTGCCTTAGAATATTCACTACTAGAGGGTTTTGTGGACTATGAGGCTGGGCTTCTTCTCTTTGTTCTAAAACTGATATATTATTCGTGTCTCTCTTCTCCAAGGACTCAATATAGTCATAAATTTTTTACTACACTGGGTCAATCTCTGGGGTCTTTTGACGTGGACTCTCGGCAGGCAACATAACAGTGGGTGATGGAACCCTGAGTTCCTCCTCTAAATCAACAAATTTTGTTTCTTTCAAGCTAGATTTTTCACTGTCTGGCTAAGTCTAGCACTTCTCCTTATTGAAGGAGGACGGTTTTGAATTTTTTCCCTATTATTCTTTATTTTGGATTTTTCCATTTTTGTGGATGTATCTTTTCCTTTTTCACCCTCTTGTTTCTTTTTACTAGTGTTATTCTTAAGTTTCCCCAAAATTTCTACATTGGGAACTTCATCTTCTAACTGTTCTTGAGGTTGTTGTTCACTTTCAATAGGGCCTTCAATTTTTCTATTCCTTCCCCTTTTTTCTTTGCCACAACTAGGTTCTTCTTGGTTTCCCTCTTTGAAATGATTTTGAATTGAGAATTTTTCCTTCTTTGAAATAATTCTATTTTTCTTCTTTACATCAATTACATAAAATCACAATTACACATATCATTATGAAGATAGAACGTAGTTACACTTTTCAACACCCCCCACAATGCAATTAAAACAAAGAAAGAAAATTCATACAGTTCATATGCTTTAATACCTCTAATTAACATAAGAAGGCATGTATTGAAGATTGAAAGGGCCTATATATATATATATATATATATATATATATATATATATATATATATAGATATATTATTATTAATTTTTTTTTTTTTTTTTTTTGAATAAGGCTAATTATATTACGAGAAAACATATGGTACAATCAGAGCTTGCATGCAAGCGAAGCAGTGAAGCAGGGGAGCTGGAGGTGAAAAGCTTTCAACCCTGCTCTAGAAAAACAACCGAGGAAAGAGCAACAAGATAACAAGGAAGCAGATAGAACGAGAGCTGGACAGAGGTATCTACCTAGTATGGGTGGATACTTCCAAATGAAAAATTTTCCCTTTTTTCTTGCTTACTTTGACCCAATCATTGGAACTTGGCTGGGCCGTGACCAATTGTAGACTATTCTGCACTAAGGGTGGAATATCCTTATCAGAGTCGAAGGACAAAGACACATGTGAGCGTTTCTGGGCGATTGGAGGGGCAGAGGGATCCGCAGGACTGGCTGTGGGCGCATCCATCAGAGTCCCAACATTCTCCCCATCTGCATCAATTTCCTCCTCATTCGAGCTGGAGAAGTTTGTGTCTTCCAATGGGGGGGGAGGAACACAGGAATTCCAGGTCTTAGATTTGGATTTGTGATTGGGATTCTTCTTTTTTCCGGGGAACTGAGTGTAAGTATTTTGGAGATGACCTGTTTGATGACAATGGCGACATCAGAAGGCCGTATTCTCATAGTCCAAGGTTTCTGTCCAGTGGAAATCCCCAATTTTGAGGTTGATCTGATCCAAAAATCCTTTGCTGATGTCTATTTTCATGCATAATCTGCCGTAGGTGTAGAGTCCATTCTCCCTTCTTGAGGTATCTGTAGCGAGATAGCGGCCTAAGGTGTCATCAATGCTTAGGAATACCGATAAATGCCATAGATGTGCTGGAAGGTTAGGGAGTCTAACCCATATGGGTATTTTGGTGATGACTACTATAGAGGGGTCGAAATCTGGAAACCAAGGGGTGAGGAAAAGCCCAGCCGAGCCCCAGAACCAAGGGCCTCCCGTTAAGTCTTTCTGGTAATCTTCATTTAGGGAAAAAGCCACAATGAAGAAGCCTTTGGAGCATAAAAAGATCTTGCATTTAGTAGTCCAGTTGGAGTGAATCCATTGGTATAAATCTGCTGTACAAGGCCATAGGCCATTGAATCTGCATATGATTGCGATTTCTGCAAATGTTTGGTAATGATTGGAAAGTGCAGGATGAGAGAGTTTAATAGAAGGAACTTCCTCCAATTTATCCACCAAAAATGGTTTTGGAGCCATAGAGGGTTGAGCAACCTTTGAAGAAGACTGTGGGCGGACTGCATCTTTATGAACTGCATCTTTGTATGAGAATGGAGGCTCAGAGGAGGTCTGCCCGAATGCCCCTCCTCTTAGACGAAGGGTAAATACAATAGAAGCATCTCTTTGAATACAATAAAAGGAGAGGGGAAAAGGGTCCTCTAGCTATTTACCTTTATACAACAATCTCTGGTAAGAGGAGGGGATCCCCAGCCGGAATTCAAGTTTGCGCAAAAGATCCTGCACTAGATCTTTAGCGCGCATCCAAAGCAGCAACGTTTTGCCAGAGAGGAGAGTGACTTGGATCTAAAAAGCAGGTGCTTCTGCGTTTTGATCTAGCAGGTCTGGGAAGCAAGACCGCTTCTTGAAAATGTTAGAGGTGGATTCTAAAGGCCCACTTGCTTGGAACTCATATTCCTTGTGGACATGGTTTTCTGAAACATCCCCTGTCCAGTTACTAACCGCCATTTTGTTGTGGAGACATGAACTTGTTTGGGCATTCTCTGAAGCGACAAGATCACCAGTGAAAAAAACCCTCGAGATCTTTCTCTTATCAATATCGGCGGCGGTCCAGAGTGGTGGAGTATGACTCCAAATCAGAGCTGCAGCTGAAACCCTTAGATTTACAGAAAGGGCGGCGGTAGCAGAGCCTCCAGAAGTATTTGCAAAGAATGGATTCTCACCAACCTCGCCCGCATCTGCGCTGAGGAGAAGCCAGTACTGGATCAAGCGTCCCTGCAGACTTAGGATTGCAACCAGGAGCTTGAATGAGCAGAGATCAACTACCAGAGCTGTTATGAAGGAGCTAAAAGCTTTATCTTCATTGGCTGTGCTCGATTCATAAGTTGCATAAGCCAAACAAAGCTTCAGGCAAGAGCAGGTGCTCAATGAGTTTGAGTCTGCAGAAAGTTCAAGGCAACGAATACTGCAAGAAAATGGATATTTGTCAAAAAAGTGTAGCCAGTAGTTGGGGCCTAGGACCCTCAGGCCGGCGATGAGCTGCCATTGTCTAGAGAGCTTGAGATCAGTTGTCCCAGTGTCACTGAAAAACTCATAACAACAAACCCTAGTCGCTTTGCTTTCCATCACTCTTCCTCAATTTTCTTATTCTGAAAGGGCCTATATTGAAGATGTTAATGAAAAACATTATTATGTATCCAACAACAGTATCATGACTTCCATATCTTTGGATATGTTTGATATTTTTCCAAAATCTTGTTAAATAGACATAGAAGGCTTTCATTTGATCCTCCTTTTTGTATTCATAATTTGTTTTCCAATGTGAGGTTTATCCTATGGAACTTCATCAACACTAGAAGTATGGATGTCACAAAGCCTCTTTAGTTCTGATTGTCTTATTCCCGTTCACTTTTAACATTTCTTTAAGCAAATGTACACTCTGCACACACTGTATATTCATAACCATCCTTTTGAGCTATCAAATAAACTATGTTTAATTCATCACTAAGTGTTGTAGTTTGCAATTGGAAAAATATATCATTTTAATGATACAACTCAACCATCTTATGTAAGAAATTATGTATCATGATATTAAAATAAAAAGACCCTCATATGTATGAAAATATACTCTCCAATCACTAGTTTCCACAATATCTCATCTTTTAACATTTTTGTAAATATTCATTCCACTCATTAAAATCCATAAAAAACAATTATATGTGACATGTTCCATAGTGTTACATACTCTTTACACTTCTTATTCTCAATAATTTACACAACTTAACTATTCAAAATTTTAGATTTTTTTTTTTTCCAAAATTTTGTAATAAAATCTTTGAATACCTAAATAAATTAAAAACCCTTAAAAATCATAAAGACACTGGTATTATTCAAATTTATATTTCCAAAAATTCCCAAAATCAAAAGAAAACTAAACCCCAAATACAAAAATAAATAAATAAAATAATTAAACCCCAGAAATCAAAAACATATGAGTTAGATTAAGCTATTTAAAATGTCCACGTTTACATTCATGCACCTAAATGTCCATGCTTGCAATCTTGTAACACGACAGTAAATCCAACGTCTAGAGGGAAGTGGCTTAATTATTTCTTGCAATCTTCCAAACACCCTTCAGCAGGCCGCAATGTTCTCATTCTCCAAAGAGGCTCTCTCTTTAGTAAAAGATATAAGAGAATCTTGACAAAATCTGAGTAAGGGCTCATTGAAAATATAATAGAATCATAAGAAAATCGGACTAAACAGTAACAGGTTTGAATATAACCAATATTTTTTGTGAAATAACATCCAGAAAATCGGATTAAACAATCAGATCACACAAATTTGGCTAACACACATTTTCTGCTCAAATTCTACGTATTTGCTCTATGACAGCAAAAAAATAAGTTGCTTCAGAGCAATCATTCCCTCCAACAACAAAAATATGTGACCTTTAATAGTCATATTTTATATTTCTCAGGGAGTCTTCAATCCAATGTGTCATTAATACTTTCATTACACAGTGTGTTCTGTTATGCATGATTTCCATGTTTAATCTTTATAGCACTCAAAGTATGGATGTTGCAGAGCTTCTTTAGCTGATATTCTTTTATTCCCATCCACTTCTAACATTCTTTTCAGCAAATCCAAACCCTCTGGACACCCAACATTTTTAACAATTCTTGTGTAGCAGAAAGAGAAAGGCTTTACTGGATTTAAAATTATAATATCCAACTGCTCCTTTACAGATTGCCCACGAAAAAGCGGCTGGCCGATCAACATTTCTGCAAATATGCATCCCATTGACCAAACGTCCACAGCAAAACAATTGTATGAGGTGCATCCCATCAGCAATTCGGGAGCTCTGTACCACAAAGTAACGTACTCGTCGTATTTATTGTTCTCAATAACTCCATGCTCTGAGTCTTTCACCATGACAGCCATGCCAAAGTCTGCAATCTTGAGGGCAGTGGCTTCCTTGTTCATCAAACCATTAGACGGCTTAAGGTCCCTGTGCGCAACACCCTTGCTGTGACAATGAGCCACACCATTGCAGAGCTGCCACAGTAACCTTTTCACCACCCCTAATCTATGATGGCATCCAAAAACCCATGAACCCCACTGGATATGCAGAACATGGATGAATTTTTCTAGGGTCAGATCCATATATTCCATTGCAATGTATACAAAAGGTGGGTCTGATCTATACTGATCACAACCTTCAATCTTTTCCCATTCAAAAATCCCCACCACATACTTACTTGGACTCAGGGATTTTAACAGAGCTCCTTCCCCTAATGTGACATTACAGTTAAGAGAAATTTTCATGGCCACTATTTTTCCTTATCAATATTCTTGGCCTTTGAAACAACCCCATATGAACCATGCCCTATAATTACGTCGATAGGCGTAACCCCCTGTCGGAAGGAGCATGTTTTGTGATTAGACTAATTAATTTTTTTGATCTGATGGTCAGGATTGGAAGATGCCAGTATATTCTGGTCGTCGCCACTAAATCGATGGATGAAATCTACCCCACTAACTTCCTTGCATGTCTAAATCAGGTGTTTAAACCGTACTTAAATTAATTTTTTACAAATCTGGATTAAAAATTTACTGTGCCATTTATTAATTGACACCTATCAAGATTAACCTTTCGAATGAAACTGAAAGACTAACGCTTGTCCAAGTGTGTGACACTGTTATGCCAAGTGTCTGAAGGCCGCGGACAAGGACACGTCGTGAGAAGAAAGGTTGTGGGCGCCCTGGTCGGTCGTTTCAAAGCGGATAACGGTTATGCCAAGTGTTTGAAGACACGAGCGGACAGAGATTGGTCGTTTCAAAGCGGATAACGGTTATGCCAAGTGTTTGAAGGCGCGAGCGGACAGAGACACGTCATGAGAGGAAACTTCATGGGCGCCCTAGTGGTTTCAAATCAGAAATCTCCTTCTGGAATCTCTTGAGTTTTATATGAAACTCGCCATTGCTGTCATTGCGTTGGTGGGGGCATGGAGCTTCTGCGTCAAGGGAAGAAATAAGAGGCTACCCCCGGGGCCGTTCCCTTTGCCCATCATCGGAAATCTCCATTTGCTGGGACAGCTTCCACACCAAGCACTGACAGCACTTTCTCTGAAATTCGGGCCTCTCATGTCGTTCCGCCTCGGCTCTGTTCCCACCTTGGTAGTCTGTTCACCCGATATCGCCAAGGAGTTTCTCAAGACACATGATCTGGTTTTTGCTAGCAGACCTCCATCCGCAGCCACTAATTGTTTTTGGTATAATTGCATTGATATCGGGTTTGCTCCTTATGGCGCTTACTGGAGGCAAGTGCGTAAGGTCTGCGTTTTACAGTTGCTGAGCTCCAGACGATTGGATGACTTCCGCTTTATAAGAGAAGACGAGGTCTCTACCATGATTCATTCTATTGATGATTCAGATCAGCCTGTAAACATTAGCAAAACCGTGTCAACCCTACTCACTGACATAATGTGCAGGATGACCTTCGGTAGAAAGTACTCTGACCAAGAGTCTATTGGCGGCAAAGGAATCAATTCAGTGATCAAGGAAAGTTTTGTGGTAACCGGTGCCTTTAATGTTGGAGATTATATACCATACGTAGCCTGGATGGATCTACAAGGTCTCAACCGACGCTTCAAGGAATTACATCGCATACAAGACGATTTGCTAGAGAAAGTAATAGAGGAACACGTTGCCCAGAATGACCCCAACGTCACGCGAGATCTGGTGGACGTTCTGATTGCAGTTTCTGCAGATAAAGATATGAAAATCCAAATTACACGAGACAATATGAAGGCCATCCTCCATGTATGTAAAAATTCAACGTATTCTGTATTTTGAATAAGCATATATGATGCACCATAGTGAGAAGCTAAAATTTTCTCCAGAAAATAGTGAAATCTTAATGATTAGTAATATTTAATGCAGGAATTAATTGATGTCTTAATGATAACGATGATGGCAGGATATGTTAGGCGCTGGCACGGATACTTCATCTACAACCATAGTGTGGGCAATGTCCGAATTATTTAGAAAACCGCTACTGTTGAAGAAGGTTCAGGACGAGCTGGAACGTGTAGTTGGAATGGAACGCATGGTGCGTGAATCTGATATTCCTCAGATAGAGTTTATTTCTGGATGGTGTAATAGTCTTTTGATTTTTGATGATATTTCCTTTAAAAACTCCACAGAACCAAAAATGTTAATAAGTGCTTTCTTTATGCACTCTCAGCTACAGATTATATTATAATTACAATGATAATTTCAGTGAAACCGATTTCTAAATTGCGCCAATCATTTTAGGAATCATTTAGCTGCAATTGTACGAGAATTTAGTTGTTTTGATCCATTCCTCTAACTTCATGGAATATGTCAATCAGGATTCTGGAGAATAACACAGTTATCACCTGTAATGAAACTTTGCCAATGCACATATGTAAGGCAGCAACCATGGCATTTATATCGCCTATTCATTATAGAGCTGCAATGTTCGTTCTCTGTGGTGTGAATGTTTAGCCTAGATGTCTTCAGCAATATTATCCTGCGAGTTGAACGTTGATTACATGGAACTGCAACCCGAAACAAAACGTAATTAAAATAATTTGAGGCTCACAAAAAAAATACATTTTAACCAAGTTCAAAACTGAGGCATAATCATGCAACGTTTAATGCAGGTGCATTTATTTGATGCAACGTGTCGTGCTTGGAGTGATGAACTATCGTGGAGTGGCTTCGATGAGTCTAGAGCCAACATGGAGGGTTGTTTGAGCATTTCCATCGTCGAAGTGAAAGCATGGAGTCCTCCATTACGATAAGCATCGATGATAATACTCCCTTCACATTAAATTATTTTGAAAGTTTCCTTTGCATTAAATTAGTTTCGTTTTGAATGTTTTTTTGGCATCATAAAACCTTGAATCATTCCCTTTTGGTACATGTTTAGGTGATTAAATTTCGTTGAATGTATGATGAATGACCATTTGTGGTTGCTTTTTTCTTTTTATATATTTTATTATTATATATATATTTTATTCAATATATATACTTAAAGTCACAACATGTAAATAATAATAAATATAAAATATATACAACATATTATATTACATGACAAAAAAAATATGAAGATTATTAATATGAATTAATATTTAATAAGTTCATATCAATAATAATATATATTAAAGTCATGTCAACAAATATGTTATTCTTAACACATATATATACATGCTCACATGTGTTTCAGTTATGGGAATGTAAATTGAGGTGAAGGCTAAAGCAAGACTTAATAAGCAATTTAGGGAGAATAATCATTCTAGCAAGGTGCCATAAAAATAATCAAATTTATCGGTTTGCCAGCGAGACGACATATTATAACTTAAATTATGGTGAGTTCATAAATATTTTTTAAAACACAATTATGATAAATTGAGAAATATTTTTATACAACTAATACTTCCTATCAAAGTTTTAGTGCCATTGAAATGCCTTCAAATATTTTCTGAGGATAAGGTAGAATTCACAATTAAGAAGTTCCCACGCCAAATTAGTCTGTAAGGAAACAATGGTTCCTTAAAATGTTTATTGTAAAGATCGAGGCTTACGAAGGAATAAGTAAAAAAAGTGGAAGCGAGATTAAGAGAATTAGTTACATCTGCTTAGGCAGCAACTCCATTGAAATGTTTCATTATAGTTCAGTATCATCTCTGCACTATTCACTATGCACTATTGATCAGGTCTTTGGACTGCAAACGATTAATGGCGCACACTTACAACCAAGCTGTAAGGATTTCCGACCAGGCAGGGACTTGTATATAATAATGAGATTTATATCATCTTATTTTAAAATGTATTATTATATATAACAATAAATCTCTGTAAATTACAAATTAATTGTATATCAATTATATCAAGTTTTGAATTATTTTGACCATACTCTTGAATTTTTATTTTTATTTTATAATATGAACTTTGGTTTTTTGTTGGTATTTTTTTTAATTAATTTTTTTTTTTTAAATTTATCATGTAATGTCTTTTTTAACATTTTAATTGGGTAAAAATATAATAAAAAAACATAAAATTAATTATAATTGAATTAAAAAATTCATTCTAGAGTATGAAATGACTTGTAATTCCAATATAGATTTGACATATGTTTTGTAATTCCTCCAATGTGAATTAAATATAACTTATATTTACAATTTTAAAGTATAAGATTTTAAATATAACTTATATTTAGAATTTTTAAATTAACTTAAATCTATTTTTTAAAAGTGATAAAAAAAAATTGATCTGTTAATTATTTAAATGTACAAAATTTAACTGGGTTAACAAATTAAGAAAAATAAAATATAAACAAAATATAAAGTTAAAGTTAAAGTTGATGTTAATATTAATATTAATATTTTGATAATAATATATTAACTATTATTATACTTTGTTATATATATATATATATATATATATATATATATATATATATATATATATATATATATATATATATATATATATATATATATATATATATATATATATATATATATATATTACTCTAATAATAATTTGTATTAGTATTTGATATTAAATAATTAATACGTAGGAATATACTAATATTAATAAACAAATAAGTTTTACTATTAATATTAATTAATTTGAAAATAAAAATGCTATTTTTAATATTGTTAATATTAATATTAATAAATAATATTAGAAACATTTAGCATTAACATTTAGTATTAACAATAATGTTAACAAATTTTAATTTACAATATTATTTATTATTATTATTTTAATTTATTAATATTTATATATATTAATTTTAATTTTAATAACATTAAAGAATATTATTATGGTAAATAATCATGGTCACATTGTGGAAATAATAAAAATGACATTAATAACATTAACATTCTAATATACAATAAAAATAATATTAATAATTAGTATTTAAATAATGATGATTATGATTTATACTAAACACTTAATTAATAATGAAAATAAAATTTTAATTATTATTAAAAATATTATTATTAGTAACATTAATAATAATAATAATATTAAAAACATCATTAATACAATATTCACGATGTTTATTTAAAATTAATGTTCATAATTGTATTAATAACAATAAGTTTCAAACATAATTAATGTTTATTAAAATTATTAATAACATTTAAATTATAACAATAATATTAATAACATTTTATTAATAATATTAACATGATTAATTACATTAATTACATTAATGTTCATAATTGTATTAATAACTATAAGTTTCAAACATGATTAAGGTTTATTAAAATTATTAATAACATTTAAATTATTAATATGAATAATCGATCAATGTCATCCATGATCAAATAACACATTATGAGAAACATTGTCTCAATATGAAAATCATCCATCGCCAACCATGGTCATAGTTGGTCCAACGTTGCATTGTGGCAACCATTGTCTCAATGTTTAAATCTATTCCCTTGGGTTCACCAATTCCTTGTGGTTTATAATTTTTTGGGTAATGATTTTCCCTTGGGTTCACCACTTGCTTTGGTTTATAATATTAAACCCTTGGGTTTATTAGTTTCTTTGGTTTATAATATGAATAATCGATCAATGTCATCCATGATCAAATGGCACATTATGAGAAACATTGTCTCAATATGAAAATCATCCATCGCCAACCATGGTCATAGTTGGTCCAACGTTGCATTGTGACAACCATTGTCTCAATGTTTAAATCTATTCCCTTGGGTTCACCAATTCCTTTTGGTTTATAATTTGTTGGGTAATGGTTGTCCCTTGGGTTCACCAATTCCTTTGGTTTATAATATGAATAATCGATCGATGTCATCCATGATCAAATGTCGCATTCTAACAAAAATTGTATCAATATGAAAATCACCCATGGCCAACCATGGTCATACTTGGCCCAACGTCGCATTGCGACAACAATTGTCTCAATGTTTAAATCAATTCCCTTGGGTTCACCAATTCCTTTGGTTTATAATTTTTTGGTTAAGGATTTTCCCTTGGGTTCACCACTTGCTTTGGTTTATAATATTAAACCCTTGGGTTTATTATTTTTTTGGGTTTATAATATGAATAATTGATCAATGTCATCCATGATCAAATGTCACATTCTGACAAACATTATCTCAATATGAAAATCACCCATGGCCAACCATGGTCATACTTGGCCCAACGTCGCATTGCGACAACAATTGTCTCAATGTTTTAAATCAATTTCGCGAGTTCACCAATTCCTTTGGTTTATAATTTTTTGGGTAAGGATTTTCCCTTGGGTTCACCACTTTCTTTGGTTTATAATATGAATAATCGATCAATGTCATCCATGATCAAATGTCACATTCTGACAAACATTATCTCAATATGAAAATCACCCATGGCCAACCATGGTCATAGTTGGTCCAACGTTTCATTGTGACAACCATTGTCTCAATGTTTAAAATCCATTCCCTTGGGTTCACCAATTCCTTATGGTTTATAATTTGTTGGGTAATGGTTGTCACTTTGGTTCACCGATTCACTTTTGGTTTATAATAATGCGTGCCGGGTTTTATTAGTTTTTTTGGTTTATAAAATGAATAATCGATCAATGTTATCCATGATCAAATGACACATTCTGACAAACATTATCTCAATATGAAAATCACCCATGGCCAACCATGGTCATAGTTGGTCCAACATCGCATTGTGACAACAATTGTCTCAATGTTTAAATCAATTCCCTTGGGTTCACCAATTTCTTTGGTTTATAATTTTTTGGGTAATGATTTTCCCTTGGGTTCACCACTTGCTTTGGTTTATAATATTAAACCCTTGGGTTTATTAGTTTTTTTGGTTTATAATATGAATAATCGATCAATGTCATCTATGATCAAATGTCACATTTTGACAAACATTATCTCAATATGAAAATCACCCATGGCCAACCATGGTCATACTTGGCCCAACGTCGCATTGCGACAACAATTGTCTCAATGTTTAAATCAATTCCCTTAGGTTCACCAATTCCTTTGGTTTATAATTTTTTGGGCAATGATTTTCCCTTGGGTTCACCACTTGCTTTGGTTTATAATATGAAACCCTTGGGTTTATTGAATTTTGGTTTATAATATGAATAATCGATCAATGTCATCCATGATCAAATGTCACATTCGACAAACATTATCAATATAGGAAAATCACCCATGGACAACCATGGTCATACTTGGCCCAACGTCGCATTGCGACAACTTTTTATAACAATGTTTAAATCAATTCCCTTGGGTTCACCAATTCCCTTGGTTTATAATTTTTTGGGTAATGATTTTCTCTTGGGTTCACCACTTGCTTTGGTTTATAATATTAAACCCTTGGGTTTATTAGTTTTTTTGGTTTATAATATGAATAATCGATCAATGCCATCCATGATGAAATGTCACATTCTGACAAACATTGTATCAATATCAAAATCACCATGGCCAACCATGGTCATACTTGGCCCAACGTCGCATTGCGCCAACAATTGTCTAAATGTTTAAATCTATTCCCTTGTGTTCACCAATTCCTTTTGGTTTATAATTTGTTGGGTAATGGTTGTCCCTTGGGTTCACCAATTCCTTTGGTCTATAATATTAAACCCTTGGGTTTGTTAGTTCTTTTGGTTTATAATATGAATAATCGATCAATGTCATCCATGATCAAATGTCACATTCTGACAAACATTGTATCAATATGAAAATCACGCATGGCCAACCATGGTCATACTTGGCCCAACGTCGCATTACGACAACAATTGTCTCGATGTTTAAATCAATTCCTTTGGGTTCACCAATTCCTTTGGTTTATAATTTATTGGGTAATGATTTTCCCTTGGGTTCACCACTTGCTTTGGTTTATAATTTTAAACCCTTGGGTTTATTAGTTTTTTTGGTTTATAATATGAATAATCGATCAATGTCATCCATAATCAAATGTCACATTCTGACAAACATTGTATCAATATGAAAATCACGCATGGCCAACCATTGTCATACTTGGCCCAACGTCGCATTGCGACAACAATTGTCTCAATGTTTAAATCAATTCCTTTGGGTTCACCAATGCCTTTGGTTTATAATTTATTGGGTAATGATTTTCCCTTGGGTTCACCACTTGCTTTGGCTTATAATATTAAACCCTTGGGTTTATTAGTTTTTTTGGTTTATAATATGAATAATCGATCAATGTCATCCATGATCAAATGTCACATTCTGACAAACATTGTATCAATATGAAAATCATGCATGGCCAACCATGGTCATACTTGGCCCAACGTCACATTGTGACAACAATTGTCTCAATGTTTAAATCAATTCCTTTGGGTTCACCAATTCCTTTGGTTTATAATTTATTGGGTAATGATTTTCCCTTGGGTTTACCACTTGCTTTGGCTTATAATATTAAACCCTTGGGTTTATTAGTTTTTTTGGTTTATAATATGAATAATCGATCAATGTCATCCATGATCAATTGACACATTATGACAAACATTGTCTCAATATGAAAATCACCCATGGTCAACCATGGTCATACTTGCCCCAACGTCGCATTGCGACAACAATTGTCTCAATGTTTAAATCAATTCCCTTGGGTTCACCAATTCCTTTGGTTTATAATTTTTTGGGTAAGGATTTTCCCTTGGGTTCACCACTTGCTTTGGTTTATAATATTAAACCCTTGAGTTTATTAGTTTTTTTAGTTTATTAATAATATAACCATCTATGATATTAATATATCAATAAATATTAAAATATTAAATATTATTTATATTATTTTTATATTAATAAATATTATTAATATATATTATATATATTTCAAGTTAATTTATAGTATATATATAGTTAATATTATTAATATATTAATAAATATTTTTAATATATATTATTAATACTTATTATAATATTAAAAAAAAAAAAAAATATATATATATATATATATATATATATATATATATATATTTGTATATATTAATAATATTATAATATTACTAATATTAATTATAAATAAATATTCAAATATTTATTAATAATTATTATTTGTAATATTAAAATATTATTAATATATATTATTCATAATATATATTAATAATATTATAATATTTTTAATATTTATTTAGTAATATTAATAATATTATAATATTACTAAAAATCATTATAAATAAATATTCAAATATTTATTAATAAATATTAGATTATAATATTACTAATAATCATTAAAATATTAAATATTATTTTTATTATTTTTATATTAATAAATATTATTAATATATATTATATATATTTCTAGTTAATTTATAGTATGTATATAGTTAATATTATTAATATATTAATAAATATTATTAATATATTAATAAATATTTTTAATATATATTATTAATACTTATTATAATATTAAAATTATATATTTAATATTTTTTATATATTAATAATATTATAATATTACTAATATTCATTATAAATAAATATTCAAATATTTATTAATAATGATTATTTGTAATATTATAATATTATTAATATATATTATTAATAATATTATAATATTATAATATTTATTTAGTAATATTAATAATATTATAATATTACTAAAAATCATTATAAATAAATATTCAAATATTTATTAATAATGATTATTAGTAGTATTATAATATTTTAATAAATCATTAGTAATTTAAATAATATTATAATATTACTAATAATATTTATTAATAAATATTACATTATAATATTACTAATAATCATTATAAATAAATATTCTAATATTTATATTATTCTAATAATAATAATATAACCAATGATAGAATATATATTATTAATATATTATTAGTTCTTTTGCTTTATTAATAATATAACCATCTATGATATATTAATTTATTATATATTATTAATATTTTTTTATATTAATATATATTATATATATTTGAAGTTAATTTATAGTATGTATATAGTTAATATTTTTAATATATTAATAAATATTTTTTATATATATTATTAATATTTTTATAATATTATTAATATACATAAAATATTTTTGTGATTTTAATCATAATTAATATATTTAATATATTTAATATATTAATATTCTTATTAATATATAATATATATTTTTCAAGTTAATATAATAAATTTATTATATATAATATTTATTTATTGATATATAAATTAATGTGATGGGTAGTGGATATAGGCCTATCGGCGTATATCAACCACATTGGTAAATGTGGTTGTAAATCTATTTTATATACGCCTATCGGCGTATATCAACCACATTAGTTTTTACTAATGTGGTTGTGCTAGTTTATTAGAAATTATCAGGTTAGGTTCAGAAACATCCCATGTCCAATTAGTAAGAAGTCAAATATCTTCTACATACAACATATGCTTAGGTCCTTAAACCAAAAGCAAATATTTATGATTGTGGGAAATCTAGGCCTCCATCATATCCGAAATTGACTCAATTCACAATGGGTTAATCTTCTGCAAATTAAATTAAACGTTTATATAAGGATTGTTTTCTGGAATTCATAATTTAATTAAAGAATAAATGGATTGAAATTTTTCTGTGACATTTGATTAGGTATGCACACAAATAAACAAAGCAATTAAGAAAGGTGATTCTTCAACATCCACCTAGAGAAAAAATTGGACAAATACAATACAATTTCAATCACACACTGGATTATTTTGTAAATGTTTTTGAAACTGAAGTTGATTGTAAATTTTAGTTGGCTCACATATTTTCCCTCAATTTTTCTTTGGTTCTAAGCTTCCAACCTCAACAAATAAAGTTATTTTAACAAGATCCTTTCAAAAATGCCACAACAGGTTCACAAATTCTAGATATATAATGAAGGAATTTATTCATTTTCACTTTGCTACACTAAGGAAAAGGATGAAATTGAAAGAATAGCTTAAAAAAATAGTAAACCTACATTGTGGGTGAACAACAGTTTAAACTTATCTCCTATGTCCTAAGGTCTTAATCTTGGCAATTTGTTAATTTTGGTTAAAGATGTTATATGTTCTATGCTTAGAGAAATTTACTTCAATCTTTCTTAATAGCCATTAATATTGAGAAAAAATGCTAATAGAACATAAATAAATAACCAGAAGACAAGCTAAGACAAGAGGACACAATATTTTGGTGGATTCCAGGGAAAAAACCCAATGCGGGGAAAACCCTTTGATCAAACCTTCTTATTATTCTTCAAATTCAGTAGAGAGAGAAAGTACAATTTTTAGCAGTCAACAGATGCCCTAGCCAGCAAAGTCAACGCTGGTCCAACTAGCAAAATGTCTCCCAATGGAGTTCGATCAAAGCCAGTCAAATTGGGCATCAAGAAACAATTGAAGTCTACCCAAAACAGTCCGCAACTTCTTGGTCAAACCTCGTCAACTCTGCGGTCAAATCTATAGTCAACGTTGTGGTCAAACAACCCATATTTCCTTGATTTCCGTGCTACTAAACTCGGCCTCCAAAAATCATATTTCTACCCAAATATCGAAGTCAAAACTTGAGAGTCGACCGAAGGTCAACGCTGCTACAAAAATCCTTAAACAATCCAAAATATCCAGCTACACTTTCACACGTGCGCAGGAGAGAGAATGTCTCCTAAGGCTGTATGAACCAATCAGAAAGAGAGAGAATGTGTGAGGAGATGATATCCAAAATGAATTTTGATTCTCTCCTATTTATATCCATCAATGAGTGTGTGTGACACATCTTTTGGGGCTTGTGAGCCTACATTACAATTATGTCCGACCTTGACAATTTTCACGTGTGAAAAATAAATTCAACATCCAACTTTTTCTCATCTCCGAAAGATGAATCCAACAAAAATATCATCTCCATCATATGAGCAGTGCAAAGTGGAGTTTGGCCCTAGTTTCCAAATTTAATACTCACTCTCAACTAGGGAGAACTCTACCTGTCCATCCATCTATTAACCTATGCAATCTTGTCATCTAGTACCATCATGCACTATTATATATCACCCTGTCATCCTGTGTCATCCTGCTCTTTCTGTACTTTGTCGGCTCTGCTCTGCTGTAAAAGAAATAATGAAGAAGATTTGATCGAGAGTGAGTCAAAAAGACCTTACCACTCTTCACTGACTGATGAAATAGGTAACCTGACCTCAAAATGGGAACTCTAGCCCAAAAAGACTCAAAAAACATGAAAAAACTCCCCAAAAACAAAAAAAGTGTATTCCAGAATGCACTTGGTTTTTTTTGAAGGTCAAATTTCAACATTTTATAAAATTATGCTAAAAACAAAATTGTTTCTTGAAAAAAGGATTGAAAAAACATCCTCAAAACAAAACCAGTTGATGCTGGAATAACAAGAAAAAAAATTGTGTCATATTTTTGACATTTTTAAAAATAGAAATAAAATTTTTTAATATTTAAAATTCAAACATTAAAAAATAAACTTAAAAAAAAAAAAAAAAAAAAACAAAACAAAACAAACAAAAAAAAACAAAAAAAAACATAAACATTTTAAAGCTTAAATTTTAAAAATATATAGGAATAAAAAAATCAAAATAAAAACAAAATAAAAATTTTAATTCAAACATTAAAAAAAACCTAAAGTTTAAGAAAAGAAAAATTAAAAAAAAAAATTAAAGATTAAAATTTCAAAATATATAGAAATAAAAAAAATAAAAATAAAAACAAAATAAAAATATTAAATTAAAAAAAAAAGAAAAAGAAATTATAAAAAATAAAATATAGAAATTAAATTTAAAAAAGAAAAAGAAAAATTTTATTAAATTAAGAAAAAAAAATTAATTTTAAAATAAAAAATTAAATTTAAAGAAATATATTAATTTTTAATAAATTTAAAACTAAAAAAAAAATTAAAAAAAAATTCATTATTTAGATTAAAAGTAAAAAAATGAAAAATGAAAAATAAAATACAATAAAAATATTAAATTAAAAAATATATATATATTGAAAAAACAAATAAATTTTAAAAAGTAAATTAAATTTAAATTATAAAAAATAAAATACATATATATGAACTTAAATTAAAATATATATATTAGATTTTATTAAATTAAAAAAAAAATGTTAATATTAAAATAACAAATTAAATTTAAAAAAGAAAACTATTAAATTTTAATAAATAAATGAATAAACAAATAAATTTTGAAATAAAAAATAAATTTTAAATATAAAGAAAAAAAAAACATTGTTAAAATAAAAAGTCAAAAAATTTTAAAAATCAATTAAAATTGAAAATTTGAAAAATTGAAATATATATATATATATATATATATATATATATATATATATATATATATATAAAATAAAATAAAAAACAAATTAATTTGAAAATATTAAATAATTAAAAAAAAATCTAATTTTAAATACACAACTTTAATTGAAATAAAACAAATATAAAAATTTTATGTAATTAAAAAAATAATAATAAAAAATTAAAAAATTAAAAAAAATAATATTAAATTCAAATAAATTAAAAAAAAAATACAAAATTTATTAAATTTTAAAAAATTAAATGAAAAAACTAAACATAAAATTTAATAATAATAAAAAAAAATGGAAAAATTAAAAAAAAAATCAATTAAAAAAAAAAAAACACAAAATCTAATAAAAATTATTAACAAAATTTAGAAAAAAAAAAATTAAAAACAAAATAAATAAATAAAATTAAAAAAAAAAAAACAAAATAATTAAAACAAATTAAATTTCAAATATAAAAATTAATTTAAAAAAAAAAAATTTAAATTTTTTGAATTAAAAAAAAAAAAATCAAATTTGAAAAAATATTAAAAATTACAAAAAAAAGAAATAATTTTTTGATCGTGGTGGCGCCGCCAATCGGTCTCCCGATTTTGGGAATCACCCTTCCGCGGCAGGAGGCCGATTCCAGGAATCACCCTCCCGCCGCAAATCACCCTCCCGCGGCGGGAGGCCGATTCCCCTCCCGTGGCAGGGAGCCGATTCTGGGAATCGCCCTCCCGCCACAGGAGGGCAATTCCCAGAATCGGCCTCCTGCCTAGGTGGCAGCGGAGGACGATCGCTTGGCGGGCGTGGAGGCTGCATGCAACCTCCCCACCGCCAAGTGGCTGGCCTCTGCCGCGACCTGGGCGGGAGGCCGATTGGTGGCGCCACCACGATCAAAATTTTTTTTTTTAATTTTTTTTTAATTTTCAATATATTTTTTTTAATTTTATTTTTAAATTCAAAAAATTTATTTTTATTTTTTTAATTCTTTTTTTTTAAATTTAATTTGTTTTAATTTTTTTGTTTTGTTTTGTTTTTTTTTTTTTTTAAATTTTGTTTTTAAATTTAATATTTTAGATTATTTATTTTTTAAAATTTAAAATTTATTTATTAAATTTATTAAATTTTAATTTAATTTTTTTTTAAAATTTTTTTAGTTTATTTAGTTTTTCATTTTTAAAATTTATAAATTGTTTCATTTAAAAAAAACAGTAAACTTATGCATATTTGTTTTTTAATTATTTGCATGTGGTTTTTTTCATCTTTTTTGTTTTTTAATGATAGTTTTTTTTTTAATTTTAATTTTCTTTTTCAATTTTCAATTTTATTTATTTATTTAGTTTGTTTCTTTTGTTAAGTTTAAAATTTGTATTTTTTTTCTTCTTATTATTATTTTTTTAATTTAAATTTTTAAATTTAATTTTTTCTTTTTTGTATTTTATTTTTTTTAATCTAAATTTTAATTTTGTAATTTAAATTATTTTTAAATTTTCTATTTTAATTTTAATTTTTTTTTATTATATTGTTTTTTTAATAACTTAGAAAAAAATGTTTTTGATGTTTTTTTAAAAAAAAAATTTGGTTAATTTTTGTTTTTTTTCTTTAAATTATGTGTTTTTTTTTCAAATCTTGTCATTTCTTTTGATATAATTTTTGAATATTTTTGTTTTTTTTTAAATTTATTTTTGTTTAAATTTTTTATTTTTACGAGTTAATTTTGTTTTTTTTTACATTTTTATTGGTTTTTTTATTGTTTTTTAATATATTTTTTTATCTAAGTTTTGTGTTTTATTACCAACACGAAAATCACCACTCTAAAAAAAAAAGGTTGATGTTGCATCAATACGTTTCAAAATTAGCATGAAAATCACCGCTCTAAAAAAAAAAGAGTTGACACTGCATCAATACGTTTCAAAATTAGCATGAAAATCACTAACATTTTAAAACAAATATTCATACTTCATAAATAAAAATATTAGAGTGTAAAAAATGTGCACAAAAAAAAAGGGGTGATTCTGCATCACCACTTTTCAAAATCGGGTGCTTTTTATGCTACCAAAAAAAAGTAGGTAACAGTGCGGTTACCTATTTCATCGGTAACAGTGTTGTTTTTGGACACAACCCATCCTAGACATAGAGAGTATGCATCCATCAGTAATGCTATGGTCTCTATCCTCATTTCCCAACTCATTGTCCAGATGAGAGGTAATTCCCATGAATCTCGGACTACACGGGTAGGATGTATGTGGGGCATAAATCAAGAGAGGGCGAACCTAGTCCTGTGGTTGCTTATAGCTCCAAGAAGCTATCCCCAACTCCCCAAAGCTCCTATAGCTCAAAGTCCAACTCAAGCGGGAACTTCATAAGAGGGTTTGTTGAAGATTCCAAGCTTCTAACAAAAGATTAAGAATTTGACCTTCCCCAAGGGCTTCGCGAGAATATCTATGACTTGCCCATCAGTCCCAATGTGATAGAGCCTTATGGCGCCTCGCTGTACCATATCCCGGATAAAATGGTACTTGATATCAATATTCTTGAAGCGGTCGTGGAACACGGGATTCTCTGAAATTCAAATCCCACTTTGGTTGTCAATGTGTTTGGAGCAGTAATGGAAATTTGATTCTTAGAGAGTTTGATATAACTTTGATTGTCACAATATATCATAGTAGGTTCCAATTCCAACACTTTGAATG
>MU968411.1:40192034-40495638 GCA_034641835.2 Pinus albicaulis | reverse complement strand
AACAACTTGGTAAAACCCTTTGTTAACTCGGCATAGTTAGGAATGAAACGAAGTAAAAAGTTTGCTTTCCCTTGCAAACTTTGGAGTTGGCGTAAAGTCGAAGGAGGAGGTAGATTGACAATAGCTTCAACCTTCGACGGATCAACGCGAATTCCTACTTTCAAAACAACAAATCCCAGTAAGCGACCTGATTCTACACAGAAAGCACATTTGTGTGGATTCAGCCGAATTCAATAATGCCTACATCTCATAAAGATAGCTCGTAAATGAGTGAGATGATCGGCCCTACGCGATGAATGGGAAGGTAAATCATTGAGATAAGGCTGCACAATGTGCTGAATGTCATGAAATGCGTAAGACATAGCCCTTTGAAAATTTTCCCCAACGTTCTTCAATCCAAAGGGTAGTTTTCAATAAGAAAATGTTCCTCACAGACAAATAAAAGCTTTTTTAGGCTGATCAACAGGGAGTATGTTTATTTGATTGTAACCAGAAAAACCATCCATAAAGGAGAACATTTCACTGCCGACACAATCATCAATGATTTGATCGATATAGGGGGTTGAATAATTATCTTTAGGACAAGCTCGATTAATATCCCTATAGTTGATACATACTCTTATCGTTCCTTGTTTTTTGTTAATGGGAACAATATTCGATACCCAACCAGTTAAAGGAATTGGATAAATGAAACATGCACGGGGTAATTTCTTGACTTCGGCTTTGATAGCAGTAGCTTTTCTTGGATGTATTTGACGTAAGCGTTGTCGGACAGGTTTTTCATCCGGGTATGTCTTAATTTCATGTACAACAATTGACGGATCGATTCCTGGCATTTCTTCATATGACCAGGAAAACACATCATGGAATTCTTGAAATAGGGATTTATAAGATTGGATTTCTTCGTCCGTATAGCAAGCACCTATATGAATGTTTTCAATTATTCCAGGCTTAACTGAAATATCAATAGGAATCGTTTGAGAGATATTTTCCAAATTTAACTCAGAATTAGGATTTTGCAATGGATTCTAAGGTTCTTTGACATATTCAGCAGTAAAAATAGAAGAGAAATCATTTTCAAAATGATCTAGCTCAGGTAAAAACGAAGATCGGTGATGTAGATCTTCCCATGTTAAATCGTCAATAGAAAATAGTTTACGAATCTGCTCATCAGTATGAACAAGATCGGGAAAAGTTGTTGTGGCTGAGCTAGATATAGAAAGTGATTCCTCATGGATCACATTCATTAGATCAGCTTCAGTTGAAGAAGGATAAGAAAGAGACTGTACAACCTGATATGCAATTTCAAATGGACTCAAAGGCATCGCACCATCAAATGAATCCAACTCGGAATCGGAAGGTACGATCCAAGGATCATCAAAAGTAATAGTATTCGATGAAATCATATGAATATTTGCGATAGGAGGCAATACGTTAGGAGCAGGAAAGGAAAAATTTCCTAGTAAACCAGAATCTTTAATCAAACCTACACCAACATCCTTGTAAGGGATAACTGTTTTACCAACGTGCTGGAGAGTTTCTGTAGAGGCTGGATCAAATGAGAAATAAGTGAGCTGGTCTATGGTAACGATCTTTCCTTGATGTGGAAACTTGATAAGCTGAAAGACCAATGAAACAAAAACAGTCATAGCATAAGACCAACTACGACCCAGGAGAAGGTTGTAATCTAGAGGGGCATCAACCACCTCCACATCTAGATTTACGGTTTTGCCTTCGACCCCTATAGGTAAATCCTGTAAAATATCGAAAGGATGGAACCCTCGGCCATCAAAAGCCTTTAGAATTTTCGGAGACTGATGGAGTGTAGGAGAACCAAGCGATTTCCAACACTGGATCGACATAATACACATAGAAGCCCATTCATCAATCACAGTCCGAAAGACCGGTCTGTTTTTTACTAATATGGGAATCTGGAAATCCATTTGATGAGGTAGGTAGGGTGTACTATTCTCTAAATCGAATATTATTAGGTTCGAATCCTGAATATCGACAGCTCCTATGGTAGACAAAAGTAATTTACGCTGTGCTGGGCACGATTGCAGCACTTCCAAAGTCGACGTTGCTGAAGGGGAAATAGTCAAGTCCTCAACAATGTTGTAATTCTGAGCAGCTCTCACATGTGGATTGAAAGCTGATTTACGAAGTACACCTTTAGCAGGTGGTTTGATTACTAAGTCTGAATTGGGTTTCTCGATTTGTAGTGGATTAGAAACAGGAGGAAATGTAGTTGATGTGTTTGAATTATAAGATTCTGCTTCTTTACCACCAACAGGACTTTTACTGCCATAATCTTGCGATCGTGTCGCAATCCTGACATGAGACATCATCATAACGGGTTCTTCTAAGGCATTCAAGGTAGAACCAATCATCTTACTATCTTGAGTAGGAAAAGGATCCTTCAAGACAACAATTTGTTGAGAACCTTTAACGAATTTCGAAACCTCTGCTCGATGTGGGCATTCTTTAGTAAAATGATCCTCGTCACAAATGAAATAAGGATAGAGAGACTTGCGTTTTTCATCATTAGATTCTGTTTTATCTGTTTTATCTTTTGAATTCTGTTTTTTTGTATTCTTCCCCTTCTTTTTACCACCAGATTTAGATTTGGCTGTAGATGTTTCTACGACATGAATGTCGGTAGAAATTTCAGCAGAAGACTCTCCTTTCAGGGAATCAGGTAAAGTTATTATAGGAGAAGAATTCATTGAAGATTTCTTCTTACTTTTAGTATTAACTGAACCAATAATACAATCAGTGGCATGAGACCCTGAAGGAGCTGCAGTTATTTGACCTTGTTTTGGAAGATCGGGGATTTTTTCATGTAACGTACCTGAATATGTGTAAACGAGGTCAAGGTACTGAGCTTGAGCAATGACTTGCTCCTCAGTAACAACTCCTGCCTTAGCTACATCTTCAGTGATTGTGGGTAATAATGATTTAACAAACCATTCTGCCAAAATTTGATATGGAATGAAAACTTTCACTAAACGCATTCTACGTCGCCATTCGTGAATATGATCATAAATATATGTGGACGTGGATTGTTTTAGCGAAGTCAATAGTTCGATGCCATTGTCGTATCTGACAGGAAACTGAAAATGAGTTAAGAAAGTAATTGCTAACTGACTGAAATTATTAAAAGAGCCTCATGGTAACTCAATGTACCATTTGGCGGCAAGACTAATAAGAGTTTGTTGAAAAAGACGTAAGGGAATTGAATAATCAATTATCGAATTAGACGCACACCAGAGGTGATAAGTCATAACGTGATTTGATGGATTCTCTCCTGACTTACCCTCGAATTTTGGTATATCACTGGGCAACGTATGCGGCATTGGCGGCCAATAAGGATGATAGTAAATTGGATTATTCATAAGGCGTGACAAATCAGGTAAATCCCAAGTTGCAATAAATGGTAACTGACGGTTAGGGTCCCGAAAACCTTGAGTAACAAGAGCAGTTTCGGGAGGAGGATACCCAAGATAACTGGGAATCAGATTTGCAATAGGAATGGTATAACCTCCTAGGAAACCAAGATAAACCGGACCAAACTGTGGTTGTTGAGGTTGTTGATAAGTATAGCCAGGATATGGTTGATACTGATAAAATGGGTTTTGTGAAACGTGACCGAATTGATACTATCCCTAGTACGGTTGATATGTAAATTGCGGTTGACTCGTAACAATCGTACTTGTACCAGCTTGTCCTGTAGGTATCTGGACCGAAGTCTGAACTGTAGGTCCTAACTGGGGTACAGAGACTTGAGGGATTTGCACGCTACAGATACTCCAGAAACAGGTGTTATAGGTTGAACAGATGTTGCAGTAGTTGCAGAAGTTTGAGGTGGAGTCTGAAGTGTACTAGGCCCAGACTGCTGAATAGAACCAGGTGCAGGGATTTGAACAATAGGCTGGACAGGTTGCTGGGTTGGACCAGAAACCAAAGGCTGTCCAGGTTGACTAGATAACTTCACATTAGGTTTCATAGTTTGTTTAATTTGGGACGGATCCCACACCATGTTCATTCTGGGGTATTTTCCCGTAGAAGGTTGTACATATGAAGGACCATAGCATGGTTGAACGTGTAGGTTTTAACCCTGAACATAAATTATCTACAGATGAATCTTATAATAGAAAATAAACAATAGCGAGAGCATAAAACATAAAACAGATAAACACAGAGATTTTCCCCTGGATCCCAAAACGGGACGACCAACTTGATTTTTCATTATATTCCTTTTAGTGTTACAACACATATATATACATGCTGAAGCATACATAAACCCCAATCCATTAACCCTAGATTAGAACATAATCGTAGTTCCCTTGACCGGATCTACAAAATACCAGGGGCCGAAAACCATCGTACCCCAAAACCATCTGCAAAATCATGCACAAAACATGGGTGGGTCCGCACACCAAAAAAAATAATTTCCAGGGCACTGCCCTGGACCCTGACCCCCTTGCTGTGCCCGGCACAATGTACAGTGCGTGGGGCTAGTCGTGGAAAGAATATAACACATACCCAACATTCCCCCACTTGTTGTTTTCTTTCCATAGGGGGCCACAAGAGAGCTTAGTCATTGGGCCAATTATTCAACACCCATTGTTTTTCTACACCAAGAGAACTTCTGAGTACTCACAGACTTCGTCAATGCATCTGCAACATTCTTCAAAGTGTCCACCTTTACCAGCAACACCCTTTTAGCCTTAACCATATCTCTCACTAAGTGATATTGAACATCAATGTGCTTTGTCTTAGAATGATAAGCAGGGTTCTTAGCCAAGAAAATTGTACTTTGGCTATCACAGTCTATCCTTATAGCTTGCTGTACCAACCCCATACTTGAACAAAATCTCTGCAACCAAACTGTTTCCTTTCTTGCATGAGTGGCGGCTATGTATTCTACCTATGTACTTGAAAGCGCCACTACAGACTGTCTTTTACTCATCCAAATGACTGCACCTCCAAATAGGCTAAACACATACCCACTTGTGGATCTTCTTTGGTCCAGATCTCCAGCCCAGTCTGCATCAACAAAACCACGAATGTCCAACATTTTTTCCAATCCTGGTCTTCCCTGGTAGCACAAGCCATAATCACTAGTGCCACATAAATATCTGAAAACCTGCTTCACTGCTCTCAAAAGCTCCTTCCCTGGGTTTGACATAAACCTGCTCAATACTCCCACTGCATGTGCAATGTCTGGTCTAATACAGACCATTGCATACATCAGGCTACCCACTGCACTTGCATATGGAACACGGGACATATCCTCCTCTTCTTCTTGTGTCTTGGGACACTGTTCGGCAAATAGCTTTACACCTACAGGAATATGAACATTCATCGGTTTACTATCCTGCATATTGAACCTACGCAATATAGTCTCGACATACTTCCTCTGGTTTAACCAGAGCTTCCTCTTTTCCCGATCTCTCTTAATTTCCATGCCCAAAATATAGTTTGCAGCACCAAGATCCTTCATGTCGAATTTGGAGAGCAGTTGGGTCTTCAAATCTTGGATAATTTCTTTGTCATTTCCAATCAACAACATATCATCCACATACAAGACCAAATAAATAACACAGTCACCAATTAATTTAAAATAAACACAGTGATCCTCCTTGCTTCTGGTGAAGACAAGTCCCCGTATATAGGTATCAAATTTCTGATACCACATCCTTGGTGACTGTTTTAACCCATACAGAGACTTCTTCAACCTGCATACCAGTTCTTTCTTACCCTTCACCATAAAGCCTTCAGGTTGCTTCATGTAGATCTCCTCTTCTAGATCCCCGTGAATAAATGTTGTCTTCACATCCATCTGTTCTATCTCAAAATCAAATGTAGTAGCAACAGATAAAAGTAATCTAATAGAAGTAACTTTGGCAACAGGAGAAAAAATATCACCAAAATCAATTCCTGGCACCTGGGAATAGCCTTTTTCTACCAACTGAGCTTTTTATTTCTCCACCTTGCCTTCTACATTCATTTTCTTCTTAAACACCCATTTGTTCCCGATGGGCTTCCTTCCAGCCGGCAACTCCACCAAATCCCATGCCTCATTTTTATGAAAGGATGCCATTTCATCAACCATGGCCTCCTTCCAGAGTTTTCCATCCTCTGAATCTACTGCCTCCCTGACAGTTTTGGGATCATCATCAATTATAGTTAAGGCAAAACCTGAACAGAAAGCAGATGGAATATACCTTTCTGGTTGCCTTCTTTTCCAAACTGATCTTCTCAAAGCTAGGGTTTGTGGCTCTTCCTCTTTTGAGTCTTCTTCTGTTGTAGAGTCTGATTCATACTCTTTTAGATCAAACTCTATCTTCTCAGGTTCCTTTGGCAGGAATTCATGTGTAACAACATCTTTCACCTCTCTAAACACCACATTTAGGTTGTACACAACCTTCCTTGTTTCTGGGTTCCAAAGCTTGTAACCCTTTAGACCATCCTTATACCCAATAAAGATGCACCTTTCAGATTTATTATCCAACTTGGTCCTTTTCTCCTTTGGAACATGTACATATGCATCACATCCAAATACCCTTAGATGTGAAAGAGGGGGTTTCTTACCAGTCCATACCTCATGTGGAGTCTTATCCTCCAACACTGATGAAGGTGATCTGTTAACCAGATAGCATGCAGTCTCCACTGCCTCTGCCCAGAATTCTTGTCCTAACCGGTACCACTGAGCATGCTTCTTGCCTTTTCCATCAGTGTTCTATTCATTCTTTCTGCAACTCCATTTTGCTGAGGTGTGTATGGAGTAGTCTTCTTCCGTGCTATACCACACTTCTTACAGAACTCTTCAAATTCCTTCTTGCAGAACTCCCCACCATTATCTGTCCTCAACGCCTTTATCTTCTTCTCTGTCTGGTTTTCCACCAGAGCCTTAAATTCTTTAAATTTGTCAAAGACTTCAGATTTCTTCCTCAAGAAATATATCCATGTATTCCTTGAGAAGTCGTCTATGAATGAAACATAGTACATAGACTTTCCCAGTGATGGAATTGACACAGGTCCAAACACATCACTGTGCACAAGTTCTAATATCTTGTTCGCCCTCTTAGCACCAGAAGGAAAAATCACCCGATTCTACTTCCCATATACACAATGTTCACAGAAATCGAAATACATAGAGAAATTAGACATACCTTCTACCATACCATTTCTATGCAATATCTGAAGGCCCTTCTCTCCAATATGTCCAAGCCTTTGATGCCATAGCATGGTCTTTTCTCTAGAGATAGCTAGGATTTCTGCTCCACTTTCAGGAACCACAGAACTGTTACACCCATCAATAACAGTGCTACCTTGTAGCTTATACAGAGTTCCAATCCGAACTCCCCGCATTAATACCAGTGCTCCCCGAACCATCTTGCAGGCATCTTTCTCGAACACTATTTTTATGCCTGCGTCATCCATCTTGCTTACGGAAATCAGATTTCTGGCCAATGCAGGAATATGCAGAACACCAGGAAGTGTTCTAATACTTCCACCTTGTAGCTTCAGCCTGACCTTTCCACGTCCGATGATTCTGGCCTTCCTATCATCCCCTAGGAATACATCACCGCCATCATATTTCTCATACTCGTAGAACCACTCCCTATGAGGAGTGAAGTGAAAGGATGCACCCAAGTCAATCAACCATGACTCATGATCTACATGTGTATTTGAAGAGGAAGCCAAATACACATCCCCACATTCATCCGAGGTGGTTTGTGCCTCTGCAGAAGGAGCATCATCAGATCCCTTTCCTTTCTTAGGAGCTTTAGATCTGCACTACTTTTTGTAGTGCCCTTCCTTTCCGCATTTCCAGCATACCTTTACAAACTTTCCAGGAGATTTAGATCTCCCTCTAGATTTGGATCTCCCACTCAAAACCTTATTCTTGTTTCTATTTTGGGACCTTCCTCGTATAGATAAGTCATCTCCATTCTGGCCCTCCATATTTATCCGTCTCATTTCCTCTGATAGCAAGGCTGAGACAATGTCATCAAAATTCAAGGTAGTTGTATTACTACCTATTGCAATAACCAGACTTTCCCACTAGTCTGGTAGAGAAAACAACAAACTGATGCACTTATCTTCATCTGAGATTTTAATATCAATAGATGACAACTGACTTACCACAGTATTGAAGGCGTTCAGATGCTCTGTCACCGAGTCTCCATCCTTCATCCTTAGGTTATATAGCTTTTTCCGTAGGAACAACTTATTCACCAGAGACTTAGATTGGTACAAAGTCCCAAGTTTTTCCCACAAATTCTTCACCGTAGCTCCCCCAGATACATTCAACAATACTAAATCTGAGACACATAACCGTATTGTGCTCTTAGCCTTCCGATCCAGTTTCTTCCAGTCTTCATCTGACATTGCTGTTGGTTTAGTACCTAGATCTACCACGATCCACTGATATTTATCCACCATAAAATCCTCCATCTTGAGCTTCCACAAATCAAAACTCTGACCATTAAATTTCTCGATCTCGATATTTCCGCTGCTTGCCATCTTCTTTCACCGCAAGAATCGATCCCGCAGATCTCCCACTGAACAGGGTCTACCTCAGGCCCGAGAAAAAAACCCTCAGCAGCAAAGGCATCCCCTTGAAGCCGAAACAACTCTGACACCAAATTTACGTTTTAACCCTGAACATAAATTATCTACAGATGAATCTTATAACAAAAAATAAACAATAGCAAGAGTATAAAACATAAAATAGATAAACACAGAGATTTTCCCCTGGATCCCAAAACGGGATGACCAGCTTGATTTTTCATTATATTCCTTTTAGTGTTACAACACATATATATATACATGCCGAAGCATACATAAACCCCAATCCATTAACCTTGGATTAGAACATAATCATAGTTCCCTTGATCGGATCTACAAAATACCAGGGGCCAAAAACCATCATACCCCAAAACCATGTGCAAAATCATGCACAAAACATGGGTGGGTTTGCCTATGAGTGGGTCCGCACACTAAAAAAAGTTTTGCTGGGGTGCTACTGCCCCCCCTGTGACCCCCCTGCTGTGGCTGGTGCAATGTACAACGCGTGGGGCTAGTTGTGTAAAGAATATAACACATACCCAACAGAACATAGGGTTGATAATTAAGTGGTAAATTTCCAACTCCTTGTACAAATGATTGACCAGAAGGTGGTTGAAAACCTTGAATTGGGTACTGACCTTGAGGTTGATAACCTTGAGGCGCGTACTAAATCTAGGGTTGATAAGGACCTTGAGGAACATACTGAGTCTAGGGTTGACCTTAGGGTATGTATTGTCCTGAAGGTTGATAACCTTTAGGTATGTACTGTCCTTGAGGTTGTTCTCCAAAATAATATTGTCCTACAGTTTGTCCTGGGAAAAAATTACCCTCAAATTGTCCCCCAGGAAGTAATTGACTGCCTTGAAGTTGCCCCCCAGGCAGTAATTGACTGCCTTGAAGCTACCCCCCAGGCGGTAACTGACTGCCTTGAGGTTGCCCCCCAGGCGATAACTGACCACCCTGAGGTTGAGGATTTGGAATATTACGAGAAATCATAAATATTTTCTCTGCGTTCGACATTTCAGTTTTAATTCCATTAAGACCAGATGATAATACTTGTTTAGTCGGTCGAGGAGTTGCTCCTGAGAAAGTACCAGAGAGAGCCTGGTACCCCGAAGGAACAGAAGGACCACCATATAAAAATGTTTCCGGTGTTTGGGAAAACATAGATGACTCTCTTGACATGATGGATGAAGGATAGTAACCTCTGGGCGTAGGATGAAAAGGAATTCGAGGTGGTGAAAAAGCAAGACCCAAGTTTTCTAAAAAAATTGTCAAAGATAAATACCAAGCGTCACTCCTAATAGGGCTGTAGAAAATGGATTCACGCTCCCTAAGATTCAAAGACTGAGGGGATTTGGGAAGAGATACCTCTTCGTATGGACTTGCAAGTTATTCAATAGAAATGAGGACAGATGGAAGATCTTCAGTAACAATATTTCTTACCCTAGGTGAACCAGGATCGCTAGAAGTTGGAGTAATAAATCCTGAGGATGTTTCCAAAACAGAAGGTTCAGTGTCAGGTTCAGAAATTTCAGGTTCTTCAGCTAGTTCATTGGAAAGAGAAATACTACCAGTGACTTCAAAAACTGAAATTGGCTTTTGAATATGCTCTGTTGTGGGTATTTGATGATCAAGATAAACAACTATAGATGAATTTCCAACTTCTGTTGATCTAATTATACCGCTACTAGATGATACTAGAGCATGCAACCCTTCAAGATGACTTGGTGTATACTCAGGGGGCTTCCCCTGAAGTCTCCGGGACTGTCTCGGTAATTCTGCCACGATTAAATATTAATCAATCACACGCAAACAAAGAAAATTTCAATAAAAACACCTAAATTCTCTAAAGAAACAACCAGCTGAATCACATGCCTAAAAATCTAAGAGTTCAAACCACGCACAAACAGTAACTTCTTGTACTAAAAACACTAGTTGGTGATGAAATCCAACATAGTAGAAGTTTAATACAGAAAGGGCGGTTGGAACAGTTACCTCGACAACTTGCTTACTGAAACAGACTAGCACAAGTTTCTTCACAAAACCATCTCTAATGAAGAGAACCCCCCAGAGAGTCCAAGTGAGTCTAGTCGATGTCTACTCCAGGTACAGTGAGATATTTCCTTCACCGTCACCTTAGGAAATAATCTTAAGCTTATGGACATTAAGGTTACTAACAGTAACAAATACAACTGGGGGAACAGTCTACGATCCGATTCCACGCGCAAGGGCAGAGTAACAAATCTCAATCCCCTTGAAGGCTCCTCGATATGGTCAATTCGAGGTTTACCGACAAGTGACCCCAGGCTCCTTGACAATGGTTAATCTGAGGTTTATTGTTTGTAATGCGCACAGATCTTCTATCTTTCCCAATGAAACATAATTGACTGTCTCAAAGGTTCGGACATGATCTCGTGATTAACTCCTTTAAGAGAAGCTTCCCAGATTGTACCAATTACAACTGGATTTATTTCCTACCACAAAATTTATCTACTTGTTTGTTTTTACTATCTTGGAGGGTTAATTACTCCCTACTCCAAGATACTAGCCTAAACTATATTGGTGATAAGAGCCCTAGAAATAGAAAAGTTTACTAGTTCAATTTTAATTAAGCGTTGTTTTTATGGGCTTTTCTTTAAGTCAATAGGTATGGAAATGAAACTTTGATGGTGTGAAGACTCGACTTCCAAACACACTAAAAAAATGCACCTAAAATGATAAACAATTCGTTTTCCTTTCAATGAAATTCTAGCTAAAGAAAGAGTTCGAGAATGCAATTTCTTTAAGAGACAATTCTTTCTTTGAACATGAAGAATAAATGAAAAGAAAGTCTTTTTGTTTTTTCAATAAGAACTCAAAACGAGACAAATAATAAATGCTCACAATAAATAATTTTCTCTTTCAAAACTTGAAACTACAAAAAACAACTTTCCTTCAAAAGAGATCTACAAGTTCTAAAAAGCACTCAAAACTACGAAAAACTAATTTTGAGATCTACAAACTTTGAAAATTTAATTGAATAAAAGCTTTAATTTTTTTTTTAGAATGTTTTTCTTAGTTGTTCAGTAAACTAAGCATTCATTTGCCGAGAATAACAAATAAATCAAAAAACATCCAAATGTGTTTTCTTTTATAAAAATGAAATTCATAACTTACAACAAAATTTGTTTAAAGATTTGCAAAGAGAAAAACTAGATCTATTTCTCAAAAAGAATGAATTTCACAACCAAGTCAGACTCATCAAGAAGATAAAGATACCAAGGTGATCTAATGTCACTTTTAAGCTTCTAATCTTTGGGTCACTACAAAGACAAAGCGAAAACCACTCTAAAAATGCAAAACTTCTAGAAAATCATTCAAAACAAAAGTGTTATGAGACTCATTCACAAGAGATTTTCAACAGAAAACATACAGATTTGGGCAGACACTAGGAATCATAAATCAAATCTAAACTAAACTGAAAGAAGAAATATAAGTTTTTCTAGACTTTTAACATGGTTTGCAACAATGTGCGGTCCCCATAAAAGTTCAAGAGAAACAAGAAAAACTTCAGAACTTTTCAAAGTAAAGTAAATCTAAGTTACCCAAGCCCGTACAAATCAATCAAAAATCAGAAAAAAAGAATTTTCTCAAATCAAAACAAAGGAAAATCAAAACAAGTTCTTTCCCCAGTGGAGTCGCCAATTTGTTGGCCGGATAAATCGATCTTGCGGACAAGATCGATCTCCCTAGTGTCAGAAGACAATCTAGCAACAAGCGAACAACCAAGTTTATCTTTCTCTAAATATATTCGTTTTACAAGTAAATGCTATAAAGGTGTCAATCCTACCTTAGATCCAAACGCTTATTTGCAACCGTAGTTCTCCGTCGCATCAGTAGTTCTTCCATTGCAACAATAGTTCTTCCGTCGCAACAATAGTGTCATCTTTCGTCGCAACAAAGTGTCGTCTTTCGTCGCAACAAAGTGTCGTCTTTAAAGACCCGCAATCACAAAAAAGCAAATATTAAATAGCACCTGTATAAAAAATAATTATAAAACATACCTATCATAGTGATCAAGGAATCTATGAAATAAACAATCAAACGATAACTTATTGAAATAAACAATCGAACGATAATTTATTGAGAAAAACAAACTCGATTGTATTAATCTTAAAATAACAGAAGAAACTTACAACCTTAGCCTTGATGTTGAACAGGCCTTCCCGGGGTCTGAAGCAGGATTTTTCTCTACTTTGATAAGTCTTGCACTCTTCCTCCAGGAGCACATAGAGGTATGTGATCTTTCCTCACAAAATCTCAACAGAAAGGAGTCTAAATCTCAATAGCACTTCACCTCAATCACACACTAAAACTTCCACTCCCTTTGAGGCTATCCAATGCCTCCTTTTATAGTGTAGATGAGGAGGTTAGGGTTCCACCTATGAACGGATAGAATCCTCCTTCAAAGGGATAGGCTCCTCACATCAAGGGGTTAGCTCCTTAAGGTGTGGGATGCATGAACCTTATAAGAGCGTACTCATCCCCAAAAAATCTCATCCAGAAGCTTCTAGAATTGACCAAAAAACAACTTGTTTACTTTGGTTTCTCGCCCTTTTGACTTTGACAGGGGTACGTAGGAAATACACTGAGAAAATGTGTTCTGGAATGCAGGTAAGCTTCACATTACCTGCGTACACTAGCCAGGAACGCAGGTAAGCTTCACTTTACCTGCGTACCAAGGGTTTTGGAGCTTTTTAGGATTTTTCTCCTATTTTTAGGGCTTGACATGAGGAGTAGAGGTTGTAATACTTGTAGAGGAGGTAAGTATGAGTGAAAATGAGCTCATACAATCAGCAGAATGTCAAGGTGACAGTTTTTAGTGCAACACTTTCAGCTATAAGAACTCAAAAGAAATACATTGAAAAGGTTGTTGTTGGTTGGTTAGCCGTGGACTATAAGTTGTTTCATTGAGATAAAGTTTTGTGTATCAGTTGTAAAATAGGCATGGGAGATGATTTCTAGTTGATTTCAAGCTGTTGGACAATGATGTATATGACTAGTGTTTCTCTTTAATATGACAAGCATGTTCATTGGATCCTGATCCAAATCAGTGGTGCTGTGTTCTATATTTTATTGTTTTTCCCTCTGTTATGCAATCACATATCATTTCTCTGATAAGAATCAGTAATCTAGCTTAGGATATACTGCCATTAGTACCCTAATGGTTCCTGCTCTTCCTATCTTGGATGTTTTTGCTAAATGTGTAATCTAAGAACAAACTCAGCATAATTTAACCAATATAGTATTTGGTCATCCATGCTTGCTGATGTATGAATTTAGAGTCTATTTTTAGATGTTATTGTTGGGTTTTAACTGAAAGAATTGGGAAATTGGGAGATTTAGAGTTAGTTCTGTCTCACTAGGGTCCCTTTCCAACAGTTTTCCTTTCTAAGATCCCTTAAGCTGAATGCCAAAAGCATTGATAGTTAAAAGTATTTCTCTGATCTTAGACTTCACTTTGTGTCAATCTTGAATGTTTTCTATTGTCTGAAGATTTAGCCTCGTTAGGAGTTTGGTCATAGATGGTTAAGGCATGCCTTGTCCCTATATTTTCTCCTAAGTGGTCACCTTGGAAGGTTTCCTTGTCATTCACCTTCATTTCCTTATCATTTCATCCCATACTATCATTTTTAGAGATCCTCTGATTTAGATGACTAGCCCATTTGAAAGCCTTGGATATTGAATTGCAAGTAAACCCTTTTATGACCCCATTTCCCAATGGACTTGTGTTTTCTTTGAATTATCTCCCCATTTCCAAGATATCCTTCTTGGCTCATTTCTTTACCTCATCTTGAACCCTTCTTTCATGTTTTTCCAACCCAACAAACAAAACAACAACCATGTGCCTTATAACTAGCCTAACACTCTAAATTGAACTTCAAAGATATATATTTCTTTGCCTTTTATAGAGAGATCCCTCTCTGGATCCAGGAGGGTTAGATCTTGAGATCCCAAAGTGGTTTGATGTTGTATTGTCTTTTGGTATTTCCAAACTTGCCAAAACATAGGAACCACAACACATTCCAACTCTGGATTTGATCTTGTTAGAGTTGTTTCTTCTTCTTTCTTTGCTGGTTCAAGTTTTGAGCATGTTAGAACCAGCCTTTCACTTTCTATGGCTCAGGTTTTGATCTGATTTGACCCATTCTTTTGGAACTTCATAGGTTCAAGATTTGAGCTTATCTTAACCTTTCTTCTCATTTTTTTATTTTTATTTTTCCAAACAAAACAAAACAATGGTATTTACAATGGAAGTGAAAACTTCAAGCTGAAATTTAGCAGTAATAATGCTTGAGCATCCTGCCATTGACAGGACCGCCAAACAGATCTGTACCATCCAATTCTTGCAAAAAAAATGCATTGGGGCCAATTGCAGATTGAATAATGTAAGGACCTTGCCATAAATTGTCAAACTTGCCATTCTTACCCTTATCTTCTCTCCTAGAGTCCCATTTGAGTACCTTATCCCCAATTTCGAAATCACAGGCCTTTGTCCTCTTATCAAACAACTTCTTGATGTTCTCTTGCACTTTCTGAGCTCTGTTGTAGACTTATTCCCTTGTCTGCTGGAGATGTATGGTCTGATTCATTCTCCTCATCATGCTATCTTCCTCTGATTGTATTTCTTGGACAAATTTTATCACTGACACCCCCAAACTGGTAGGGAATACTACATCTTCTCCATAAACAAGCTGATAGGGAGACATTCCAATGGATTTCTTTGTTGTAAATCTGTCTGCCCATAAAGCATGCACTAGCTTATTATGCCATGACTTCTTATTATCTTCAAGAAACTTCTTGATGATGGTCACCAAACTCTTATTTGATGATTCTGCTAGCCCATTACCTTAAGGGTAATAAGCAGTATAATGACCAAGTGCAATTTGATACCTGTGGCAAAAATCAATCATCTTTTTGGAACCAAATGCAGCAGCATTGTCAGTGATAATTTTCCTAGGGCAGCCAAATCTAGATAAGATATGGTCTTCAAAGAATTTTATGATAACTGAGTATGTGGCATTCCTAGAAGGGATGGCCTCTATCCATTTAGTGAAATAGTCAGTGGCTGTGAGTATCCATCTATGTTGGGCAGATGAAGCAGGATGGATTTCCCCTATGAAGTCTAGACCCCACTGTTGAAAAGGAGCTTCAATAGTGATTGGTTGTAAAGGTAGAGGAAGGAGTTTTCTTTTGCCCTCAAATATTTGGCATTTGTGGCAGGAAAATATAATTTTGTGGACATCTTGGAAGACGGTGGGCCAGTAATAGCCAGCTCTAAGGATTTTATTGGCAGTGGTTTTCCAGTAGAGATGGCCTCCACACTCTCCTTCATGAAACTCATGCTTGACCCTCTCTGCATCAACTTTAGGAAAAAATTTAAGCAATAAACCATTGGCATTTTTCCAATATAAAAATTCTTTTAAAATGCAATAATTCCTAGCTTTCAACTTTAAAAACCTTTCCTTTGTCTTAGATAAATTAGGAGGAGCATTAAGATTTACAAGCACATACAAGATATCAGCATACCAAGGTGATTTTTGGAATTTTTCTTCAACAATGGGAGTTGGTAATCCTTCTTGTTCATCCAAATCATCTACCATATTAATGTCGAGGGCTTGCAAGTTAGATTCAACCATTAATTGTGCTAAGCCTTGACACTTGATGAGTTTAGTGGGTTTGATTTCCAAATCATATTCTAGTATCACAACAATCCACTTGCCTCTTTTTCCATCTGGATCTTGTGACAAAATGTCCTTTACCACTATGTTAGGCACAAAGGAAATAATATGAGAATGTAAAATATAAACTCTGAAGTCTTTCAAGGCCTTTACCAAAGCATAGGCCTGTTTTTCCATGATATTATATTTCAGAGGTGCATCTCTTAATGCCTTGCTGAAAAATGCAATTGGCTGCTCTTGTCCCTCTGGATTTTTCTGCAATAGGACAACATCCACAGTATGTTCTGATGCAAAAGAGAATATGAGGAAGTCTTTAGTAAAATCAGGGCTTATGAGAACTGGTGCTCGGGTGAGTGCATGTTTTACCAGTTCAAAAGACTTTTTGGCCTCTAGAGTCCATTTAACTTCTACTTCTTTCTTGAGCATATTTTTCATGTTCCTAAGGATTTTTGCTAGGTTGGGTATAAACCTCCTCAAGAAATTAATCTTCCCAATAAAGGACTGCAATTCCTTGATGTTTCTTGGGTGGCTAATCTGCAATATTCCCTCAACCCTTTTTGGGTCTATTTTAATCCCCTTTTCAGATATGATATGACCATGAAGTTTACCTTCTTGGAGGCCAAACACTGTCTTTTTGGGATTTAAAGATAGCCCATACCTTCTGCATTTCTCAAAGAATTTTCTCAAATGTTTAAGGTGTTCTTCATTAGTTTTGGAATAAACTGTAATTTCATCAAGGTAAATTACAATGAAGTGACCTATTTCTTTTGAGAACGAAATGTCCATGGCTCTTTGAAAGGTGGCACCAGCATTCATTAATCCAAAAGGAATTTTCACATACATGAAAGTGCCCCAAGGAGTGGTGAAGGTTGTTTTAATTTGATCTTCTGGGAGCACTAAGACCTGGTTATACCATGAAAAGCCATCTAGCAGTGAAATCCTCCTAGAACCAACTACCCTTTGTAGGATGTGTTCCATCTTGGGTAAGGGGTAATTGTCCTTTAGTGAGGCTCTGTTTAAGTTCTTGAAATCGATACATAGCCTAATTTATCTTGTCTTTTTCCTTACAACCACCAGATTAGATACCCAATCTGAAAAACTCACAGGGATTATGATTCCATCTTCATACATTTTCTTAATTTATTTTTCTACCAGGGGTAACTGTACAGGGTTTATTCTACGCAGCTTTTTCCTAAAAGGTTTCTGGTTCTCTTTCAATGGAATCTTATGTTGGATGATCTTCGTGTGATATGATTTAAAATATTCATAACTCCAAGCAAAAACATAAACAAACTCTTTAAATAAATCAATGTATTTCTGTTCGATATGAGCTAGTAATGTTTTAGATAATTTGATCATTTTAGGCTTGTCTTTGCTGCCTATATTGCATTCTTCAACATCAGATTCAATGGGTTCTATAGTGGGCTTCTTTGCCACATCATTAAAATCGAAGAGATCCTCAAGGGGTGCTAGTCCTCTGGGTATGTTTTTGTCTTTGGACTGCAGTACCTCTATGTCTTCTTTATCTGTGTTCATGTATTCCTCTATTTTGTTTTCAAATTCTCTTGTCATCATGTTTATTTCTACAGTAGGCAATGGTCTTTCTTCATCAGGGGGATCTTTATCTAAATTTTCTTCACTGAGCTTAAAGCTTGAATCAGGTAATTCAAACTCATTCCTGGAAAGTAGGAAATCCTATATCTGTTTGTCACCCTCAAAGACCTGCCAATATTTTTCATTATTTGGTATTGCTGGTCTATATTTTGTTTGAACAATGATCTGTTTGTCATTAAGTGGTCTCTGATATGAACTAGCAGCACAGGCCAATCCATTTGCAAGTATTTTTTGACTTCTATGGACAAACACAAACTCATATTCTACAAATTTTTTCAACAAATCCATAGCATCATTTATATATGCCCTTAATCTAGGATGTTTGGCAGTGTATTCTCCATTTATTTGTTTGATGAACAATTCTGAGTCTCCATGAACCACTATCCTCTTAGCTCCTATTTTTTTCAATAGATGCAGTCCTAAGAGGAGAGCTTCATACTCTGCTATGTTGTTTGTACATTTAAAGTTTAGCTTGAAAGCATCACTCTCAGTGTAATTGTTTTCGGTATTATGCAACCATACCCCAGCTCCTGCATTTATTTTAGTGCAAGACCCATCAAAGCTCATGCCCCATAAGGGATTGTTTGTATATTTGTTATCAGTTTCATCCCTAATGCTATGTTCACCATTATGTTGTTTTCTGAGGTTAGCACCATGTTGTGTTATGTTTTGTTCTTCAGGATTTTCATGGAGTTTAGAGTAATGGGTAATCTGATGTTTGTAGTCTTGCTTCTGATTTTCTAATTCTGCAGATTGTTCAAATGTTTCTCCCTTGTTTTCCTCATTAACCAGGGCTGCCCTTATGTTTAGATTTGTGGCCTCTACTTTGTTGTTTGGATTTTTATTCTCTAGCTCTTGCTCATCTGTAAACTCATCATTGTAAAGGATAAAAGAGTCTAGGTCTGTATGGACAAAGTAGAGAGGGGAATTTTCTAGTTTCTCTAGGATGATTACCATAAATTTCATGTGTGCCTCCCTATACAGTCTTCTAAGCTGGCTGGAAATAGGGATAGTGGCATATGTCATGTCCATTTTCTTTTTACCCTATAGCTTGGCACCCCATGATATTGACAATAACATGCCATACTTAGGAGGTACATCAGCCACTACAACATCCATTACCATGCACTTGGCTAGGATTTGGGTCAAATTTACACAAAGATCTTTGATCAGGCCCAAACACTTCACTCTGCTAGAGTCGAAAGAATATAAATCCTTATGTGGTCTGGTTATCTCTAGGCCTGATTTTTCCATGATCACTTTGGGCATGAGATTGTGTGAAGCCCTTGAGTCATGCATAGCATTGTGTAGGATTTTATCATGGATATTCAGGCTGACATAGAAAGGAGGCACTACTCCTTCCTGAAGTTTCCCTTCAATTTTTGGGCCAAACAAGAAAGCTGGTTGATCATCATTTAAGTTGACAGAGTCACTATTTTCTCCTAAGCTTAAAGCTTTCAAGATTTTACATTTATATGCACCTTGGGTGGCCAACTTGGTGAGAGGGACAAAGATTTTGATTTTAGCAATTTCACTCTCCAGATTGAAAGGAAACTAACTCTTTGAAAGTTTCAATTCTGTTTTGTTGGTCACTATTTTATTAGCAAAATCAGCTTGCTGATTTTCATTATGTACATTGGTTGTAGTTGTTTCTTTAGGAGTATTAGCTGTAATGCTAGTGCTTCTGGTTTCTCAACTTGGTTTATCAATGGTTTGGATGTCTTTGTCCTTGTTTTTTCCAGAGCTCTCAGTTGTTGTTTTGTTACTTTCAGCAGTCCCTTTAGGAGTCCTTTCAGGTCTTTTCTTAATAGTGACTTCAGAGGTTTTTAGTTTGGGAGTTTCTGGGTTCTTTTTACTTCTGAGATAATATTGTTCCTGGACTTGCATGATGGCATTCTCAAATCCTAACCTATAGTCTTCAGATTCTAACCCTTCCTCATCCCAATGTGTGTATGAGGTCTGGTTTTCTTCTGTGAAAAAGGTGTGATCTTGGTTATCCACTTCCACCATGTTTATAATAGTTCCCTCTGATTCTTCTATTATTCCCTCATCTTCATCAAGGAAATTTTCTTGGAATGGAGGTATGATCTGTTGATCAGAATCCCTTTGTCTATTGGGAGGAGTGTTTCTCCTAAAGTTTTGGTTCTGGTTTTGAGACTGGTTTCTATTCTAATTATTGGCTTGGAAAACCATTTTCTCCATCATTCTTTCTAGCCTCTCCATGTTCTTGGCTAAATTATCAAATTTGGAATCAGATGTAGAAGCTGTGGTGTCTTCCCTATAGGTTACCTTCTTTTCGGCCCTCATCCTAGCTCTTTTTTCAATTAAGTTTTCTTCTACACTCACAGATCCTTTCCACGTGTCTTCTAGAGTTGAATAGTCTCTCTCCCTTAGTTGATAGGCCATGTCAGAATCGAAAACTTCTAGGTATTTCACTAAGGCCATTCCATGGGGAGGTTTCATGTGGGGTGGAAGAGCATTGTAGACACTGTTGAACCTGGTGGAGTAATCATGAACACTCTCTCCCTGATTTCTTTTAAGACCTTTATACTCTGCTAATATTTGTAGAGGGTTGCTTCTGATTTCCCATTTGTTTATGAAATATTCATGTAAAGAGTGAAGGTCATTGATGCTATTAGGATTTAAGCCTTTAAACCACTTTTTTACTTCTCCTCCTAAACTTTGAGCAAAGATTCTCATCTTGATGGTCTCATCTTCTATTTCCATATAATCAAAAGCATCCTCCATCCTATCTACACGTTTTTGAGCTATGGTAGATTATTTTCCAGTGAAATGGGGAATTTTAGACTGATAGTCATTGGATAAAGGAGCCAGAGGCTATGGAAACACCAGGGGAGCATACCATGCTGCCATGATAGTGTTTTGTGGGGGGAAAGGAGTAGTTTGGACAATAGTTATGTGGATGACAAAAATTATTGGACCAACCACAGAATGTTGAGAAGACTTAGGGTGAGAGAGACCCAAGTTATGAATGAAGTGGATGTCAGGAGGTGTTGATGGAGGGGTTCCTCTGTCACTAATATGTTGACCACTATGTGATGGTGAACTTGGAGGCTCAAAGTCTGTCTGATCTATACCACTGAATGACTTAGTTCTTGGTAAATCACTTGGTAAATGTAAGTCAAATTGAGTATATAATATAGCTGCAAGGTTTTCAGGTGCTGAGTTAGCTCTATGAATGGGTTTGACAATAGTTGGATCCCTAGATGTGAGAGATTTCCAAAGAATTCTTTCTAGATTTTCAACTATTCCATGAGGGTTTGGATCAGGATAAGCTCTGGTATGGATTATTCTTGAAGCCAGTATGTTAAGTGTCAGAGCAAAAAGGAGGAAAGTGGCCAAATATGACAGTCTTCAAGAGGAAAACTATTCTTAAACAAAGAAGCTTAATCCTATATTTTTCCTTCAGTGTGGATGATGTTGTGATGAAACTGGTCTCCCAGTGGAGTCTTGTGAAAACAGAGATAATCAGTAGGCCTACTGATTGCCAGTGGAGTATTTTGATCATTTAGGAACTGTGGAGTCGCTAGGTGGAGGGTTTAAAATGTTTAAAGCAGGATGTTGTCCACCATCAGTAATCTATACCAAATCAAGGCTAATTGGTCTTCTTTGAGTTTTTAGAGATGTTTTAAGGAGTGTCTTACTCAAAGTCCCCAGTGGGGTCGCCATTATGTTGGGGTTCCTGTGATTTGGAAGATTTGGAAATACCAAATGACAAGACAACATCAAACCACTTTGGGATCTCAGGATCTAGCCCTCCTAGATCCAGAGAGGGATATTTCTATAAAGGAAAAGAATAATATATCTTTTAAGGTCAATTTAAGGTGTTAGTCTAGCTATAGGGCACAAGGGTTTTTGATCTGTTTGTTTGGTTGGGAAACATGAAAGAAGGGTTCAGTGTAAGGTAAAGGAATGAGTAGAGAAGGATTTATTGGCAATGGGGAGATAATTCAAAGAGAACACAAGTCCATTGGGAAATGGGGTCATAAAAGGGTTTACTTGCAATTCAAATTTCCAAGGCTTTCAAAGGGCTAGTCATCTATATCAAAGGATCTCTTAAGATGATAGTATGAGATGAAACAATAAGGAAATGAATGGGAATGACAAGGAAAACCTTCCAAGGTGACCACTTCGAAGTAAATATAGGGACAGGGCATGCCTTAACCTCTATGATCTAAACTCCTAATTAGGCTAACTCTGAAAACAACAATCCAGCAGTCCTCCTGACTACTTTCAGACAATAGAAAACATTTAAGTTAAACACAGAGTAAAACCTAAGATCGGAGAAAGAATTTTAACCTTCTCTGCTTTTGGCACTCAAATCAAAGGGATCTTAGAAAGGCTAACTATTGGAAAAGGAGCCTAGGGGATAGGGCTAACTCTAGATCTCCCTGTTTCCTAATTCTTTCAGCTGAAACCAAACAAGAACATCCAAGAAAAAAACTCTAAATTCATACATCAGTAAACATGGACAAACCAACTTCTATACTGGTTAAATTATGTTGAATTTGTTCTTAGATACAAAAATAGCAGAAAACATAAAGATAAGAAAATGCAGGAAGCATTAGGGTACTTGCAGCAGTATATCCTAAGCTAAAATTACTGTTTCTTATAAGAGAAAATGAAATATGATGTAAACAGAGAGAAAACAATAACGAAGAAGGGACACATCACCACTGATTTTAGATCAGGATCAGATGAACATGCTTGTCATATTAGTAGAGAAAAACCAGTCACATAAATTCTTTTCCAATAGCTTGATATCATCCAGAAATCATCTCCCAGCCTATTTACAACTACTACTCACAGAACTCTAACTCAGTAAAAAAACTTACAATCAATGTTTTTTCCATAACCAACCAAAATTTACAATGTATTTCTCGTGAGTTCTTATAGGTGAAAGAGTGATATTAGTGGTAGATAGAACTTAAATGATTCATTAAAACTGAGGGAGAAGTGTTTTTGAAGCCCATTCTGTTTTAATATTTTTACATTAACTTTCAGTACTCTTTGGATGAATTAGGGGTCTTCGTCATATTGATAATAACTCCAAGGGTATGTTCTTGGATGTACTTTCCTGGTAGTAGTACTCTGTTTGTACTCTAAGATAATAAATGTGAAGATTTTTCTTTTAGGTCTTCCATACTTCACAACCAATGCATTGACAGTTCTAGGAGCTTTTGTCAGAATAATAACTGTTATGGGCTCGATGTGGAATAGAGAATACTGTCGGAACTTGTCCTTCTTAGGAAAATAAAATTCTGCTGATATTAAACCATTGACATGGCTTGATGTGTGTTTTAGGCTTCATTAAGCCTCCTTGATCATCTTCAGGTCTTCATCTGTGTCCTTTATGTCTGTAACCCTGTATTAGGCTTCAAATACAATGCGCTGATCCCTTTAATCTTCTTCTGATACACTTTAAACTTTCTATTGACCTTTTTGTGTGAATATACAGGTTATGGAGGCACTGGAGGGTTTACGTCAGGTTAATAGCCTTGATATTTAATGAAACATGCCTTTAAACCTTCTCAGAGACCTCTTTTCTGCTATTTTGGCTCTATGATTGTCCTTATGTGTTATGAGTCACCTGTCTGTGACTGCGAAGACTGTAAGGATTCATCACTACTGAAACCTGCTAAAAACGAGAAACATGTTATAAAAATCAGGGGGAGTGGGGTGACTGCTTCAAAGGCTCGTGAGGACGGAGGAGCAGCGATGGAAAACAGTGGATGCAGCGGAAAATGTGATGAAAAACCATGGCGGAAGGTGAAAACAAGTTTGGTGGGAGTTTGGGTGCGAGGATGAATGTGGGCCGTCAGATCATGGTGATCTACGGTTGAGATCCATTGATGAGGTCGTTAGGGAGGTTAGATGGATGGTGGATGAATGGGGGCGAGATTAAATGTGGGTCGTTAGATTAGAACAATCGACAGTGGGGATCACCTGATGGAATCATTTTGGAGAATATACGAAAGCAAGTGAACGGGGCTGCGACATAATAGGAGCCATTTGATCTCAGAGATCGATGGCTAGGATTTAAAACCAACGTTATGTTGTGGAGGGCGGTAAGGCAGAAAACAGGGATGGTTTTCACATGGCTAAAGGGGGGAAGGTGGAAATGCCCAAAAAAATGATATTCCACTCAGTGATCGCCACGTGGATTCTCAAAACCATATTTATCGCGTAAAATTTGCGCATTGGGAGGGAAGGAAAAAAATTGCACGAAAAGGATTTTCAGTCGTTGGATGATGGGCGGAAGATCTGACGGTGCGGGTGATGCGCGATGAGTTCAAAGATGTGCGGGCAGAACATATGGTGGGGTTGATTTAGGACCGTGAGATTTGTGGATCAGACAGTTGATATTAAAAGAGAAAGCGTAGTTTTGAACAAGAGGGAAACGGGGTAAGTGAATGAGAGGAAAATTGGGAGCCGTCGGATCTGTAGGAATGGACGGCGGAGATCTAATTGGCGATTAGCGGAACAGTGAAAGGGAGAAAGGAAAATGCGGAGTGCGATGAAATCTTGGTCGTCAATTCTTGTGTATTCGATGGTCAGGATCAAATCGGGGAATCGGGCCATCGGCGGAAAAGAAAAAAGGGAAGGCTGTGTTTGCGATATGCGATTAAGTGCTGGCCGTAGGATCAGAAGAGATCAACGGTTAGGATTAAATCAGCGGGGTGATGACGGAGGGTTATGGGCGGAGCACGATGAGATCCTGGCCATTGGTTCTTGTGGTTTCAATGGTCCAAATCAAATCGGCGAGCCCGAGTGATGGGCAAAGCGAAGAACCGATGGAGCGATATGATTGAGCGCGGTCCATTGGATCTAACTTGATCGACGGTGGAGATTAAATCGGAGGTCGGAATGAGAAGAGGCTCATCGCATCGGAAGATTGGAAGAATAAAGGAAAATTCGGGGAAAGGAAACTCTGATTGCAATGAGCGATAAGGGTTAGCGCCTGGTTATGGCTCTGAGTCACAATGCGGAAAAGGGGCTAGGGCTAAGGCTGAAAGGGGCTTAAGGCCTTAGTGTAAAAATGGGTTTTTTAGGCCAAAAAATAGGGATTTTAAGGCTTAGTATGGGGTTCCGATAGGCAAAATAAGGGATTTTTAAACCAAATAAAGGGAAATACGTGGTTTAAAAGGGGATTTAGGAAGATTTAGAGGTTAAATGAGGGTGTTTTTTGAGGGATTTTTGAAGGGAGTAAGGATGAGAAATGGGGAATTTTGTGGGAGTGAAATGGGGAAAATGGAGGCCTTTTTTAGAACAATCTTTTTCACAAACATCAGGGTTCATTAATGGAAACAACAGTGAAGATTCTTTAAAGGATAGAAGACACAGGGAGGCTTCAAGAATGATAGATTTACAATGGAAATGTTTCTCTTGAAGGCTCAGGAACATATTTAGCCACCTGTTTGCTTTGACAAATTATTATAGGTGGCTAACAGGCTCTATAGTGGGCTTCTTTGCCACATCCATTAAAATAAAAGGGTCCTCAGGGGTGCTAGTCCTGCAGGTATACTTTTGTCTTTCGGCTTGCAGTACCTATATGTCTTATTTATACGTGTTCACGTATTCCTTTGTTTGATTTTCAAATTCTGCGGTCGACGTATTTATTCCGCAACTAGGGATGGTTTTCTTCATCGGGGGGTTCTTTATCCGGACAGTTTCCATCGGACTTAGGGTTTGAATTTGGAAATTCAAACTCGGTCTTTGGAAAGTAAGAAATCCTCTATACATTTATCACCTAAAAAACTTGCCGGTATTTTCCTTCTCCCCGAATGCTATTTGGTCTATATTTTGTTTGAACAATGATGTTTGTCGTTAGGTGGTCTTTGATATGAACTAGCGGCCACGGACGATCCCATTTGCAATTTTTTTTGGTTTCTAGGGACAAACACAAGCTCATATTATACAAATGTTTTCAACAGATCCATGGCATCATTCCTATAGGCCCTTAACACAGGATGTTTGGTAGTTTACTCTCCATTTATTTGTTTGATGACCGGTTACGAGTCTCCATGAACAACCTTCTCCTTTTAGCATCCTAGTTTTTCAACGGATACGGCCCTAAGAGGAGAGATTCATACTCTACTATTTTTGTGCATTTAAAGTTTAGCTTGAAGGCATGACTCTCGGCATAATTGTTTTCGGTATTGTGCAACCATACCCCTACCCACATTCCTTTTGGTGCCAGACCCATCAAAGCTCATGCTCCATAAAGGATTGTTTGTGGGTGGTATCGGTTCCCCCTACTGTCATCTTTTTTCTAGAGGTCAGCGGGCTAATGAGTAATCTTTTCTCTACGAGTCTTGGTTCGATTTTCCAATTACACTGATTGTTCAAATATTTTGCTCTTGTTTTCCTTCGTATCTAGAGGTTTTGCCATTATGTTTGAATTTGTGGGCTCTGCATTGTTTTGAGTTTTTATTCTCTAGCTCTTGCTCATGTTGTAAACTCATCATTGTAAAGGATAAAAGAGTCTAGGTACGTATGGACGAGTAAAGAGGGGAATTTTCTAGTTTCTGCGGGGTACTTACCATAAATTTTCATGTGTGCTTCCCTATATAGTCTTCTAAGGCTGAAAACGAGGATAGTGGCATATGTCATATTCATTGCATTGTACCACAACAGCACCCCACCATGACCTTGGCAACATGCCATGCTTGGGCGATAACAATACCACATAACATCCATTACCATGCACTTGGGCGGGATTTGGGTCAAATTTACCTTTGAGATCTTTGATCGAGGCCCAAACACTTCACTCTGCTTTGAAGTCGAAAAGAAAATAAATCCTTATATGGTACGGTTATCTCTAGGCCTAATTTTTCCATGATCACTTTTTGCATGAGGTTGTGTGAAGCTCCTAGGAAGTCATGCATAGCATTGTGTAACATTTTTTCATGGATATTTAGACTGACATATAAAGGAGGCACTACCCCTTCACAGAAATTTTCCTTCAATTTTTGGGCCAAACAAGAGGGTTGGTTGATCATCATTCAAGTTAACGAGTCCGCCCCATTTTTTCTCCTAGTTTAAAGCTTTCAATATTTGACATTTATATACATCACCAGGTGGCCAACTCGATGAGAGGGACATAAATTTTGATTTTGGAAATTTCACTTTCAGTTGAAAGGATATTGGTTCTTTGAAAGGTTCAGTGCTGTTTTGTTGGTCAACTGTTTTATTGCCAAAATCGGCTTGTTGATTTTCGATGTGTCATTGGTTGAAAGCCTACATTTTTTAGGAGCATTAGTTACAATGTTTTAGTGTTGTTGTTTTTGCGGCTTGGTTTATCAATGGTTTGGGTGTTCTTACCCTTGCCTTTTGAAACCTTGACTATTTGTTTTATTTTCGGCAATCTCTTTAGCAGTCTTTTCGAATCTTAATAGTGATTTGAGAGGTTTTGGTTTGGGAGTATCTGGATTCTTTTTCATATGAAGTCATATTGTTCTCGGACCTGCCTTGGTGGAATTCTCAATCCTAACCTATAGTCTTAGGATTCTAACCCCTTCCTCATCCCAATGTGTGTATGAGGTACGGTAGGTCTTGTGGAAAAGGTGTGATCTTGGTTATCCACTTCCACCATGTTTATGGTAGTTCCTACGAGCTCTTCTATTATTCCTTCATCCTCATCAAGAGGAAATTTTCTTGGAATGGAGGTATGATTTTTTGAGTCGAAATCACTTTGTCTATTGGAAGAGTGTTTCTCTAAAGTTTTGGTTATGGTTTGAGGCTGATTTCTATTCGATTATTGGCTTGGAAAACCATTTTCTCCATCGTCACTAGCCTAGCCATGTTTTTGGCTAGATCATCGGAATTTGGAATCGGATGTAGAAGTTGTGGTGTCTTCCCTATAGGTTACCTTCTTTCGGCGCTCATCCTAGCTCTTTTTCAATCGAGATTAGCCTCCACACTAAGAGCTCCCTTATGCATGTCTTTTAAAGTTAAGGGGTCCCTTTCTCTAAGTGGTAGGCCATTTCGGGATCAAATCCTTCGAGAATTTGGCCAAGGTTGATCCTTGTGGAGGTTTCAAGTACGGGGGTAGTGCATTATATCCACTATTGAATGAATAGGTAATTTTGAACACTCTCCCCGAGTTTCTCTTTAGGGTTATTCTAATACGAAATTATTTGGAAAGTTCTTCCTAATTTCCCATCTGTTTGTGAATGTTTGATGTAAGGCACGGAGATCATTGGGCTTGTGAGGAGCTAAACTCTTAAACCATTTCTTGGCCTCTCCTCCTAAGCTTTGGGAAAATATTCTCATCTTAATGGTCTCATCTTCTATCTCCATATAATCGAAGGCATCATTCATCTTGTCCATGATGTTGAGCGATGTGGATTCCACTTCCGGTGAAATGGGGAATTTTGGACTGATATTAATTTGGGTAAAGAACCGGAGGTACATTGGCAACACTGAGGAGCATACCATCTTTGCCATGATGGTACAATGAGGGGGAGAAGAGGTGGCTTGGACAACGAGTATGTGGATGATAGAAATGCTTGGACCAGTAGCTGACTGACGATTTAGGGTGAGAAGACCCAAGTTATGAATGAGATGTATATCGGGAGGGTGTTGATGGAGGGGTTTCTCTGTCACTAATGTTGACCACTATGCGGTGGTGAAGACTTGGAGGCTCAAAGTCTATACGATCTATACCAGCGATGACTTAGTTCTTGGTAAATTACTTGAAGTAATCAGTCAACTTGAGTGCTCCCAGTAGAGTTGCAAGGTTTTTGGGTGTTGAGTTAGCTCTATGAATGGGTATGACAATAGTTGGATCCCTAGATGTGAGATACCTCAAAGAATGCTTTTGGATTGTCAAATATTTCGGAGGATTTAGATCAAGATAAGCCTCTGGTATGTGGATTTTTCTTGAAACCGGTATGTTAAGTTTTCGGACTCAACGAAGAGAAGTTAGCCGAGGTATAACAATATTAGAGGCAAACTATCTTTAAACAAAGAAGCTTAATCCTATGTTTTCCTTTAGTATGGATGATGTTGTGATGAAAGCTGGTCTCCCGGTGGAGTCTTGTGAAAACGAGAGATAATCGAGCGGGCCTACTAATCACTAATGGAGTCTTTTGGTCATTAAGGAACTATGGAGTCGTCGAGGTGGAGGGTTTAAAATGTGTTAAACGGGTTGTTGTCTACATCGGCCAATCTATACCAAATCGAGGCTAATTGGTCTTCTTTGAGGTTTTAGAGATGTTTTTAAGGAGTGTTTTACTCAAATTTACCTAGTGGAGTCGCCATTATGTTGGTGAATCAGGCGGCTAACAATCAAATATTCTTGAATCAAGGGGTTTACGAGGTCCTAAGGGTATCTTAAGATGAAATTCACTCAGAAGTCCCTGGTCGTCCTCATTATGTTGGGGTTTCTGTGATTTTGTGATTTGACAATACCAAATGATAAGACAACATCGAGCCACTTTGGGATCTCGGGATCTAGCCCTCCTGGATCCCGAGAGGATCTCTATAAAAGCAAAGAATAATATATCTTTGAAGTTCAATTTAAGGTATTAGGCTAGCTATAGGGCACAAGGGTTTATGATTTGTTTTGTTTGGTTAGGAAACAGAAAGAAGGGTTTAGTGTAAGGTAAAGGAATGAATAGTGAAGAAGTTTTTGGCAATGGGGAGATAATTCAAAGAGAACACAAGTCATTGGTAAATGGGGTCATAAAAGGGTTTAGTTGCGATTCGGATATCCAAGGCTTACAAGGGCTAGTCATCTAAAACGGAGGATATCTTAAGGTTATAGTATGGGATGAAACGTAAGAAATGAATGGGAATGATAAGGAAAACCTTCCAAGGTGACCACTTCGGAGAAGTCGAAAGGGACGGGGCATACCTTATACCTCTATGATCAAACTCCTTTGATGAGGCTAATAAAACAATCCGGCTGATCCTCTGAGCTACTTCAGTTAGGTAGCAAACATTTAAGTTAAACACGAGTGAAGTCTAAGATCGAGAGGAAATACTTTTAACCTTCTCTTGCTTTTTTGGCATTCAACTCAAAGGGATCTTAGAAAAGGCTAAGCATTTGGAAAGGGAACCTAGGGGATTGGGGCTAATCACTAAATCTCCCCTGTTCTCCTATTCTTTCAGCGGAACCCAACAAGAACATCTGAGAAACAAATTCTAAATTCATACATCAGTAAGTATGGGCAAACCAACTCTTTAATTGGTTAAATTATATTGAATTTTCTTGGATACACAAATAGCGAGAAAACATAAAGATAAGAATGTGCGAGGGAACATTGGGGTACTTGCAACATTATATCCTAAGCTAAATTTACGTTTCTTATCGGAGAAAATGAAACATGATGTAAAACAGAGGAAAACAATAACAAAGAAGGGACACATCACCCGCGATTTTAGATCGAGTCAGATGGTATGCTTGTCCATATTAAGTAGAGCAAAACCAGTCACATACATTCTTGTCCAACAACTTGATATCATCAATCATCTCTGACCCTATTCTAACTACTACTCTCAAAACTCTAACTCAATGAAACAGCTTACAATCAGTGATTTTCCAACAACTAACCAACATTTACAATGTATTTCTCATGGGTTCTTATAGGTTAAAGAGTGATAATAGTGGTAGATAGGATTTCAATGATTCATTAAAACAGAGGGAGAAATTTCTTTGGAGCCCATTCTGTTTAATATATTTACATTAACTTTTAGTACCCTTTAGTCGATTCAGAAGTTTTTGTCAGATTGGCAATAACTTCAGGTATGTTCCTTTGAAGTACTTTTTGGCTGTAGGTACCTTGTTTTGTCTTCTGAGATAAGAAATGTGAAGATTTGTCTTTCAGGTCTTCCATGCATTATAACTAATGCAATGACAGTTTTAAGGACTTATGTCAGAGTAATAACTGTTATGGTGTTTGTGGGAGAATGGAGTAGGTCGTGTGGATTGTTCCTTCCTTGGAGAAAGAACATTTTGCTGATATTAAAACACTGATATGGCTTGATGTGTGCTTACGGCTTCATTAAGCCTCCTTGATCATCTTTGGGTCTTCATCTGTGTCCTTTATCTTTCTAAACATTGGATATAAGCATTAAGTCTTCAATTTTATTCATTAATCCTTTAATCTCTTTCGATACACTTTAAACACCAATAAACTGTTTGTGTGAATATACAGGTTACAAAGGTGCTAGAGGGTTTATGTCAGGGTAATAACCCGATCTTCAATAAAACATGTTTTTTAAACCTTCACAGGGATTTCTTCCTCTATGATCTTCGACTCTGTGATGGTCCTTCTGTTAGTCATCAATATTTTTCACTTGTTGGTGATGACTAGTTGTAACAGCCAAGTTTTCCAAACAGCCAATCTAAAAATTTGTCAAATTTTCCAGCTGGGAAAACACCCATAAAAAAAATTTTCCCTCCTACTTTCTAGTCGAAAACGCGAAAGTGAAACCCCATTATCAATTCCCTACCTTGCCTAATGCTACTAATGCCTTCCCGCAAGGCTCTAAAAGGACAATCCAAATCTATTCAAACGAGTCTCCCCTAAGTTAGGAAGTAGAGCGCTGGGTATTTCACCCTTGGCAAACTATCCAAGATCCGAAAAAACATATACAACATAGACCGGTCATAACGAGACCTCACTCTACTAATAAAGTTGGTCACGGCCCTAAGTCGCGCCACTAATACACCTTAAGTCTCGACAATACATAGACCATAATCTCGGTGATTTTGGGTGTTTACGAGTGTTTGATGGATCTTTCAAAGGCAGGGAACATACCAACATCTCGGAAGACAATTTTAGCGCCACATGAGAAGACAAGCGCTACCAATCTGAGGATTCAGGCTTTGAGATGCATCTACGGAGCAAGAGTTTCTCATCAAGCTCTTGCAACCTCATTCGAAACGAAAGGACGTGGAAGAAAACAACCTTTGTCAAGGGTTGTAAACATCATGTAATAAGAACACTCCTTCATCTATAAAGCGAGAGGGGTTAAAAGCGCCTCCTTCATCCATAAGCGAGAGGGTTTGAAAGGCCTCCTTCATTCATAGCGAGGGAGCAGGAGCATTGACTATTTTTTGAGTTTGATTGATCAAAGATGGCGATAACGGGGGACGATGAGGATAGACTGAAGCAATCTTTTGTAAGGAGACCAAAAAGGAAGCGGGGGTACCACGCTGCAATCCAAGAGGGTCAAGCTTGTCTCTAACGGATTCCTTTCAAAGACAATCTTGCATCTCCAACAACAACAAAAATTTGAAGAGTGGTTGATAAGATGTGTCATTACGAACTTGCAGGGACATGATAATGATTATGTTTCCAAGGGACAACGATCCCTACTCATAAGAGAGTGTATTTTAGATTACTATCATAAGTTTGACAAAGAAATTCGAGCTCGGATCCCAAAGGTGTTGCAACTAGATACGGAGTTCATGAAATGCGAAAAGACCTTGGCATAGTTTTCAAGTTTTGGAACTCATTGAAAGCAAAGTTCGCATGCCTTTGTCACAAAGGAAGGCAATTTCACGAAAACAAGTCAAGGCACCACAGCTACTGCGTTTGAATAAAGGTAAACGGTAGTTTCTAAAATGATGCTGAGGTTTCATTACCTTTGAAGCCTGAGAAAAAACTTGTAAACTAACATGTTCATCATCATTGGAGAAGGTTGTGAGAAGCGGATAGTCAATATCCTCCAAAACGGAAAGGCTGGATCGGTTGGTAATCTATAGATGAGTTAATATTTTTTGGGTTGGATAGCCTTTATAAAAACGAGGCTTTGCACTTAAATGACCAACAAAGTTTTCATCAGCGATCGAAAAGGGAGATTCACTTATAAGCAAATGATCTTTACAACTATAAACATATCGATCAAGGCATCAATTTATGTTTCGAAAGGCAATTCAATTTGATTTAAAAACAAGGCCTTTTCAAACTTTTCGAAAAAACCTCTCCAAATCAAATGTGAAAGGACCGTTTGATTACTGCTTTCTAAGGGTCAAAGGCCGTGGCAAATTCATTTTGGAAAACCCCAAAGAACGAGCAATACACTCCTTTGTTATTCACGAGACCAGAGAAAGAGGTTTTGAACAAAAAAATAGAGTTTTCAAGGGTTAATGGTTGCACGAGACGCACCGGCCACAAGCGCGCGGCGCGTTTAAACGCAAATTTTGCAAAGGGAATGAATGGTCGGCGACGCGCGCTGGCAGGTGCGCGCGCGGCGCGCACGTGGGCGTCGGTCACATGCAGGCCCGACGGTGACCTGACACACTTTCATGCACTATGTTTTCTCCTTTAAAAGTTCCGCGCTCGTTTTTCATCATATGAACACCTCCTACAAGTGGTAAAGCCACTCCTTTCCTCCATCAAGACGACACCATCGATCTTAAAGGTATTTATGTGCCTCCCTTGGTTTTTTCAAAACTATTAAGTGGTGGAAGGGGGTTAAGCATCATAGTAAAAAATCACAGGTTTGAATTTTGTGTGAAAACGAGATTTGTTGTGGTTGATGAAGCATCAAAAGTTTGTGAGTTGTATTGATATAAAGAAGCCGTCAGCCGCCCTCAAAGAATGATGAGAGATGAAATCCCGGTTTTAAAGGTGAAAGCTTAAATTTGAAGAGTGAAACATTGCTCCTAATTTCAGCCATTTTGATCATACACATGTTACTTGCTTCGGTATTCAAAATGCGCACCGGTGTGATGAAGAATAAGGTCATGGTTGCCCTTTGACCATAAACGGACCCGGTGACAAAAGCAATATAAATCGGTTGAAGATGTTTTTTGTCAAGTTCTGTGTAAAAGATAGTAGAAGAATTTAAAGAGAGCGGTGTTAGGTTTGAGGAGGGGTTTGTTCTTGTTGAAATTGCTACGAGTTTTTTATAAACTACATCAAAAAAAAAAAAAAACTGCGTCCACAATATCTATAAACACGATAAACATGGGTATGTGGATCCACTGTTTTTGACGTTCTCTTCATATTGTTGAATTGATTGGTTGAGTGGCCTACAAGAAGAGAGCGAGTGTCTTGAAATAAGAAGGTTATGGTTTTTTCCTTTACCCAAAAAATAATTTGTCTATTGTCTCAAAACACCTAGGGTAGAGTAATCTTACCACCAAACAACGAAAAGGCATTTTGTTTGTGTTTATTTTTATTGACTGTGTGCTCATTATAAGTATTGTTTTTTTGGTACACAAAGGCAGAAAAGGCATTGCTTTGAAAAAACGGGGATCTAGAGCTGCGAAAGGAGAATGACGAGGCATTACCAAAAGCTAAAACGGTTGCCGTCGCAAGTTCGCCATTTGCCCAGAAGTTGAAGGAGGTAAAGGGAAGCGCCAGAGGCACGGAAAGTGAAGAGACATATCAAGACTTCATATTTTGGTTTCTGCGTTGGATCATGTTGCAGGACCCTTGAGGTCATACTCTACGCTGGAATTTAAGGCACATTTTGACATACTTTGGTTTTTTGGCATTTTTGAGTTTTGAATATTCAAAACTTCAGAATGTATTTCGAGTTTTTGGGAGATCGTCATGGGATGCGAATGGTATCATTGGATGCCATAATTTCAGAGTACATCTCAAATTTTGAGAACATTTGAATCATTTTTCTTCCCCAAAATGGCGAAAAACATACTTTCAACATTACGCCCCATCTATACGTGAGTTTATTTTACGGTTTTTACACACGGTCCTTTATTTTGGAGGACTTCCGGGGAATCGAGGTTGAGAAAATTTCAATTGTTCCAGAAAGTAAACACTTAGAGATTTCCAACGAGCTATGTGAGCCTTGTTTCTACATCGGGAAAATTGCCAAACGTTGGAAAGTCGGGGGACCTTTCTTGATGTAAATTTTTAATATTTTTGTAATTTTTTGAACCTCGAAAAAATTGCTTTTTCCAAATGTGCGTTTAGCTATTTTTGCACATGGAAAATGATGCCAAAATCTAATTCTTTTCCCTTTTTAGCATTTTCTAGATATTTTATGAGATATTTTGTGCCTTGGGTACAAAGCCTCAAGGACAAGTTTAGATATTGCAGTTAGGCCAATGGGAGAGCAAGTTGAACCATGAGGTTTTCCTCACTTGAGCCTATATATTCCAAAGGCTTTCTGTAAAAAAAGATTGAAATTGAGAAGAAGCAATATGTGGTCAAGCTTTGGAAGAAATATTTGTCTTATGCTTTTTGGATTACTCTTGAGTATCTTGGATGAATGAAGAAGGATTGTTGTTGGATCCCATGACTTGGTAGAATGGTATAGTGTCTCTTGCTTTGTTGTTATCTTCTAGTTTTCATTCATGAATACATGTTTCTTGCTTGCTATAGATCAGTAGAGAACAAATTTGAGATATGCCCATGGAGGCACCTCAAATTTCTTGTTTCTTCATAGCTTCTTTGTTTTTCTTCTTCCTAAGTAACATTAAAGAATTCTTGATTGCTCTTTAATACTTGGGATATTGTTGTATTTCATTCATGGTTTTATACATGCTAAGTATGACTACTGGCATGCTGCAACACACCATGGCTAGCTATAGTTCCATCCATGAAATTTCTCTTTGACTGATTAGATTATCATTTTGTTGAACCAAGGAGGTCTAGTTTCGATCTAGCCCTTTGCCTAAAACTATGCAAATCTTGTTGTTCACGGTCTCCCTTGAAGAGGGAGAGGAGGGGAGATTATTGCGGGTGCGACCATACCAGCGTTAATGCACCGGATCCCATCAGAACTCCGCAGTTAAGCATGCTTGGGCTAGAGTAGTACTGGGATGGGTGACCTCCCGGGAAGTCCTAGTGTTGCACACCCTCCCCCTTTATTGTGCTCCGTTGAAGAGGGAGCGGGCGAGATCCTTGCGGGTGCGATCATACCGGCGTTAATGCACGGATCCCATCGAACTCCGCGGTTAAGCGCGCTTGGGCTAGAGTAGTACTGGGATGGGTGACCTCCCGGGGGATAGTCCTAGTGTTGCACCCTATCCCCTTTTTTTCCTCCTTTTTCTGCTTCTTCTTCTTCTACTACCCTTCTTTTTTCGTCGCTGCATGAATGATCCGTACTTACGCTCTCTCGATATTCGCAGGGCCCTTTTAGGGTGGGCGGCACGACAGCCGTGGACTAGCCCGGGCGTGGTGTGCCAGGTGTGTGTCTTGGATGCGAACATCCCCGAAAGCCATGGGCGAGCTGCATACGGCGCGTAGATGGCCACGGAACTTACGCCTTTTTCCTTCTTCTTGCTTCCTGCGGGTTCGAGACGTTGCCAAATCAAGGACGAGGCGCGGTGGCGGGGGAGGGAGAAAACATCGTGTCGGATCGAGGGCCATGGAGGGGTCGCGCGCCCCTCCCGTGGCTCGGCGGTCTCCCTTGAAGAGGGAGAGGGAGGGAGAGATTCTTGCGGGTGCGATCATACTAGTGTTAATGGATCCCATCGAGAACTGCGGGTTAAGCGCGCTTGGGCTAGAGTAGTACGGGATGGGTGACCTCCCAGGAGAATCCTAGTGTTGCACCCTCCCCCTTTTTTTGTGCTTTCCGTTGAAGAGGGGGGAGCGGGGCGAGATCCTTGCGGGTCGATCATACCCGGCGTTAATGCAGGATCCCGCGAACTCGCGGTTAAGCGCGCTTGGGCTAGAGTAGTGCGGGATGGGTGACCTCACGGGAAGTCTAGTGTTGCACCCTCCCCCTTTTTTGTGCTCGGGTTGAAGAGGGAGCGGGAGAAGATCCTTGCGGGTGCGATCATACCGGCGTTAATGCATAGGATCCCATCGAACTCGCATTTAGCGCGCTTGGGCTAGAGTAGTACTGGGATGGGTGACCTCCCGGGAAGTCCTAGTGTTGCACGCTATGCTATCCCGTTTTTTTCCTTCTTTTTCCTCCTTTTTCTGCTTCTTCTTCTTCTACTACCCTTCTTTTTTCGTCGCTGCATGAATGATCCGTACTTACGCTCTCTCGATATTCGCAGGGCCCCTTTTGGGAGTGGGGCGACGACGGCGGGTGGACTTCTTGGGGGGCGGAAGTGTGCCGAGTGTGTGTCTTGGATGCAGAACATCGCTTGAAAGCCATGGGCGAGCTCTATGCGACGCGCCCAGGTAGCCACGGAAATTACGCCTGCACTGCTTCTTCGCTTCCTGCGGTTCGAGCCGACGCAAATCAAGGACGAGGCCGTGGCGGGAGGAGAAAACATCGTGTCGGATCGAGGGGGGGCCATGAAGGGGTCGCGCGCCCTCCCTGTGGCTCGGCGGTCTCCCTTGAAGAGGGAAAGGGGGAGATTCTTGCGGGTGCGATCATACCGGCGTTAGCTGCGGAAGATCATCGAACTGCGATTAAGCGCGCTTCGTCGATAGTATTGGGATGGGCGCCTCCCGGGGAAGTCCCTAGTGTTGCACCCTCCCCCTTTTTTGTGCTCGGTTAAAGAGGAGCGGGCGAGATCCTTGCGGGTGCGATCATACCGGCGTTAATGCACGGGATCCCCGCAGGCACGGTGTCAGCGCCCGGCTAAGTAGTGTCTTGGGATGGGTGACCTCCCAAAAGAGGGTCTAGTGTTGCACCCTATCCCCTTTTTTTCCTCCTTTTTCTGCTTCTTCTTCTTCTACTACCCTTTTTTTTTCGTAGGCGCACCGAATGATCGTGGCGGTCGCTCTCTCGATATTCGCAGGGCCCTTTTAGGGTGGGCGGCACGAGCGGTAGTGGACTAGCCGGGCGGAAGTACAGTGTGTGTCTTGGATGCGAACATCGCACGAAAGCCATGGGCGAGCTCTGCCCGGCGCGCGGGTAGCCCACGGAACTTACGCCTTTTTCCTTCTTCTTGCTTCCTGCGGGTTGGAACCGCCAAATCAGGGACGGCGCGGTGGCGGGAGGGAGAAAACATCGTGTCGAATCGAGGGCCATGGAGGGGTCGCGTGCCCTCCCCGTGTCTCGGCGGTCTCCCTTGAAGAGGGAGAGGAGGGGAGATTCTTGCGGGTGCGATCATACCCGGCGTTAATGCTGCCGAGGATCCCATCGAGGCTGCGCCGGTTAAGCGCGCTTGGGCTAGAGTAGTGCGCCGGGATGGGTGACCTCCCGAGAAGTCTGACGTTGCACCCTCCCCCCTTTTTTTGTGCTTTCCGTTGAAGAGGGGGGAGCGGGGCGAGATCCTTGCAGGTGCGATCATACCAGCGTTAATGCACCGGATCCCATCAGAACTCCGCAATTAAGCGCGCTTGGGCTAGAGTAGTACTGGGATGGGTGACCTCCCGGGAAGTCCTAGTGTTGCACCCTATCCCCTTTTTTTCCTCCTTTTTCTGCTTCTTCTTCTTCTACTACCCTTCTTTTTTCGTCGCTGCATGAATGATCCGTACTTACGCTCTCTCGATATTCGCAGGGCCCTTTTAGGGTGGGCGGCGCGACCCAGTGGACTAGCCGGGGCGGAGAGAGTGTGCCCGGTGTGTGTCTTGGATGCGAACATCGCACGAAAGCCATGGGCGAGCTACGCACGGCGCCACGCGATGGCCACGGAACCACGCCTTTTCCTTCTTCTTCTGCTTCCTGCGGGTTCAAACGGCGCCGTCGGGGGGACGAGGCGGGGTGGCGGGAGGGGGGAGAAAACATCGTGTCGGATCGAGGGCCATGGAGGGGTCGAAGCGCCCTCCCGTGGCTCGGCGGTCTCCTTGAAGAGGGAGAGGAGGGGAGATTCTTGCGGGTGCGATCATACCGACGTTAATACACGGATCACTTCGAGAACTCCATGATTCGCGCGCTTGACTAAATCGAAGTACGGGATGGGCGCGGCCTCCCAAGGAAGTCCCTAGTGTTTTCTCCCCGCACCGTATCGTTGAAGTGGAGGAGGCGGGCGAGATCCTTGCGGATGCGATCATGCCGGCGTTAATGCCGGGATCCCATCAGAACTGCGCAATTAAGCGCGCTTGGGCTAGAGTAGTACTGGGATGGGTGACCTCCCGGGAAGTCCTAGTGTTGCACCCTATCCCCTTTTTTTCCTTCTTTTTTTCTCCTTTTTCTGCTTCTTCTTCTTCTACTACCTTTTTTTTTCGTAGCTGCATGAATGATCCGTACTTACGCTCTCTCGATATTCGCAGGGCCCTTTTAGGGTGGGCGGCACGACAGCCATGGACTAGCCCGGGGGCGGAAGTGTGCCCGGTGTGTGTCTTGGATGCAGAACATCGCACAGAAAGCCATGGGCGAGCTCTGTACGGCGCGACCAATGGAAACGGAACTTACGCCTTTTTTTCCTTCTTCTTACGCTTCCTCTGGTTCGAGCCGCCAAATCAAGGACGAGGCCATTGCGGGAGGGAAAGCATCGTGTCGGATCGAGGGCCATGGAGGGGTCGCGCGCCCTCCGCGTGGCTCGGCGGTCTCCCTTGAAGAGGGAGAGGAGGGGAGATTCTTGCGGGTGCGATCATACCGGCGTTGTGCACGGATCCCATCGGAACTTTCCGCCCAGGTTAAGCGCGCTTGGGCTAGAGTAGTGCGGGGTGGGTGACCTCTAGGGGGAAGTCTAGTGTTCTGCCTCCCCACTTTTGTGCTCCGTTGAAGAGGGGAGCGAGAGGCGAGATCCTTGCGGGTGCGATCATACCGGCGTTAATGCACGGATCCCATCGGAACTCGCCGGTTAAGCGCCCTTGGGCTAGAGTAGTCTTTGGGATGGGTGACCTCCTAGGGAAGTCTGGTGTTGCACCCTATCCCCTTTTTTTTCCTTCTTTTTCTCCTCCTTTTTCTGCTTCTTCTTCTTCTCTTGCCTTTTTTTTCGTAGGCACACGCAAGATGATCAGTACTTACGCTCTCGATATTCGCGGGGGCCCCTTTTAGGGTGGGTGACGGAGTAGCGGTGGACTCGCCCGGGGGCGAAAGTGCCGAGTGGGTGTCTTGGATGCGGAACATTACCGGAAAGCCACGAGCGAGCTCAACACAGTGCCGCTGGTGGCCGCGAAACTTACGCATTTTTTCCTTCTTCTTCCACAACTTCTTCTTCTGCGTCCTCTGATTTAGGTGCTACCAGACTAGGGAAGAGGCCATGATGGGAGGAGAGAAAAAATCGTGTCGGATCGAGGGCCATGGAGGGGTCGCGCACCCTCCCTGTGGCTCAGCAGTCTCCCTTGAAGAGGAGGAGGAGGGGAGATTCTTGCGAGTGCGATCATAACAGCATTAATGCACCGGATCCCATCAGAACTGCGCAGTTAAGCGTGCTTGGGCTAGAGTAGTACTACGATGGGTGACCTCCCGGGAAGTCCTAGTGTCGCACCCTCCCCCTTTTTTGTGCTCCGTTGAAGAGGGGGAGCGGGCGAGATCCTTGCAGGTGCGATCAAACCAGCGTTAATACACCGAATCCCATTAAAAATGCCACAGTTAAGCGTTCTTGGTCTAGAGTAGTACTGGGATGGGTGACCTCCCGAGAAGTCCTAGTGTTGCACCCTGCATGAATGATCTGTACTTACGCTCTCTCAGTGGTAGTGAGGCCCTTATAGGGTGGGCGGCGGAGTAGCGGTGGACTAGCACGGGGGCGGAAGTGTCAAGTGGGTCTCTTGGATGTAAAACATCGCGGGAAAGCCACGAGCGAGCTCTACGCAGTGCCGTCGGTGGCCACGGAACTTACGCCTTTTTTCCTTCTTCTTCTGATGGAGGGGTCACGCGCCCTCCTCGTGGCTCAGCAGTCTCCCTTGAAGAGGCGGAGGAGGGGAGATTTTTATGGGTGCGATCATACCAGCATTAATGCATCGAATCCCATCAGAACTCCGCAGTTAAGCGCGCTTGGGCTAGTGTAGTACTGGGATGGGTGACCACCTGGGAAGTCCTAGTGTTTCACACTCCCCCCTTTTTGTGCTCCATTGACAAGGGGGAGCGAGCAAGATCCTTGCGGGTGCGATCATACTAGCGTTAATGCACCGGATCCCATCAAAACTCCCCAGTTAAGCGTGCTTGGGCTAGAGTAGTACTGGGATGAGTGACCTCCCGGGAAGTCCTAGTGTTGCACCCTCCCCCTTTTTTGTGCTCCGTTTAAGAGGGGGAGTAGGCAAGATCCTTATGGGTGTGATCATACCAGTGTTAATGCACCAGATCCCATCAGAACTCTACAGTTAAGTGCGCTTGGGCTAGAGTACTACTAGGATGGGTGACCTCCCTCGAAGTCATAGTATTTCACCCTCCCCCTTTTTTGTGCTCCGTTGAAGAGGGGGAGTGGGCGAGATCCTTGCGGATGCGATCATACCAGCGTTAATTCACCGGATCCCATTAGAACTCCGCAGTTAAGTGCGCTTGGGCTAGAGTAGTACTAGGATGTGTGACCTCCCTCAAAGTCATAGTATTGCACCCTCCCCCTTTTTTGTGCTTCGTTGAAGAGGGGGAGCGGGCGAGATCCTTGCGGGTGAGATCATAACAGCGTTAATGCACCGGATCCCATCAAAACTCTGCAGTTAAGCGCACTTGGGCTAGAGTTGTAATAGGATGGGTGACCTCCCGGGAGGTCCTAGTGTTGCACCCTCCCCCTTTTTTGTGCTCCATTGCAGAGGGGGAGTGGGCGAGATTCTCGCAAGTGCAATCATACCAGCGTTAATGCAACAGATCCCATCAAAACTCCATGGTTAAGCGCGTTTGGGCTAGAGTAGTACTAGGATGGGTGACCTCCCAGGAAGTCTTAGTGTTGCACCCTCCCCCATTTTTGTGCTCTGTTGAAGAGGGGGAGCGGGCGAGATCATTGCAGGTGCAATCATAGAGCGTTAATGCATCGAATCCCATCAGAACTCCGCAGCTAAGCGCACTTGGGCTAGTGTAGTACTGGGATGGGTGACCTCCTGGGAAGTCCTAGTGTTGCACCCTCCTCCTTTTTTGTGCTCCGTTGAAGAGGGGGAGAGGGCGAGATCCTTGCGGGTGCGATCATACCAGCGTTAATGCACCGGATCCCATCAGAACTTCGTAGTTAAGCGCACTCTTAGGCTAGAGTAGTACTGGGATGGGTGACCTCCCGGGAAGTCCTAGTGTTGCATGCTGTCCCTTTTTTTTTTCTTTTTTTTCCTTTTTTTTGTTTCTTTTGTTTCGCGAAACTCCATGAATGATCTGTACATATGCTCTCTCTGTTGTCTCGGGGCCCTTTTAGGGTGGGCGGAAGAGTAGCGATGGAGTAGCCCAGGGGCGGAAGTGTCGAGTGGGTGTCTTCGATGCGGAGCATCGCCGGAAAGCCACGGGCGAGCTCTACGCAGTGCCGCCGGTGGCCATAGAACTTACGCCTTTTTTCCTTCTTCTTCTGCTTCCTCTGGTTCAGGCGCTACCAGATCAGGGAAGAGGTCGCGGCGGGAGGGGAGAAAATATTGTGTCGGATCGAGGGCCATGGAGGGGTCACACGCCCTCCCCCTGGCTTGGCAGTCTCCCTTGAAGAGGGGAAGGAGGGGAGATTCTTGCGGGTGCGATCATACCAACTTTAATGCACCGGATCCCATCAGAAATGCGCAGTTAAGCGCGCTTATGCTAGAGTAGTACTGGGATGGGTGACCTCCCGGGAAGTCCTAATGTTGCACCCTCCCCCTTTTGTGTGCTTTGTTGAAGAGGGGGAGCGGGCGAGATCCTTGCGGGTGCGATCATACCAGCGTTAATGCACAAGATCCCATCATAACTCTGTAGTTAAGCATGCTTGGGCTACAGTAGTAATGGGATGGGTGACCTCACAGGAAGTCCTAGTGTTGCACGGTGTCTCTTTTTTTTTCTTTTTTTCTTTTTTTTTTCGCGAAGCTGCATGAATGAACCGTACTTACACTCTCTCGATTGTCGTGGGGCCCTTTTAGGGTGGGGGATGGAGTAGCGGTGGACTAGCCCAGGGGCGGAAGTGCCGAGTGGGTGTCTTGGATGCGGAACATCGCCGGAAAGCCACGGGCGAGCTCTACGCAGCGCCGCCGCTGGCCACAGAACTTACGTCTTTTTTCCTTTGTTCTGCTTCCTCTGGTTTAGGTGCTACCAGATCAGTTAAGAGGCCGCGGCGTGAGGCAAGAAGACATAGTGTCGGATCGAGGGCCATGGAGGGGTCACGCACCCTCCCTGTGGCTCGGTGGTCTCCTTTGAAGAGGGGGAGGAGGGGAGATTCTTTTGAGTGTGATCATACCAGCGATGTGTGGGATCCCATCAGCTCAGGTGGAAGTCCTTCATTCTTCTGGATTGATTTATGGGTTGGGTGACCTCATGGATCTCAAATGTTGCCTCCTCTACATTGTGTCATATGATCTTCTTGTGCTTTCTTAGTCAGGTTCAATGATGTGACTTCTGTCAGTCTCATCTCTTGCATGGGTTCCCAGAATCCCAGCTCACACGTACGCTCTCTCGGTTCTCGCGAGGCCCTTTTAGGGTGGGCGGCAAAGTAGCGATGGACTACCCGGGGGGCAGAAGTGTCGAATGGGTGTCTTGGATGCGAAACATCACCAGAAAGCCACGAGCAAGCTCTACACATCGCCGCCGGTGGCCGCGGAACTTATGCCTTTTTTCCTTTTTCTTCCACTACTTATAATTCCTCTGGTTCAGGTGCTGCCAGATCAGGGAAGAAGCCGTGATCGGAGGAGATAAAACATCATGTCGGATCGAGGGCTATGGAGGGGTCACACGCCCTCCCTATGGCTCGACGGTCTCCCTTGAAGAGGGGGAGGAGGTGAGATTTTTTGCAGGTGCAATCATACCAGCGTTAATGCAACGAATCCCATCAGAACTCCGCAGTTAAGCGCGCTTGGGCTAGAGTAGTATTGGGATGGGTGACCTACCGGGAATTCCTAGTGTTGCACCCTCCCCCTTTTTTGTGCTCCATTGAAGAGGGGGAGCAGGGGAGATCCTTGCAGGGGTGATCATACCAGCGTTAATGCACCGGATCCCATTAGAACTCCGCAGTTAAGAGCGCTTGGGCTAGAGTAGTACTAGGATGGGTGACTCCCGGGAAGTCCTAGTGTTGCACCCTTCCCCCTTTTTTGTGCTCCGTTGAAGAGGGGGAGCAGGCAAGATCCTTGGAGGTGTGATCATACCAGAGTTAATGCACCAGATCCCATCAGAACTCCGCAGTTAAGCATGCTTGGGCTAGAGTAGTACTGGGATGGGTCACCTCCCGGAAAGTCCTAGTGTTGCACCCTCCCCCTTTTTTGTTCATCGGTGAAGAGGAGGAGCGAGCGAGATCATTGTGGGTGTGATCATTCCAGCGTTAATGCACCGGATCCCATCAGAACTCCGCAGTTAAGCGCGCTTGGGCTAGAGTAGTACTCGAATGGGTGACCTCACGGGAATTCCTAGTGTTGCACCCTGTCCCATTATTTATTTTTTTTATTTTATTTTTTTCGCATGGAGCTGCATGAATGACCCATATGTACGCTCGCTTGGTTGTTGTGGGGCCCTTTTAGGGTGGGCGGCGGAGTAGCGGTGTACTAGCCCGGGGGTAGAAGTGCCGAGTGGGTGTCTTGGATGCGAAACATCGCCGAAAAGCCACGAGCGAGCTCTACACAGTGCTGCCGGTGGCCGCGGAACTTATGCCTTTTTTCCTTCTTCTTCCACTACTTCTTTTGATTCCTCTAGGCCAGGCACTGCCAGCTCAGGGAAGAGACCGCGGCGGGAGGGGAGAAAACATCGTGTCAGATCGAGTGCCATGGAGGGATCAAGTGCCCTCCCCATGGCTTGGTGTTTTCTCTTAAAGAGGGGGAGGAGGGGAGATTCTTGCGGGTGTGATCATACCAACGTTAATGCACAGGATCCCATCAGAACTCCTCCGTTAAGCGTGCTTGGGCTAGAGTAGTATTGGGATGGGTGACCTCCTGGGAAGTCCTAATGTTGCACCCTCCACCTTTTTTGTGCTCCGTTGAAGAGGGGGAGCGGGCGAGATCCTTGCGGGTGTGATCATACCAGCGTTAATGCATCGGATCCCATCAGAAATCCACAGTTAAGCACACTTGGGCTAGAGTAGTACTGGGATGGGTGACCTCCCGGGAATTCCTAGTATTGCACCCTCCCCCGTTTTTGTGCTACGTTGAAGTGGGGAGTGGGCAAGATCATTGTGGGTGCAATCATACCAGCGTTAATGCATCGGATCCCATCGAAACTCCGCAGTTAAGCGTGCTTGGGCTAGTTTAGTACTGGGATGGGTGACCTCCTGGGAAGTCCTAGTGTTGCACCCTCCTCCTTTTTTGTGCTCCGTTGAAGAGGGGGAGCGGGCGAGATCCTTGCGGGTGCGATCATACCAGCGTTAATGCACCGGATCCCATCAGAACCCCGTAGTTAATCACACCCTTGGGCTAGAGTAGTACTGGGATGGGTGACCTCCCGGGAAGTCCTAGTGTTGCATGTTGTCCCTTTTTTTTTCTTTTTTTTCTTTTTTTTGTTTGTTTTTTTCGCTGAACTCCATGAATGATCCGTACATACACTCTCTCAGTTGTCTCGGGGCCCTTTTAGGGTGGGCGGCAGAGTAGCGGTGGACTAGCCCAGGGGCAGAAGTGCCGAGTGGGTGTCTTCGATGCGGAACATCGCCGAAAATCCACGGGCGAGCTCTACGCAGCGTCGCCGGTGACCACAGAACTTACGCCTTTTTTCCTTCTTCTTCTGCTTCCTCTGGTTCAGGCGCTGCCAAATCAAGGAAGAGGTCGCGGCAAGAGGGGAGAAAACATTGTGTCGGATCGAGGGCCATGAAGGGGTCACGCGCCCTCCCCCTGGGTCGGCAGTCTCCCTTGAAGAGGGGAAGGAGGGGACATTCTTGCGGGTGCGGTCATACCAACTTTAATGCACCAGATCCCATCAAAACTGTGCAGTTAAGCGCGCTTAGGCTAGAGTAGTACTGGGATGGGTGACCTCCTAGGAAGTCCTAGTGTTGCACCGTCCCCCTTTTTTGTGCTCTGTTGAAGAGGGGGAACGGGCGAGATCCTTGTAGGTGCGATCATACCAGTGTTAATGCACAAGATCCCATCATAACTATGTAGTTAACCATGCATGGGCTACAGTAGTAATGGGATGGGTGACCTCCCAGGAAGTCATAGTGTTGCACGGTGTCCCTTTTTTTTCTTTTTTTCTCTTTTTTTCACGAAGCTGCATGAATGAACCGTACTTACACTCTCTCAATTGTCGTGCGGCCCTTTTAGGGTTGGGGGTGGAGTAGCGGTGGACTAGCCCGGGGGTGGAACTGCCGAGTGGGTGTCTTGGATGCGGAACATCGTCGGAAAGCCATGGGCAAGCTCTACGCAGCACCGCTAGTGACCACGTAGCTTACGCCTTTTTCCTTCTTCTTTTGCTTCCTCTGGTTCAGGTGCTACCAGATCAAGGAAGGGGCTGTGCGGGAGGGCAGAAAACATCGTGTCAAATCGAGGGCCATGGAGGGGTCGTGCACCCTCCCCATGGCACAGAGGTCTCCCTTGAAGAGGGGGAGGAGGGGAGATTCTTGCGGGTGCAATCATACCAGAGTTAATGCATCGGATCCCATCAGAACTCCACAATTAAGCGTGTTTGGGCTAGAGTAGTACTGGGATGGGTGACCTCCGAGAAGTCCTAGTGTTGCACCCTCTCCCTTTTTTGTGCTCCATTGAAGAGGGGGAGCGGGCGAGATCTTTGCAGGTGCGATCATACTAGCATTAATGCACTGGATCCCATAAGAACACAGCAATTAAGCGCGCTTGGGCTAGAGTAGTACTGAGATGGGTGACCTCCCAGAAAGTCCTAGTGTTGCACCCTGTCCCATTATTTATTTGTTTATTTTTATTTTATTTTATTTTTAATTTCCACGCGAAACTGCATGAATGATCCGTACATACGCTCTCTCGGTTGTCGCGGGGCCCTTTTAGGGTGGGTGGCGGTGTAGTGGTGCACTAGCCCGGGGCCGGAAGTGCCGAGTGGGTGTCTTGGATGGGAGAAAACATCGTGTCAGATCGAGGGAAATGGAGGGGTCACGCGCCCTCCCCGTGGCTCAACGGTCTCGCTTGAAGAGGGGGAGGAGGGGAGATTCTTGCGGGTGCGATCATACCAGCATTAATGCACCGGATCCCATCAGAAATCCTCCGTTAAGCGTGCTTGGGCTAGAGTAGTACTGGGATGGGTGACCTCCCGGGAAGTCCTAGTGTTGCACCCTCCCCATTTTTTTTCTGCTCCGTTGAAGAGGGGGAGCGGGCAAGATCCTTACGGGTATGATCACACTAGTGTTAATGCACTGGATCCCATCAGAACTCTGCAGTTAAGCGCGCTTGGGCTAGAGTAGTATTGGGATGGGTGACCTACCGAGAAGTCCTAGTGTTGCACCCTCCCTCCTTTTTTGTGCTATGTTGAAGAGGGGGAGTGGGCGAGATCCTTGCGGATGTGATCATACTAACGTTAATGCACTGAATCCCATCAGAACTCCGCAATTAAGCATGCTTGAGCTAGAGTAGTACTGGGATGGGTGACCTCTTGGGAAGTCCTAGTTTTGCACCCTCCCCCTTTTTTGTGCTCCGTTGAAGAGGGGGAGCAGGTGAGATCCTTGCGTGTGTGATCATACCAACGTTAATGCACTGGATCCCATCAGAACTCTGCAGTTAAGCGCGCTTGGGCTAGAGTATCACTGGGATGGGTGACCTCTCGGGAAGTCCTAGTGTTGCATGTTGTCCCTTTTTTTTCATTTTTTCATTTTTTCATTTTTTTTCCTTTTTTTTTTCTTTTCTTTTTTTTTCGCAGCTTTGCATGAATGATCCATACTTACACTCTCTCAGTTGTCGCAGGGCCCTTTTATGGTGGGCGGCGGAGTAGCAGTGGACTAGCCCAGGGGCGGAAGTGCCGAGAGGGTGTCTTGGATGCGGAACATCGCCGAAAAGCCACGGGCGAGCTCTACGCAGCGTCCCCGGTGGCCATAGAACTTACGCCTTCTTTCCTTCTTCTTCTGCTTCCTCTAGTTCAGGCGCTGCCAAATCCGGGAAGAGGCCACGGCGAGAGGGGAGAAAACATTGTGTCGGATCGAGGGCCATGGAGGGGTCACGCACCCTCCCCGTGGCTCGGCGATCTCCCTTGAAGAGGGGGAGGAGGGGAGATTCTTGCGGGTGCGATTATACCAGCGTTAATGCATCGGATCCCATCAGAACTCTGCAGTTAAGCGTGCTTGCGCTAGAGTAGTACTGGGATGGGTGACCTCTCGAGAAGTCATAGTGTTGCACCCTCCCCCTTTTTTGTGCTTTTTTGAAGAGGGGGAGCGGGTGCGATCATACCAACGTTACTGAACCGGATCTCATCAGAACTCTGTAGTTAAGCGCGCTTGGGCTATAGTAGTACTAAGATGGGTGACCTCCCAAGAAGTCCTAGTGTTGCACGATGTCCCTTTTTTTTTTCTTTTTTCTTTTTTCTTATCTTTTCATTTTTTATTTTTTTATTTTTTTTATTTTTTTTGTGCATGAAGCTACATGAATGATCTGTACTTACGCACTCTCGGTTGTTGTGGGGCCTTTTTAGGGTGGGGGGCGGAATTTCCAAGTGGGTGTCTTGGTTGCGGAACATCGCCGGAAAGCCACGAGTGAGCTCTACGCAGCACCACCAATGGCCACGGAACTTACGCCTTTTTTCCTTCTTCTTCTACTTCCTCTAGTTCAGACGCTGCCAAATCAGGGAAGAGGCCGTGGCAAGAGGGGAGAAAACATCGTGTCAGATCGAGGGCCATGGAGGGTTCGCGCGCCCTCCCTGTGGCTCAGCGGTCTCCCTTGAAGAGGGGTAGGAGGGGAGATTCTTGCCGGTGCGATCATACCAGCGTTAATGCACCGGATCTCATCAGAACTCCGCAGTTAAGCGTGCTTGAGCTAGAGTAGTACTGGGATGGGTGACCTCCCGGGAATTCCTAGTGTTGCATCCTCCCCCCTATTTTTGTTGTGTTGAAGAGGGGGAGCGAGCGAGATCCTTGTGGGTGCGATCATACCAGCGTTAATGCACCGGATCCCATCAGAATTCCGCCATTAAGCATGCTTGGGCTAGAGTACTATTAGGATGGGTGACCTCTCGGGAAGTCCTAGTGTTACACCCTCCCCCCTATTTGTGCTCCGTTGAAGAGGGGGAGTGGGCGAGATCCTTGCGGGTGCGATCATACCAGCGTTAATGCACCGGAGCCCATCAGAGCTCCATAGTTAAGCGTGCTTGGGCTAGAGTAGTACTGGAATAGGTGACCTCTCGGGAGGTCCTATTGCTGCACCCTGTCCCTCTTTCTTCTTCTTCTTCTTCTTTTTTTTTTTTTTTTTTTTTTGCGGAGCTGCATGAATGATCCATACTTACGCTCTCCCGGTATTCATGGGGCCCTTTTAGGGTGGGTGGCGGAGTAGCAATGGACTAGCTTGGGGGCGGAAGTGCCAAGTGGTTGTCTTGGATGCAGAGCATCGCCGAAAAGCCACGGGAAAGCTCTATGTAGCGCCGCCGATGGCCACGGAACTTTCACCTTTTTTCCTTCTTCTGCTTCCTCTGGTTCAGACGCTGCCAGATCAAGGAAGAAGCCGCGACGGGATGGGAGAAAACATCTTGTCGGATCGAGGGCCATGGAAGGGTCGCGCGCCCTCCACGTGGCTCGGCGGTCTCCCTTGAAGAGGGGGAGGAGGGGAGATTCTTGCGGGTGCGATCATACTAGCGTTAGTGCACCGGATCCCATCAGAACTGCACAGTTAAGCGCGCTTGGGCTAGAGTAGTATTGGGATGGGTGACCTCCCGGGAAGTCCTAGTGTTTCACCCTCCCCCCCTTTTTGTGCTCTGTTGAAGAGGGGGATCGGGCAAGATCTTTGCAGGTGCGATCATACGAGCGTTAATGCACCAGATCCCATCAGAACTCCACACTTAAGCACGCTTGGGCTAGAGTAGTACTGGGATGGGTGACCTCCCGAGAAGTACTAGTGTTGCACCTTGTCCCATTTTTTCTTTTTTCTTTTTTCTTTTTTTTTTGCGGAGCTGCATGAATGATCTGTACTTACGCTCTCTTGATATTCACGGGGCCCTTTTAGGGTCGGCGACGGAGTAGCAGTGGACTAGCTCTTGGGCGGAAGTGCCGAGTGGGTGCCTTAGATGCGGAACGTCACCAAAAAGCCACGAGTGAGCTTTACGTAGTGCCACCGGTGGCCACGGAACTTACGCATTTTTTCCTTCTTCTTCTGCTTCCTCTGGTTTAGACGCTGCTACATCAGGGAAGAGGCCGCAGCGAGAGGGGAGAAAACATCATGTCAGATCGAGGGCCATGGAGGGGTCGCCCTCCCTGTGGCTCGGCGGTATCCCTTAAAGAGGGGGAGGAGGGGAGTTCTTGCAGGTGCGATCATACCAACGTTAATGCACAGGATCCCATCAAAACTCCACAGTTAAGTGCACTTTGGCTAGAGTAGTACTGGGATGGGTGACCTCCGGGGAAGTCCTAATGTTGCAACCTCCCCCCTTTTTTGTGCTTTGTTGAAGAGGGGGAGCAGGCGAGACCCTTGCAGGTGCGATCATACCAGCGTTAATGCACCATATTCCATCATAACTCCACAGTTAAGCGTGCTTGGGTTAGAGTAGTACTGGGATGGGTGACCTCTCGGGAAGTACTAGTGTTGCACCCTGTCCCAATTTTTTTTTCGCAGAGCTGCATGAATGATATGTATTTACACTCTCTCGGTATTCGCGGGGCCCTTTTAGGGTTGGTGACGGAGTGGCGATGGACTAGCCCAAGGGCGGAAGTGCCGAGTGGGTGTCTTGGATGCGGAATGTTGGGGTTCCGTGATTTATCAAACTGGCATACTAAATTACAAGGCAACATACAAACCAAGCTTTAGAGCTCTAGGATCTAGCCCTCCTAGTCTCAGAGAGGGATCTCTCAATATGTTTATAAGTATGTGTCCTAAATGTTTTAGAAGTTGATTTTAGGCTAGTTATGAAGTGCAGGGTTGTTTGTTTTGTTTGGTTGGACAAATAGGTTTCATGCAGTATAGATAGAGCATGGGAATCTACAAGCCATTGGGAAATGGAGTCATGTGGAAGTCCAAATAGTTCTGATTGATAAGGAAGGGAAACCAGAGGGAAAATCTAACTTGGTCAAGGATCTGTTGAATAATATAGGTTAAATGAGATGAACATTAAGGACTAAGAGTGAAAAGCAAACTAAACCCTTTCACAACGACTTAAAGGATTCGGGGAATGCCCTATTTCCTTCAGTAAGCTCACTGCTATGGACTTAAATCAACATAAACACTCGAAGAATAGGGGAAATGCAGACTAACACCTCCTTAATGAATTATAGGATTCGGGGAATGCCCTATTTCCTCCTATAAGTTCACTGTTGAGAGCTTGATCAACAAAGACATACAATTGCATTCAAAGAAAAGGGAACGCCTTAGACATCTAGGATTGCAATTATAGGGACCTTCAACACAATCATTACGGTAAGAAACAGAGGGTATGATTGAAACTTGCCTCTCTGTCAAACTGCAAGCATTAATAATTAAAGGGAGATATCAGATACAACATTCAGTGGTAAAGAAAGAGGGAACGCCTAAACAGTCTTTTAGCGCAATTGAATTAACCATTTCTAAAATAAAACAAACTAAATATTCAGGAAAGTTATTAGACTACCCTGTTATGTTCAGTAGCAGAAAACATATAAACAATGAAAGATAAACAGGTCAGAGGTGCTTCTAAGATACATTTCTCTACCTAAACTTTTTATCCCACTGTAAGTCAAAGGATAATGGAACAAAGTGATAAACATGAAACAACATTAACAATAAGAGATTACTTCACCAAAACCAGGCTCAGGGATCCAATGGTCCATCCTCCTTCATCAACAGAAAAATAGAGACCTCCACACTCCTTCAGAACACCAAAGCTTCTTCAAAGCAGTAATCTATGTATTACTTTTGAAACACCAAATGCCAACCTTTTACAATAAGACTTCCAAGGTTCTTTATGTTAGCCCCCCTGTTGATTCCCCTTTTAAAGCCTCTCTGTTATGTGAAGAAATGCCCAAAGGCCTCCTTTCCCCTTTATTTTACCCTCATTTAGCCTCTTTTTATTCCTCCTTGTCTCCCATTCTATTTCCCCATTTACCTCCACAATCCCCTTGAATCCTTCCCTTACTCTTTATTTCCCATTTTCCTCCTTATCGTTTCCCTTTAAACCCCTTAAAACCCACTAAAACGGGCCAAAAACCCACTTTCCCAACTTTACAACAGGCCCTAGCCCCTTCCCCGTTAAGCCCCTTCAACCACTTCCCCACATATGCCCGTCACCCAAGACCAAGCGCTTAAGCCTTGGGGGCCAATCGCAATCGGAAGCCGGGCGGGTGCGAAAATCCTTTGTAACACTGAAAAAACCTCGATGCGATTGGTTTTTAACATAAGGCCCGCGACGCGTTGTATGCCATCGATCTACCAGAGATCTGACGGCGGAGCGCTAATCGCATTGCCCCATTCAATCACAAGTCTCAACAATGCCGCCCCGATTGCAGTTTTCTGATCCGCTTCCCCTTCGTTGATTCCCCCGCTGATCCAACGGACAGTGCTCAATCGCAACCCTTGTCTGATCGCAATCGCAGCTCCCAGTGGTGAAGTCCCGATTGAGATCTCCCGATCAAATCTCAGCCGTCCATCCTCCCTCAGATCCGACGGCCATCGCAACTCCCGATTCCCCGATCGCACTGCCCCTCCGATTACACCTCCGCCGTTGATCTGGACCTGAGATCAACGGTTATCACTCAATCGCATTACCCCCCTCCGATCGCAATCGCATCCCCTTCCTTCCGACCTCTGATTTGATCTCGACCGTCCGACTGTTACATGATCCAACGACCATCGCTCTTCCCTTTTCCGCTGATCGCGAGTTCTTCTCTCTGTCCCCCGATCCAATCTGAGCCGTTCGTCCCGCCAGATCCAACGGCACAGATTCGTCCCGCTCCTCTCCCATCATCCCTCTCTACTGCCCTTCCGATTTCATCTCCGCCATCCATTCCTTCCCCAGATCGACGGTCCTAGCTCAATCGCAATCGGAACTTTTGTGTTGTGCGTTGTGATCGCTCCCTGCTCCGATCTCCGATTGCGATTGGCCCAAGTTCATCCTGTCCGTCCGTTGGGTTAAGATCTAATGGTTTTTGTCTAATCGCCCCCCGCCACAGTTGGCCCCATTTCCACGGCTCCGCTCTATTGTTTTCCGTGTTTCCTTTGTAATTCGCCCAAGAGATAACCTTGGGGCTTTTACGCTAACAACAGTTCTTCCACCGCTCTTCATCATTTTCGCCGCTCTCCACTCTTCCGCCACCATTCCTCCGCCTCTGCAGCATTTTTCCGTCGCCACTGCCCGGTTTGTAACAAGTCTATTCATTGTGCAGATAGTACAGAGAGGCCATTTCAGCCGATCAGCAAAGCAGCAGAAACAGGATTTGAAGGGGATTTGAGCCTGTAATTGAAGATCAATGATTATAATCCCGCATTCAAAGGATTAAGGCACAGTTCGAATACCAAGAACACACTGTAAAAGTCTTATCTATGTTAAACATCAGCAGAGTACGTTCTCTCCAGACGTACACCATTCCTACAGCGTTCTCCATGCCTCTCGAGCCCAGGGAAATTAAATGCACAGACAGGAGCTTCATTAAAGACTGTCTGAGCAACAGTAATGGAGGTATGGAGAAGTCGCGGACTTCCATCCATGTCATTTATTTCAGAATGGCAGCACAAAGCTCCAGGCTCCGTAAGGATTTAAAGAATGTATCAGAGGTCAATCTCGACCCGACAGAGATCTCCAAACCAGTCTCAGAGTACATACAGCGCTGCATTTTTCCATTAAGAAGCATGGGCGTGAACACTTCCGTCCTGCTGTCTTAATGAATCTCATTTAATTGTCTATATACCTCTGTCTCTTCCTCTTCTCCTATAAAGAATTCCCAGAAACGAATTGGAGGGGTTGTTGTTTCCTTGTTGGGCATCTGCTGTTAGAGGGATTCAGCTTGACTGTTAGAACAGCCTTGGGAGGAAGATGCAGAGTAGTTTGCATGTAATAAGCTGGGAGGAGAAGTTGGGACTGTATTAGCCATTGAGCCATATTGTACATGATTGGTTTTGCATCAATTAATCAAAGCACATTTCACAGGATCCTGGTCTATTACTATTGGTGATGTTTTTCTTAACTCTGTTAGTTACATTTTCATACTGTTTCATGTTCTGCTGGTAGGCATCAGGATAATGGTATAGGATTCACCCGTGTTAGGTGCCCTATGCTGTCTGCTCTCCCTACCTTTATGTTTTATGCTTCATGTGTATCTAAGAGTAAATTCGTGGAGTTTAACAAGTGCAGTGGATGTTATTGCCTGCTGGCTGATGTATGAACTTGGGGGTTCGCTTCTTAGATGTTTCTTTGTAATCTTATCTCTGTTTTTCCCTTGGAGTTGCTAAAGCAGACCTGGAGTTAAATGACCTCTAGTCTGATCTATAAGCTGCCCCTTTGTCTCTTTGAGAGCTGCCTTTGAGTATGTCGAAGCAGGTCTGGAGTTAAATGACCTCTGACCTGATCTATAGACAGAAATCTGGTTGCTTTCCTTCTTTCACTTTTCTCCTTAATGTTCCATCCCATCATCTATCTAAAAGATCCTATAGTATAGATGACTTGCCCTTTGAAAACCTTGGCTAGTGGATGCAAGTAATTCCCTCTCATGACTCCATAGCCCAATGGATGGCATGGTCTTGGCCCTTTCTCCTTGCTAAAACATCCTGCTGCTTTGTCCCTTTCCTCCCATTTCTTTCTCGGCCTCTGATCTTCTAACCAACCCAGCAACCCTTCAACCAAATCACTTTAAACCCCCCTTTGTGCTTCATAACTAGCCTAACATCTCATCTTGAGCCTCAAAGATACATCATTCTTTGCTCTATTGGAGAGATCCCTCTCCGGGTCCAGGAGGGCTAGATCCTAGGGCCCCAAAGTGGTTCTGATGTTGTCTCATCTTTTGGTCTTGCCAATCTGGCCAAAACATGGGAACCCCAACATAATGGCGACTCCACTGGGGATAGAACTACTTTGTCTCTAGATTGGCTTTTCATTGCTGATGGTGGATAGCATCCAGATCCAAACAGTCATAATCATCCACTTGGTGACTCCACACTCCCTACGATCCAAAGAACTGATGACTCCACTGGTGGAGGACTCTGAACTGGTTGAGAAGATACAGTGACCTCTTTTTGATTTACAAACATGCTTCCACGCATATAGAGAAGATATGCCCCAATGAGCAGGGAGCATATCCCTATATTTCCACACAAAATGCCTGAAGTGGACTGGTTGAAAAACCTTCCTACCTTTCAGGGTGAAGACGCTGAGGACCCCTTGCTACATCTCATCAAGTTTCATATACATGTGTGGAAATTTAAAGTTGAATGGCATGAAGACTGCCTAATGAAAATGTTCATGGCAACATTAGAAGGAAAGGCTAGGGTCTGGTATGAATGGTTAGAACCTCGGAGTTTGTTTTCTTTAAAGGACATGCACCAATTATTCTACACGAATTATAAAGGAAACTCTCCATCCTTATCATGGGACTGTTGTGATCAATCTCAGAATATCATAGAGTACCTGTTAGATATTGATGAGGATTTGGTTAATATGCAATCAGAAGATTTGTTGATAGCCATTCAAGAAATTCATATGCATCCTAGCTACCACAAGAACATGGATGAATCGACTGAGGAAGAAAACAGCCAAGAGGCTGTGGATTTTTTCCAAGATATTCCTGAAAACTCGGTTGCTGATTCATCATCCCTTATGGTTGAGGCGCAAAATGACTTCCAGCCTCAAATTCAGTCTTCAGAGGAAACAGAGAGCTGCTGCACCTCTGCACAAAGGGACACCAGACCGTCCTCTCCTTTGACGGAGGAAGAAATAGATCAGATCATCAATAGACAGCCAGCCTCTGTAATTTTTTACAGATCGGACGTCCTTGCCCATTCATCTGATGAGCTCTATTGCACAGAGTTGGAAAGCTCAAATGTAAATCAGAGTGAAGAGAAATCTGCTGATGACCCAGTATGTCCGGTTGGCAGCATTACTTACGTTCATGACTCTCATATTTTTGACCTATCTGATGATGATGTTCTCCAAACGGAAGAAGATCTGGTAGGGTCATCATTAGTAGATTTATGGGAGGAGAGTCAATCCTTTTCACTTCCAGAGAGTAATGAGCCAATGCCGGCTATTTATGATACTGATGAAGAAAGCTTTGAGAGTGCAGAAGAGGGTGAAGGATCTCTAGATTTTTTCTTCACTCCATTACAACTCATCAGTAATGGTTTTCACTTGGTTGGAGGTCAGCAACGTTTCATGTTAGATGATGAAGGGGAAAACAAAGAAGAGATTCTTGAGCAGGATGAGAATAATGAGCTTTCTCTTGAAAAAGAGGAAGCAACGGGAAAAGACCCTGCTCAAGAATACATGGATCTTTTCACGGAGCCCTGCACCTCAGAGCAGAACATATCGGAGCTCCGAGAGGACTGAACCCCAAGATATGATGAGTCCTCCAGTTTAGAAGATGAAGGAGACACTCTAATCCAAGAGAGTCTCATTCTTGATCCAGTGGAAGAAGAAGAGATCCTGGTCGAAGCCAGCCTGCCAAATATTCATAGCTAGGTATCTTTCCATGATCCTTATGCACATTTCCTGCATACATTTGAAGAAGGATCAAAGGTCTTGATCAACAGCATGTTACAAGCAGAAATAAAACTTTTCAAGGCTGCTGTTGTTGAACAAAAAGAGTGGGAGCTGCCCTGCCTATCCAGCCTGCTCAAGGAGTTGAGCAAGAAGGACCAGCCATGGGATCACTTGATGGACTAGTTACATTGGAAGACAATGTTTGTAAGCTAGACTTGTAAATATTTCAGTTAGAGTAGGGTAGGTAGGAAAACGTCAATAAAGCTCAGCCTATGAGCAGGTAGATTAGTTGTTTAAATTTTTGTCTTAGAAGGTAGAGAAGAAACCTGCTAGACAGTATAATCCTAGCAGGTAGTAGTGTAGGTAGAGAAACATATGAGACCAACAGCCTAATCTGGTCTCATGGAGTAATAAGGGTAGAGGTAGAATAGGTTTATTTTTCCTGTTTGAAAGATTAATGATGTAAAGGGTCTGCAAGTCCAAATGCACCCAGAAGAAAAATTTTTAGGACTGTAGTGTGGGTAGGTAGTTGTTTGGAAGAATTGTGCTGCTGATATGTTGTCTTCATAGCTTGTGGCAGCTGATCAAAGAAAGAGATGGATGGTTCAAGCAGCAGGCATCTGGCCTACACCAAGAGATCATTTTCTGGTTTCTTGGCTCCTTCAAGAAGAAGCCATCCCCATGTGGAGTCACTGTTAGCCCCCCTATGAAATTTTTGACAAGCAAATAGGGGGCTAAATCGTTTTTGAGTCTTCAAGGATTGCATTTCCTCTGAAAACACAGTCTCCTTGAAGCCTCCATGTGTCTTTTATCCTTTGATAGTTTCCCCTCTGCTGATTCCCCTTTTAAAGCCTCTCTGCTGATGAAGAAATGCCCAAGGCCCCCTTTTTCCCTTTTATTTCATCCCCCTTGTCTTCCCCTTCTATTCCCCTTTTACCCCTCAAATCCCCCCAAAATCCCCTTTAATTTCTTCCCCTACCCTTTTTTTTCCCTTCTTCCCTCTTTATTTCTCTATCGTTCCCCTCCTTCACCTTAAAAATCCATTAAAAGGGGCTAAAACCCACTTTCTGACCTTATTCTAAGGCCTAGCCCCTTCCCCTTAACCACTTCCCCACATATAACCCCGCGCTGGGACCAAGCGCTTAAGTCTCGAGCGCCAATCGCAATCGGAAGACCGGGCGGGTGCAGATTCCTTTGTTATAACGCAAAATCCCGTTGCGCTTTGTTTATAGCGTTAAGTCCCGCAATGAGTTTTGGGTCGTCGATCTATCACAAGATCTGACGGCGGAGCGCTAATCGCAAGCCCCCCACCCATCGCAATCACAACTCTCCGCGTCTGACCTCCGATTGATCGCAAGCCATTCTCCCGATCCTCCGATCGCATCTCCCACCGTTGATCCCTCGTGCAGATCAACGGTCCTGCGCTAATCGCAACATCCACATCGTAACCCCCGATCAATCGCAACTGTGACTTCTGATCCCCCGATCGCACTGTCCCCCGATTGCATCTGAGCCGTTGATCTGTTCCACGATCCGACGGCCAGCGCTCAATCGCTTTTCCCCTCCTGATTGTCAATCGCAAGTCCTTCTCCCGATGCTCCGATTACATCCCGACCATTCATCTCCCTACTGATCTTATGACTCAGCGCTAATCTCTTCATTCCCTTCGCACCTCCTGTTTATCCCTCCGATGGATTGTGAGCCGTTGATCTTGACTCGAGATCAACGGTCAGCGCTCAATCGCAAGTCCCTCTCCGATTGCAATCACATTCCTTTCTCTCTGCCCTTCCGATTTCATCTCCGCCATCCATTCCTTCCCCAGATCGATGGTCCTAGCTTAATCGCATCTCCATTCTCAATCGCAATCGGAACTTTTGTGTTGTGCGTTGCGATCGCTCCCCGCTCCGATCTCCGATTGCGATTGGCCCAAGTTCATCCTGTCCGTCCGTTGGGTTAAGATCTAATGGTTTTGATTCAATCATCCTTCGCCTCTGCCGGGTCCCACATCCATGCTCCGCTCCATTGTTTTGCACCCTTTTCTTTGTAATTCGCTCAAGTGAAAGCCTTTGGCCATCTACACTAGCGATCATTTCTTCGCCACTCTGCACTGTTTCCACTGTTTTCCTTAGTTTCGCCACCAATTTCCATCGTTTCTCCACTCTTCCGCCAGCGTTCCTCCGCCTCCACAGTATTTCTCCACCACTGCCCGGGTTATAAACAGGTTTATTTTAAATTGTGCAGATAGCACAGAGAGGCCAATTCAGCGGCCAAACGGGATAGCAGAGACAGATTTAAGGGATTTGAGCCTGTAAGTGAAGATTAATGGTTATAATCCCACATTCAAAGAATTAAGGCACTGTTTGAAGACTAAGAGCACACCAGCAAGTCATAATTGTGCCACCTAACAGTAGAGCGCGTTTACTCCAGAAGTACACCTTCCTACAGCGATCTCCATGCCTCCTCGAGCCCAGGGAAATTAAATACACAGATAGGAGCTTCATTAAAGACTGTCTGAGTAGCAGTAATGGAGGTATGGAGAAGTCGCGGACTTCCATCCATGTCATTTATTTCAGAATGGCAGCACAGAGCTCCAGGCTCCGTAAGGATTTAAAGAATGTATCAGAGGTCAATCTCGACCCGACAGAGATCTCCAAACCAGTCTCAGAGTACATACGGCCCTGCATTTTGCCATTAAGCAACATGGGTGTGAACACTTCCGCCGTTCTGTCTTAATGATATCAATTCAATGTTCATCTACCTCTGTTTTCTCTCTTCTCCTATAAAAATCCCCGAGAACATAATGTAAAGGTTGTTGTTGCCTTGCTGGGCATCTGCTGTTAGAGGGATTCAGTTTGACTATTAGAACAGTCGTGGGAGGGAATAGCAGAGTATTTTGTATGTAATAGGCTGGGAGGAGAAGTTGGGACTGTATTAGCCATTGAGCCATATTGTACATGACTGGTGTTGCATCAATTAATCAAAGCACTTTTCACAGGATCCTGGTCTATTACTATTGGTGATGTGTTTCTTAACTCTCTTTATTACATTTCCATATTGTTTCATGTTCTTCTGGTAGGCATCAGAATAATGGTATAGGATTCACCCTTTGTTAGGTGCCCTATGCTGTCTGCTCTCCCTACCTTTATGTTTTCCGCTAGATGTGCTATCTAAGAGTTGTTTTCAGTTGATTTAACCAGCGCAGTGGATGTTATTGCCTGCTGGTTGATGTATGAAGTGGTTGAATCAGTGCTTAGATGTTCTTGCTGGGTTTCAGCTGGAAGGTTTGGGAACACTGGGGATAAGTGTTAGCCCTGTCCACTAGGATCCTTGCGCGACTAGTTGGCCCTTTAAGATCCCTTCTGTTTAACTTATCTCTGTTTTTCCCTTGGAGTTGCTAAAGGAGACCTGGAGTTAAATGACCTCTGGTCTGATCTATAAGCAGCCCCTTTGTTCCTCTTCGAGGGCTGCCTTTGAGTATGTCCAAGCAGGTCTAGAGTTAAATGACCTCTGACCTGATCTATAGACAGAAATTGGGCTGTTCTCCTTCTTTCACTTTTCTCCCTTAATGTTCCATCCCACCATCTATCTAAAAGATCCTTTAGTATAGATGACTTGCCCTTTGAAAGCCTTGGCTAGTGGATGCAAGTAATTTCCTTTTATGACTCCATAGCCCAATGGATGGCACTGTCTTGGCCCGTTCTCCTTGCTGAAAACATCCTGCTGCTTTGTTCCTTTTCTCTCGTTGCTTTCCCAGCCCATGATCTCCTAACCAACCCAACAACCCTTCAACCAAATCACTTTAAACCCCCCTTTGTGCTTCATAACTAGCCTAACATCTCATCTTGAGCCTCAAAGATACATCATTCTTTGCTCTATTGGAGAGATCCCTCTCCGGGTCCAGGAGGGCTAGATCCTAGGGCCCCAAAGTGGTTCTGATGTTGTCTCATCTTTTGGTCTTGCAAATCTGGCCAAAACATGGGAACCCCAACACTGACTGGGTTGCCATGTCATGAGCTTGTCATTGTTTTGCAATTTTTTTGCCTGTTCTGAATGGTGATTAGCAGACCATAACTCCTTCATCCGAACTCGGTTTTCATTGAAACTAGTTTTGTTGGATTCCTTGCGATGGGTCGGTCCATTTGAATCTAGTTTGGTGCAATTATAAGCACTTTCATTTTTTAGCTAATTTTTTCCCCTGATCCAGATTATGATCACTCCTTCCCACTGACATGCTTTTGGACCCACAAAATATGGTTATCTCATGAGTGTTGAACACTCTTTTGTTTCCCAAGTTCTATCATCTTGATTCTACTTGGAGAAATTGCTATGAAAACCACTTCGTCACTGACATGCCTTGCCTTGCCTTACAAGTGGCTTGGCTCTTCAACCACTGCTCTCCTTTTGTTGCTAACCCAAATATCCAACACTTGCTGGCTGATGTAACACTTTGTTGTACCAAAGAAATCCTTCTGTGCTTGAAAAGCTAACTTTCCTTCCCACTGAGAATCAAGTTCCTCTACACAAACATGCATGCGATACAAACTTCTCTTTTGGAAACCACTTTTCCAATAAGCCCATCTGAGTGAACTACAATAGTGAATTCAAACATCATTAAAAATAGAAAAGAAATGATCATTATTTTACCTCCATAATTCCAAATTCCACATCTAGAAGAATGCATTCACCATCTCCTTCTCTTCTTGGTGTCAACACATAAAAAGTCTACAATGACTGCAAACTTTTTCTTGCTGAAATTTTCTTGGACATCTTATCACAAACACAACCATCAATATGAAAAACAAATCATCCAGGAAACATAACTTGATGACATATCCTCTTGTGCCTCAAAAAGCAACAAATTTCACACCATGTGAACATTGCCATGTACTCTCACATCTTGGTGTCAAAACTTATCGACCAAACAAAAGTCGACGAAACATGCCTCTTCAAACAACTGACTCACAAGTCAAGCATAAGCGTGTTTAAAAAAAACGAATTTCACATCTCATGAAACACTTCGTAAACATCTTCTCTTTATCTTTGGAGACAAAATCAACTCTTCCAAGTCGATATGATAGGCATGCAACACACAATCAACACAATTCGACACTCATGCATGTGCAAATGATCAACACTCTCAAGTTGACAACATACATGTTAAACAAAGAAACTGACCATATATGTGACTTTTCATAGTCATATTTTATATTTCTCATAGAGTCTTCAATCCAATGTGTCATGAATACTTTCATTACACAGTGTGTTATGTTATGCATGATTTCCATTTTTAATCTTTATAGCACTCAAAATATGGATGTTGCAGAGCTTCTTTAGCTGTTATTATTTTATTCCCATCCACTTCTAACATTATTTTCAGCAAATCCAAACCCTCTGGACACCCAACATTTTTAACAATTCTTGTGTAGCAGGAAGAGAAAGGCTTTACTGGATTTAAAATTATAATATCCAACTGCTCCTTTACAGATTGCCGACGAAAAAGTGGTTGGCCGATCAACATTTCTGAAAATATGCATCCCATTGACCAAACGTCCACAACAAAACAATTGTATGAGGTGCATCCCATCAGCGATTCAGGAGCTCTGTACCACAAAGTAACGTACTCGTCATATTTATTCTCAATAACTCCATGCTCTGAGTCTTCCACCATGACAGCCATGCCAAAGTCTGCAATCTTGAGGGCAATGGCTTCCTTGTTCATCAAACAAATTGGAGGGATTAAGTCCCTATGTGCAACACCCTTGCTGTGACAATGAGCCACACCATTGCAGAGCTGTCACATAACCTTTTCACCACCCCTAATCTATGATGGCATCCAAAAACCCATGAACCCCACTAGATATACAGAAGATGGATGAATTTTTCCAGTGCCAAATCCATATATCCCATTGCAATGTATAAAAAGGTGAGTCTGATCTATACTGATCACAACTTTCAACATTTTCCCATTCAAAAATCCCCACCACATACTTACTTGGACTCAGCAATTTTAACAAAACTCCTTCTCCTAATGTGAAATTACAGTTTTCATGGCCACTATCTTTCCTGTATCAATATTCTTGGCCTTTGAAACAACTCCATATGTGCCATGCCCTATATAATTCAAAATCTTATAGTTCTGAGACATCGTTGAATTCTAATTACCCCAAACAGATAACTGGAATTTAAATTTGAATATAGCGAAGAGGAGAACCTGTAACAAGAAAGACAGACATCCAAAGAAATCGTTGATTATCGAATGAGGTTGGCAAGCATAATGTTGGCGAGGGTTTTATAATGTTTTTTCTGATATTTTTAACCGTCCAAAGCCGACTGCTAGTTCTGCCATTTTAAACTACGCATGTCGTAGTTCGTGCATGTTGTAGTTAGTTCTTTTTACTAAGACACAATTTCTACAATAAGCAAAGAAACCTCTTAAAAATAATTTGTAATCTGTTTATCTATGAAAGTATTGAAAATCGAATAAGTTTAAATTTCTGAAATTAACTTATATTTTATTTAATCATTATTATATATGACATATTTCATATATTTATAATTATATTGATAATTTCAATTACAATAATTTTAGTGAGTTCTTAAATTAATAGATATTGACTTCTTTCCTTTTTTTAATAAAGTGAAATTTAAAAATAATTGTTTAGTAACAATTTTTTTTTATTAATATAAATTTGAAATTTATTACTTATTTAAATTATTTTAAATTAAATTAATATAATTTTAAAAAATAGTTCATTTCAATGAAACCTTTGCATCTCACACAATTTCTCCTAAAAGAAAAAAAACCTATAATAAGTTTGTAATCTATTTATAATAATATTGAAAATGGAGTAAGTTAAAATTTCTAAGGCTTAGAATGTTTTATTTAGTTATTACTATATATATAATATATTTTAAATATTTATCATTATATTGATAATTTTAATCACAATATTGATAATAGTCACACTAAGTGGTAGTTAGTTCTTAAATTAATCTATATTGACTATGAGACTATGAGTGATATAGTAAAGATTTTATAAGTAATATTAAAGATTTAATAAGTGTTGTTTTTTTAAAATTTTTTTTTTTAATAAATGAAATGTAATTTAAAAATATAATTTTTATAATAAAAAATGTTTGTTAAATATAAATTTTAAATTTATTGCTTATTTAAATTATTTTAGAGTATTTAAGAGTAATATAAGTTTTAAAAAAGTTGATAAAAAATCTTTAAATTTATTAGTATTAATTTAATTTTAAATTTATAAAGTCCTAAACTAAAATTAAAAAATGAATTAAAAAATGAATGTGCAAATTTTTTAATGTTATAAAGAGAATTTCATAGAAGTAAATTAAACATTTAAAGTTGTAGTTAAATTAAATAGTATAAATCTATTTTGTAGCTTTTAGACTAAACAATATAGATGGAAGTAGAGGTGGATGGCTTTATGCCCTTCTTGAATATTCTTCTTTCGAGAATGGATGGTGGTTCCATTTCCTATCAAGTTTTTCGCAGGAAAAATCACACGGAACAATATCTTTATGCTGGTTCTCATTATTTTCCTGCTCAGAAATTTGGTGTTCTTTGCACTCTTGCTACCTTTGCTCTAGGAATATCTGATAAAAACCACTTAGAGTCGGAAAATTCCCATCTTCTTGATGTGTTTGAGAATAATGGTTATAGTAGATCTCAAGGCCTCAAAGATTTTCAAAAAGCCTATAAAGAGTTGAGAGGGAAATCTATGAGGGCATATCCTATCTCCAAAGGTCATCTCATGTTTATCCAAGGGACTACGGAAAAAATTTCCCATGTCCTTAGAAAGAATAATGACTCCTCTTCGTTCAAACCTCTCTGTACTATTAAAAACTCTTTCAGATATGTCAAGGACCCTATCGACCCTAAAGAGCTAAGAGTTGTTTACATGGTCGCTTGTTCCTGTGGTACTCCCTATATTGGGGAAACAGGTTGATCGATTAGACAGAGAATCGAAGGGCATGTTGCAGACATTAGTCACAATAGGTCTCACACATGAGCTCTTGCGAAGCATGCAGAAAAATTGTGTCACCATGTATGCATTCAGGATTCCAAAGTCATTGCTAAGGTTGATAACTTCCACCATAGGAAGCTCATGGAAGCTATTGAGATTGAGAGACATTCTAAGAATATCAATAGGGATGACGGGTGGAAACTGAGTAAGAGCTGGACTCTCTGACTCTCTCTAGGTGATTTCCCCCCCTTGTGTTGGGACTAGAGTCATATTTGGTCTTGGTTGTTTTACTTCCTTGTGTCCTTAATTTTAAAATTTTCATTTTATCTTCATCTTTAATTTTCTTTCTTTGGTTCTTGGAACTTCCTTATTTTATTTTAGCTATAATATCTTTATATTTTCTTAGGAATTATAATAATAATATATAATAATTTAAAACTTTTACAAAAAAATTTAACCCTTTTATTTAACTAATTTTATTATTAAAGTCTTGTATTTCCTTATTATATTATTTGTAAAAATTTTAATCATTTTATTAGCACATTTATTAATAAATTCTGTATTATTATTCATTAATCCCCTTTTAATAAAAAAATTTAATAGATAATATTTTATTATTATTCTTTAACAATTTGATGCAGGAGCATCTAACTTAGGGTAGACAAACATAAACAGGTTTTGTCTCATTGTTACGTGTGTTATTCTGATAGGTCTTTGAACCTGTGATTTTTAAATTTGTTTTAGGAGATTTTCTTTAAGTTTAGGGAGTAATTAAGTCCTGTATTTTTAGTTAACTGTTTATCTCTTTTAAGCTCATTTTATTATTAAAAGGAAGAAAACAAGAATGTAATGTAACCGAACAGCTGACAGTTTCAATTTGGAAACTACTTTTTTTTACCAAGATACAAAAAGAAAAAATATACATTTTGTAAGGGTGACTTGGGATCCATCGAGAAAAGAGAGGAATAATAACAAGAAGAAAAAATAAAGTTCTGTTTCAAGAGCCATCTGTGTCACACAAAGTATTATAATCTATTTCTGGAGATATTTCACTGTCAAATTGTTAATGCATTCATATGACATCCAATTATTTCCCTCAAGATTGTAACAGGAGTGAATGAAGACAATAACTCACAGACATTGAGTTCGACTGGAAAGTTTTGTAGATTGACACCTATGTGAACAAACATTGCAAATGTATAACAGTAACTGGTAGAGCATCATACAGAATTTGCAACGCATCACACATCGAAAGGCCAACATCATAGATAAATTCATCCAACTTACATTGATCAATAGGTACAACCAAAAATCATTTTTTTCCTCTTCTGGACAAGTAAAGTTTCTTAACAAAATTATTTCTCATTATTAAACGTTCCAAAAATCTCTGTTGAACGAAGACCAAGTCCCGAGGGACCACATAATAACAATTAAACAATATTTTGGCACAAAAATAAGAAGTTTTAGGTGGGGTTTTAAAACCCAAAAACCCTATAGCAAACTACACAGAGTTACAGGCATTTGTCGAGCAAATGGAAGAGGTCGAGGAGTATTTCACAAACCCTAACCTTTTTTGTGACAAGAACAACTACACAAGACCGAGATAACTCCACGAATTATGACAGTGGAACGAGATGCCAAATTATGTTTGATAAAGAGCCAAATCTAAACAAAGAGGTAGATACATGGGAGCGACCCTACCCATCTTAGATTGGAGGTTGATAATCAACTGAGCCGGAGGGTTTAGAATGACGAAAATCCAGATTTTCTGCAAAAAAACAAGAATAAATAAGCGTCGGAGTTAAATACATTATTCACTGTGTCTTTTGAGCAGTAAAGAATGAGAAAGAATAAGGATTCGTTACCTAGGTGAAGATGAGGGAACGCAGAGCATAGCTGGAGTGGACGCTTGGTTCGAAACCCACCGGAGTCTGCTCACAAGGAGCTAGTGTGTCAGAGACGAGGAAAAAAAGCAAGAGAAATTGAATCAGGGAGAGTTTGCTTACCTTTTGGCACCGAGCTGAACTGAGACGAGCCGAAAGAGACCCACGGAGGGTTTGACCTGTAGACCCAAGAAAACTAATAAGTTATAGGTAATAATAACAAATTGACAAAGCACAATACCAATTTTGAGCCAATGATACACGAAGAAAGCAAATAAGCACCATAAAAGGAGTTTAGTTCAACTGCGTAAATTAACAAACCTGTTGGAGGAGTTAACCAACATATTACCATAGTCACAAACATAAAAAGTTCGAACATAAGTCCAGATTAGTGGAATGAAAATTGGCTGCAAACCCTCACAAGAACGAGTAGGGTGAAACCCTCATGGCGAAACAAAGTGAGTTAAAGAATGAGTGACAGTCGATAGGGTAGGACTGTTACCGCGCAAAAGGGCGAGGATTGAGAGACACTGACAGTTGTCAGTCCAGTCAGACAACAGGATGGAATAAATTAGTTTGAAAGAAATGCCAAATCGAGCCAACAACTATCATATCTTACGGATGATGGGAGGTCTGAGAACTTTGATTTAATTTTAATTCAATGTGTAATGTATAAACAGCTATTTGAAACCGACGCACACATAACATTTCCGAAATCTGTGTATATTATTTTATATAATTTGTGAGTGTTGATTCGGCTTGAGCGCTGGGCCCCATCACAATTAATTAATAATAACTACTAATTTTTAATGACTAGTTTTGAACTACTATATTTATATCCAGCAATGATGCATCGACATTATTTATTCATTAAGATCATAACTAGCTTTGGACAACTATATAGAAGCAATGATGAATCCACACTATTTTTGAATTTCTAAAATTATCTATTAAATTTACATGATAATTAGTCTTTCTTATATATAAAATATCTCATATATTTATAGGTATATTGATAATTTCAATAACAAAAGTGGTGTTTTTAAAATTAATTAGTATTAAGTATAAGTTATAGTATTTAAAAGATTCAACAAATGTTATTTATTATTTTTAATAAATAAAATGTAATTTAAAAACACAATTATACAATTTCTATAATAAAAATATATTTTTAATAAATAACAATATAATTTAAAAGTAATATAAAAATAATATAATTCTAAAAATATAGTTTTCAATGTTATATATTTATAAATACAATGCTATTTTTGATAACTTTTAATAACAATGATTAAATGTATATACAATTTCTATAATAAAAATATCTTCATTAAAAACAAAGAAGTTTATTGAGGGAGATGAATTGATGGTGGAAATGGATTCAACACCATCAAAAATATCTTGGACACCCAAAATTTTGTGTGAATTTCCATGATTTTCAGGACAAAAAAGCAGGCACGTTAGACTACAGAAAAAAATAAATAAAAATATACATTTTAGATTATTTAAAAGTAGTATAAATAGCAATTGCACCATCACCAAATGTTGCAAAGGAAACACTGTAAGATTCTTAAAGAGATCGAACAGTTTCTAAGCAATATATGTGTAATGAAATCAATGTCTATCTTATTTTGTATGTAATTTTCCATTCAACTTTACACTATATCAATCCCTATCAACTTTTTCAGATTCACAATTCAATGTCTACCCAACAAGAGATGATATTCATGCCCCGAGACAAGACCTTGCAATAGAATAGAAGAGAAATATGCTTTCAGGAGAAAATAGGATCATTATGCTCTTTTGCATATAGAAAACTGGCACTGAGATACCACCTAGCTTGAGATGAACAATCAACATATTAGAAAGGAAGTGCGAGTGACACTCAAGGTTTAAAATATATTGGATCTTGACACTCTAGATGTTGATAGAAAGCGCAGAGTGATGCCTCTTGGCCAGAGGGAAGAAGGAAGAATGACATATGTTGAAATTGAGATTGAAATTAAAATGGTATTGGTAATCCAAGACTCATGCAGAATGTCGCAGAATAGTCTTTTAATGTAGAATGATCTGACATCGTGGGAAGGGACTACAATGCATATAGATATGACATCATCTCATGGAACTTGATAATCATGACAGAAAACATAAAGTTCATAACATATAGAAATAGAACAAGAGAAGACTACTTTACATGAGGAATTGATCATGCAGAATCACTTTTTAATGCATATTAGCCACACACATTGTTAATACCCCATTCAGTCAAGAAAACATGTCAATTAACAGACCAGTGGCCATGGAAAATATCAATCCCTTACAACATTTAGTCAAGAAAATATTTCAATTAACAAACCAACCATTACAAATCTCAATCCGTAACAACATTTAGTCAAGAAAACATGTCAGTTAACAAACCAACCATGAAAAACTCAAGTATGAATGGCTCTGACCATCATTTGTAAATATGCCATAATGTTTATATTGTTTGTGCTACTCGATCCTGTTACAGGAGAATAAATAAAATTACTTGATCAAAAAGGTTGTTATAGGAGAATTAATAAAAATACTTTCTCAAAAAGGTTTGTTGAAGGGAAACGCCATGAACTCCACCTTCAATTACTTTAGGCCCCCATCATTTCCACTTCATGAAGGTCAAAAAATGTGACATGCATAAGCAATACAATATGCATAGATATATTCTCTGTGCAGCCGAGACCACCATTTCTATCGGCTGTAGAAAACACTTGAGAAAACATTGTAAATATTGTAAAGAATTAAACATGTTTAAACAATTCTAAATGTCGAGAAAGTCATTGTGAGGTCGAGACCACCTTCTCCCTCTTTTCTAAATAATCCCTGGACAAATGGGAATAGATTGAACAAGACCCAACTCGCACACAAGAGTTCACCGATCATTATGTCTCTGTGAAGTATTGACTTAACCAGACTGTATATCAATCCTGATATGTTGAACAAAGCATACACTGTTGGGATGATGAATATGGAAGAATCACAAAAAACAAAGTTTCCCCTTGCTGTTTCACTTGCAGATCCATTTTCGTCATCAAATAACTTTGGAGAGATCAAGAATGTATCTTCCTTGAGTCCTAAAAAGTTGAAAAAAGCCTCAAAAGTTGTAACTACATCAGAAGTGAGTATGAAAATCATCCACATGATCATGTTGTTCCACCACTGTCTCGTATAAATTCCTAACCATTTTATCTGAACCAATCTCAATATGTAATTACAACTAAAGATAAGGATGAAGGGAATGAATTCCACAATTAATACCTACAATAATTGGATCCCCAATTTTAGTATGTAATTATCAAAACTGGCTCTCATAGGTATAGAAATAATTCATGTGTGAAAATGTTGCCCTTGTAATTTCATGTTATTGGAAATTTAAAATCACACAAAGCTTAGTACACAACTCACTACAATGTTGTATACCCCCCATGTGCACTACTATAATCTTGTGTTTTTCCTCTATTACACAAAAAATAATGCAGTCTGTCAGCTCATCACTCAACCTCAGTGTACTTTGATATGCATAATTTTACATGGGATGGGATATCTTGTTCAATATCATAAATCCATTTCTTGTTGGGCACACAAGACTTAAGAAAAATGATCTGCAATATGCCATTAGAATTCTTAAATTACTTGGTATGGCACTACATGCATGTAATTGCACTATTGTACAAATATTGTGCTCGGGAATGGATTTACATGTCGTGAAATTTGTCTTAATGTGAAGGGCCATAACTCAATTCATTGGCCTCTAACAACTCCATTAAACTTATGTACCAATCTTAGTAGTGTTTCTCCCATGTTTCTTGACTACATCTTGATGTTCAAGCATATGAAATAAACCACAACTTTCATTTTGGGTTCATCTTATGTCTTCTTTCTTTTGGAATTAAAGAATAAGAGACAAAACCAAACACTTTAAGGTGACTTACATGTAGTTTTTTCCGAACCCATTAGCAATGCTAGAGAAATCAAGATTGCAGAATCACAAATGAAAAATTGAGTGATTGTATGGTGGTAGGGGTTCACATATGCACTCGTGAACAGTTAGTAGTCTCTTATATGATGTTGGGACCAATTTAAGGTAATATTTCAATGTCTTGACCTTACAAAAAGTGGGTTTCATCTTCGACAAACAATGGCCTAAACAACACAACAATAATGAGATTTAAATAAAAAAAAAGGTGAATCAAAGTGTGCAATCAATCTCTTATTGAAATTCAACTCAGTTGCATAGCCCTTTTCCTCCATAACAAACACTCAAATCAAGTTCTTTCTAAGACCTGGAACACAAAAGATATCATTAAAACCTAAATTAGGATGTAATCTTAGCTTTACATCTCATGATTGAGATAGGTGGCAGATAGGATTGAGGAGATTAGTTGTCTTTTCTCAAAGCATAAATGGGACAAGATAGGAGAAGTCAATAGAAACATGAGAAGACAACAAGAGAGCTGGAAGAGGGCAGTGTGTGTTCAAGGAGAAGAAGAAAAGACTGTTGAAGCACCTAGTAAGTACACCAGGGCATACAGGTCATATCACTGATGTAGCAGTCCTTTCTTCTTGCATAGGCTGTAAACCCTCAAATCTGGCTGTACACTATTATTTTAGGTGATTTTATTTACTTTACAGCTGCTGGTTAAAAGCAAGTTGGATAGGTTACCTTGTAAGCTTTGATCAAATGAATGAAATATTGATTTGAAGAAGAAATTCTTGTGTGTGTGTGTTCAATTTCTTCTGTTGTTCATTTTCAGCTATTTGTGTGATTATGCATTTTTCAGAAATTTAATTTTTTGCAGTTAAATAGATTTTTTTTGAGTTATTCAGCATGAGAACACTAGGAAAACGGTCACCTAGGCTTGAAAATTTACATGAAGAAGCTTGGTTCATATCAATAATTACCAAGGTTGTCCTCTTCGTGAGAATCTATTTTCTTGGACTTCATCAATGGCCTACCTACTAAACAAGAAGACAAAATGACTATTTTTGTTTCAGTTTGCTAATTTTTCAGATTGATAAATTTTGTTCCCTGTGATAGGACTACTAATGCATAGTGAGCTATTGGACTCTTCTTCCAACATATTTGGCCACAATATAATTTTCCAACCCCAATTCTTCTAGAAAACAATTTTAAGTTTCCCAACCATTATTTTGAGATCCTTAGAGGAGATTTCAGGATGCCAATTTTAGTTCTCCACTTATTTTTACTTATAGACAAGGAAAAATTAAATTCGTTGATTGGACTCTTTTGTGGTCTTTGAATATATCATAAATCCAACTAGTAGTACGATAAATATCTTCATGTTCTAAAAGTAACTAATAATAGGGCACCCATGTTTCTATGAGACATTCATTCTTTGAAGATTTTTATGGAGACCAACCAGTGGCACTTCATCAATGGCCTACCTACTACACAAGAAGACAAAATGACTATTTTTGTTTCAGTTTGCTAATCTTTAAAATTGATAATTTTTGTGTCTTGTGATAAGACTACTAATGCACAATGAGCTATTGGACTCTTCTTCCAGCATATTTGGCCATAATAGAATTTTCCAACCCCAATTCTCTTAGAAAACAATTCTAAGTTTCCCAACCATTCTTTTGAGATCTTTACAGGAGATTTCAGGATGCCAATTTTAGTTCTCCACTTCTTCTCACCTATAGATAGGAAAAATTAAAGTCGTTGATTAGACTCTTCTGTGGTCTTTGAATATATCATCAATCCAACTAGTAGTATGATAAATATCTTCATGTTCTAAAATAAACTAATAATAGGGCATGTAACTGCACTAATGTACAAATATTGTGCTCGGGAATGGATTTCCATGTCGTTAAATTTGTCTTAATGTGAAAAGCCATAACTCAATTCATTGGCCTCTAACAACTCCATTAAAATTATGTACCAATCTTAGTAGTGTTTCTCCCATGTTTCTTAACCACATCTTAATGTTCACGCATCAGACTTAAGTCAAGCATGGCTCACTGAGTTGTGGTGAAATCTCCAACACCCAGTGCTATTTTCCATTGAATTCTTTGTAGCATGAGGGAAACTAAGCATGGATCATTTTATCTCTGCAAATTATGGTCCTCTCAGAATCATTTCTTTGGTATCAGAAATCACCCATTAATGCCAATATTGTCATTCCCAATTATTCTTTCATATTTAGCTATCACTCTGAAAAAGAATACTTGATAATGCAATACATTGTAATTCGAAGCCTCAAGACATTGGTTCTTTTTTCGTAATGAAGGGAACTATAATAGCTATTATGGTCATTTTTCCTTCTTCGCCGGTACACACAGATTTTGTTAGATTATGGTAATCATATTTTATCTTGCAAATATATCATTTGAAGGCACTTGAATAGCTACTAAAATTTCAGGAATTGATTGATGCTATAAGACTGCTAGTTATGTTGCAAAGCATACAACAAGCTTCTATAATCCAGCAAATTGTGATGGGTATGCTCAAAGTGGCAGTAGCTCAAATGGTTAAGAAATATGATGTTGAATTAAAATTTATCTATGATGATTTGTGTACTTTGGTTCATGAAGAAGGATTTTCTGAAGCAATGGCAGATCCAGAGGGTCTTTTTGGGTAGGTTTTTAATGCAGCTTGAAATGTTGGCATTCCTTTGGATAAGTGATTTTTTTTTTCTTTGTTTAATTATTTAGGGATACAAAAGTGTTGGACAATTGAAATTTTTTCTTTCTAAAGCTAAATATGGTATGGAATTTCTAAAGTTTTAAAGATGCAGGGGAGAAATTTCTAGAGATTTCTGTCTGTCAACTGCTGGACTGTCAGCATAAAAGATAACAAAAGCTCATAACATATAGGAATAGAACAAGGAGGAGACTCCTTTAAATAAGGAGTGAAAATATGGAAAACCCAAAAACATCTGAAAATAAGCAACACAGACTATTTATTCAACGACAACAACAACAAGCTAAAACTTCCATTAACAAATAAATCACCTCGGTAAGGATTTTGAGAGATTTCGACAATTTTGATGGAGAAGTGCCTATGAAAGCTGGGTTGTAAGGACAACAATACACTGATATCCACCCTTTGCAGTGCATCTCGTATCCTGTCAATATATCTTCAGTGCACGATCCATACATCCATCCCACCAAAAAAACAAATTTGTTGAAGTCAGTTTGTTTTTATAACTATTTTGGCATTTACTGAAAGTTTCTTCAAAAGAAGAAGAAAACACAAAATTTAGAAATTTCTCCATCTTAATAGTGATGTTCTTTGCTTAGAAACCATGAATCTTACCTCTTCACCCCATTTAGTATTGACCTCATAGTTGGTACTGATCAACTGCAGACTATCCTTGGCTGAATAGTGTAAATTCTGAACTTGCATTGCCAATGGCACTGACAACTGATGCAAGAAAATTTGGGTTATCACCAAACATTTCATTCAAGGTTTCGTATGATATTTTAGACTTCTGATGATGAAACCCTGAAAATTCATGTTAAAAATAATAACCATTAAACTCGATCTCTAGAACAAGAGAAGGAAACTGGCCTTTAAAAACAGTAACAGTAACAAATAAATCACCTGGGTAAGGATTTTGAGAGATTTGATGCATTCATCTCAACTACTCTCAGTCATCCATAATTATTGGTACGGTCCATATTAGTGCTACTGTGCATACGACATTCATCAACCCTGAAAAACTAGTGCAAAAAGGCACTGTACCTTATTCAATCTTGCTAGAAAAAATAAGTTATAGAGAGGGGGTTGCAAAGCTTCATAAATGGGAGATATAAAAAATCCCAAGCAATAATAAATATAGCGAAAGCTAAGGGAAATAGTGAATGGAATCAAATAATAAGGTCATAAAGAAAGTTGTTCCAGACATTTGGAAGATGAGGGAGGCACCAGTGGTTGCAATATACAAGCCTGTAATCATTCTCGTTTTTTATATACTTGAGCTTGTTGGTATACACTGATGCATACACATCCTTTCTATACATGGACAAATGTTTCACATTCAGTAGCTACACTGTCACATTCTTCGTCTCTCCCACTACCTTCTTGACTACCTGCATTCTCTTCCTTTCACCATAGATCCTCTCAATCTACTTCTCTATTTTCACATCAATGGGTTCAGTTTCCTTGAAGCATCCTCCTCCAAATTTCTTCCCTCAAGCTTGTCCATGGAAATGCACAGGGAGTAGCCTCTGAAGAAAATTTTGGCATTGAACCTGCACATAACATGCAAATATGGAAAACCCAAAACCATCTACAAATAAGCAACATGTTATTGATTCAACGACAACAACAGCAAGACAAAATTGCTATGAACAAATAAATCACTTGGGAAGGTCGCAGAGGTTGCCATCTCCATCTCTAGTAATTGGAATCCATTCTAATCAAAATCAATTTAGCATAAGGGCATGACCTAGTGGGATATCAAACATAATATTCATCATACATCCATCTCCCCTTGAAAATATCACACTGGCGCGGTATTACTGTTGAAGGAGATGAAGGTTCTACCATGGAAATGTTGCCGCCCTTGCCTCGCATGGGCGCATCATCAGCACTCTTGTTGCCTGTCCTCGGATTTGACCTAGTGGCATCTTGATGCGGTACAGTTTCTGTAACTTTCTCGACAATGTCTTCCGCGGGGTCAGTGCTCTCATATTTTCCCCAAGAAACTCCTGAACCTTGTTGCTGATCTTGGGTTATGGAAAAATTGTTGAACAACCCAGAATGACCTGCAGATATAATCTCACCTATGTTGGGTAATAGAATCTGAAGCCATGAATAAGCTCCATTGTTGAATGCCCATATCAAGAAGGCAAACAATGCTGCTGAACTGTCTTTTGTCTTTTCATCATCCAACGGCTGAATATATTTTAATCGTCTAACATATAATATAACGGTTTCAGGTTATGACAGGTTGCACACAGGAAATTTGTTTTCAAATAGTGACGCCTTATGGCATAAAAATAATATAATTAAAAAAAAGTTTTTGTTATATAGATTTTATATTATTTAAAATTGATATAAAAATAGTATAATAAAAAAAATGAATGTTATATATTTATAAATAAAATGTTATTTTTAATAATAATGAGTAAATGTATCTATTTGGTAATAATAGGTAGTGGTTTTTTAATTAATTAATATAAATATGATTTTAATTTTATGAAATATTTTGATGATAATAAGAATAATATTAATAGCTGCGACGCAACATAGTCACTGCCTCTATCACCAATTAATTTATTTTCCCCACATACAACTTTCCGCATAGTGAGAGTTCTATGCACAAGAATTTGTTTTTCCACACACGCTTCCTCTGCACAACCATCTCTGCTATCACGACCCTGTAGTTGTGGTGATTTTTGAACCACGTATAGCGGGTGCAACACTACTACAATTTTTATTTTTACCAATACTTAAGTGCATAGATTATGCCTAACTTCAACACTTAGTCAATTTTCCAATCAAGTGTTCTTAATAATGCAGAGGAATAACATTAATATTCAATATTTTATGGTTCACAATTAAACAATTATCAACATCACACAAGTACACCCATACATACTTAGGAGGGGGGAAACTCCCATGAAGTCTTCCCAATAATATATATCAACAATGTACAATAATTTACAAAGTACAAGTTTTACAACAAGTGTGCGTCCAACTGCCTTGGCCTGCACACTTAGCCAAATTTACCAAATATGTGTCAAAGTTGTGCAACAACAACTTTCCCACATAAATTTTCCAAGGAAACCCCAAATTTAGTCTCCAAAAAAATGTTGTTGCACTTGCTTCCCGCTCTGTTAACTTGGCCAACCTTTTCTACACGTCTAGGCACTTTCGGCATGCCCTGCGTGACTCGGGTCACTGAGTGACGTTTCTTACACGCGATTGCTACACCATGACCTTCCTACACGAATCTGATGACCCAGATGAACGATTCGGTGCCTCTGCATGTAACATGCTATGGCTGACCCTACCGCACATTTTTTTTGATCTGTTGGGTTGTGCCCGACTTCGCCCCTGCTCCTGCATGTCTGGTTCCTAGAATGCCCAACTCTACCCATGCCTTAACTCCACATTCAGTTGTCTGCATGTTGCTTCATCCTTCCTCCCTCCGGGCTCATCTAGTTGGTTGTTCATTGTTTCAGAAGGAAACTTCTTGAAATGATGATTCGATGATCCTTCCAAGATCCACGCCATGTTTATTTATATGGTGAAGTGTGGACTTGTTCTGCTAAGGATCGCAACCATTAAAGTTTGACCCTTCCACCATGGGTCGGCCTACATGTTTATTCAACATGTTGGCCAACTATAACCACATCAAACTCCACGCCATCACATATAAACCCATCATCACATATTGCATATTGTCCATGGGTCATCGAGTCATTCGGGTCAGTCACCTCTCCACTTGACTCACCCATCCGCACATCGCAAACTCACCCAACACCAACACAACTTGCCTACCCGCTATGGGAGTGCGCCCCCCAGCTCTTATTCTCAACACACTCACCATCCGCATGAATCTGTCCACCACTATATGACTCACCTAAGGGATGGGCACTTGCCAAAAAAATGTGCCCGTCACAATTCTCCATCGAACATGCCCGAGTTGGATAATATGGGCACTCATCGCACATGGGTGTGCCCGTTACAACTCAGTCACATATGACTCCAACTAGTGGGTGTGACATTTGCATAGCCACCTCCGCACAACCACCTCCTCAAAACTTCCTCCACACATGCTTCCTTTGCATAACTACCTCCTCTGCATAGCCACGTCGAAAAAACTTACTCCACACATCCACTTCCACACACGCTTCCTTTGCACAAATACCTCCACAATCAATAATGCCTTTTTGGTCAGTCATTGAAATTTGAAGCTGTTATTAATTAATGCAAACCCTAGATATTGTGCGGGAGTGTGGATCTCTACATAATGAGATACTCAAATAATTTAATCAACATGTATTTCACCATATTTAACCAATGCGGAATGTGGTCCACCTAGAGAGAGATGTAAAGGCATGCATTTTTAAAAGTGTTTCATCTACCCCATACACTTGTATGAATTTAGGAGTGTTATTTTATATACCACACTTTGGTTTAATGTTAATAAAAGTGTTAATTTTAAATAAGAAGTTATGAACAAAATAATTTTGTTTGTTTTTATTCACTTACAAGGAATGAGTACTAAGCTAATAAGTTAGGTAGCTCATTGTGTGAATATCTGCACTTCCACACAATGAACCAACTCATTTTATAGGAAGTGCAAAGCTTCGGACAATGAACTCGCTCATTATACAGGGAGTGCGGAGCTCCACACAACGAGTTACTTAGCTCATTAGTATTTTAATATTCTCTTGTAAAATGGATTTCACATAATTTCTATATTTTTTTCCTCCCCATCGCTCGAGACCTCCATCTCAAAAAAACTGTTGGATAGATCAACGATGGAGGAAACAAGAATCAAGGCTCTCTTGTTCAGTGGAATTGTGGGATCATTTCACGAGTTCCTTTTAGTGATGGCTTCACAATATCTCATGGCTTGGTCTGTTGGGTACTCGTATTGTTGCTTTTGTACTCTTAGTGCACCTTTTGGGCTTTATAGGTGAGGGGGACACCTTTCCCTCTCAGTATTTTGATAAATGTGTTCCACAATGGTCTCTGGCACTATGTTTGGGAAGATTAGTTTGAATCATATTTCAGGGAGGTCGTCCATGGTGCATTAATGTAATAAAGTTCGGGGAAAATGTGTGCGGAATGCATATTGTGCAGAGCAGTGGGAGTGCAAGAGATTGGTAAACCGTTGCCATGATTTATGATGTAATATTTTTTCGAGGACCAATGATCTTTATCAAAATATAATATTTTAGGTGATTACTTTCAATAAGGCCAAGTGGCAGCACAATGAGACGCATAAATTAAATTCAAGGAGCTATTCCATTAGATTAAAGGTTATATTGGTTGGTAGGTCGCATTCACATGAATGCGAATGGGTAGACATAATATATTACCACAGACTCAAGACCAAACATTCTTGGTCCATGAAATTTTTTTTTGACATACTAGCTGAGAAAACTAAACTAAAAGACTTATTAAGAGCTTTTTGACTAAACACAACAAAATGACTAACTTCCAATGAAATTCTAGTTCTGCCATTTATTATTAATACCCAAAGATTTCTTACTATCAAATACTAGTTGTACCACCCTGCCTAAGTAAATATTGGCCATCAAGAAAATAAATCAAGCCCAAAATCAAATCAAGAGGTAACATAGATGGAAAGGACCTTTCATTTATCACTTTTCCCACCACATTCACTTATATATTTCTCAAGGATGTCATACACATATCTTATTTCATTTTATATTTTGTTGGAGATGGAACATTTGGATCATTCCTAAAAAAAGGAACTACATTTGGCTCATCTGTAACGACATAATCTAACATAATCACTTGGATCAATAAAATCCACGACTTAATCTTAGTTAATAGAATTGATGATATGTCCCAAAGATTTTTTTGTGATGGATGAGGTGTGGGAGTGTAGAGGCTTGTGTTATCATACACTCTTTCTCCCGCACACACATCTTCCTGCACAAGCATTGAGGCACAAAGAATAGAGAGAGCATAAGGAGTGCAATACTGATTTAAGAAACACGTTTCATGCCATCTCCCTACCATCCACCACGTTAAATAAATTGACAACAACCATACTTATGGTATATAAGTAAATCAATCAAGTGGATTTTTACTTCAGGTTGCAGATTTTTTTTGCAGGCTAAAGGAAATGGATTAAATGAAGTTTTTAGAAGGAGTAATCCCCACTCTACAACGCATCAGATGATTAAAGTTAAATTAGAATTTAATGCAAATTTGGTGAAACGTATGTCAATACATTTGTTCCAATTTCTAACATAAAAATGAAATCAAACGCGATACATATATCTATGCTATGAAATACAGTGAAAGAATAGACTAACAAATAAAGACGAAGCTTTGAATAATATCTAATTATAAAAACAAATAGAAATAAAACAAAACCTATTCTATTGTAGGGGCCCTTCAAAATAGATGGCTTCAAGTCTAAACATTACTAACTGCACATTGAAACTCTAGAACGCTTCTTCATTCAAATTGGAAATAAAATAGAGTTTTAATGAGATTATAGTCATGCAATAATTCACACTGGAAATACAATTACTAGCCCCATATTTATAAAATATTGCCATTAACTGTCTTAAGGCTTTTACACCTATCAAAACTAGCAAATTTTATCACAAACTCTAAAATAGAAAGTATAATTTCGTTGCTTCATGATTTTCTATATGGCAGAGAAAATATTCAAGCGTAATGGCTTCAGACTCCTTGCTTGTTTGATTCATCACTTGGTTGATTGTTCCTTTGACCACATATCTGGGTGATTTCCTGATTGATTTGTGCCATATGGATAGGATAGGATCCATCATAAGATAATTTTTCATCTGTCCATATATTTTTTTGCTCCATTAATACCTCAGAACATATCGAACTGTGGCAGTGGCTACAAAAACATCAATCAGCTGCAGAATTGCATTGATTCCGTAGCTAATGCAGATTTTACTCTAATAATAAGGAACAATTGAAAATATGAAAAATAGGTCATTAGAATACTTTACCAAGTCAAAAATTTTAGTCTAATACTTTTTTGAGCTAATGGTGGTGACCAAAAGAAGGAAAAATGAGTGAAAGGAGTGTCAAAATTGAGGGAGTCTTAAGGCTCTACATTCCCCCACGAGGAGACCATTGCATGTCCTCATGAAAAACACAAAATTTTGATCCTTATCATGCTACTCATCCTCCCTGATACTTCTGCTAAAACATCCAAATTCAATTTCTTTTCCTTCCTTTTAGTAACAACCATCCTTGGCTTTCTCATCAAGAGTTTATATTTCAGGTTTATGATTTTCCTATTGGGTTTTTTTTATTATTATTTAACTTTTTATTCTTGTTAGGTCCCTATATTACTAGTATAGTCCCTTATTTTTGTTAGTGTAACCCCCTTAATGTTATTGTTGTACCCCTATAACCCCCATATTATTATCATTGTGCCCTTAAATTATTATTGTTGGGTCGGCTAGGATTACATTGTGGCCCCATGGACTCCTATATATAGAAAGGAGGTTTTGTCATTTGTATCATCCAAGAATTTTTAATTTATGTAATGTATTGAAGGTTTCCCCCTTGAAGTGGCCGATTTCTAAGGCGTTGATATCTCTTTTCTTCTATTTTTGGAGCTGGTTTCACAACATTTTCTATCAGAGCTTTGGATTCTAGGGTTTTCGCTGCTCCAAACAGGTCATCGTGAAATTTCTGCTATATATTTTTTTATACAAAGGTTTAGAAGCTGAAATATCTAGAGCATGAAGTTGAAATCTAGAGGAACATATTAAGAAAATTTCAGAGCTTGGTTCACAATATTTTCGGAGATATGATCTGTGGAAATTAGGGCATTTTCAGGCTCCCGAATTTCATCTCAAAGAGGTGATCGTGGGAAAATATTCATAACTCTCTCTCTGAGCATCGGATTGGAATGATGTAAACATTGGCCACAAGTACACAGATTGTAGCTTCTTTTCTATCAATTTCAGAGCTGAAGGAGGAAACAGGGACACGTGGAAAGTTGTACAAGTTTGATCTACTAAACCAATCCATAATTAGGTCATTGTGGGAGACTGTACATAACTTTGCCTTGAAGAATCCAAATCAGGTCAGACCTGTGGCATTCAAAAGAGGATTCAAAGGGCTACGACAGTGCCAAATTTCAGATATTGAAGATCTAAAATCACAGAGATAATTTAGTTTCAATATCGAGATCCTCAAAAGAAATAAAAATGCATGTATTTGTTTTCGAATTGCATAATTTTTGTGTGAAAAATCAGTTTGAAGTGATTCCAAGGGCCTATTGAGCATATATTTCAGTATTGGGTTTTGAAATACATCGTAAAAAGAATTCAACATCCATTAAGCCCTCAGAATACTCTACTATGACTCATGAAGATGAAGAATTGCAACATGATCTATCAAAATTACATGAGCAAGTGCACCAAATTTCGCTCTTGCAAAGAGTAGAAAAAAATGAAATGGAAGTTTTGAAGAAATGTGTGGAAGCGAAGATGGATGACTTGAAGAAAGGAGTGGAAGCTAAAATGGATGGCATATGGAGGACATGGAATAAAAAATGAAAGACAACATGGAAAACATGAAGAGTGGTCTAAAAGAAGACATCTAAGGTTTGACAAAGTTGATACAAGAAATGATTCCTAATGGTGAAAGGATAGTAGAGGAAACTCATGATGAGAAAAAAATAAATGTTAATCATGATTTCATAAAATCTAATGTTGGATTGAAGAACCACCATATTCCAAGGATGGATATGAGGAAGTTTGATGGCAAGGATCCCGTAACATGGATACTACAAATGGTGCAATATTTTGATCTCAATAATGTGCACAACACACAAAAGGTACGCATTGCAACTTTAAATTTAGAACAAAATACATTTGTATGGTATCGACAACTTTGCTCCCGCAAAAAAATTGTCACTTGGTAAATTTTTACGGAGGAAATGATAGCACATTATGAGGATACAAAGAGCAACACCTTCTTTAGCCAGTTGATAAATCTCAAATAAAAGGGTTTAGTGGCGGAGCACATTGAGGACTTCAAAAAATTGAATATAGGGGAACTGATATTCCAGAGGAACACAGGATTGATGTCTTCATAGGGAATTTAAAGGATAACATCCAACATGAAGTTCGCATTTGGGAACCTGATTCATTGGAGAAGGCATTCAGGGTGGCAAGAAAAATTGAATGTAAAATTATGATGACAAGGATGCCTACCACTCACATCTATAAAGATGGAAGTGTTGCTACTCCTAGACTTCCACAACCTACAAGGTTGACACCACAACAATTGGAAGAAAAAGAGAAAAAGGGCTTTGCTACAGTTGTGATAGCAAATACACTAAAGGCCATAAGTGTGCTGAGAAGAAATTATTTTACATAGATTGTGAAGAGGAGGAAAATGAAGAAGAAACTTAAAAAGTAGAGGATATACACTAGGAAGAAACCCTAGCAGAAGAAGAAATGAGTCCAACCATATCATGTAATGCATTGGCAGGAATTACCACTCCTCAAACTCTTAAGATATAAGGACATATCAAGAAGAAAAAGGTAACAGTGTTGATTGATTCAGGTAGTGCCCATAATTTTATTCATTGTAAGGTACCCAAGGAATTGAATTGTTTCCTATACCTGACACCAGAATTTCAAGTGATGGTTGCAAAAGGAGGAACTATAAATTGCTCTAGAAAATGCCATAATATAAAGCTAGCCATGGGGGAATATGTATTGAATAGTCCAATGCTTTCCATCCCAATGGGAGGTGTTGATGTTGTACTAGGAGTACAATGGTTACAATATTTGGGGACGGTAGCTTTTAATTTTCAAGAACTTTTCTTGAATTTTTTTTGGAAGGAAAGGAAATCGAATTACGGGGTATTGTAGGGAAGCCGGGAAAGATAATAAGCTCTAATGTTATGACAAATTTCATATAAATTGTGTATGTTTTTATTTGATAAGAAAAACAATGAGACAGATTCAAGAACAAATTCTGATATGATGTTGACAACTATAATTTTCTTGGTCTAATGTCATAATCTGCTGATATGATATTAAGTTATGATTATCTGATTGATGAAGATGATTTGATGAATGAGTTGTTGTGGTGATCAGGAGCACAAATTTTTGGTTGCTGAATTATGATTTCTCTCTTGAGGTCCTTTGGACTTGGTTATAAAATTCATAATTGAAATTTGATGTAAGGGTCATGTAGAGACCTATAATGTAAAAATTGTCATATTCAATCATGTATGGAATCTTTCAAATATGTAAAACCCACTTGGTTGGGTGCTTGAGTAAAAAATGTAAACCCACTTGGTTGGGTAGTTGAGTAAAATATGCAACCCCACTTGTTTGGGAGATTGATGTGAGTATGAGTCCTTGGTGATAGGAAATGTCATACTTAGTTGAGTCATAAAGTCATGTATTCTATTGAAAATATGAATACTCAACATGTACTCAGGGGAAGTATGGTTCGTATAGTGTAGCATGGATCTCAACATTCTTGTATCGGTTTTCCCTTTGCTCTTGATGTCAAAGGGGGAGAGTAACTTGATGTTTGAATAATGATTATGTCTTATGTTGATTAGGTATCTACAGGTTGTGGTGATCAAACACCAACATGGTTTGCATCAAGTCGAAAGGGGGATATTGTTGGAATTATGATTGCATGTGTTGTCCTTGATGGAAACCCACTTATAAAAGATGAAGTATACGGTTCTGGAGAAGCACAATGGTTTAGCAGAAGATGGATAAAGTACAGATTTAAGGAACTATATGTGAGTTAGTTCAGGAAAAGTCACGTATACAAGCGGGAAGGAAGAATAAAAGTAGCGTATGTATTTTCACACTAAATTTATGATACCAGGGGTCCTTACCATAGTATTAGTCCACAATATTGAGCGCAGTAACGATTATTTCATCATGTCCAAGAATATCATCGACACTTGTGCGATTTTGGCTCATGGTATTGGTTAAGGTTCAAACTATATAAGGAGGTGAAGATCATAGTGCAAAGGTGTGCATGGTATGGGTATTTAATGAATACTTCACTCTGAAGTATATCTGCATGGAATGGGTTAAATTTTATAGATAGATCTGAAATAATGATAGATCAGAATCTCTAGACCTGAAATGACAATGTATTTGCTTGATCTGTTTGTGAGATGTTTAGACTTGTCATCTGGTGCATGTTTTTAAGGGTATGATCTGAGTAAGTTTTTTGATATGAAGTGTTACGTAGTCCTGAATATTTACAGATATATATGCAGGTTCGTTTCAAGGATAACACGTATACACACTGGTTTAGTTCTATAGAGGCACATATATATTCTGTAAATTTAAATGCAATGTGGATTTAGAAGAAGTGCATACAATCGTGGATTTGTCTTATAGAAGTAGCATATGAAAGCTATGGTTCTACTGAAGAATGCGAAAGGAAATGTCTAATTAGTTTTACTATGTTTTCTTTATCTATTAATGATGTCTCCATATAGATCTGGGTTGTTTGAGTATTGGTTATGCTTCTAGTTTATTTTGATTAAAGATCAGTGATTGGTTGGTTTATTGATGATTTGGTGAATGATTTGGCACAATTATATGTTTTATTTTGTTGTATGGTATTGGGATTAAATGAGTGGAGTGGGTCCATAACGAAAATTTGATGAAAAGAGGCCTACAAGTTGTGTTGTGTTGAAGGTGTTGGATCTAGTGTGAAACTTTATGAAACATGGTCAACGGTGGTGCTGAGGGTTGGAGCCTTCACTGAGGGGGTTGTAGCTCCCTTCTAGTGGTTGTTGGTAAACGAGTTCAGGTGGTAGTATCTCCCTTCCATGAGAGGATGGTAAACGAGAGTAGGGGATCATATCTCGCTTCGAGTGGTAGTTGGTAAACAAGATTAGGGGGTTGGAGCTCTGTTCCAGTAGTAGCTGGAGAATGGGAGAAGGTTGTAGCCATTTTCTGGTGGTTTCCTGCATGCTAGTATGATTCTGTGCTAGTATAAGATTGTAAGCAGTTTTCTTTATAATAAATATTGAAGAGAGAGACCACATCAACGGTTGTTTTCTCCTGACTTGGGTTTCCACCTTAAATCCTGGTGTTCATGTGTAATGATTTATTCTATTATTACTGCACATGCTTACTACTTACTAACTATCTGATGAATAAATGATGCACTGGGCTAAATAATGTTTCTGAAGATTTACCTGTCTAATAAGTTCACTGGAATACACAAGTTTCTTTTAAGAAAGATGCACACATACGCAAGTTGGATTAATTAAAGTCATGTATAGAAATCCATAAAATTAAATAAAATTTATTGCAAGTTTTAAAATACTGATTCACCCCCCTCTCAATATTTTTCCCAACATAAGAATAGTAATTTAATTAATCATGAATAGCGAGGACTTCAATCCTCTTCTTAACAATAAATCTAATACAATAATTTGTAGGGCTCCAACCCTAGATGAAGACACAAATCTTCAATCCTTCCAAGCAACAACCTGTACTTTTCCAAGCACTGACTTGAGCTTCATGAGTCTCTGACCTCTAGGGCTCCAGCCCTATCTTCCAAGGCTCAACCCTTGTCACTTCTAGTCTCCAACCTCTATGGCTCCAAACCTATCTCTGGTACATGTGCCAACCTGGTCTTCAGGAGGACTCTTATCCTCTAGGGCTCAAACCCACAACTTCAATTCATCAAGATAAGCTTACTAGTTCTTCACAACTCCCAATAAAATATGAAATGATCCTTGTCAATATCTCAACCAACACTGCCTTCTCCAAACCAATTAATCAATGACAACCTTGTCTTCTTTATAAGGTGCCTCCAAAACTCTTCATAGTACCCAACTAAAGATCTCCAAAGTCACCTCATGATGGCTTCAATGCACCATGGTCTCTAATATCTTCAAATATCTTCAAATATATTCAAATATCTTCAAGTATCCTTCAAGGCGTCTTTAATAGTCCGCCCAAGTTCCGCACCTGCTCTAAGCCTCTTCAAGGACTCTCCAAGGGAGTCTTCAACAATGCTAAAATATATCTTCAATAAATACTTCAAATTATTCTCCAATGATCAATTTGCTTCAACAGATATTCAAAACATGATTCAAGGAGGTCTTCACTAACTACCCTATCTGAGTTCCAAAGGAAGTCACTGCAACTTCAAGTTCATTGTAGTCTAGGATCCAAATTTATTGTGATGAGGTCCAAATTTCTTTCATCACTGGTCCAAGCCTCCAAAGATATTATGTGATAGACATACCACCACAGAACTAAGTCCGAACATATTTAAGCCTTATTTCGACAGGTCCGAAATGTGTATCAGTTCTGGCCTCTTCTACACATGTGTATATTCTTCCACGATGTACTCTTTATCACAAGACCAAGATTTTAATTTCTCACTAAACACAATATCTTAAGCTAAGATCCGAATTTATATTGTTATATATCTGAGGTATTACAATAGTAAATATAGGTCTGAGATAGATATGTTAGTAATCCTTTAACAATTCCACCACATAATGGGATATAATTTGACCCCCATAAAGAGATTACTGTCCAATTTTTGAAATATTCAACGGGACTCTAACATGGACAATTGTCCAACTTCAGGTGACTATCCACATTTTATTACTGATCCGAGTTCAAGTGTAAGGAGAAATTCTAAGATTTTAGTAGAGGAGGTCTGAGCTATTTGTAGTAGCAAGTCCGAGCTCCTTAAACAATAGATCCGATCTCCTTGTAACAAAAGATACAATCGATCTCCATGATTATACAATCCTTCTATAGTTCTGGGATGGATACCTTAAAATAAAATTTTCCCAAATAGTGATATCCTTGATCTCTTCAGCCTCCTTGCTAATTTTGTCTTCTCACTCCGAATTCTTGTGATTTACACTGAAAATGGATGATGAAAATGAAGTGTATGAATCCTTATTTATACTGTTTTTTATCTTGAGAAGAAAATACACGTCTATTGATGGGAGATGTCAGCCTGCAAGTCAAATTAGGTTAGCTAGCCTTAAATTACATTTTATAGACGTAAAAAATCATTTTCTACGAATATAAGAAGAGTTAGAGGGCATGTAATAGCTCGTTGGAAAGGGGAAAATATCCTCTATGAGATCATGCCAAATACTTCCTTAAATTAGGTCATTTTAGCACCAAGACGTTTTTTTTTTTGTGAAACTTTCATTATTTTTTTCATGGCAACCATTTGGATTTTATGTTTTAGGCATCAATGTTTAGGGCTCCTTCTTTATAGAATTAGGCCATTGAGTTGATTAGGATAAGGGATTACTTAAAGGAATCATAGTCATCAACAAGAATAGGGTTCATTTTCAATATGTCTTCATGGGCATCTTCATTTAGGGATTCATCATCAATTATCTATAGCTATCCATTGTTTCATGGACATTAGGGCACAAGATTATTCATTAGGATTAAGATTCCAAACACATAGGATTCCATTCATTTAACTTAAGGGAATCATAAGTATTAGGACTTGCATCAATGTGTTAGGGATAAGGCATCTTCTTGAGTATTATGGGCATTTAGATCATGCATCAACAATCTAGGGCATAAATGTACTTAGGTTTTTTTCATGTCGTTAGGGAATCATCACGAAAAGGTTTAAGGCATGTATCAAAAGAATATTTTCCATCACAAAAAATTCCATATTTAAATCAATGAAAACTTTGAACAACATATCCAAGGTCTAAATTTTCTTCTTGTGATAGCCATCTGAGTCTTATTTCCAACCCCACAAGTTAGACTAAAATTGGATTCTTCAAGAAAAATTTATGCCCAATCTGTCATGATAACCTGATTATAGATGGGTTCAATAGAGTGAACTTGTATGAAATTCCACATGTCACTATTTTGACCTTAGGCTCTGAAAATGATACATGAAAAACAAAAGTCTGTGCAATTTTAGTCACTTTTTAGGAAAATAAAATGTAATGCTTAGAGACAAATTTATGACAATTTTCCCTAGGTCACCTATTTGAGACTGAATTCTCAAGCCCACAAAAACCCTAAATTCCTCAGATTATATCTCTGAAAATGTAGTGAACCAAGATCTAAAATTCATACATGAGGTTCACCAATATTTCTTCTCCATGTGGATGTAATTTCAGCTTCTGAAGTTTCGTAGAAAAAAAATCATAGAGAAAATTCCAAGATGACTTTTTTGAAGAAGCGAAACCCTAGAATCCAAAGTTCTGAAAAAAAATGTTATGAAACCAACTCATACTATAGAAGAAAATATAGATCAAAACATAAAAATTATCCTCTTCAAGGGGGAAACCTCTTTTACATTACATAAATGAACAAATTCTTGGATGATACAAATGATAAGATCTCCTTGGTATATATAGGAGTCTAAGGGGTCACAATATAATCAAAGCCTAAATAACAATAATAATGCATGGGAAAAACAATAACAATATTGGGCTTCCATGGGGCACAACAATAAAAACATGGGGGATACATGGGCACAACAATAACAATAGGGGGATACACTAACAATAATAATAAGGGAAATACACTAGTATTATAGGGACCTAACAAAATACCTGGACCGATGAAGGTGGGATTGCGGTAAGAATGATTGTGTATGCCCTCAATAGGCCTAGGAATCCTCAACTAGTGAATGGTGGGATATATGGTAAAGCATAGAGGGTGGAGTCTCCTTAGGCCTAGGAATCCTCGACCAGTGAATGGTGGGATATACGATAAATCCTAGGGGTTGGAGGTGAACAAATTCCTCAAGGTTTAGGTGGAGAGATCTAGAGGCATCCATGATTGTATAGACCTAGTGATCCATGGACTGGTATATGGTGGAATTGCGGTAAAGCATGGTAGTGTATGTTTCTTGCTTGGGCCTATGAATCCATTAGAAATATTGCAACAAAGCCTGGTTGTATAGATGAGGACTTGGGCCTAGGAATCCTTATTCTACTAAATAATAACACACTTGAAAACCCTATGATGATAGGATAATAATGCATATAAAATGGTAGGGACAATTGTCACCTCTATTAACAAACTAAATTTGAAACCCTGGCCACCATGCATCCTACTACCCCGCTACCCACTTACCCCCTCACCCCACAACCCCATAGAAAGGAAAAATCATACAATTCATATGCTTTAATACCTCTAATTAACATAATAAGGGAATGTATTGAAGATGGAAGGGCCAATATTGAAGATGCTAATGAAAAACATTATTATGTCTCCAACAACAATATCATAACTTCTGTCTCTTCGGCTATGTTTGATATTTTTCCTCTAATATTGTTAAACACTCATATAAAGCCTTCATTTCATCCTCCTTTTTGTATTCATAATTTTTTTTTTCCAATGTGAGGTTTTGCCTATGGAACTTGATTAAAAAAGTATGGATGCCACAAAGCCTCTCTAATTGTGATTGTATTATTCCCATCTACTTCTAACATTTTTCTAAGAAAAACCACACTCTGCATACACCATATATTCATAACAATCCTTTTGAGGTATCAAATAAACTATGATTTATTCATCACTTAGTGTTGTAGTCTGAAATACATTGTTTGAATTATGCAACTCAACCATCTTATGGAAGTAATCATACATCATGATATTAAAACAAGAAGACCCTCATATGTATGAAAATATAATCTCCAACCACTCCTTGCCACAACATCTCATCTGTTAACATTTTTGTAAATATTTATCCCACTCATTAAATCCATAAAAAATAATTATATGTGGTATGTACCATAATGTTACATACTCCTTATACTTCTTATTCTTAATAATTTCAAATGATACAACCTAAATCTTCAATATTTTAGATTTTTTTGTTGTTGAAATTTCACGATAAAATCTTTGAATGCATAAATAGATTAAGAACCCTAAAAAATAAAAAATAACGAAAACATTTAAATTGTTCAAACTTATATTTCCAGAAAATCCTAATTAAATTTCAAGCAAAATAAAAAAAATTAAACCCTAAAGGCAAAAAAAAAAAGAATATAAAAAAAATAAATGCCAAAAATAAAAAAACATATGAGTTAGATTATGCTACTCAAAATGTCCACCTTTACAATCATGCACCTAAATGTCCATGCTTGCAATCTTGCACCATGACAGTGAATCCAAAGTCTAGACTCTGGAGGGTAGTGGCTTAATTCTTGGTCCTTATGTGAAACACACTTTCTATGATAGCATGCCACAACATTCTATAATTGGCGCATCAAAATTGATATATATCAGAACACACAATCCTGTGAACTAATTGGGCATCCAAAAGGATGATTGGATATTTGTAGTCATTTCTATATGTTTCATTGTAGTATACTCATTAAAAATATAATCAAATTTTTTTTTTTGTAAGTTTAGCACTACCTTTCTATTTTATATTAATAAAAAAAGTAGCAGGTTGCTACAAATCGAAACTTGATGGCCTCAACTTGCCTGAAGGAAACCAAGTTTGTTGGCCATCTTAAAGAGTTAAAAGCCATCCAATATTGCAAAAGTTTAAACCTTCTACTAGCCACTATGTCCATTTTACTATCTCTAACATATTGATCCGGATTTATGCAGGAATGCAACATAATACAGAAATAACCATAAATATATAGATGCAGCGGAAATAATGCTTCATTTAATTAATATCAAATGACAGAAATATGCTTACAGACATAATGGAAATAAAATAGCTAGGGTGCTGGTAGCGAATATTTGAGAAGAGATGTTGTGGTTACAAACCTCTGAACTGTGTTATAATGAGGTTCAAGGGCCTATTTATTATTTAGAAACAATGGAGAATTATAAACGTCCAAAAAAATAACCCTAGGAGATGAAGCGCCAAAACTATGGGCCCTGTTTGGGTAAATTGGTGTTTCAACTTCCCGGGGACGTAATGTTGGCATATGATCTGTGTTTGATGCGTATGATACATGATTAGAAATATCTATTTGAGGACTACAACTGTTGCTGAGAATATGAATTCCAAAATAGAATAATATTTGCCAGAGGGACGATGCCAAAAAAACATCGTTTAGGGCCTCAAAACGGCTCCGGAAGTTCAAGACCCGAAAAACTGCTAAAAATAGTAAGTTGTGCTACAAATTAAAAACTGAAAGAACTGATGGTGGGGGTTCAAATGGAATAGGTGGGTGGCCACCAATATCCCCCTGGATCATTAAGGTCCCAGAATGGCTTCGAGAGTGGAGGACCCGAAAACCTGCTAAAAATAGTAAGTTGTGCGGAATGTGAAAAGCTGCAAGAATTGATGGTGCTGGTCCAAATGGAATATGTAGGTGGCCACTGATATCCACCTGGATCATTCCTCCCTCCTTAAGAGGAAATGGTACCCATTGCATTGAGATCCTCCATGAGATGAGGCACGTTTTGTTGTTGAAGATGTCATGGACCTGTGGGCGGACATGCTGGATGAAATTAGTAAATTTTGTTTCTTTATCATCCTCAAACAGTACATGTGTGGATTCTGTCTGTATAGTCGCATGAGGCATGGCAACATCATGAAGTGGTGCGTCGGGGGTCAGATCAATGGAGTTCTTGTCTTGACAGTGTAGAGGAACCTCTGTGAGCGAGGAGAAAATTTCCTCGTATTCCTCCATGACTTTGTCCATCTGATACAGCCATTCAGGGAAGCCCTGTTTTGAGGTTTTGGCCACAATATTCTTCTTTCCATGTGAGCGAGTTGTAAGAAAAATAAATTTCCTGGTTTGGGAAACAATCGTACTACGTTGTTTTGCAGTAGTCAAAGAGATGACATGATGTGGTACTACCTTCGGTACCATGTACAAGTTATTTCCCAAAGTAATAAAAACAACACGAGGCTTAGACTCATACACAACATGTCACCTCCAAAAGTATGGTTGGCCCAATAATACATCAGATACATCAAGAGGAGCAACATCACATAATACCTCATCCGTGAATGGCTTGATAATGTACAAAAGGCGGCACTGCTGGCGGATGCAGAGATCTCTCCCTTGGTGGAGCCACCCAATGGTATACGGCTGTGGGTGTGCTATGGTCAGTAGGCTGAGCTGCTTCACGACCTCTGTTGAAATGAGGTTCTTTTGGCTTCTGCTATTGACAAGAAATTGCAGCGGAGAACCCTTCACCGACATCTACGAATGGAAGAGGTGCTCCCCCTCCTCTGGATCCTCTGGATCCTCCCTCTAGATCTTGGTGGTGGCAACAATGGCACTAGGATCTGCATCAATAATCTACTTCCCTTTGTAATTGCCTTTGTTTGGTTTTGACTTAGGATCAAAAATTGCATCTGATTCAGGTGTCTTTAGTTCGGCCACCAATGACTGTTTGGCCCGACACTCGTTTATGATATGAGTGAGGCTATTATAAAATTCACACCAATTCCCTGTGTCCTTCTTTGGATTTGTGGTGTTGTTTTGAGTCGCACTGCTTTGGCCTTGCCCCTTGTTCTTCGGTTCAGAGACACCTTTCAGATTCACAGATCCAAAGCCTCGCTTCTTCTGATTAAATTTCTGCTCGAACTTGGCGGCATAGCGATATGCTGTGCCAAGCGATGTAATGTCGAGGAACTCCATTTCCTCCTGAATGTGTTTGTGCAGATAGCCACGGGGCTTGAGCACCAAATGTCTCTCTGAGTCTCTAATACCCAACTTTGTGCATAGGGTATGGAACAGATTCGTCAGTTCGTGCACATCTTGATCCCTTTGTTGCCGTAGCGTGGTCCATTGGATGTATTTGTCCTCATATATCCCGACGGGGTAATATGTTCCTTGGTTCCATCTCGGAATGAATTCCAAGTGGGTGTGGCCGAGAATAGAGAGGGTTCCCCTTCGTCCTCTTTCTCACAGTAGGTTTCCCACTAGTATTTGACATGGGGGGTGATTTTGAGGAGTGAAAAAATAATATTTTCTCGGTTAGAGTAATCATGGACCAAGAAATACCCTTGCAGCAAATTTAGCCATCTATCTATGACGTTTGCATCTATTTGGCCTTCAAATACACGAATGTCAAATTTTACCTGTACCTTGAAGGGAGTGGTGCCTCCAGAGTGGCTGTTGGATGTAGATGCAGCATAGGTGGGCAGTTGTTGAAGGATCTGAGCAAATTTATCCATCACCGCATTCCTTTGTTTCTCGAGGGGCTCCTCGAGCAATATTTTGATAGGATATTCTGCTCCCTCATCTTTCTTTTCTTCCACCATGGGAGGCCATCAGGGCTTGCGAGGCTGATATTGCAAGGGTTCAACTAGATCGAGCCCTAACTCCTTATACCCTGACCACATTGGGGACATGCAAAGAAAAAGAAAAAAAGAGCAGACCACTTTGATACCACTGATCTAGATTTATGCAGGAACGCAAAAGTATACAGAAATGACCATAAACATAGAGATGCAGTGGAAATAATTCTTCATTTCATTAATATCAAATAACAAAAATATGCTTAGAGACATAAAGGAAATAAAATAGCTAGGGTGTTGGTAGCGAATATCAGAGAAGAGATGTGGTGGCTACAGACCTATGAAATGTGTTACAATGAGGCTCGAGGGCCTATTTATTATTGAGAAATGACGGAGAACTCTAAATGTCTAAAAACCTAACCTTAGGAGATGAAGCACCAAAACTATGGGCCCAGTTTGGGTAAATTGGTGTTTCAATTTCCCGTGGATGTAACGTCGGCACACGATCTCTGTTTGACGCGTATGATACATCATTATAAATATCTGTCCGAGGACTACAACTATTGCCACGAATATCAATTCCGGAATGGAATCATATTAGCGGGAGGAATGATGCCCAGAAAACATCGTTTAGGGCCTCAAAATGGCTCCGAAAGTTTAGGACCCGAAAAACTGCTAAAAATATGAAGTTGTACTGCAATTTAAAAATTGAAAGAACTGATGGTGGGGGTTCAAATGGAATAGGTGGGTGGCCACCAATATCCACCTGGATCATTAAGGCCCCAAAATGGCTCCGAGAGTGGAGGACCCGAAAACCTGCTAAAAATAGTAAGTTGTGTTGAATGTGAAAAGCTGCAAGAATTGATGGTGTTGGTCCAAATGGAATAGGTAGATGGCCACCAATATCCACCTGGATCATTCCTCCCTACTTAAGAAGCAATGGTCCCCATTACGTTGAGATCCTCCATGAGATGAGGCACATTCTGTTGTCGAAGATGTCATGGACCTATGGGTGGACATGCTAGATGCAATTAGTAAATTTTGTTTCCTTATCAGCATTAAATAGTACATGTGTGGATTCTGTCTGTGTAGTCGCATGAGGTATGGAAACATCAGGCAGCAGTGCGTCCGGGGTCAGATCAATGGAGTGCTTGTCTTGACAGTGTAGAGGAACCTCTGTGAGTGAGGAGAAAATTTCCTCGTATTCCTCCATGACTTTGTCCATCTACTGCAGCCATGCAGGGAAGCCCTATTTTGAGGTCATGGCCACAATATTCTTCTTTCCTTGTGAGTGAGTTGTAAGGAAAATAAATTTCCTGGTTTGGGAAACAATCTTACTACGTTGTTTTGTAGTAGTCAAAGAGATGACAGGAGGCGGTACTACCTCCGGTACCCTGTACAAGTTATTTCCAAAAGTAATAACAATAGCACGAGGCCTAGACTCATATACAACATGTCACCTCCACAAGTATGGTTGGCCCAATAATACATCAGCTACATCAAGAGGAGCAACATCACACAATACCTCATCCGTGAATGGCTTGATAATCTACGAAAGGCGGCACTTTTGGCAGATGCAAAGATATCTCTCTTGGTGGAGCCACCCGATGGTATACAAATGCGAGTGTGCTATGGTCGGTAGGCCAAGCCGCTTCATGACCTCTACTGAAATGAGGTTCTTTGGGCTTCCACTATCAACAAGAAATTGCAGCAGAGAACCCTTCACCCACATTTGCGAATGGAAGAGGCACTCACCCTCCTCTGGATCCTCTGGATCCTCCCTCTGGATCTTGGTGGTGGCAACAATGGCACTAGGATCCGCATCAATGATCTTCTTCCATTTGTCATTGCCTTCGTCTAGTTCTGACTCAGGATCAGAAGATTCATCTGATTCAGGTGTGTTTAGTTTGGCCACCAACGATTATTTGGCCCAACACTTGTTTATGCTATGAGTGAGGCTGTTATGAAATTCACACCACTTCCCTGTGTCCTTCTTTGGATTTGTGGTGTTGTTATAAGTCGCACTGTTTTGGCCTTACCCCTTTTTCTTTGGTTTGAGGACACCTTTCGGATTCGTAGATCCAAAGTCTTGCTTCTTATGCTTAAATTTCTGCTCGATCTTGGCGGCAGAGCGATATGCCGTGCTAAGTGATGTAATGTCGAGGAACTCCATTTCCTCCTGAATGTGTTTGTGCAGGTAGCCGCAATACTTGAGCACCAAATTTCTCTTGATATCTTTAATACCCAACTTTTTTCGCAGGGTATGGAACAAATTCGTCAGTTCATGCACATCTTGATCCCTTTGTTGCCACAACGTGGTCCATTGGATGTATTTGTCCTCATAGCTCCCCACAGGGTAATACTATTTCTTGATGCTGTCTCAGAATGAATTCCAAGTGGGTGTTGCCGAGAATAGAGAGGGTTCCCCTTCGTCCTCTTTCTCACAGTAGGTTTACCAATAGTCTTTGACATGGGGGGCGACTTTGAGGAGTGCAAAAATAATCTTTTCTCGGTCAGAGAAATCATGGACCGAGAGATACCCTTCCAGCAAATTCAACCATCTATCTATGACGTCTGCATCTATTTGGCCTTCAAATACAGGAATGTAAAAGTTTACCTATACCTTGAAGGGAGTGGCGCCTCTAGAGTGGTTTTTGGATGCAGATGCGCCGTAGGTAGGCAGTCGTTGAAGGATCTGAGCAAAGTTATCCACCATCATGTTCCTTTGTTTCTTGAGGGCTTCCTCAAGCAATATTTTGATAGGATCTCTTGCTCCCTTGTCTTTCTTTTCTTCCACCATGGAAGGCCATTGGGGCTTGCGAGGCTGATCTTGCAAGGGTTCAACTAGATCGAGCCCTAACTCCTTATACCCCGACTGCATTGGGGACATGCAAAGAAAAACAAAAAAAAGCAAACCGCTCTAATACCACTGCTCCAGATTTATGCAGGAACGCAAAAAAATACAGAAATAACCATAAGCATAGAGATGTAGTGGAAATAATGCTTCATTTTATTAATATCAAATAACAGAAATATGCTTAGAGACATAATGGAAATAAAATAGCTAGGGTGCTGCTAGCGAATCTCTGAGAAGTGATGTGGTGGCTACATGCCTCTGAACTGTGTTTCAATGAGGCTCAAGGGCCTATTTATTATTAATAAACAATGGAGAACTCTAAACGTCCAAAAACCTAACCCTAGGATACGAAGCGCCAAAAATATGGGCCCCATTTGGGTAAATTGGTGTTTCAACTTCCCGAGGACATAACGTCGCCATACGATCTCCGTTTGACGCGTATGATACATCATTAGAAATATATATCCGAGGACTACAACTGTTGTCGCGAATATAAATTCCAGAAAAAAAAAAAAAATCATATTAGTTGGAAGAACGATGCCCACAAAACGTCATTTACGGCCTCAAAACGGCTCCGGAAGTTCAGGACCTGAAAAACTGCTAAAAATATTAACTTGTGCTGTAACTTAAAAAATGAAAGAACTAATGGTGGGGGTTTAGATGGAATAGGTAGATTGCCACCTATATATTATAGTAGTTATTGCTTGAGTAATCAATTCTATATAATATAGTAGTTATTGCTTGCGTAATCTTTCAATTTGACATTCAATTCTTTATTAATAAAGTTGTTTTATTTAGTAGGGAGTACAATAATTTTGTAATCAAACAATAGGATAAAACATATTCAGAGTATAATTTATTGAATGAATAGATGTGTGTAAAATATTTATTAAGAAACTAGATTTGTAATTATAAAATATAAAACTATAACTATTGTATTTTTTTTTTTGTGTGTATATAGAGAAAGACTAAACCAAGTTTGGGGTTAAGAAAATAAACCATAACATGAATAACAATATCTCCTTCCAAAAATGTCTCCATATTAAAATGACATTCACTTTGTTGTATACCAAGACTATTGTTATTCATATACAATTTCTGACAAACATGCAATTGGTGCTCCGATATCTAGATGAACTTGGAGTAAACTCTATTTCTGTTAATAAAAATTCTCTTTATTTACATATATGCTAGATAGATTTTACTTGATTTAGAATATCTTATTTGAGTTACATGCTCATTTCATGCTTGTTTCAGAGAATTATTAATCACCAAAGGATTTTCACCCCAATTTCCTATTTCATTATCTATAATTTTTATATATATATATATATGTGAACAGATTATGTTGGTTTACATATGTGTTTTCACCCACAATTTCCTATTTCAATATCTATAACAAAATTTACTTGTTGATAACTCTTATAATCAATATCTTTGAAACCTCCACGACCTGCTTCCACAAAAGCAAAATTTGCCTTTCATTCCACCTTCTCTGCAACAACTTATTTCATTATGTTGGTTTACATATATGTTTTCATCCACAATTGGCTATTTCAATATCTATAACAAAATTTTCTGGTTGATAACTCTTATAATCATCTTTGAAACCTCGACGACCTGCTTCCATGTAAGAAAAATTTGCCTTTCATTCCTTCACGATGGTTCCTTCTCTGCAACAACTTATTTCTTCTACGCTACTCTTTCCTATGTTATTGCCTTACGACATTTCTTTAACAACATATGGTGCAATTGCTAGTTATAATTATATTAATAATTTCAATTACAATATTAATAATTTTAGTCACAGTAAGTGATAGTTAGTTCATAAATTTAGAGACATTCAGTAGTAGTGTTCTGGTATCCTAAAATTTGGTAAATGATACTAAAGCTTTAATAAGTGATGTTGTTTTCTATTTATTAAATATAAATTTGAAATTTATTATTTATTTAAATTATTTTAAATTAATATAATTTTCAAAAATAATTCATTTCAATCCAACCTTTGTATGTCACACAATTTCTCTAATAAGTAAAGAAACCTAATATGTTTGTAATATATTTATCTATAATTATATTGAAAATGGAGTAAGTCTTTAGAAAATTTTATGGATTTATTATTATATATCATATATTTTAAATATTTATAATTATATTGATAATTTTAGTCACAATATTGATAATAGTCACACTAAGTGGTACTAATAAGTGTTATTTTATTTATTTAATTTATTTAATAAGTGAAATGTAATTTAAAAATACAATTTTTATAATAAAAATATGTTTATTAAATATAAATTTAAAATTTATTCTTATTTAATTTTTTTTAGAGTAATATAATTTTTAAATATATTTTTAGTGTTATATATTTAAAATTACAAAACTATTTTTAATAACAATAAGTGAATGAATCTATTTGTTGATAGTGAAAAATATTTATATATAAGTTTTTAAATTTATAAAATATTTTGACTCTAAATAAAATACAGCAAAAATACTAATTTTGATAAACAATTTTTAAGTTTATTAATATTAATATAATTTTAAATTTATTTTAAATTTATAAAATACTAAATTAATATTAAAAAATGAATGTTTCCTAGTGGGGCTAATTTGACAACGGACAAGGTGGGACAAGGTGGCAATTGAATAGTCCTTGGGATCGATGGTGGCTCCATCTGGATAATGACTCACCTTCATGGCTATACAATACTGCAATTACTGCGGATCTTAGGAGGTTTTACTCGGGGTAAAAATGACAAGGTGGCTGCGGAGGAATTTAGTAAGGTAGGCTCGGAAATGAGTGTGTGTAGGCAGGGATACTGGTTCATTTTTCATGGTGACTCCCCGGAGTTGCGACCTTGGCTGAGATGCACTGCCATGCTCTCTCGATTCTTTGGAGCAGTTGGGGTGATTTTTTTGTTCTGCTCCTGGGACCGGGGGTCTGTAAGGGCTGAAGAAACAAGTCGTTACCTAGCTTTGCTTCGACAGTGGCTCGGGGACTCAGAAGGTGGTGTGACAGGCCATATTGTTTTTATCTGGGAAAAGAAGCAATATTTAGGTTTCTCAGTAAGGTGGCTTTCGGTGTTTATGGCCTCCAAAAATATTAGCTCCAATATACTCTTTACTCTGATTTTTGTTTGTTGAAGATTATGAGTAGCTAGCTCATCAAACTTTTCATCACCTTTAAACTAGCTGCTGCCCTAGAAGGTGCAAAGAGTTTTGTGAAGCATATCTCTATTTGAAAATCGAAATAAATTATTTCAGACTATTTCACCATTGCAATTTCAGTTGCACGCTAGCTTTGTTGCAGATGGACCACAATATGGTACATTCAACAAAATTGACTGCACATTTTGCCTTATTTTTAAAGAATAGTACAAGTATGTCGTTTCCAGCAACAAAAAGACACGACATCATCCTTCTATTTCTACAATATTTTTCCTTCAACAGTAATCCTCGAGTATTTCTTCTAACAACGTAAACCAAACAAATTAAAAACTTCAGTATAATCAAAACATCTACTCAAATATCGGTATCAAGGCTTTCCACAAATTGAAGTAATCTGCAAATTGCACACATTTCAATATAAATCCACTATAACTAGATCATTCTTGCTTAGATGTAATATGCAACTTGAGTCATGGTTAGCATCGCATGAATACAATAATACCGTACCTAATACTTTGGTATAGAAATGGATTTCAATTCCCGTCAAAACAACAAATGCTCAATAACTTGAAATTTCAAAATTGCAGCAAGGATTTGCAGCATGAGTTTTAATTTTTTCTAAACCAGAGTCCTCTTGCATTCATGGCTACAGTGCATTTTGAAAAGTATGCCAGGAAAGGTTACCATGCACTTCCAATGAACCCCTCCCTAATAGATGACATGGTTACAAGTAAGGGAAACAGTCCTACGAAAAAAGTTGCACACTCATGAACTAAACAGTTTACCTTGACTACTTTAAATCAGAGAAAAAGATACCTTAAAAAGACCCATTGAACTTAGAGAGAGGCATTAACAAAATCAGTGGACATCAAAAAAGAATAAGACTAAAATTTCAAGATAGAGGTAAATTTTTAAGAGCACTATTCAAAGATAAGGAAAAGAACAAAGAAAATGCAAAGGAAAAACTAAAATTATATTTTTCTTTCAGATATGTTCTCCATGCTACAAATCCTAATGAACTCAGAATAGGCATGTGCAAAAGAGCCATCTTGAAGAAGTAAATCAGGACTTACATTCTTCAATCTATGTCATAACATAAATGTATATTCTAAGAAAAAGATTATTGTGGCCCTAAAATTCACCTCCATAATCCAAATATTATTCCAGTAGAGTATTTCAGTATAAGAAAAAGACTGAAAGCAAATGCCATGCACCACAAACTAAATTTACAATTCAATTCAATAAATACGTGTGCCAACAAAATACTTTTAAAAAAGCATGTTCTTGACTTGTACACCACAAAATGCAGCAATCAAAGCATACTGTTGGCATAAGGGTACAAACAAACAATCTAAAGCTTACACATCCAACTCCGATTATAGCTTACAACTTCACTGATAACAGACTCTACAGTACACCCACTACCTGCTCAAAATGATAGCACTGTACTGGGGAATCTGCTAACACAAATCTTAAATCATACAAAAAACATTGTTAAAAATATTGTAATGAGACATGATGAATATGGAGTGGCAAGAACTAACCCTGGTAGAACAGGGCCAGAGAGGCCTTGTTATCACCTCAAAAGCACATAACTTCTAATTAAAAAAAAGAACAAAAATAAACTCTAGACTTAGTCACAGCAATATGCTATGGGGATTACAAGCTCACCCTAGACTCATAGACAATGTTGTTAGCAGTACCACATGGTCCATCAGCATTAGGAAACTAAAGGCACTACTTGATGGGAAAAATAATTTTTTGACAGGATTGTATTCTCACCCACCAAACATTTGTTTAGGATGACTGGCATTTTTGCAAATAAGGGGGTTGATCTGGCTTCAAATTCATTGAAAGTAAAAGACATAGTCTGGTATGACTCCCCTCTTTATAAGCTGATATGGCAAGGCTTTGAAAGCATTCAAATTGCAAAAATTGGGTGTGTGGTTAGAGAGAGGTCTCTTTCTCATTTATTTCCACCACTCAAATACTTCCCTAAGAGTAATGGTTGCAAAATAGGAGAGAACCCAATTGGTAATTCGGCTTGAGCAAGTCTTAGCTCTAAAAGACAAGGTTTTTGTGCTTGAATACTGAATGTCATGCACGAACATCAGGAGCATGAGTTTTAAGAAAACCTGTAAGCTCTGACTGAAAACAAAAAACTCAAATATTGACCTGCATATTCAGGGCCTCAAGATTCAAATGCATGAGTCTAAAGTTCATAACTTTGAACTTCGAAGAGAATAAAATATGAAAGGGGATCCAACGCCAGAAAAGAGGAAGATGGATGCAGGACCTAAAAGATAACCAATTCAAGTAACTATTCAATAAAGTTGATGATAAAATAAGCATATTGCTCTTGCCAATGCAGGTAGAGTGGAAGTAACGAAAACTGAAAGGTCAGATTCCTTCATTTTTTCCCTGTATAATATCCACTTCATTATCAATATTCTCTGTGATTTTCCTTGAATTTCAAGTATCGGTTGGTGAATCTACAGTGGCAAGCCTAACAGAGAGTTTGAAAAATGGAACGACTTCAGCCCAAATACAAGAGCAACGGGTATCAATATTAGATGTCCTAATCAGTGACAACAGATTTACATCCTATAAAGTATCACCACAAAAATGTATAGAAGTATCTAGGGATTTCTCGTTAGGTTTTTTATCCCTGGAAAGAAACAAAAAAACAAATGCATAGAATTGGAAAAAAACAAAAAAACAGAGACATAAAAACTAAAAGTTAATCTCAATTATGTATGCACATAAAATATGAGTTTGATCAGTTGTGTACATGAAACAGATGTTGCAGTTTATTCTTGCACAGATAATATTATTCCCTGAGTTGCTGCAGACATTGAAGGCACCTGCACGAAATTGATTTCGCTGAAATTGCTCAGTACGACGTTAAAAAAAAAATCTAGCAGTGATGTATACAGTTGTCAGTTACCCTTCCCGGTTATTGTCGTTACAAAATGCACGAAACACCATGCATACATTTTTAACTCTCTGCACCCCTAAGCTGTCTATATCAAAATTTCAAACAAGTTCACCCATACGATGTGTACATTTCTTACAGTGTTGCTTCATTAAATAGATTCAAAATTTCTAAATTATACATATACATGGCTCACACTTTTTAAATTTTAATTGTAGGGTAATTTTCTTACAGTGTTGTTGGATTAAATATATATTTTAAAATCTTATATACTTTAGAGATTTCATATCCATCTAAATATTCCAAAAATCTAAAATAAACTTAAAAATTCCCAACTGGAAAATAATTATCTACAACATATAACCTATTATTGTCTATACATCTATACCTGGAACTGATTCCCTTGAACTGGTGCAAATGGGCATCGATTTTCTTGTAATCAATTGCTGCATTATCACTGCAAGACATAAGCATAAATCAAATTAGAAAAGAACAATTGTCTTCTGTAAATTCTCTGGAATCTATAAATAGTTCACATTCTTATAAAATCGTGAACATTAAAATTTCGGAACCCGGAAAAAAACAGTGGAGTATTGACATACAGTTCTTTTGCCAAGTTCGTTTTCCAAGTTTGAAAAAAATAGTGGAGTATGGCCCTGCACAACTAACATACAGCGCGTTTGCCAAGTTACCGAGCTGCTTCTCAGAATCTTGAAAGAACAACGAGATGACTTCGGTGACAAACTCTGGGTCGTTCTCGTCCTGCAACTGTTGCAACTGTGTGAATTTCTCATCCAGAAATCCCTGCAACTCATGTCGAGAATTCAGCAACCCATTTACAAAATACTCAACATAAACTTATATTGAACCTGTGCTGAGCTCAATTATGACAAAATTAGATATTCAAATTGAACAGAAAAACCAAAACCCTTGCAAACAAAAATTAAATCAAAAACCTCTTGGAAAAGGGAATTTGTCAGCTGAATAAGCCGTTGCTTCAAGTGTATGATGCCCATTCCCAACCGCAGCATCCACACCGGTAGCCCTGTCGAGACTGAATTGTAGTTTCCCACAGTAAAAAGAAAATAAATGATGGTTACGGAATCCCATAGCCAGTGGATCCATGTTATTATTATTTGTTTGGCAATGCAATGGAACTTGCATTACTGTAGCTACTATGAATATGACTGCTGTGGCGTGCCTCAAAGTGTTGGCCTCTTCTCTTTCTTTCATGACCATTTCACTCTGTAGACCAGTAAAATTCCTAAAACATTAGTCTAGGTTTCAACTTGAAGAGAAGGGAATGATTAAATGGAGGCCAAATGACTCCAAAGATTTGTATTGGGAAACCAATTCTAGAGAACACCTACCTCTGTCATGTTAGAAAGGGTAGTAATTTGTGCTTCTGCAGCATCAAGTTTCACTGTCAGCTCCCGTTTTTCATGCTGCAACTCCCTATTAGTCCTTCTTAATTCAACCACTTCCACGTCCAATTCTTTCAGATTTTGCAGTTTCTTCTCAGTCTCAAAATCTTTTTTGGAAGCTTCTTTCTCTTTAGCTTGAAGGGTAGCTACTTGCTGTTTGAGCATAAGAAGGTGTTCTTTAGCTTTTGCAGAATCAATTTGAATCTGTCTCTGAAGCTCTTTAATTCTTGTTCTAGATACTTCAAGCTCCTTCTTCATTATCATGGCTTTAGCTACTTCCTCTTCCATTTTCTTCTTTTGGGTTTCCAAAGAATTAACTTTTATATTAAGCATGTCAATTTCCACTACTTTTATTTGAAGTTGTCTTTGCAGTTCCCCTATGCTTGTTTCCTGCTCTTTCATACCATAATACTCAAGCAATTCGCCTTCAAGTGTAACTTCCCTTTCTTCCAATTCCTTCACCAGATTCCTTAATCTATTGAGTTCAACTGAATTACTATCCATCGTAGCCTCGTATGATAAGCTAGCCTTCTCACAGCTTGTCTCGGTAAGGCTTCCTTTTTCAGAAGGGAACTCCAAACTGCTTGACAATAGGTCTTCAAATTCAGGCAAGAGGATTTGTTCTCCATCTGAAAAGCTCTTACTACTCAAAGATGGGCTCAAGACACTGTTAACTCTTTTGACTTCCTCTTCTTCCTCCTGTAAATAAATCAATCAACATGCACAGATTGCATTGTAATTTCCAATTGAAAACAAACAAAGAAACAAACAAAAATAGAGAATACTCATCAAATCATTTTACTTTTTACAAAGATTAAGTTAGAAGTCCCAAATGATTAACAATGAACATACTTCCTCTTTCTGTGCTGAATCGACATCATTATGTGCATGTAAGTCTTCCTTGTACACTTCATTTTGCTGTTCCTTTTCGTCTTCGTGTTCTAGATCTGTGTCACAAGAGAAAATCAAAGCCCACCCTTAAATCTATTCACAATAAACATAAAGTACTTAAGGATCCAGGTTTCAAAACCATGCTCAAATTTGGAAACTTGTAATAAGTCGATAACGAGTATGCATAACAGATGGATGAAGAATTGAGAACCTGCAGAATTGTCTGAACACTGTTGCTTGCTCTTGGGATGTTGAAATGTGTACGCTGCTACAGAAAAAGTGACAGCAAGGGCTACCCTCACCAACATATGTACATAGTCTTAACCTTCCACTCATTCTCGACCATATACTCGATCATCTTTACTGGGAACACAATTTCAGGTCCCTCGATCACCTAATGCAATATTTTGTGGGTGGATTATTTCTTAGTGTCCTGTTGCAAATGACATAAAACTTGGTTTGATGCTAACAGCTCTCAACGAAGGTGAATTAGTGTAAGAAAAACATGTTATCAAAACCAACAAATGCAGCTCTGACAGATAGAATGCTCCATCTTTTCTATGAAAAGTTTAAAATGGCAGTGACTGAAATGAAAAAGAAAAGATTTTGCATAGGATTTCGATACAAATGAGACGTTCAAACATGCCATGATAATGAAGTGGCCCATCTTGTCATTGGATTGAAATGAAATAAAATAGAATTGTTTATCCTCTACTTAGACAATGTTATGTGCAGCTTTGATGTGACGCCATTTTGAGCACAAAGGGTCCCATCAAGTGGCCTTTTATTGACTGAATGTGGCTGTGTCTTGGAGAGATATCCTGTCATTTGGGCCATTGGCTGGTCGATACAACTTTTAAGAAATGTAAAACGTTGTATTTTATTGGGCTTTGAGGCACTGGCTTATCTACACCTAAGTGCAGTTTAAATGAAATCTGTTCTCGATGGTCTTGGTTTAGCAATAAAGACAGTGGCATGTTGGGCCATTCATCAAGGTTCAACTGCCCCAGGGACACGAATAAGCGATTGGGAACAGACGCAAGTCATGTGTGATTTTGATAGAAGAATACACCTTGAAGCGGCAGCTTGGACGAACAGAAGTGCTTCTGATCAATGGTTTACCCCTTTAGGGCCCGTTTCGGCCCCGCGAATAGGCCGTTTGTGGTGCCCGACCCCTTCAGGCAAATTAGTTTAAAAGCACTCTCAACCAAAAAATATATACAAAAAACAGAGAGGGATAATTCTATCAGGCCCGTTTCGGCCCACGAATAGGCGTTTGTGGTGCCAGGCCCCTTCGGGCAAGTTAGTTTTAAAGCACTCTCGGCAAAAAATATATACAAAAATCGGAGAGGGATAATTCTTTAGGGCCCGTTTCGGCCCCGCGAATAGGCCGTTTGTGGTGCCCGACCCCTTCAGGCAAGTTAGTTTAAAAGCACTCTCAACCAAAAAATATATACAAAAAACGGAGAGGGATAATTCTGCATCATGTCTTTATGTGCTGTTGAGCTAACCCGTAGAGCTGTAATAGCACCTGTAAGTTGCAAACAGGCCAGTCTGATCTTCAGCACGTTTGTTTCTGTACTTTTTCATGCTATTCTAAAAGTCCAGATTCGAATGCAATCCCGGGTTCGTATCATTCCATATGTCAAACTTATACCTAGGGCCGGGACCTAAATTACTGCTCTCATATATAAAATTATGCAATTGGTTGGTATAGTCTTAAATTTAAGCTGATAATTACTTACATGAAAGTGAGAAACTTGTGGAAGGCCTCTGTTCGGCTTTTCTATTTTGGTGTGGACTTATACATACAGATAAGAAGTCCAAAATTGTATTCCTTCGGCAAGTCTATTATATGCTCAAGGAAGTCTAAGGCTTTTTGCAAAGAACCAGCACAAAGTCATACAGGAAACACAACAAAAATATGTGTACAAAAAGAAAAGATAGTCCCAGAGGGTAGTGTTTAGGCCGTAAAGAAGTAGCGTGTCAGGCCATCCACCGAAGATCGAATCCGCGGAAACACGACACTTAAAGGAATAAATAAATTGAAGAATAAATATATAAATAGAATTCATTGCACAAATAAATATGCCTGCTACTCTGCCTTATTTTCCAGTCGGACGCCTGACAACCAACAACTATGCTAAATTTAATAATCATACGTCCTTACCTAAAATTTGTCCTACTGCAAAACTGCTTTAGGCCTTTAAATCCACGCAAGATTTCATTAAACAAGTGCCGCCAATCCAATACCTCTTCTCAGAGGAAATGAAAACCGCTTTCCATAATGTTTGCCAAACCTGCCATTTTTCCCTGGTATCGTTGTATCGTCTGCATTCTGCATTCTTCATCCAAAGCCTCGCTATGGAGCTGGCTTTAAAAGAAAAACGATAAACCGCAAAATATATCCTAAACATACCGAAAATTTAGAGATATGCGTGGCCAATCTGTTGCTGGAAGCTGCAGGGAAATGGAAGAAGATTTGTCGAATAATGGAAACAGAATGGTGAACAGAGTAGAGTTAGTTCGACCTAGGAGTAACAGCTGTCATTTTTAAGATGAGTAATAGGTGTATGGTGCAGAATGAATATGTTGACGAAAAAAAATGGATCTCTTTCAAAAGAGAAGGCCTATCGGCCTAAATATATCGGAACTGATGATCCTATGAACTAATTGAATCACCCATTGGGCATCCAAAAGGATGATTGGATATTTTTAGTCATTTCTATATGTTCCAATGCGGTATACTCATTAAAAATATAATAGAATCTTAAGAAAATCTGAGCCGAGACTAATTTCATATATAAGTGAATCTTGAGAAGATCGGAGGAAAGAGTAACTGTTTTGAATATGACCAATATTTCTTTGTGAAACTTTATCAGATCACACAAATTTGGCTAACACAAATATTCCGCACAAATCATACCTCAGTTGCTATGGTTTCCACAGTTGCAGTACGGTGTAAAAAATGTGTTTGAGAGCAATCATTCGCTCAATCAACAAATATATGTGACTTTTCATAGTCATGTTTTATCTTTAAATTTATCAGTATTAATTTATGTGCAAAAATCTTTTAATGTTACAGGAATTGATTATAAGTAATTTAAATATTTAAGGTGTAACAAATATTTCAAGATGAGGTCTTTCTTCTTTGAGTCAAGGATAGTTAATTCTCTTGCTTCTTCTTTTTTCTCGATTATCTTTTAGAATTTCGGTCTCTTGTGATGCAGGAGCATTCTTCGAAACTTATAAGATCCATGAGTCTTATTTTACATTTACTAAAGGGAGTGGGTTCCCTTAATCATTTTATTTATTTTCCTAAGTTTAGTTGAGTTTGAAGAAATTTAATTATAAATTGATTTATGGAGAAAATGTCATTAGTTGTAGAAATCTTAGGGATGAGTGAGTAATCCTAGGAAAGCCATGATTTTAGGGATTTCAATGTCTAAATTAGGAATTGGTTGAGTCAAAAGAGGAGAAAGAGGTTTTAGTTGAGTGATTTATGTAGAGGATGCAGATTGGAGTAATCCATAATTATGTAAATATATTTATAAGTGTAAGCTGCATATGGGAAGATAGATAGAAAGTGGAAGAGTTAGATAGAAAATTGAAGAAATTTCATTATAAGCCTACATAAATAAACATAAAGGAGGAGGAAAGGGCCATGTAAGGGTACATTAGGCCAAATCCAAACTGTAAGCTGATTTTAATTGTATTTGTAGATTTCATGATTAATGAAGAATTGAAATCCATTGTAACTTAGTTGCTTCTTCTACATGCAAATGAACTGTAAATTATCAAATATGGTTATGTGTAATAAAGTCCTAATTGAATGAACATGGATAAATGAATGGCTGAGTTGATTAGGATTGTGAAATTTATAAATATTTGGATTCGTGCACATGTTGAATTGGGATATGTTCATATTAAGCTTCTGTGTTTACAGGGTTTTAGAAGCTGATCATGATTCAATTAAAAATGTTGAATCAATGAGAATGAGACTTAAATGGCTATAGGATCTGGTTGATTCCAGAGGTGGTTAGAGTATTAAATCCAGAGCTGAATGTAGCACAGATAGGGGTTTGGAATTTATGAAGATCTAAGTTAATTTTGTTGAAGAAATTTTTGAAGATTGATGCGTAGAGGAGGAAGGAAACACTCAACTATTTGTTATATTCGTGGGGAATCTTGTATTTTATTGGAGCCATGTTCAGAATCGGAGTACGAGTTCACAAATCTCAGGATCAAATCCATGTGGTGGGTTTGTGACAAGCGGAAGCATGACATAATTCGTGCATTTGAAAAACCATATTGTTAGGGAACCGTGAGTCAAAGGTGGAATGGTGAAATGAGGTTGGAACTCTGAGTTGAACGTAGAATGGGGAAATGGTTTCTAAAAACCGGTAACTAGTATATTGCACAACTTCAAGATGATAAGCCATATTTATTTTATCTATGTGATAACATGTGGTGATGACATGTAGCCTCATGAAAACCACTTAGATTGCATGATTTCAAAAGGTTATCCATCCGACTAGTTGGCATGTTATAGCACAATGGTCGTTGGATCAATTATTGGATCAACGGTGGAGACCTCAGCATTATTTTTCATAATGACATGAATAAATCATAAGCACAATTTAAATTTGGAAGAGTGATTGCAGCAATGAGGTATGGATTCACCTCGAAATGTGTATAGGTCATATGTGAGAGTAATTTGAGGTAGGATGTAAGTGGTTAAGTGTTGGAACTAAAAGCGTTTAACGTATAATACAAAGGTCTGTTATGGGTATCCAAGCTAGAGGTACCATAAGTCACGTATTTAAAAAGGTGATTGTCCTAGTTTATATGGCGAGGTTATAAGTTAATGATAATTAATGCTTGGTTTAGCTTTAAAACCTCGCATCATTTGGTATCAGAGCTAGACTAATGCTTTGTGGAGTTGATTGAAAGATTGAATTGTATTCTTAGCATGTATATGATTTACATTGTAATGGATTCGATACAGAGGGAGAATAGGACACAAGAGATTTATGCAAAGAGGATTCTGAGATATTGCAGGTAATGAGGACTTCAACATTTCATTAAAGGCAGTGTTTTTTGTTTTTTTGTTTTTTTTTATTTTTTTTGAGAGAAACATAATCAGTTAGAGGTTTTGTTGGTTTTCAAAACTTTAATGATATATGTATAAAAGTGCAAAGTAGTAACAGAAGTTTCAGCCAAGTAGCTGTGACAAAGAAGTAAATTAAGAAGTTGCAGCATAATTGTTGTAAGGAAATAAAATAAATATGGATGTACTCAAAAAGAAAAGAAATTTAGTTAACAGAAGAACTGAAGTGCAGACAACGAAAAGTAAAGCAGCATGTGTATTTTCCAAGAGAGTGGAAGCTCAAAGAGATAAATCATTTAAATATCTATCAGGTATGAGTTATATTTTAATGTTTGATTTCATTTGAATTATTTTCATAAGGAATGGAATGATAGCAGCAAAACACAGTAGCAGATTGTGTAAAGAGAGAGAAGAGTTGTGCTAGTGGCAGTGAACCTAAATATTCCAGCTAAAGGTTGGATAGGGAGAACAGCTAAAGTGTTCTCAAGAAGGTGAGTTGAGGATATAATCCTAGAGAGAGTAGAAGAGAGCGCTTAAGAGGTTCTAGAGATAGAGAGCCAGTGCTTGCCAAAAGACCAACTCCAAAGAAGGGATTGGTAAGGTAAGTGGCAGCAGGGAGGACTTGCTATTGCAGAGCCTTAGTGCAGCTCATAGTGAGTGAGGAGCTCATAGAGATGAAGGAGAAAGTGACTAATGATAGTCATAACAAGGGTTCATGAAGAAGCCACAATGGAATAAAGAAGGATGCCAATAAAAATGACAAAAGAAAGGAAATGAGTCAAGAGGTATTTGACAGAGAAATTGAAGAATTGAAAGCAAGTATTGATGTAATAATAATGCTGCTAGGAAAGTCCAAGAAAGGCCAAAGTTATGGTTGGACTATGAAAAGAAAGAAGATAAAGTGGAAGCTGTTGCAAAATCAGATAAAGAGAAGAATGTATATCAGATTTAGAAAGGAACTCAGAACAACTGAGTTAGAGATGGAAGATGACTATTATAAACCTGAGTAAGAAGATTACTTTGCTGAGGAAGGAATCATTGATAAATTTCTGAACTGCTAGACAAGTTCGGATCAACGGAGAGATGTGATGATTGAGACATCAAAGAAAGAGGAGCCTAGTAATTTTGACACTAATGATTTGCGTATGTATGCAGGTGATGAACAAATTTTACAGAATATGTTTATGCAGGTTGCTGAATAAATGAAGATGTTAGAAGAGATGGTTATAATGGAGTAGTTCTTGATTGAAAATGTGTTCAAAGACACTAAAGAAGTGCAAATGTTGAAAACTACCATGAAAGCTGGAGGTGATAAATCTAGTGAGATTTGGCAAAGGAATGACAATCAGTCTGAAGATAAAAGGAAATTGTAGATTTCAAGAGAATAAGTAGAAAAGAAGTATGAAGATAGCCTTGTGATAGGAACAACCAAGAGTATATGTGCAGTTAAAACATTTGAGGTAATGGTATTATCTCTTCAATTTGTATTAAAAAATTATGAACTTGTATTGGTAGTTAATGGACAAGAAATTGTCTTGGAAGGACATAGTCGAGCATTAATGGAAAGAATTCTTACGAAATATTGTACTATGGAAGATAGTAGAATAGAGATTTATAAAGAAAATTCAGTCCAAGGAGGTACAATTAGTCCAGAAAAACCTATGAAGAGGAGAGGAAAAGAAGGTAGCCAAGAACTTAAGAATAGGTTGGCAGAGGTTGATGCACAATAGAAATTCGAAGACAGTGTTATTTGTATAAATTGCAAACAGAGTAAAGATGGATGTAATCAACAAACTGGAGAGAGAGACAGACAATCTTAGAAGATGAAGACAAGGATGCTTTCATGAATTATGTTTTTGCAGTAAGCAACAAGGGGGTTCAATGGAAGGTGATATCCATGGTATTGACAGTAATTTTTACTATTGTAAAATGAACTTTACAGTGGAATGAAAAATCTATTGCATATGGTGATTTTGTTTCCTGTACAAAATCAAAGAAAATTAGAGATTGGCAGATTTTGATTGAAAAGGAAGAGGCATGGAAAAGACAATTTAGTGGCTTACAAATTTGTAAGGAAGAAGAGGGAAGAAAGAAACTAGTTGACTTAGAAGTTTGGGAGGAAGGAAGGAGAGTTTGCATAGCTCTTAAATAAGTCATTGCAAAAGAGAAAGAAGGTTAAAGAGAATTTGAAAGCACAGTCCACAAACAGATTCTATTTTTAATCCAAAGGAGGTTTGAATGTCAATATTTTATCTTGAGTTTGCAATTGAAAATTTGGATGGACAAATCAGTCATATTTAATATGAATATGGAGACATTTGAACCAAGTTCAATAACTAAATTATTTGCAGCTGCTAAACAGTATGCGGTTGAAAGGTTATATGTTCTTGTATCAAACAAGAAACAATCTTATTTTGAAGTTGAGAGGATTCTCCTCAAATTATTGGATAGGTGGATGATGAAAATTACAAAGGTGACAAGCATGAGGAATTGTCAAAATCAGAAAGTCAAGGAAAGATGGAAGGATATACAAGGCAACATAAAGAAATTGGTTTGTAGACATAAGAGAATGTTGATGATCAAGTCAAAAATCACAATGTACAGTCAGGTACAAGTCAGAAATAAATATATAAAGTTGGAACTCAATTTTATTGAGATGATGAAAAGACAGTAGCAGACAAAGGAGCAGAAATCTATATTGTTTGAGAAGTTGTTTATGTAGGATATCAACATCCAAAAATTATGCAGAGGAGATACTCATGAAAGTAGAGTAAAAAAACATCCACAATACAGGGTTTCACATCCAGGGGAAAGAGAGAAGGCAGTAAATGCACCTGCAATTGAAAGAGGACAGTCAGCCAGTTGGAAGATGAAATTTGATGAAATTTACAACAAAAGCGGTTGGGTGACTCATGAACAAGAGTCCATGATTTTTTTCAACCTGGGGAGTCTGATTCAGGAGCATTCTTCGAAACTTATAATATCCATGAGTCTTATTTCACATTTACTAAAGGGAGTGGGTTCCCTTAATCATTTTATTTATTTTCCTAAGCTTAGTTGAGTTTGAGGAAATTTAATTATAAATTGTTTTATGGATAAAATGTCATTAGTTGTAGAAATCTTAGGGATGAGTGAGTAATCCTAGGAAAGTGAGGATTTGAGGGATTTCAAAGTCTAAATTAGGAATTGGTTGAGTCAAAAGAGGAGAAATAGGTTTTAGTTGAGTGATTTATGTAGAGGATCATGGATTGGAGTAATCCATAATTATGTAAATATATTTATAAGTGTAAGCCTGCATATGGGAAGATATATAGAGAGTGGAATTAGAGTTAGATAGAAAATTGAAGAGATTTCATTATCAGCCTACGGGCATAAACAAAAAGGAGGAGGAAAGGGCCATGTAAGGGAACATCAGGCCAAATCCAAACTATAAGTTTATTTTAATTTTATTTGTACATTTCATGATTAATGAAGAATTGAAATCCATTGTAATTTAATTGCTTCTTCTATGTGCAAATGAACTGTAAATGATCAAATATGGTTATGTGTAATAAAGTCCTAAAAGAATGAAATCAGATAAATGAATGGCTGAGTTGATTAAGATTGTGCAATTTATAAATATTTGTATTCCTGTGGATGTTGAATTGGGATCTGTTTATATTAATATTATGTGTTTACGGGGTTTTAGAAGCTGATCACGATTCAATTAAAAATGTTGAATCAATGAGAATGAGACTTAAATGGTTGTAGGATTTGGTTGATTCCAAAGGCGGTCAGAGTATTAAATCTAGAGTTGAATGTAGCACAAACAGGGGTTTGGAATTTATGAAGATTTGAGTTGATTGCGTTGAAGAAATTTCTGAAGATTGATGCATAGAGGAGGAATGAATCACTCGATTATTTGTTATATTCGTGGGGAATCTTGTATTTTTTTGGAGCCATGATCAGAATCAGAGCACGAGTTCACAGATCTCAAGATCAAATCCATGTGGTGGCTTTGTGACAAGCGGAAGCATGAAAAAATCTGTGCATTTGAAAAACCATATTATTAGGGAACTGTGAGTCAAAGGCGGAATGGTGAAGTGAGTTTGGAACTTTGAGTTGAATGTAGAAAGGGGAAATGGTTTCTAAAAATTGGTAAATGTTATATCACATAGCTTCAAGATGATAAGCCGTATTTATTTTATCTGTGCGTTAGCATGTGGTGATGATATGTAGCCTCACGAAAACCACTTATATCGCATGATTTCAAAAGGTTATCCATCAGACTAGTTGGCATGCGATATTGAAATAGTTTTTGGATCAATTATTGGATCAACGGTGGGGACCTCAAAATTATTTCACATAATGACATGAATAAATCAGAATTGTGATTTAAAGTTGGAAGAGTGATTGTAGTGATGAGGTAAGGATTCACCTCGAAATGTGTATAGGTCATATGTGAGAGTAATTTGAGGTAGGATGTAAGTGGTTAAGTGCTAGAACTAAAAGTGTTTAACGTATAATACAAAGGTCTATTATGGGTATCCAAGCTAGAGGTACCACAAGTCACGTATTTAAAAAGTTGATTGTCCTGCTTTATATGGTAGGGTTATAAGTTAATGATAATTAATGTTTGGTTTAGCTTTAAAACCTCGCATCACCTTGGATCAACACTGTACTTCTTGCCTCTATTTAAAATCCCTAGAAAATTCATTTAACAAACTTTCGCCCTTTGTCTTCCTTGCTCTAGAAGGATGCTTCTTCTTGTTTTTTAGCTTGAGATATTTCCTGTTCTACACACAAAATCCTCTCTCATCGTGACCTTAATGTTTCAACCTTCTTCCTGCAATCTGCAAGTCTAGAATCTCACACATGTGGAGATAATTTGACACAAAAAAAATCCAAAAATAAAGCTAAATACCTCGCTGCTCCTTCCCTTCTCCTCGTTGGTTATAGAGCTTCTTCTTTGACCCCTTCACACTTCTTACTATGTAAAAAATCCTTTAATAAATTAAGATTTGATCTATTAAAAGCATAATCAATCATTATTAAATACTATGTAAGCATATTGTGTGGACAAGGTCAGAACATAAAACACTTTTGCTCATACTGTAGAAATTATCATTTCTTTGAAATAAATGTCACCTGGAAGAAAACACATCAAATGGACACTCAAAAGAGAAATCTATCAATTCCCGATTTACCATTTATTGGGAAAAATGTATGTATTACCGCAGGATTCAAAATCATAGAGGTCTTCCAATAATGATAAATAGTGCAGACATATCTAATTCTCAAACATGTTTTGAGACCAATGCGAATATTATGAACTTACAATAATTTTGATGGACAAAAAACGCACTAGCCCCTGTAACTTGACATCAAATACCCTGCACATCCTTCATTGCAGTAATTAGTGTGATATCAAAAAAGTTCAAGCTATAACCGAATCAAAAGATGTAGTGTTGAAATTGAATAAGAAAATATCACCACGCCTAGGGCATTAAGCACCTACACTAGGGTGGGGCCCACAGGGCTAAATTTGGTGCAAGTCTATTTTAGTTATCCCTTAATTAATATGGACAATAAAATGTAATATAGTCTAAAAATAACTTGTAATAGTTAATTGAGAGTGATAAACTCATTTAACTCATGAATTTCGAGTTAGAGGTAGTTGGTGAGGCATGCAGAGTAATTGTAGTTGTAACATAGTTCAAAGTGCAGTGATGCATTGTTAATGCAGATTGTAATCAGTTTAACTCAGTTAAGTGAGTTAAACTCAGTTGTGCTAGTTGTAATTGTTTGATACACAAGTGAGAGATCAAGTGAATTAAATATTAATTAATTCACAATTAATGATTTCACTTGCAACTGAGGATTTACTATTATTATTTGCATGCATGTCAGATATAATGGAGACCCAGTTGAGATCTAGGTGAAAGGGAAGTTGACTATCAGTTGAAGGATTATTAGGTTGCACCCATGCAACCAAACACCCATTGGAGCCCCTTGATACTTGCACAATCAAGGAAGGCCAAAATTAATATTCTTTAGCGATTGCATTCATCAAGGATTACAAGCTGTTTAGAGGCAGTAAATTGGCTAAGTATTGGTCAGTTTTATGTATGATAGTGTGAGAAAATTAGCTGAGTACATGAGGGATCTTTTGAGAAGATTTGTATGTAATTGTTTCATGATTCCATGCTAAATATAAAATAGAATATAGTGGGGTTTTGAGCATCAAGCTTTCCCTGGGAAATTATCTATGTTGTGATTTGATTTGATTCTTCTTTACTTCATGTGATTGGCAATTGTGTTTTTAATTCCACAAAATATTTGTAGAATCGATTCAGTTTTTAACTTTAGTAAATTGTTCGATCATATTGAATCCAAGATATACATGATTGTTGTATAATTTCTACATGGTATCAGAGCACAAGAAATCACAATTGTGAAGGAGCAGCTGAATTTGTGACTGGATATAATTCAAATTTGTAGAAATACTTTCTTGGTGCTACAACTAATTCAAGATCTAAATGGCTTTCAATGGCTTGAGGTTGGAGTATTCACTCGAGGGCACCTAAAACTATATTTCTTGGAAGGACATGATATAGGCCGTACTCGAAGACAATAGCTTGAAGGAATTCATTGAAAATGATGTTCCTAAACCCGCTGTGACAAATGTTGCAAATATTGTTGCATGGCAAAAGAAAGTGGAAAAGGAAAGGAGGATCCTATTGGAGGGAGTACGAGACCAAATTGCCTCAAGCCTCCATGGGAAAGCCACACCATATGTAATGTGGAAGGCTTTGAAGGATCTATTCTAAAGAAGCAATGATCATAGGAAATTGGTGCTCAAAGATAAAATCAGGAAGATCAAGACGGAGAAGGGTGAATCCATACCAAAATATCTAACAATTTTTTTCCAATGTCAGGATGAACTAGGGTGAATTGGTATAATTGTCGTTGATGATGATTTGGTGAGCTTGTCTCTCCTAGGACTTCCCAATAGTTGGCACAGTTATCAAGACTTAGTTAATGGAAAGGAAAAAATTCTAGATTGGGAATGACTCTGGTCAGATTTGGTGCAGGAGGAGTTAGAACGAAACACCAGAGATGGATCTTCATTTAAGAATGAAGATGAAGAAGATTTTTTTTTGGCTACTAAGGTGAAGAAGGGGAAGCGGAAGAAATTCCATTCCAAATCCGAGTCCAAAATTAGCAAGAAGCAGGACATGTGCAAGGTGAAGTGTTTTCACTGTCACGAGCATGGGAATTTTACTACTAACTGTCCACAAAAGAAGAAGAACAAGAAGCTTGGCGGATCTGAAACTGGTGAGGCTTTGCCCTTGCAATTTGAGATTTAATTCTCATGGATCGCATGCATGGTGTCAAGTACTTTGGGATCTATGTCGTATTTGGATATTGGTGCTTCTTTTCACATGACGAGAGACAAGGAAATTTTTAGTAGATTAGAGGAGAAAGATCTCCAGATGCATATTGAAATGGGTAATGACGGGTGATACAGTGCTACCAGGATTGGTACCATTACCTTCAAGTGGCAGTCAGGTAAACCCTTTCAATTAAAAGATGTAATGCATGTACCGAGTTTGAAGAACAATTTATTCTCAGTCACAACGTTGGAGGATAGAGGCTATGATGTTTTTTTTAGTGAAGGAAAATATTTCCTACGACACAAAACAACAGGAAAAGCCAAGAGGATAGGGATTTGAGTTAAGAATCTCTACAAGCTGGAGGTAGATGGCTACGTACCAATGATGGGCAAGGTAGAAAAAGTGGTGAGATAGGATGAGGGCGAATTATGGCACAAGATATTGGGCCATATTCACCATGGAGCCTTGAAAGTCATGCAACAAATTTCTACTAGTGTTCCCAGGGGTACACTTGTGCAGTGAGACACATGCAAGGAATGTACTATGGGAAAATATGTATAGGCCACCTTTCATGGGAAGGAGAACTAAGCTTCAGGGATCCTTGAGAGAGTTGACATGGGCATGTGTGGACCATTCTTTGTTGCTTCGACAACAAAACATAAGTACTATGTGATATTTGTTGATGACTTTTCTCATAAGTGGTGGATCTTCTTCTTGCAGAAGAAAGGTCAAACATTCTCTAAGTTTCTTGAGTTTAAGGCACTAGTGGATAAAGAGTTGGGGAAGTAAGTGAAGGATCTTAGGAGTGATAATGGTGGAGAATACATCTCTAACAAATTCAATAACTTCTCCAACAAAGAATTAATTCGAAGAGAACTGACAACACCTCATAACCCACAGTAGAATGGGGTCGTAGAAAGAAAGAATTGAACAATTGTGGCTGTAGCAAGAGAGATGTTACATGATCAAGGCCTATCGATGAATCTATTGGCGGAAGCATGCAACACTTCAGTATTCATGTAGAACCGTTGTCCTCATATGATACTTGGCATGCGTACACTTGAAGACACTTTCACTGGTAAGAAACCTGATGTTTCACACTTTAAGATTTTTGTCTGATCTGTTTATGTTCATGTCACCAAAGACACGATGAAGAAGCTAGAACCGACAACTGAGATCGGGATTTTTGTGGGGTACACTGAAAAACCTCATAATTATCGAGTGTATTTTACAAATAGCATAATGACTCTTGTGCGACGGGATATAAAATTTGACGAGGAGAAAGCCATGCGGTTGTCCCTTGAGAGGGAGCCAGACTTGCATGCAGAGGAGGAACTGTTGGTTCCCAAGGATGAGCCTCAAGATGTGGATAAACCACATGCAGAGGATCATGGAGTGGAGGAAAAAACTCATGTAGAGCCATCCATTAGAAATGGTAGAATACACACCACGTAAGATGAGAGATTTATACTTGATGCTGCAAAAAATGTAGGAGCTCATACTTCATAGTGCATGTAGAGACAATCTATTAAAAGGTTTACTGGATACAGGGCTCTTATGAGAAAATGTATTGTGACTAAACCATCCTCCTTTCAGGAAGCAGTGCAACAACCAACTTGGGTTGATTCAATGGTGGAGGAGTATGACTCCATTGTTAAGGATAGTGCATGGGAGATTGTCCCAAGACCGGTCGACAAATCAGTGGTTGGATCGAGATGGATCTACAAGGTAAAGCAAGTTGCTGATGGGAGTGTGGAGAAATGCAAGGCCATATTTGTTTCCCAGGGATTCTCACAGATCGAGGGGATTAATTATGATGAGACTTTTGCACCTATTGCAAGGTACTCTTCCATAAGATCCATCGTTTCACTCTCAATGCAGATGGGTTGGTGCATTCATCATATGGATGTGAAAACTGTGTTTCTCGATGGGATCATTGAGGAATAAGTGTACATAGAGTAGTCTGAAGGTTTTGAGATCTTTAATAGTGATTCCCATGTGTGCCGACTCAAGAGAGAACTGTATGGTCTGAAGCAAGCACCTCGTGCTTGGTACACTAGGATAGAAAACTATTTCACTTGATTGGGCTTCAAAAAAAGTGAAAGAGATGCAAACCTATACCAGATTGTGGTTGAGTGTAAGCTATTGATTATTGTTATTTATGTTGATGAGCAACTAATACACTCATGCAAGAAGGATCTTGCAAGGGAGTTTGAAATGAAGGACATGGGACTCCTTCATTATTTCCTTGGATTGGAATGGTGAACTTTTTGTGTCTCAAGGCAAGTATGAAAAGGAGATACTGGGTAAGTTTCACATGGAGAGCTACAAACCCACAGATATTCCTCTTCCAAGAAATTTTAGGAAAGAGGATGCTACTTCTGGAGAGGTAGTGGATGCTACTGTCTACAGGAAGTTAGTTGGTTCACTGATGTATCTATTGAACACTAGACCAAAGATTTGCTACGTAGTTAACCAGTTGAGTCAAGCTATGGTTAAGCCTACCAAGCTCTTTTGGAAGGTGGGGAAGCATGTCTTGAGATACCTGAGGGGCACATCAGAGTATGGTCTATGGTTCAAACGGATAAAGGGAGTGAAGCTTCAAGGCTTCACGAATGAATATTGGGTAGGCAGTACATCAGATAGAAAGAGCACATCAGGAGGGTTCTTCAGCATATGATTGAAAGCAATTTCCTGTTATAGTAGGAAAAAACGATTTGTGGCACTCATTTCAGCAGAAGAAGAATACAAGCTAGCAAGTCAAGTTGCATGTGAGTCTATCTAGATGAGAAAGATCTTGGTTAGTTTGTTTGGTTCTGAGATGGATCCGACAGTGATAAATTGTGATAATCAGAGTTACATTAAACTCTCGATTAATCCTATGTTTCATGATAGGTCCAAGCACATAGATATTCAATACCATCATCTCAAAGATTGTGTGTAGAGGAGAATAAAGTTTCTTCAGTACATTCCCATGGAAGATTAGGATGCAGATATTTTGACAAAGGCACTCACCAGGAGAAAATTCGAATACCATAGAGGCAGGATTGGGGTGAAGGATAATCCATTTCTTGTTGAGAGGGATTGATGAAATTCAACAAGAAAATTTCAGCACCCACGCGTAGTGCCTTAAGCACCTACACTAGGGTGGGGCCCACAGGGCTAAATTTGTAGCATGTCTATTTTAGTTATCCCTTAATTAAGATGGACAATAAAATATAATACAGTCTCAAAATAGCTTGTAATAGTTAATTGAGAGTGATAAACTCAGTTAGCTCATGAATTTCGAGTTAGAGATAGTTGGTGAGGCATGCAGAGTAATTCTAGTTGTAACAGAGTTTGAAGTGTAGTGGTGCATTAGTTAATGCAGGTTGTAATCTGTTTAACTCAGTTAAGTGAGTTGAACTCAGTTGTGCTAGTTGTAATTGTTTGATACACTAGTGAGAGATCAAGTGAATTAAATATTAACTAATTCACAATCAATGATCTCACATGCAACTGAGGATTTACTATTATTAGCTGCATTCATGTCAGATCCAATGGAGACCTAGTTGAGATCTAGGTGAAAGGGAATTTGACTATCAATTGTAGGATTATTGGGTTGTACCCGTGCAAAAAAACACCCATTGGAGTGCCCATGATACTTCTGTAGTAAAGGAAGGCCAAAATTCCTATTCTTTAGGGATTACGCAAGCAAGGTAGGCTGTCTCAAGGTAGTAAATTGGCTAATTATTGGTTAGTTTTATGTATGATAGTGTGAGACAAATAGCAGATTACAGGAGGGCTCCTGTGAGAAGAGTTTTATGTAATTGTTTCATGATTACATGTTGAATATACAATAGAAGACAGTGGGGGTTTAAGCAACAAGCTTTCTTTGAGAAATTCTCTGTGTTTTGGTTTGATTTGATTCTTCTTTACTTAATGTGATTGTTGGCGAGAAATAAGGTCTTTGAGTAAGACTAAGGTTTAGGAGAGAGGCCAACAAGGTTTCCGTAGTAGTCTAGCACAACGCCGGAATTTTCACCCTGCTCCGAAGAGCAGAGGGTCTCACCCGAGGCGTGTCATGACCTTATTGAGGCTAGGAATAGATCAGATATCAACCGATCACAACCATAGAGTAAAATAGGAAGAACTAGGAAATGCAAACAAATTTAGCTATCCTGCACAAGATACTAATTCTAAAGCATATTCAAGATACAAAACTAAAATTTAAAAGTAGCCAATATATTCACCATAACCAAATGCTTAACACAAAAATCAGGGCATCAAAAACAGTTAGAAGTATATTTCATTATCAATAGCAGATAGTTACATTACTCCTCGGAGTTGATTATAGAAGGACAGATTACAACAGAATAGAACAGAGCTCTCCTATGACACTCTTCCTTAGACCTCTACTAGACCAACCTCTCGTCTACACTAGCTGATTGCCTATTTTTTCATTTTCCAACACGACTGTCAGTTTTCCCTCCTTTCCTGCTTTGCTGTTTGCCACATCTCCCTGATCACTAGGAGTTCTGCTGCCTGTCCTTGTCGCTCATTCTTTCCATCTGTGCTGGTTTTTCACAATTGTCACGCCACCTGTTCTCCGGCTCTCCAAAACCATGACAACTCCCTGTCTACCATGGTTGTGCTCTGCCACCTGTTATCCGTGACTCAAAACCATTTAATTTTGAAAACAAGGGCCCCAACAGGCCCCAAGTCAATCTTTTTCTGCTGCCTTGGGCTCCATTGGTCTGTCTGCCTTTGTGGCTAGCCTTGTCTTCTCCGTTTCCTCCCCCTGTCCAAACAAGGGCCCCAAATTGAGAACCTTTGCCAATGCTTAAGATTTGAGTTTGATGAAGTTGGTAATGGCTTGTTGACATTCCTTCATGAGTTGGTCTATTTTTGTGGCAATTCATTCAGTTTCCGTTTCTCTTGCAATGACCAACAACTTGTTGAATACTTCCTTACTTTTGATTTCGGCCTCAACGGACATTTGCTGTATTGTTTCTGCAGTATGATTTACCGGTTGTATCAGTTATCGGAGGACCTTCTTGGTGGCAGAAAAATTCTCTTCGATATTTTGTATTTTGGTGTCTAGTTCCTCGGCTTGATTGTACAACTGGTTAATGCCAACAGGGTCTGTGTCCTCCTTTATTTCTTGTGAGACCTACTGCAGTTGTGTTGAGATTGGTTGAGCCTTCATAGTTAATGAGGTTGAACACTTGTGCAAATGTTTCAGAAGGTTGTAAGCTTCTTTCATCGTGGTCCCCAGGGTTTCTTGCATCCTGGTTGCTTATTTCTGCTTCTCGGTGACCTTCTCGGTGTATATGACAACAGGATTTGGTAACGTCAGTATGGTCATGAGCGCTTCATTTAGCTCTTGATTCTCCTTGCTGAGATTGGCACAAGCTATCTTCACGCGGATAGACCATTCGACTATAGTGCAATCCATTATGTCCCCCGGTGTCTTGTCATCCTAAGCTATTACTATTGGCCAAAGATCCTTGAAAATATCCGTCACCTTCTCTAGTTGTTCCAACAAACTGTCCTTTTCTCCTTTTAATTGGTTGCACTCTTTAATAAGTGCGTTGATTTGCAGTTTTTTCTGTTCGAACCTCTTCTGGAGGTCGTTGTGTAGTCCTTCTGTTTATTGTGCCACATGCTGGATGAAATTGTATAGTTTTTTTTTTGTGCCCCAGGTGTTACACAACTTTTTGTCACTGTCCTTGCAATCCCTAATTAGCACATTGGAGGGTCGTTTCTGTGACCAATATAAAGTTTCATGCTTTGCAAAAACCATCCTTGCATCCCTTTTGATGAAAGAAACATTCCTCTTGTTGACATTTCCCTAAGCAGAGCTGTGAAAATCTCTATTTTTGCCTTGGCGTGAGTAGCCCGTTATATCCTCGTGCCAACTTGGAAATTTAATGCTAAGCCCGCACCACTTTGTGCTTTGTGCTAGTTAGAAACCCACGCCAAGATGTTTATGGAATATTTAAAAAAAATAGAGTCAGAGGTTCCATTTCAACCACCTCAGGGATGAGTCATTGGCAGTGGTTTAACTAAAACAACCATAGACTCCTTCCTTTAGTTAGTAGTTTCCACCTCCCTTGGAACTCTCCTAAAGGACATGACTCCCTCCCACATTTTTAGGGATCCCAACCTCCTCTTTTTCCTCTATATAAGAAACTATCTCCTTTAGTAGAAGCTAGCTGAACACATTATAAAGAAATGGCTGAATAGGTGAACAAGATAATTGTACTATAGCTAGGCTGCTAGAGGAGATAGAATAAGAAAGATAGTATTGAGAGAGCTCGAGTTGATGACTTCTAAGAGAGCTTGAGTCCGAATTCCCTGACTGACAGTTGAGACGCTTTTCGTCTGAACTCCGCTGGAGGAGATCATGACATCAAAGCATCGGTTGTACTCTTCCTTCTACTCATTAATATACATTACTACTGCTTGGTTCCACTATCGTATTATGATGTTTATTTGATATGATATTTTTAGCCCTCTTTGACTGGCTAATAGTTGTGAATGAAACTATGTTGTTGTATGTTGTTCTATTTATTTGTCCTATGTGCAGGTATCTAAGCATGACAGCAAACGGATCATGACTTGTCAAGGCAGGAGCGAGAGACCACTACTCTTTCTGCAACATTGATAGCCTTGGATTCAAGGTAGGCCAATCTATCATGTTTTTTGTTCATTTATTAACTAGTAAGCAACACTTTAGCATGTCCTTTTGTTACTAGACCCACCCTAGGGCTAGAGAGATCGTCTCTGTCCACAGAGAGGATTTACCTTCATAAAAAATTGGCGACTCCACTGGGGAACAATGCGAGTTTGTTGTGTCATCCTGTCGGGTCAGATTTCATTCTTGGTTTAGTTATCTATCTTTTTCTGGTTTGTTTGCTGAGTTTCCATTCTTTGTTCAGCTCCAGAGAGTCAAGGTTGACTTCTGCCCATTAGGTTAGGGTTTTTTCCTCTTTTTTCATAGGTTTCTAGCTTGGCGCATTTTTTGTGTGGACAGTCATGCCGATTGCTGCATGTTGCTCTTTTAGCACTCACACCAACCTCTGTATGGCGTGGATTACAACCTGACAGTTGCGCCCATCACTGTAGGTTTTGGATTGAACCCCCTAATGCATTTTTTGGTCATTTTCTCTTGCCTCTGGGTTATTTTTTATTGTGTTTAAGCCTTTGGAGATTGTGTAGACTACTGTAGACTTGTTTCCCTCAGTCATTTGTCTGTTTTCCTCTCGGTGTCGTGAAGACCTTAGGGTTCCTAGGTGTTCTTGCACACTGAGCCTTCTGTTCAGGAACGAGTCTCTTTGATTGTTGTCAGTCTCGTTTTGGGTTTTTAGACTGAGTTTTCTTGATCCCTTTGTTTTGTTGATTGAATGGTATTTTCGTTTTTTCAATTATTCTTTCTTCTTCAACACTTTGAGCATCAATTGTTTTTCTTGATTGGATAATTTTGAGAACTCTCTTTCTTGTTTGAAAGTTTTCTCCATTAGCTTGGTTTTGTGTCTGTTTCATTTTGGTTGAGTCATTAAATTTCAAAACTTTACATTTGCAAAGCACAAACTAGTGTTTATTTTGTTTTCCATTGAATTAGTACAATGTGTGCTTCATTTCATTGAAAAAATCAAAAAATATTTTTGCATTCTTTTGTTGCATTGAAAATGAAAGTTCCTTTACATAACCAGCATTTGTCAATCTAGGAAGGAAATTATTTTTCAATTGATTGCATTAAGGGCATTAGAAAGTTTTTTCGCATGTTTTCTTTTTTTGCTTGTTTGAAAGGTCTCTATTCCTCTTATAGCTAGTATTCATCGAATTGAAATTTATTTGCATATAGTTTGCATCTAGGTATTTGAGCTATATATTCGATAGGGCCTGGAAATTGAAACATAATTCAAGATTAAATTTAAAATTTACTCAATGAACCTAAGGAAACATTGAAACCTAATGAAACATTTCTGGTGGTCTAGGCTAGAGACATGTTCCAATGTCTTAAATCCTAGTAGCTATCGCTTGCCTCTTGGCTTCAGACAACACTAGTACAGACTTGTGCTCCACGTAACGCCGTGTATATAAAAGGAGACCCCTCTAGGTTGCAATCCTTTATCCATAGGAAGACGAATCTGCTGCCTTGTAACCATGATACACCGAACACAACATTCGGGGAGACTACCTACACGTACGACAAGTTCTTGGTCATTTCTGTTTCATTTGATCACCAAGGTGACTATATGGCAGTTCACGAAAACCTGGTATACCCTCTTGTTTAGAATACCTGAGTAGTCGTTTTGATCTTTTCGTGACTCTTTAAATAAGTAAAAGATAATCGAGCACTTGTCCTTTCACGCTCATTTCAAATTGAAAGTGACTAGAGTCATATTTTGTCTGTTTCTTGACTCTTAAAAAATGAAACAGTGAATTTTGGTTTTAGTGTTATAAAATTAATCACCTACAATTACACACCCATTAAATTTTGTTACTTGGTCTGATTGATTTCCTTGGTTCTTGATTTTGGAACTTTCGATTGGTTATCTCTTTTCCTTCCTGTTCTGATCTACAGTCAAAGTGGCAGAACATCTAGTTTCGTCGTCTTCACTGCCCCCTAGTGGTAGTTCTTTTCCGGATGCTTCTTTTGAAACTCCTCAATCCACTAGGTCTGCTGAGTGCTCGTAGCCTATTATTCTATCTATCCAACCCCTTGCTATTGGGTATCCACTTGACGAGCCAGTTGAGTTCAATTGGCCTCCTTCAAGTGCTTGGTCTAGTTTTGGGGATGAAGGGGAATTTCCTCCTCTTACGTTTGGATCACCTTTTGTTGCTGCTACGGTACCTCCTAGTCCCCGTAGTATTTTCGAAGATCTTATAGGAGACTCAGATATGGATTCCTCCAGTTCTATTAGCAGTGAAGGAATGCTTATATCCACAGGAGAATATCAACTCTTTCCTGAAGATCCTTCTCATGCCTCTGTCCAATCTTCTTCGCCTTCGGTGTCACTTCTGGCTGGCTATAAGTCTCTGAGCCAGGTTATGTCTAGTGTCACGTCCATTGCACAGTCCAGCACAATAAATCCTCCTCAGAGTTCGGTCCAATATTCATCAGTACCATTACCCTCGGCATCAGATCCGTTAGTTATTGTTACATCTGTTCCGGTTCAACCTATAGTCTGTGTGGCTTATAGTTCAGTTTCCACTACTCCTGTGATCCCTGGCGGTCTCACATTTGAAGAATATCTATTGGCTATTTAGCAGCAGAATTCTCAGGGTTCTCAATGGCCTCCATCTCCTAGAAATCCTTGTTTTCATCACTATGATGTTGTCGGTACTCCCATATATGAATATCCGCATCATTATGATGACCATGGGAATCCTATTTACATGCCTCCTATAGATCCTTATCAGGATGTTTATGATCCTTATCAGGCCAATTATGATCCTTATCAGTCTGTTACTCGTTTGGGACCTTCTTTTCCTGTGCAACCCTCTGGCTTATAAGGACAACCTTCAGCTCAGTAGGGCCCTACTTTTGGTCCACAGGGAAAACCATACGGTCCACAAGGCTAACCTTTACAAGGACAACCTTTGGTCCAACATGGACAACCATTTGGTGTCTCGGGTCAACCTCTGGTTCAACTTGGATCATCTTTTGGTCCTGGGGGGCAAGTTTATCCATCACAAGGACAATCCTATGGTCCTTCTCTAGGTCAACCTGGTCATCAGGGACATCCTGGACCATCTCAACCATCAGGCCAACCTTTACCACAAGGTCAACCTGGTGGCCCTCAACAACCGGTTCAACCAGCTCAGGAGCTGTTGCAACCTGCCCACCAGTAGATTCCTTTGGCTCAGCAGCCAATTTTACCCATTTACCCTGCCTAACAGCCTGCTTAACCTTCTCCGTAAGGTCAACTTGCACAACCACATGATGATTATTACCCTCAAGCTTCACATCAACTGGTATACAATGCACCTCAAATTTCGTACCCTAAAAATCAACCAGTATATAGTGCACCTCATATTCCTTACCCTCAAAATCAACCGGTGTACCAGTAGCCTCAATATCAACCGATATGTCAACAACCTCAATATCAACCTGTGTATCAACAACCTCAAAGTAATGCTTACTTTCTGCAACAAAATCCTCATGCTACTCAACAAGGACCTTAGTGGTCTTCTTCGACTCAATATCTTGGTACTCAATCCCAGTATCAACCGAATTATTTTGTTCCTAATCCCTATGATCCGAATTCTTCAGGATAGCATGTATGGGGAAAAAATCCTGCTTGGACTGGGTGGAATGTACAGAAAAGTCCTTATCAAATACCTCTGATGACTTTTAACACTCAATTACCATTTCTTGCTACGTTGGAATTACCCGATGTGTCGAAGTTGACGAATGATCCTATTCTTCATAATCCATATTGGCCTCCGGTTTCGACCAAGATTCCTGGTGATTGTACTAAATTTGAGGGTAAACCTGGTGAAGATCCCCAAACACATGTGATGAATTACCATTTGTGGTGTTCTTCTAATTCTTGGGTTGATGATTCTATTCATCTTCGTCTTTTCCAGCGAACTCTTACTGGTGCCGCTGCAAAATGGTACATTGAGCTGTCTCGTGGAGTTTTCCAAGATTTCAATTCTTTGGCCATGGCATTGCTTACACATTTTCAGTTACTGATCCGCTATGAGACTGGGACGCACCTCCTCACTTCATTGAAAGAGGACTGAGCTACTCATATCTCAGATCATATTCATGAGTGGTGGTGTTGTCATCGCATGATCAAATTTGAGATACCTGATCAACTTTTAACTCATTGGTTCACTACCTCCTTTGTCAGTCAGATTGCCAAAGACATTGCTATGGGGGCATGTGTAACCAAGGAAGAAGCCATTTCTTATACTCGATACCTTGATCTCATTTATTCTTAGTCTAGAGCATTGTACGATATCTTACCTAATGCTCCTCAACCTGGAACCTCTAAAACACTAGCAAATCCATCCGTTGATGGTATTATTGGTTCTGTATCACATACTTCTTAGAATTCTCCTTCATCCAACTCTGGGAAGTAGAAGTCTACTTCTTCCAATAATGTAGCTTCTCAGTCAACTTCGAATTTTGGTGCACCCGCATGTGAATACTGTTGAGGCCAATTCTAGAAAAAACACTTCCAAAGGTAAGAAGAAGGGTAAAGGTAAGGCTAACACTGATACCTCGAAACAAGATTCTCCAAAACCTCGTTCTGCTGATAGTTCTCAACATAAATCGAAGTATCCTTGTTTGATTTGTGACGATGAGCACTTCACCAAAGACTGTCCTCGATGGTCTGAAATGAGTCGATTGCTCAAAGCCACCCAAGAAGCTTCGACCGTTCTTAAGGAACCCTTCCCTCAGTAGACCCATATGGTAGAGCATCCTCAGTCCTCTGCTCCATCTGGTTCACAAGTATTCATGATGAACGGTTCTGCACCCGTTTCTATTGCTACTCGATCGAAAGATTATTCTGGTTCACATCAGGTAGCGAGGAAAGAGATCGCTAATGGTACTCCTCCCCCTCCTATTTCTAGTCCTCTTGAGATTGAACAGCCTAACACTGAATCTGTTGTGTGACCACCATCCAAAGGTGTGCTTTGTAAGTATTCATACAATCCCAACGCCTGTGCTGCTCAACATTACAGTATTGTTGAAGATTTGGCTCAGGCGCCGTCCGCAATGTCTACGTTAGAAGTACTTTAGAGTTGTCCTTCGCAACGGAAAGCTTTCCTATTTGCGATAGGTGGGATTGATCCTGTTGATTCTAGATTGCTTGCTTTCTATTTAGAGAATTTCATCCCGTGACTCTCACACCAAATTGCGCTTATCATTCAAGTTGGTATTAATGGTTTGAATATTCACCAGGTTTTCATGGACGAGGGTGCATCCACCTGTGTTATGTCATCTAATTGTTGGAAAGCCATTGGTTCTCCAGCTCTTACCTCATCACCCAATGCCCTTGAAGCATTTGATGGAAGAGAATCTAAACCTCTTGGTGTTCTCGCTAGTTTTCCGATTACGTTAGAAGGGAAGACAGTCAATGTCGAGGTCGAAGTCATTGATGCAATACTCAATTATAATCTTCTCCTCCGACGCAGTTGGACTCATGCAATGTTGTGCGTTCCGTCCACTCCCTTTCATGTTTTGGAGTTTCCACACAAAGGAAAGATTATTACTTTTGATCAATTGTATTTTTTCACTTCTTCTTCTGAGAACAACGTCTTGTACATGGACAAGATTCCTACTCCTTACGAGAGTGTAGGGCTAGGCCTTTTCAAGGATCCTGCCCTCATGGGTATTTTCCCTCTTCCAACACCGAATACTATTCAGGTCAACATGATTTCTCAAACCGATGACCCCTAGGTTATCCCTTCTCCTGAACATATTGATTCGTTCGACGGTTCGATGCCTTTGAGTTCGATTGAAATTGATTATTGTGAGCTCATTGTTTCATCAGATTGCGATCATGATTCTGCTCCTTCGAGCATAACTCTTGACATCTATTCACAATCCGCTTGGTTTGATGATTTTGATTCATTGGATCCTTTGAGAGAAGTGTTTCCTTCTGATGAGGCTATCATGGAAACATTGTCTCTCGATGACCTACCATGGGATGATGGTCATCATCATTCCTCGTTTCTACCAAGCCTCGGGGCCATGTCTACCTATCTTGAGAATTTTTCCTCTCAGGTTACTTATCCTCCACTTTAAACACCTGTTCAGGTCCATGAGGTTTTTTCGGAAGGTCACTTGAGTAACATCACTTATAAGATTCCTATCAACATTTCCATTAAACCGAGAATCGTCGAGAACGTCCATATTAGGGTTACTTGTTCTTCGGATGAAGTGAAAGTCTATACTAGCCTTTTTCACAAATTCCGTGACGTCTTTGCATGGTCCTACGAAGAAATGCCCGGTATTGATCCTAGTATCATGGTACATGAGATTCCTACTTACCCCAGGTCAAAACTTGTTCGTTAGCATCTTCGTCCGGTGCATCCTAGGAAAGTTGTTGCCATTAAGGCCAAAGTGGAAAAGCTTCTAAAAGCTGTGAAAAAAGTTATTGTCACAATGCTCCAGTGTATGATTGGGATCCAAAAATCAAATTAGCATCTCATGTTATTTTCGGCTCTTTGGGCATACCAAACCTTAGTGAAAAACACAACCGCGTTCACTCCTTTTACAGTTGGTTTATGGCCTGGAAGCTACTCTTCTGATTAAATGTGAAATACCTTCACTCAATTTGGCTATTGAATTGCTGCCAAATACTTTTCCAGAAGAAAAGTGTCTTCTTTATTTAGAAAGGCTAGATAAAACCCACCGCTTTGCTGCTCTCGTTATCGAAGCACAGAAAAAGCGGGTCAAAGCTCATTTTTATCAATCAGTTTCCCCTCGTTCTTTCATTGAAGGAGATCTCATCCTCCTATATGACCAAGCTTGTGATAAGCTGGGGGCAGGAAAATTTCAACCTATGTGGCATGGGCCCCACATCGTCAAACATGTTTTGTAGAATGGGGCCTATGAGCTAATTGATTGCGAAGGTCATCTTCTTGAACATCTCAGAAAAGGGTTGTATCTCAAAAAATATTATGCATGAGTCATTCATGTGTAATAGATGTACATAGGTGTTGTTTTAATTTTTTTGCATGTTTTTTGTGTGGTGTGCTTTGTGAGCATTTTCCTACTTATTGGGCCTTGCTTATTCTGCAGATGTTTATCACCCCTTATGTCGGTTTCGTGGACGGTACTTCCCATAGTACCAGGAATTTGTCTTCAGCAGCCTGGGTAATCTATGATCCTGCAGGTGAGTTGATAGATCTACAAGATATTTGTCTAGGAAGAACTACAAATAATGTCGTTGAATATAGCACTGTCATTGAGCTATTAACTGAGGCAATCAACCTCGACATACGTGCATTGCTTGTAAATATAGATTCATAGCTTGTTGTTCTACAAATCAATAATCATTCTTTAGTTAGAAATCCACACATTCTGAGATTGTATTTACATATTCGTTTGTTGGAAAGACATTTTGATTTTATTACTTATCAACATATTCCTAGACGAATGAACACGTTAACTGATACAGTGGCTAACATTGTATTAGATAGACATTTGCATCATTTGTAAAACCATCATCATATGTAAAAGATCCATGTTAGGAAATATATATATATATATATATATATATATATATATATATATATATATATATATATATATATATCGCATGTTTACAACTATGTGCATCATAACGTCAAAAAATATATGTATGTTTCTGTTACATCCTGAGACATAATGTCTCAAAAAATATGCAGATAAAATAAACCTAGGTGTCTAATCAGCATGGTGCTCATGATAACATGTCATGGCCCGTACTAGCTGCCTCAGAAAGCGGTGAATTCGGTTGGGTACCCCGACGGTATGCATCTGGTAGGCGAGAGGAACATCATCAAAACGTGCATAATCTGGAACTCCTCGGGTGATCCCCTCCAGGTTGCACACTGTCTCATCTTCCTCGCCGGCCTTGCCTTGAGGGTCGAAGTTGCAAGGGATTCGCCTCACTATCTGTGACATACCGGTAGGCCTCTCTAGGCCAACATATGCATTTACATGGATTTAATGTCAGAACATGAATACATAAAAAAATCATAATACTCATAAAACTTAAAAAATGAATCTCACCCAAACCTTCATCCCAATCTTCTCCCTCCGAGAGTGGGAGGTTTGGATCATTAATGAAATATGTGCCATAGTAGGGCCAGTCCTCCATGGCAATCAATTGTTGACGGAGCCAGTCGAAGAGTTCCAGCCTCCAGGACATCTGTTGGCCACCCCCTACTCTTGGCATCAGAGCTGCCCATCGAGATATTCGTGGTTCTCTCGCTGGTGGTGAAGAGACTATAACCTCCTGTCACTGAAAAATTGGTAATCGTTCTAGGAAGAATGATACCAAAATAGATCCATAACCAAATTGTTTCAGTTTGGTCTTCTTGCATTTGGTTAGTTGGCACTTCATATTTATGGTCACGGCCTCTGCCCAGTTGTAGATGGTCGGTGCCATGCAGTCTACAGAAATAAGCAACTGTGTATTTGTTGCTTCATGTGATGCTTGTGTTCTCGCAAGCCGCATGATGGTATGCAATACCACACGTAGTGTCAAATCTGGGATATTTTGTATATCAAATTTCCCACTGCCTGAACCTTTCTGCGCTCCTCGACATACCCTGTCTATCACCATGGTCATGTTTTCCATACAGGGATGGGTGCCAGTTAGGAATGGTGATGCACCCCTCCGTAATAATATTGTGATGAAGTACATGTCAGAGACATCAATTTCAAGTTCATGATCTCGTAGGATGAACTTCTCTTGATTTTCATCCCATATACTGATCAGATATTGTAGCAATTCTGGTTGGGCTTAGAGACATGGTGCTAGAAAGAATTTTTTCAAACCATAGTTTCTTAGGGCTTCCATAACTCCCTCATTTTCCATGGCTAACTCATCTTCTTCACTATGTTCCCGTTCTTTCCATTTAATGACCATTTTGCCTCTTTCTACCTGCAAACACACACACATAAGTGATATTAGTTTATTTTAATCCTTAAAGTTGTAAATAATTGGGAAATTTGATGCATATTTTTTCTATAAAATGGTTTCTATCGTTGGCATGACTATTCCCCAAACATTCGCACCAATGGGCGCGCCTTAGTGTTAAAAATCGGGCAGTTGGCGCGACTCCGTGCCCGAAACCTGTGCCAACCGCCCAGCCCTAATTTTTACATTTCCTCCCCCAAAATTTGAAATTGACAAATGCAGGAAGAAAGAAATAACTTAAAATGAAAAGAGGGATCTCAACTCTTACCTAGAGTTGAAAGATTTGCGATTGATCTACTAGATTGGTTGCTATCGGCGCCACAAGATTGCACACTAAAATGGGTAACTATTGCTCCACAAGAGGTAAAAAGTGAAAAGTAATTATTTTTACCATTTTTGGCATTTTATAGCTTTTTCACAACCCTAATTAGATTTTAAGGCATGTTTTTCGATTATTTTGTTGTATTATTTTCGAAAAATGGGTTTTACACGTCTCTTGTGCAGCAACAGGTTTTCCACGCGACAATGATGAAGTAACAAGTTATATTTTATACTTTTTCGGACTCGGTAAAAACATGAAAAAGTCACTACTGGAGTCATCTTTCAGCTCTTTTCTGACTCTCTAAAGTTGAAAAGGTTTTCGAGATTCTTGTGGTTTTGAACTCGTTAAATGGCTGCGAAACGATATCTACCCAGTATACATTTAACCCTTTTTTTGGGTTGGGATGGATTATTTACGAAAAAGGAATACCTTATCCTATCACGACTAAGAGGTTCTCTCAGACACAGTTTTCTACCTTTTCAGATCTATGAGACTATCTATGAAAAGGGATTGTTGGAGTTTTCTTTTCTGCCTTCTTTTCAAACTCTCTAAACTTGAAAAGATGCCGAGTTCTCCCTTTGTCAGACTCGTTAAACCCTGATGACATTGGACTTCATCGCCATAATGTTATTTCGAGTTCCTCCTTCCTAGGGCTCGTAAAATGTACTAGGATGGATTTGTTTGAAGGACAAACTTATAGTACAAGAATATGCTATCCCCTTCAAGCTTGTTTTAAAAAATAATTGGGGTACTCTCCAGAAATGGTGGGGGAAAATGGAACCAATTTTTAGTTATGTTGGCAGTATGTCGCTCTTGAACATGGAACTTGTTTGCATCCGTTTCAGGATTGGGGACATATCATTTCATAATTTTTACCTCCATGGGTTTGGGTAATCCCTTTTGACCTCTCATCTACTCTTTTCCATGTCATCATGACCTCAAATCCTTTGATGTCAGATACTGCCAAATCCAGTGTCGTGCTGTTGATATGTTCAAGAGAAGTTTTCCTCTGCAACTTGTCAACATTCCTCTAATTTCCTGTTGGTCATGATCCACTTTCATCATGTTCCTCTATCTCATGTCGATGATGTGGGAAACATTATGGCCCTCCTTCGACCAGGTCACTTCCTGTCGACTTCAGCTCATTATCCAGGAATTTGATCTAGAAGCTCCCTTCTGGTACCTTGGAGCTTGCATGCCTTAATGGCAGGTTTTTCGCATTCAACGCAAGGTTCACATCATTGGCCTTCGATCAAGTGATTCTGTGGATGTTCGACATCAAATAAATTTTCACATTCCGTAGGTTGTACCTTTTTTACCTTGAGGACCATCATCATGATTGGTCATTTCTCTCACGTCTGTCAATAGTTTTCATCATTGGCTGGTAATTAGGCGATTTTCCTGCATGTTCGACTTCAACTCATACATTTTCATGCTTGAAATTATACTTGTTCAGGTCGATATGGAGGGAAAGACCCTCGATTTTGTCTGATAAACTCTAGGCTGTGGATTTTTGTGGATTATGAATTATTGCATGACTCTCTTGATTGGATGGCTGCGAGCATAACTGAGTCTATTTATTGATCCTTCTTGATGGATGGCTGTGTCCATACCCCGGATCTCAGTTTTATATATTCTATTATGGATGGTTGCGCCCATGCCACATGATTCATGTATCATAGATATCAGTTGTATTTGTACTCACAGGTCTTCTGACAACGGTGGTTGGTTTGAACGCGTTCTCATAAAGTATTTAACCCCTCCCTTTCTCTCGGACTTCATACTTTAGGGGGCATATGTTACACATATTTTTGTCACTGTCCATGCAATCCCCAACTCGCACATTGGAGGGTCATTTATGTGACCAATATGCAGTGTCAGGCTTTGCAAAAACCATCCTTGCATCCCTTTTGATGAAAGAAACATTCTTCTTGTTGACATTTCCCTAAGCAGAGCTGCGAAAATACCTATTTTTGCCTTGGAGCGAGTAGCCCGTTATATCCTCGCGCCGACCTGGAAATTTAACAATAAACCTACACCACTTGGCACTCTATGCTAGTTAGACACCCACACCAAGTTGTTTATAGAATGTTTTTTAAAAATAGAGGTGGAGTTTCCATTCCAACCACCTCCGGGATGAGTCATTTAGAGTGGTTGAACTGAAACAACCACAGACTCCTTCCTTTAGTTCGTAGTTTCCACCTCCCTTGGAACTCTCCTAAAGGATAGGACTCCCTCCCACCTTTGTAGGGATCCCAACCTCCTCTTTTTCCTCTATATAAGAAACTATCTCCTTTAGTAGAGGCTAGCTAAACACATTATAGAGAAATGGTTGAATAGCTGAATAAGAGAATTGTACTATAGCTAAGCTGCTAGAGGAGATAGAATAAGAAAGATATTATTGAGAGAGCTCGAGTCAATGAATTCTAAGAGAGCTCAAGTCGATGAATTCCAAGAGAGCTTGAGTTCGAATTCCCTGACCGATAGTTGAGACGTGTTTCGTCTGAACCCAGCTGGAGGAGATCACGATGTCAAAGCATCGGTGGTACTCTTCCTTCTACTCATTAATATACATGACTACTGTTTGGTTCCACTATCGTGTTATGACTTTTATTTGATATGATATGTTTAGCCCTCTTCAATTGGCTAATAGTTGTGAATGAAACTACGTTGTTGTATGTTGTTCTAGTTCTTTGTCCTATGTGCAGGTATCTGAGTGTGACAGCGAATGGATCGTGACTTGTCAAGGCAGGAGCAAGAGAACACTACTCTTTCTGCAACATTGACAGTGTTGGATTCAAGGTAGGCCAATCTACCATGTTTTTTTTTCATTCATTAAATAGGAAGCAACACTTTAGCATGTCCTTTTATTACTAGACCTACCTTAGGGCTAGATGGATCATCTCTGTCTGCAGAGAGGATTTACCTTCATAACACCTCTGCATACTCTCAGCCTTCGACATATCTTGGTCTAGCGGTCTCCCTCTGAGTGGTTGTCTGCTGAATATTGATCTGGCTTAGTGCTCATGTGGTGACGTCGGTTGGTTTTGTTGCAAAAACTCATTCCCTGGGTCATTCATGCTTTTGGTTGGCTGAACCTGTTGTAGTATCAAGTTTTTTTGCTGAAAAGGGTTAAGTTCCTTGGGCGAGGGCGTTGTATCTACAGTAAAGGATCCCCTACGAAATAGAAGGTCCTCGAAAGTGCTCTGCGCAACCAGAGGTTGGTTAACCTCAGGTACCAATGTTGTACTCGAGTTAACCTCTACCTCATTGTCTCCATTTGTTTTGCTTTTTATCTTGACTAGGTCTGAAATGGTTGCTGATGTGGATGGAGTGTGGGTGGAATGATCTTTGTAAGTGAATGACGTGTGAGGCAATGAATGGTGAGTGCGAGGTAAAGATGTATGAGTGTGGGGTGGAGATGAAGTTTGAACATTCAAAACTAAGAATGGATTGAACACAGGTAGCTTAGAGGTTACCTAGGGGTCACCTCTGGCTCCTCTTGAATTGGTGCTCCTGTATCCATAGGCTACGTTTGATATTCCTTAGTGAGATCAACCACCTGCCTAGGCACTATGACTCTTGCTTTCTTGGCCTTAGGAGTAGCTATAGGTGGTTTAGGTGCCTTACTCTTTCTGACTGGAATTACTATGATTGATGGGGGTGAGTTAAACATGGTGGATGGTAGGGCAGTGACTATGGGTGCAACAATGGAAGGTGATGCATAATTTGAGGCTTGAAACTATGAAAAAGTAGGAAATAGGGGAGAAGAATTGTTGAGAGTTTTCATTACCTGATTGAAGCCCTTTACTCTCGTGTCCAGCTCCTCCAGTATTGGTGTTAGCCATAGCCATGACACTCTATTCATTGTCTCATCCAGTGTCTCCCATGGTAGTGATTTTGGTTGCATGCCCTCGAATGAGTAGTGATGGAATCCACTTCTGATCTCCATTCCTACTCCCGGCCAGGAGCAAACTTCAGTGTGGAATGCCTTTTCATCAACCTGAAACTTTAGCGGTCTCATTTTAAACGTTGTTTCATCCACGCAGGTGGGTTAGATGTAGGTCTACTTGTGTGTGACCCCGAACCATATCTGAGAGGAATAAATGTCCAACAAACTCCTCGAGACCCTTTGGTGCCTCGCCACTATGTCGACCATCTGCTTGTACCAGAATTTGAACGCCTCTTCATTTACCTCCTTGGTGTTGGGGTCTCCTGAGATATTCTAGGGCGTAAAATTCATCACCATCGGTTGACCACTTGTGAGTTCCACAAGCTGTCTAACTCCCCGGAAAGTCCATTTCCACGTTGCAAATTCCATGATAAGGTAGCCGCAAATGAACCCAGTGGCTCTTTTGTAGTTATGCTCATAGGCTTCGAACAATTTATTGAGCAGAAACGTACACCAATTCAGATGGGTTCCCTGTAGGTAGTGTTCCGCAACTAAAATGGTGTCGAGTGTACATTCGCCCTTCGTGTAGTGCCTCATGGTCTTGCCTGCAATCAGGTAACAGGAAAATTTAATTGTTGGTATGTTTATGACGTCTGTCTTCACCCCTTTCCCTCCTCTTTTAGTGTCATATTTATTGTAATAGTCACAATATCTCGTCTTCTTTGCTCTTTTGGAGACTGTCTGGAACGCTGTGAAGACATCCCTTCCTTCTGCTGATAATCCCATAAGCCTATGATTATCTTCTGCATGCATTGGTATCTCCCTCCCTATCCATAGTGACTCATTTTGGAGTCTGCTTAGCAGGAATTTCGTACACTGCATCGCTGCTCCTGTAGTTCTGAATACTGGAAGGTACCTGAGGTTTAGTATGGTTGACTACTGGATACCTCTGAACTCTAGGTTCAATATTGCTGCTTCCTCTCCTCCTTCTGTAGCATAATTTTCTATTTAAACCTGCCTCTTCATCACTAGAAACTGGTAAGAATCCATGAATTTTTTGTCGATAAATGACGCATTGTCATATTTTCTCACCAATGATTCCATTCTCTAAATTTTCTCGTCAAGCTTAGGCTCAACAACTGTTGTTGCTACCTTGGTCATCTTTGATCTTCTTTTGTACAATTTCAATGCTACTCCTGCTCTTTCTTTGTAAATTCCTGCTACTGGATGCTCTCTCTAGACTTCTTCTAATAAGATTTCACACACTACTACTGCTGTTTCTTGTTCTAACTTGGAATTCTCCGGCATTCTCGTGCTTTCTTCTGTCATGCATTTTAAGTAATGTAACTAGCACGAATGAGGTTGATAAGACCCCATAACTAATTAATTTTTTTTGTTTTCCCCACAGCTATAATCATGTGATTAGTTACCACGATGAGGTGTGTTATCATATGATTGACTATGACTTCGAGATTTGGGTAGATGTGATGGGTAATGCTTATGGCTTAATATGGAAAATTTATTACAGTATGGATGTTACTAAATATGGTAGTTAATTCTCAAATCCTGGTAATCCTACGGACTGACATGGATATGATGGGTCATGATGATGGAATGATGTTCAAACATGCTTGGCTCTCTGACATGGATGACATGCTGGACACTACCCTCCCCTTGACCACAATTGGTTGCGATGCTGTCTCTGCATCGCAACTGTGAGTTTTCTCTATCATTGCAGTTTTTGCTTTATTGGGATTCCTATCTATTCTCTTCTCGGGTTCCTATCTATTCTCTTCTCAGGTGCGAGAGAGTTATTGACTCTACCTACCCTATTCTACCCTACTGATTCCTCTCAGTTGTGAGAGTTATTTGAAAAGGAAATAATGAAACTTGTGATAAGGCTTCAGGCATGCACCATTCACCCATATCGATAACACTTGGCCGTCTAGTTGTGCTAATCGAACTGCTCCTCAATCTCGGATTTCAATCACATGGTACGATCCCAGCCAATGTATTCTTAGTTTACCTAGGAAATTTTGGAACTTTCTGTCATACAGTAAAAATTTTCCTCCGAACGTAAACATTTTATGTTTGATATGACGGTCATGCCAAGCTTTCTGCCTATATTTTTGGACAGTCTGATGAAACTCTGTTAGAAACCTATCCTATTCAAGTTCTTGTAGCTCATGTAGTCACTCCTTCAACGAGTCTTCCTCTGTTAAATGTAGTGTTGACGCGATTAGAAGGCTCAGTATGAAAAATTCAGTAGGTACCACTGCTTCCCTCCCGTACACTAGCTGGAATGGAGTCTGGTTGTTCAGTCTTTTCACAGTTGTCCTGTATGCACACAATGTTTTTGGTATGCACTCATCCCAGTCATCTTGATCAACATTGAAAATCTTTGTTAGTCCCTTTTTGAGAATATTGTTAAATGTTTCCACTGTTCCATTTGCTTGAGGATGGTACAGACTGCTCTTATGATGTTGTACCATGAAATTTTCTAATAGATATTTGATCATTGCATTGATAAAGTGTGTACCTTGATCATTGGTTAGACTTCTGGGGTAGCCAAATCTGCTAATGATATTTTCAAAAATGAACCTAGCTACTATTTCTACCATGCAATTCTTCATTGGTATCGCTTCTACCCATTTGGTAAGATAGTCTATTGCGGTAATGATGTACCTGGCCTACGAATGTCTTGCGACAGGTTCTATTGGTCCTATAAAATCAATGACCCACTTCTCAAATGGTTGCAATGCTTTTATAGGGTGAAGTGGTAGCTCATCTCTGTGTGATGGATGTCCCGTCCTCTGGCAGACATCACATTTCATTACAAATGCTTTACTGTCCTTGTGTACTATGGGCCACCATAAACCTGCTTGTAATATCTTTCTTGCGGTGGGTTTTACATCGACATGTCCTCCCACAACTCCACAATGACACTCCCACAATATATCCTCCCTTTCATGGTCCAAGACACATCTCCACAAGACTTGATATAACCCCAACTTATACAGTTGTCCCGCTATTAACCGATACTCTATTACCCTAACTACCAGATGTCTTTTCTGAGCTACTGTATATTCAGTCGAGCACTGTCCTGTTTCCAGATAGATTGCTATCTATTCTAAGTAGTCTAGGATGGCTTCTACTCTAAAGCGATCAACGTTTGGCAGCTGATCATCCAGGGAACCTTCATTTCTCGATTTTCTATCCTTGATAAATCATCAAGACCCACATTCAGTCTTCCTGGTTTCACTATCACTTCAAAGGAGAACTCTTGAAACAGTAGGAGCCATCTACAGATCCTTCCTTCAAGGACCGGTTTATTGACTAGGTACTTCAACGATGAATGGTCCATGAAGAATTTGAATGTACCTCCTAATAGGTAATGTCGAAACTTCTGAAGGGTATACACCATTGCTAAAGCTTCCCATTATGTTGTTGTGTAGTTCCTTTCAACTATCGATAACTTCCTACTTGCAAAGTAAACTGGGTGATCAACTGAAGTCTCTCCTGGTTGAGATAGAACTGCTTCTAGCACAATGTTGGAGGCATCAATATGGACGTGGAATTACTTGTCCCTATTAGGATGAACTAATTTGGGCACACTTTACAATTTTTATTTCAGTGTATTGAGGGCAATAGTACAATATTTTTTCCAAATGAATTGGTTCGGTTTCTGCAACAGCTTCTCCAATGGGGCCGTCATCTTTGTGTAGTTGTGGATGAATTGTCTGTAATAGCTAGTGTGGCCCAGTAGTGACCTTAACTACTTCACAGTTTCCGGTGCCTCTATGTTGATTATAACTGCCACTTTTTCTAGATCCATGAAAACCCCTTGTTTGCAAACAACATGTCCTAGCAGTGTCCCAAAGGGTACTGCAAAGATGCACTTCTTAAGATTTAATAAAATTCAGAGTTGTTTGCATCTGTCAAAAATTATTATTAATAACTTCAACATGCTACAAACTGTCTAGTAATCCATATAAACTTCCAGGGATTTATGGATGTATTCCCGAAATGTTGCTATAAAAATCCGTGAAAATACTGCCAGTGCATTTTTCAACCCCAAGGGCATTACATGATATGCAAATGAGCCCCATTCGGTTGTGAAAGTTGTTTTCTTCTTATATTCTTCAGCTATCCTTACTTGATGGTATCCTGAAAATCCATCCGTAAATGAATAAGCTTCATTCCCTGCAACATTATCGAGCACCTCATCACTGAACGGAGTGGGGAATGAATCCTGTATGCATGTATTGTTGAGGCTCCTGTAGCCAACACATAATTGAATTTTATACTTTCCTTTTTACTTTGTATGACTATAGGAATTACCCACTCTGCTTCTTCCACCAGAAATATCAACCATGCTTTCAACATTTTATCAATCTATGTCTTGACTTTCTCTTTCACTCTTTGATTCAAACGGTATGGTTTGTGCTTTACCGGTCTTGCGCCGGGCTTCAAAATTATACACATTTCCCCCATGTCTCCTTTTACTCCTTTTAACTCTTCTATTGAGGATGGGAATAAGTCCTCGTATTCCTGTAAAAGATTAAATATCTCCTTAGTCATTTTTGCAGTCCAGTAGTCACCAATTGACGCAATTTTGGGATTTCTGGTGTTCCAATGTTTATCTTCTTGGTCTTCAGTGGTAGCAGATGAATTCCTTCTATTGTAGGTTCTTCTTGAATATCCCGTTCCCCTTCTTTTTATTCAAAATATAAATGTCTAAGATCTTCTAGATCACCGTCATCCATTTCACTGTTTATCTTTTTGCATGCTACCGACTGTCTGACACTCTATTTTGGGAGTGGTTATTCTTCATCCTCCTGAATATCTGGAAAGAAAAGTACCCTTTTAATGGCCTACAGCGCCTGTGTGACTCGTTTTGTTTCTCCTTCAAAGGAAAAACATTATGTAAACTTATCCGCAACTACTAGCCAAGTACTGGTTCCTCTTTTCTTCTATTCAATTAAGTACCAAGCTTGTGGATTCGAATCCAGTAAATGCACAAAAATGTGTGCCCATGGATCCTCCAGGTACCCTGATTTCTTCCATTGGTACTCATAATGTTGTAAATTTTACTGGGGTTAGAATCCCCTTGGTACTTTTCAGTGAATTGTGGTCCTTCCTCTTCCTTGAATCTGGCCCTCAATGCTGCTACAACCCCGTCCCATCGCGACAGAGAGTTGCAGTGGTTGCTCCACCACCTTGCTGACGTGGATTGTAGAGCCACATCTATGAGTGGGGCTCTATGCTCCATTGGTAATTTATCCTCTATTTTTGCAATAAATGTATTTACAACATTCATATTTGATAAATTCGGATACTCTCTTACCTTAGTTTTGATCTAATTGATTCTTCGGATGTTAGCACATCTTCTTGTAATGGTCTCATATCCCCCCCTACTGCCAATCATCCCATCCTATTTCTGAGCCCAAGTCTGAGCTTTTAACACTTCTCCAGCTTACAGTCCCCTGCGCTCTTGGGTTGATATGATGTTCTCTTTTCCCTACTGTGATCTGATAAGGATGATCAAGAAGTTGAGCATCCTCTCTATTGTCGACAGTTTCTGTATATCAGGGTCCTTGATATGGGTCAAGTGGCTAAGTGACCCTGACTTCTCTGTCTTCATATATCATCAGTTCATTTTTTAGATCGATCACTGCATAGTTCTCGAAAGGCCAGTCTATCCCCAATAATGCTGAGTAGGGATCCTTATTGCCCATAATGTCTATCACCTCGAAGTATATGTATGTATTTACCCCCACAACATTGACTTCGACTTCTTTCAGCCTGCCTATAGGCATAATGCAGTACTCATTTTCCATGCTGATTTGGATTGATGAGTATGTCAGCTTTGGTCTCCCTAATGCTTCCCATGTATTCCTTGGCATAATGTTGACATATGACCCTAGGTCAAGCATGGTGTCCTTAATTTGGAATCCCGCGACTTGATTGTTTACAAAGAATTATTTCCCTGTCCTTCTCTTATTTCTTTTGATTCTCCATATATATTTTTGATTGATTCAGTTGACTCCTCTGGCTCTGTGGTTTCCTGCACCACCATCTCTAGGTTTTGTTTCAATTTCTCCAACATCAGTGCATTGGTTACAATTTTTAAAAATAGCCAGAACCATTCTTCAATCATCAGGCTTGTATTAGTCTGTCTCTCCTTGTTTACCGTCGGCTACGGTAACTCAATGCCTTTGCTCCCCCCAAGTTGGGAAAATGTTTCCATTGCTTCTTTAAAATATTGCTTCTGTCTATCTGGCCTGAACACTGGCTTTGGATATGCTAGCTTTATCAGCTTTATCGAGTCTATATTCTATGCATCTTCCTTTGTTCTCTTGCCTCCCCGTGTTACTATGGCTAAATTTTTCATAGAATGAGCCTCTATTATTCTTGGCTCTGCATTTACCAGATTTTCTCCCCTCTATCTGGCTCTTTCTTCCCATCTTTTAATTAACTCTGGGTAGTCTTCAGTTGCGTGTGTATTGAATCTGAACTGAGACCCCATGGTCTTTTGGGAAGTGGAAATTCCCTGGCTATGTGGCCCTCTTGGTCATAATTGCAACATCTTACATGTCCTCTTCCTCCAGCTTTGCCTCCTGTCATTCCTCCTCCTCATCCCCTGGGAGCCTCATTCACTCTATATGATGGCCTGTCCAATTTTTCCGACAGTGCATCGAGGGCTCTACACTGCTCTGTATTGTGCGTTTTGGAAGCACATATCTCACAATATATGTTGTTTGGAATGTTGGAATATTTTTGCAAAATTGGGCATAGGTGGGGTGGATGACCAATGCTTTTGCATATTTTGCAGTATTCAGTTGCGGTTTGATTTTGTTGCACAGGGAACCCTGTGAAGTGGGGTTGCAACAAATATATCCCTTGAGTGTTTATCTGTGCAACTCCCCCTAATGGTGGAGTCCCCTGTGTCCTTGTTTCTGAAGCCCCTATATTCTGTCCCCACAACCTTGGAAAATAAGTGACCACATGTCCCTCCATTAGACAGTGCGTACACCATACATTGGGTCTTGCAGGTCATATTGGCTGGATATCCTTCAAATTTTCTGTTAGACTGGCTATCTGATGTTGTAACCCCAATATGGAAGGGTCTTGAGCTGCTGATCCTCCTTTTAACTCATGCAGATACCCTGCCATAGCCTCTATCTTAATAGCTTGCTCCAATGCATCTTGTAATGTATCGATCTTCTACTGCATTAGGGGAGTTATCGTAAATGGAAGAAGAGCCTTGATAAACCAATCTCTCTGATGATTCAAATCGATTGGGTAACTCATTTTTCCAATTGCATCCTTGAACCTCCTCATCAGATCCCATGTAGTTTCACCTTCTTGCTATTTACTCTCCTACATCTTTGATAAACCCTGCTGATCTGTCTGAGGTAACTTGAATTATTTGACAAATTATTTCTTTACATCATCTATTGTTGGGTATGGATGAGCTTCAGACCATTTAATGGACCAACGAAGAGCTCTCTCTCTGACAGTAGTTTGAAACTTGATCAACTTAACCGCCTCTGGTGTTTGTCGAGCCCTCCATATGGATTCACAAAGATACCAGTGCCGCTCCACATCATCATTGCCCCTGCCAGAGAACTCTGGGTATCCGGTAAATGATCTCACCATACTTCTTTGTGTGGATGGTACTAGAATAAAACCTCTATTTCTTGGTTGCAAAATTGTATTACTAGCACTATGGCTAATAGATATTTTTGCTATAGACTGAACACTATTCAACTTGCTAAACTCTCGTAACTTAACAAAAATTTCACCTAGTAGTTGGTAGAGTACCAGGGGAAGGTTGGGACTAGAGCTACTTGAACTTTGGGGAATATAGTTACCTTGAGTTATGGGTGTCGACCCCTCTCAGAATAACTGCTCCATCACAAAATGAACTCCACATCAGACATCTCCTCGGGGCACATGTCCTCCACGTTGGAATTTTCTCCCTTTTCTCTTTGGGCTAGGATCCTATACACTTTCTTGACTTCCTTGATGGTCCCTTTTATTCCTTTGGATCTCGTCTGACCTTCCATCTCCTTTGTCATCTGCGGTGCCTTCTCTTGTCTTGTTGACTACTTTCCTACTTTTCTAACTCTTTCATCACCCTTTCCCACCACTTCTCAGCAATCTGTGCCCTCCGATGTGCTCGTCACTCTCTCAACCTACTGGAGGTCTCAACATCCATATCCCTATTCCCCCTTCCAACTTACTTGTAGCACCTCTCCCTTAACTCCTTCCCCCAGTACTGGAGGTTTAAGTCTCCATCTCAGATTTTTGAAATTCCATCAATCCCTCATCTACCATTAAAGCTTTGATCCACAAAGGGATATCCTTCAACAAATCTCCTCATAATATGGATCTAAATACGTCCTCTGCTTTTGGACTGGTAACACTCAGCCACGAATTCCACTATATATCCTTCCAAGGTAGATTGTACCCAGAAATCTACAACTCGGGTCAAATCCATATCTAACTGATGGAGTGCTACTAGATCCACGTGTGGCCACCTACGACAGATCTTACGTGACCTTCCTTGGATAGTGTTGAATTTGCAACCAATTATAGAGTTCCTTTGGAAACTTTCCCCATAAAATTTCGTAGAGGTCACTCACAGATTCAGAGAATAAAACCCAATCCTTAACAATTTTTTCCCTCTGCTGTCTTAAATCATCTTGTTGCGCTATGAACTGATCTAAGTGGTTATCCCACCAACTTCGTATTCCTCTCTTGATGATCTGTGATACCATGATCTAGCTCCTAAATGAAATTTCAAGTCTCGTCAACAAAACCATTTGTTGGCGAGAAAGAAGGTCTGTGAGTAAGACCCAGGTTCATGAGAGAGGCCAACAAGGTTTTCGTAGTAGTCTGGCACAACGATGACATTTTAACCCTACTCTGAAGAGTAGAGAGTCTCACTTGAGGTGTGCCATGACCTTAGTGAGGCTAGGAAAAGATTATATATCAACTGATCACAACCATAGAGTAAAACAGGAAGAACTAGGAACTGCAAACAGATTTAGCTATCCTGCACAAGATACTACTCTTGAAGCATATTCAAGATGCAAAAATAAAATTTAAAAGAAGCCAATACATTCACCATAAAAAAATTCTTAACACGGAACTCAGAACATCAAACATAGGTAGAAGTATATTTCATTATCAATAGAAGAAAGTTACACTACTCCTCAGAGTTGAATACAGAAGGATGGATTACAATAGAACAAAACAAAATACAATAGAACAGAGCTCTCCTATGGCTCTCTTCCTCAGCCCTCTACTGCACCAACCTCCCCTTTATGCTGGTTGATTGCCTATTTGTTCCTTTGCCAACGCGACTGTCAGTTTTCCCTCCTTTCCTGCTTTGTTGTTTGCTGCATCTCGCTGATCACTGGGAGTTCTGCTGCCTACCCTTGTCACTCATTCTTGCCATCTGTGCTGGTTTTCCGCAATTGCCACGCCACCTGTTCTCCAGCTCTCCGCAACCGTGACAACTCGTTGTCTACCGTGGTTGCACTCCGCCACCCGTTCTCCATGACTCAAAACTGTTTCATTTTCAAAAGAATGGCCCCAACAGTGATTGTAAATTTTGTTTTTACTTCCACAAAATATTTGTAGAAGGGATTTAGTATTTAACATTAGTACATTGTTAGATCAAATTGAATCCAAGATATACATGCTTTTTGTATAATTTATACATGTAGAAGCATTATTTAAAGGTATATATTAGAATGAGAAATTCAAATCACACCAAATACTTGAATACCACACATCATAAATACACATAATTCAAAGGAAGAAATATGGATCACTAACTTAGAATTTCTCATACAGATTCATTCTATACCAGGTGACAATTTCACAAGTACAGTAAAAAAAAATATCATAATGAAATTCGCTTTCAAAGACCGTATAGATCTACCATGCCACATACTAAATGAAAAATTAAATGCAATCCAACCTAATCCTGAAGAATTCAGAGTTGTGTCGAGCTAATATGGCATCCAACCGAGCGAGCTCGCACCCTTTATCCAAATGATCTAGTTCACACATAGATTATAATCATAAAACATATAAAATGATTTAAAAAAACATAGCTTCAAATGCCTTGATTAATCCTTAAAAGCTCATTCTTTACATGGTGCAGACAAAGATCAAACTCCAACAAATAGAGGGAGCGATCCATAGATTAACAATTCTACATTGGCATTGTCTCTTCCCCTTCTTCGCTGTCAGGCTCTAGGTGATCTCTGAGTTATATAGATATTAAAATTAAAAATTAGGCTATTAACAAGCCAAAAAAAACTACAAAAAGAACAAATTACAAATCATAAAATTTTTCCATGGATAAAATCCGATTTGGTTATGATGCAACTGAATTTTGAATAGAGGAGCTGAATCTAGTACATGAGGGACTATTTTGGTAAATTGTTACTCTTTCCTCTTTTTGAGGTTGATGATGAACTAAGTACGATGTTGATCAACAATTACTTCCAAAAATATCCTCGAACTTCTATTCAAATAGTTAACTAAGTAATGTTGACCGAATTTCAATAATTAAAGCAGTCTACAAGTTCATTGATGCCAGTGTAGGAACATGAGTACAGTGCAAGAATTGATGCATGGTGCAGGAAATTGATGCGTGGTGTAGGAACTTCATGTGTGGTGCAAGAACTCTTTAGAGTGCGGGAATCCCATAGTAAACTGGTGCAGGAATCCCAATTGGTACAATAATCTGTTGCATAGTATAGGGAGGTGAATGCAGGATCAAGGGCTACTGGAATATGCATAAAAATATAATCAAATCAGTTTTAAACCTGTAAAACACAACATATTATTAATGATGATTTTAATGTTTAAATATCGTTAAAAAAATGGAATCATAATAATAAATACTTACTTTATTGTCTCCGAGAATGCACAAAACCATGACAATAACCATTCAAACTAAACAAAATCATGAGGGATTTCGGGTAAAAGGTGATATAAAGAAAGATAAAATAGAGGCCTAACATCCCCCCATGTTGACCATATTGCATGTCCTCATGTAAAGAAATCAATTGTTGTATTGTTTCTCCCTTGCAAAAAAAACAAGATTAAAACATTTATGGACACTCGTAATAATGTTCCTACAATTCTATGTGATTAACATTTCCTTCACTAGATAGAGCTTGTTCTAATAAAAAAGTGTTTGCTGGACTCCTTATTTATTTAGATTGATTTCAAGAAATTCTAACACAAGGGATACCATAGGAATAATAAATTTCAAGGGTGGTGTTATTACTTGGATAAAATAGCCAACTATTAAAATTTCTACAAACATCTCGGGGGCATCCTTGATGAGAATAATATCCTCACTATAAATATAAGTGATCTGATTTGAAAGCCATGGTTTTAAAAGTATATAGAATAATAACTTCCCACAATGATCATATTTCCATTATCCATATATAGTTTAAGCTCCTCTTTTATGGGCAAAGTGAATTAACTGCACTAAGGGTCCCATTTCCATAAAAATAAATTATTCCAAAAAGATAGAACTCCAAGGCATATCACCATAATGATCTTAAAGAAATTCTAAAAGAGATATGATAATGAATTCAGAAAAGACAAAAAAACCAAGTAAATCAGAGTGTAAAATTAACTTTAATACCATAGGCATAGTTGTGTTGCTAGTAGGTGCCAATAGCCTTTTAACCCCACGAAATTCCTATGTGCCATCTATTAGATATAGATTCATAATCATTTGAAATAATTTAAATTTGTTTTGAAATTAATTGAAGGCCACTATCTTGCCCTAGTAACCAGCTAACGACAGTGTCATTCATAAGAACTAACAAGAAAGAACAAGTCGACTCATGATGAGACCTCTTGTCTTCCATATTTTCAACTGAAAGTAATTACCCTAGCTTGGTGACCAGTAGCGGTAATGTTGTTCTCGTTAGGACCTATGATCATGGTAGATTGACTCATAGTGAGACCTCTTATCCATCAGTTAATCCATATTATGAAAAAAAACTCTGACTATAATCAACCTTAAATAGGTTGCTTAATAGTTGGGGAGGCGATTATGCTCCTTAAGAGTATAAGATGGCGTGAAACATTTTTAATTACTAATATTTACTGGTTGGTCCTTCTACCCTAAAGAATAATTTTAAATAAAACATCTTAGATAGTGACTAAAAATTCCTTAAATTGATCATGCCAGGGTTCTTATGAAAGCTTGTTAGAGTTTTGTAGGCGTGGACCACCATAGGAGTATTCTCATCGATACCTTCAAAAAGGAACTTGAGAATTTTTCTTGGATGATAGTTATTGGTAAATAATCAAAGTCACTTTAAAAAATATGAGGCATTAATAGTGAATTTCTTCTGACAAGTCTTACCATGACAGTACATAATAATAGAAATTTCAAAAGTTGTGCTTTAGGGAATCATAGTTTCAAGAGTGCTGCAATATAATTTTATTTTAGATGAAAACTTTATTCATTTCTCTCGTATTACCCTATCCTATTTTAAAGAGGGGAATATCACCTTTAAGTGTAGGCGTACATTTTATGTAGCCATGTGTGTAACAGAATGATAAATATAATCACACTTAGTTTTAAATAATAAACTTCAAGACATACCAAAGTACAAGAAACTAGTAGCTTTGATTGATATGGTACCAAGAGGTGTCAAATGATGAGGGAATAATGTATGTTAATGAATGTTTGAAACTAGGATTCAATGATATTCACATATTAATGATTATCCAACTCATAAAAATCTTCCATAGCTTGATGAACACTCTCTTGGAGGAATATTGAATCAGGTGAAAGACAAAAGAAAAATCCCTCAAGTTCAGGCTCAAATATCTACTTTTCAGATTGACAAGAATGGTTAAGGGAAAATTCTAGGGTTTTGAGTTTCAACGACAATTTTAGAATAGGTTTCAATCAAATATTTCTCCTCTAATGGTCTTTGAGTGAAGGCTCCATCCCGAGATGAAGGTTCTCTGGTAATGGGGGAAGTTTCCAAATTCACTCCCTTCCCGAATATGGAAGATGTAACATTTCATTCAATAGGGAATCAATGAGAAGAATAAGTGTTTCAAATTGTTGTGCAACATGCTGGTTTGAATTAGGAGGGCTATGGTTTGGGATAAGGATTAAACTAGCCTTGCGATTTGGGTTAGGGTTTGGACTCGGGTTGGGTCTAGGGCTTGAATTAAGGTTAGGGCTAGGGTTTGAATAAGGGCTAGGTGTAGGGTTTGAATTAAGATTTTGACTAGGGTTAGATGTAACGTTTGAATTAATGTTTTGACTAGTGATAGGATTAAGGATAGGGTATGTGTAAAGACAAGGAGTAGGGTATGTATTAGGATAAGGGGTAAGGTATGGATTAAGATAAAATTTCACATTTATCTGGGACCATGGAGGAGAATGAATTGATAGTGCATTGAATAAAAATTGCAAATTTTGTTGTTGATTAAGTAATATATCTTTCATGAAAGAATTCTCTAGATAAAAAGCTCCAAACTATTCTTGAGGATAAGGGGATATCTGACTTGAAGAAGAGAGCCAAGGAGGGGACCACTCTTTCCATGAAGTAGGATATTCAATTGGGAGGATCACTAGTTTTCCATGAAACTACGGGATTATAAACATGTTGAGGAACCTGCTTAAGAGAATAAGCATTAATCCAAGTATTGAATGATGATAAGTTTTGATTTATACCTCGCAATTGATTTGATTCCTTTCTTGATTTCTTGAGTACCTTTAGTAATCCTGGTAGTGATGGGAAATGTTCAGTTGAATGAGCCTCCTCACAAATTTTGCAAAATTTTAGGCTACTAAGTGGACACCTTCCAAGCAAGTGCTTCTTTATATAGTTGGCGAAAAATATTAACAGTGGTTCTTCATCCTTCTTCTGTTCTTCGTGAAAGTCATCCAATGTTGAAATCAAAGATTTAATAATATTATTTTAATGTTCAAGAAAATTATTAAAATTTCCACTTGTGAGTTCTTCATTGGATGATTCGTATATCTTTGCGGCAACATCAAAACTCCTCATTGAATGATTCCTCAAAGTACCATTTACCCGTTTTAATAAGCCAACTAGTACATTTTTCAGCACAATAATAATGTATATATATGTAGGGGGGTTCTTATAGCACTAGAGAAAATGAAAAACCTTAAAATAACCAAGTTGTGCAAGAAATAAATAAATTCAAAGAAAAAAAATTTGCAAGAGAAACTTGGTAAAAAAACAAACCAAATGCAATAGGTCACCAAGGTCAATCCGCTGAGCAACTCCTCGGCAATGACACCAAAAATTTGGGTGTAGTATTAGCCATATTAATGGACCAAAATTTAATTTCAACCCGGGAGTTCATGAAATTTGAGGCACAACACTTGAAATGCCAGAGAGAGCCCTTGGAAACTTGAAAATAAGATTCTAATATAACTTGCGCATAAATCTCAAAAAATTAAATTGAATCCTGCACTTCAAAGGAAACTTGAGAAAACACCAATCCTGAAAAGTGAAAACATGCTTCGATCAAACATTTGAAAAATAAAAAGCAAACCTACACTATTAACAAATGTGAAAGGAAATCCTAATTATTTGCAAACAGAAGGTAAATCCTAACTATTGTTTGACTAGAAACCAAGCAATGCCTAAACAAAATTAAAATGGTAGACTGTAAATGTTGAAATAAATTCAAGATCGATTCAAAAAAATTCTCTATGTAAAGTAGAACTTTAATTCACACTAATTTTGTCTAGTTCACCTCTATGTAACAAAATCCTTTAATAAATTAAGATATGATTTATTAAAAGCATCATCAATCATTATTAAATAATATATAAGCATATTGTGTGGACAAGGTCGGAACAGAAAGCACTCTCACTCATACTAAAGAAATCATGATTTCTTTGAAATAAATGTCTCCTGGCAGAAAATACATCAAATGGAAATTCAAAAGAGAAATATTTCAGTTCACAATTTACCATTTATAAAAAAAAATGTATGTATTACTGCATGCTTCAAAATCATAGAGGTATTCCAATAATGATAAATAGTGCAAGCATATCAAATTCTCAAACACGTTTTGAGACCAATGCGAATATTCAGAGCTTAAAATAATTTCAACCGAAAAAAAGTGCACAAGCCCTTGCAAGTTGACATAAAATACCCTATGCATCTTCATCGTAGTCATTAGTGGGATATCACAAAAGCTCAAGTTCTAAACGAATCAAAAGATGCAAAAGCAAAGTCTCAAGGTATATATCAAAACGAGCAGTTAAAATCACATCAAATACTTGAATATCACACATCATGAATACACATAATTAAAAGGAATAACGATGGATCACTAATCTAGCATTTCTCATACAAATTCATTCTATACTAGGTGACAATTTCCACAAGTAAAGTAAAAAAAAAAATATCAAAATGAAATTATATTTAAAATATCATACAAATCTACCACACCACAAAGTAAATGACTAATTAAACACAATCCATACTAATCCTGAAGAATTAAGAGTGGTATCGATTTAATATGGTGGCCAACCCAGCCAGTTCGCACCCTCTGTCAACGATCTAGTTCACACAGATATTATAATCATAAAACACATAAAATGATTTAACATAACATAGCTTGAAATTACTTGATTAATCTTTGAAATATCAGCTTTACATGGTGGAGCCAAAGATCAAACTCCAACAAACAAAGGGAGTGATCCGTATATTAACGATGATCGCGTAATTTTACATTAGGACCGTCTCTTCTCCTCCTTCGATGTTTGGTTCTATGGTATGTATGAGTTTATATAGATATGTAATTTACAAATCAGACTATTAAAAAGCCAGTCAAAATACATAACGAGCATATTAAAAATCATAAAAAATTTCCATGGATAAAGCTAGATTTGGTAATAGTGCAACTGAATGTCGAATAGAGGAGTTGAATCTAGTACACGATGGAATTTTTTTTGTAAATGGTTCCTCTTTCCTAACTTTCAGGTTGATGATGAAATAAGTGCATTGTTGACCAACAATTAGTTCCCAAAATACCCTTAAAATTATATTCAAACAGTCAGCTAAGTAATGTCGACTGGATTTCAATAATTAAAGCAATGACACGTTCATTGACTCCAGTGCAAGAACATGAGTGTGGTGCAGGAATTAGTGCGTGGTGCAGGAAAATGATGCGTGGTGCAGGAAAATGATGCGTGGTGCAGGAACTTGATGCATGGTGCAAGAACTCTTTAGAGTACATGAATCCCATAGTAAACTGGTGCAAGAATCCCAATTGGAACAAGAATCTTCTGCATAGCAGAGGGAGGTGAATGCAAGATCAATTCATGTTGGCATTTGCATAAAAATATAATCAACTCAGTTTTAAACCTACAGACACACAAAATATTATTAATTATGCTTTTAATGTTTAAATGTCATTAAAACAATGGAATCATGGAAAATAGTAAATGCTTACTCTATTGTTTCCGAGAATGCACAAAACCACGACAATAACCATTATGAGGGATTTCGAGTAAAAGGTCATATAAAGAAAGACAAAATAGAGGCCTAATAGAGCCATCACTAATAATAAAATTATTTCTCATGAAACCCATGAGACAAGCATTATAATAATAATTTTATTTTTCTTCTTTACATCAATGACATAAAATCACAATTACACGTCATTATGAAGACCGAACCTAGTTACACTTTTCAATGCTATCTCTTAACTAGGGAGGTATTCATAGTGGTACTTGGTCATCTCAATCTGAATAAATATCATAAGAAGAGTAAGATTGGTAACCCATCTGTATAGCATCATACCAAACAACATTGTCACATAGCAAGGCCTGGACTAAGAACTCCATCTCTCCACAATATTATAGCACAATGTTGGCAAGACCAATGATGTATATGCACCCTCATCATTGTATCTCTTAGAACATACTCCACCTAGGTTCTCAGAGTGTGTTCCACCAGGAATATTCTTATCTTGGATTCCTAGTCCTAAAAGAATATTGGTCCTTTATGAATACTCATGTCTTGGATTCTCTAACACATCCTCAAAGAGAATTAGATGCCAGATGTTTACCCAATTCTCCATTCTGTCTACCTAAGTGAAGACAAGAATGATGTTTCTATCTCTCCCTCTTAGATAGGGAGGAAATATCTATTCCAATAAAGGAATGTATTGATTCCTACAGAAGGAATGTACTTAAGCTCCCTGTTGGCTTAGTAATTTTTCTTCCAAGTAAGAATCTTGTTTCTAGGCTCCCTCTTAATTAGGGACCTACAAAATATCCTCAGTTATAGATGATGGGAAAAGCAACAACTTGATGAAATCCTCCTCATGATGTCGTGAAATTCTTTTTGTTATTTAAGAGTCTTCATGTTTTAGGTCTTCATCTTAGGGCACAAACCATACATCACTTTCATCCTTGAGCCATGTTAGCATTCCTTTCATCGGAAAGTGATCCATTAGACCATATATGGCCTTACTACATTCCATGCTTCCTGCTTCATGCCATGTATCCTTAAGGATATTTCATCCTACTACATGTTCATCATCGATGGAAGACATTCAAAGCTATTCCCTAGTCAGGCCAACATAAGCCCATCCAGATATTATTCAAAAAATAGGAAATGAACATTAAATCAAAATGGCATCTCATCATGACATATTCAAGTTTGCATCAACATCTTGCATGCATATTAACACATATCCAAAATATATTCATTTTCAAGGGTCTACATATTTTTTAGACTTCCATCAGAGTCTTTATATATTTTCTGGATACATCATAGTCAAATATTTTGGTCCTTGGATTTTGATTTCTTTCATAGTTGTACATTCCACGATCTCTTCCTTTATTTCTTCACACATTTTCTTGCATGAACTATTGATCATAGTACCTCAGATCAACCACTTTCTTCCTCTCTTAATCGGCGAACCTTTCGAAATATTCCATAAGATAATCTTGAGGATCTAGAGTATTCCCATCGAGCATATGCTTCCCTTTTAGCTGATATATGATGATATTTCTACTAGATGACTTCCTTTTTCTTCTTTTACCATAAGTAGTATTTATGCTTCTAATGATGTTACCAAGAGCTTATATCATTCCATGGATCTAATTCATCTACCATTCATGCTTCCCCATGATGATGTCATGAGCTCTTTGCTTTCAATTCTTCTATGATGTCATGATCCATCCTATCATGCTCCTACTTTACAATAGGAAAACTTAGAAAAATAAACTATAAAATAACTAGGTGAGGAAGGGTATCTCAATAGTGGAGATCTATTACTTCCTCCTTTTCGGACTTCTTGTTTTCAACTTCCTCCACCTCCTCAGTGATATGGGATTATTCTCTTCCTCTTTTGTTATTTTCCTTCTTTAGCTTAGGAAAATATCTCCTATAGTGCCCATATTCTTGACACCCATAGAATTATATTTTAGCCATGTTCTTCTTTTTATGAGGACCAAACTTTCCAAAATTTCCACTTCTTTTTGTCAATGTAGCATATTCCTGACTCTTTTCACCTAATCCCACATCATATTTTTTCTTTAGCCTAGATTATTCAATCTTGCATAGTGACCACAACTCATGGAATGGAGTAGCTTCTTTCTTTCCATAATTACTTGAATTAAATTTACCCCACTCTGGTGGTAGTGCATTTAGTACTTTTGTAAAATGTAACTAGGTCGGTCTTCATGTTGACTATGTAATTATGAAAAGAAGGGGACAAAGATAATAAAATGTATTTTTGTCTCATGGATTTCATGAGAAATATTTTATGTAGATAGACTTCTTCTTGATGTCTACCAGGTTCATGTCTTCTAAAGTATAAATAGGATTAAGGGTCAAAGTCATGAAGGATTCAGTTCAGATGAATATGCTCAAAGTCCGTGTAAAGAAGCTCTCATCAGCCCTCCAGAAGTGTTAGCAGACATGCTTAATATATATAGTGGAAACACCTACAACAATATGAGAATATATGTGAAGTAATATGCGAGAAATAAACTATAGGTCAGCCTAATTTGTAAGCTACCAAGTCGGACTAATTATCTATAGTATGGTCGGCCTAATAGCCCATATATATATATATATATATATATATATTACTGTTTCTGTGGTTAATTTGAGGGGGGACAATTAATGGTGAAGTCTGCAATGAACATCATGGAAAGAAGGGTAACTAAATGCGGATCTGAGGAATCATAGCAGTTATAAGGTGCAAATATAAGGATGGAAGTCTGATGTAGATTGAGAAGGAAAAACTGCAGAAGGAGCATAAGTATAATTTGCAGAACATACAGGAGTATAATTTGCGTAATGAACAGAAGCATAAATATTATGGTCAAGTTTGTAGTGGATAGCATTGGAGAAGGAAATGAATTGCAGATAAGTCAAAGATTGTACAGCATTGAAAGAAGCAGATCTAAGGAGAAGAATAGAATGCGGATTGATAAACTATGGAATTAATTGAAGGCTACAGTTTGAGGAATCAATTAAAGGTAACAGAAATTTAGGAAGGTAAATCAGAGATTTACCTTCCTAAACACATTGTAAGATATTCAGTTACAAATCAATTCTGTCTCTACATCTTAAGTACTTTGATAATTTGATTGATGAAGGATTAACTAAAATAATACATAAGCAAGCTCACAAGTAATTATCAAGAAGATAATTTTAATTAAACCCCAGTCCTTAAATTATCAACGTGGTTTCACAACTATGGTCATGATCAGAGGAAATTTGAAGATCAGTTCAACACATTTGTATTGAAGTTCAAGTCAAACTGTTTCAAAGGAATCTTGATGGACTGATTTCATTTCAGTAAACAGGTGATCAAGCTATATCAGCTATGCAAGTTCAGTAAGAAAGTCAATCACTGTGAAGAAGTTCGAATTGTCTTTCATGGTAAAGACATTGATGTTCACTGATGCATTTCAACAAGATAAGCGTGAATATTTTAGAAAAGTTACAAGTATATATTAAGGAAATGATTTTGGTGATGTATCACATACAGTGATAAGGGTTCATCACAGTAAGAAGGCTTCACTGCTATCACAGTGAAAAGGTTTCGATATCACCACAAAAGCTCAGCTTAAATTGTAGAAATAATTTCAGGTAACCATGAAGACATGCTTCAGTGATATTCTTGGCACACCATTCTAAGATAGAATGTGGATTTCAGTAAAGATACTTACAGAACCAGGATCTCAGAATTAAATCATCATTTTTTTGGGTATCATCACAATATTAAAGTATCGAAGGCAGAATCATATTGATGTCCCGATCATCATAGTTTGGGCTATCTTTAGTTTCATCATTAAAGAACTAGGCCACTCCTTCTACAACAACGAAGATTGGGATGATGGATAATATCAGTATGAATAGAAGTGAAGTATGAAGCATTCTAATGAACTGTGTCATCACAATCCAAAGCCTGCCCTATGAAAAATAAAAATTCAAGGGATATTAATTGATAGTCCAAGGGAGATCTATGAGCTGGTTGGGCTACCAAGAATCCCTACATAAAAAGGATGGTCACAGTCCTCGAATAAATTAAAGTCATGGAAAGTATATAAAGGTCAAGATTTATTTGGATATATGGAAAGGGATAGAAGGCCTCAAATGATTCTTATGGAATTAGTCAAAGTCCTTACATCCCTCTGTCCATGAAGAATTGAGGACACCAAGAGAATACATGATAAGTTGAAAGACTCAAACATTTGTAGAAAAGGAAGAACCTAATTCCAAGAAAATCTAAGAAAGAAGAAGCAAGGGATCTACACTGCTATTGAGATCATCTTCTTCTTTAAGTGATTTCTGTTGGTTATATGATAGGAAGCAGTGTAGCAACCCGATGAAAGTATGGTAGGAGCTCTAGGTGAATCAGCTCCGGGAAAATTTCTCTGATAACATTATTAATGGAAAGCAGTGATCAAGAGCAAGGGTCATCATTGAAACAAATCTCTAGGATATTGATGGAGCATGAAAAAAGAATAAAGCTCTTCATTCTTAAGAAATTGCTACAAGATGACTCAAGGGAAAAAAGGTATGAGGTATTTATATATTGTTATGCTAACATTGGATGCTGTGAAGTCACGTCATATGGTTGTAGGTAATTAACTTATGTATTTAGAAGTATGATATATGAAGGAGTATCTCTCAAGTGTATAGACAGATGAAATCAACATAATATTTCCTCATGAATATGAGGTGGTTGTATATAAACAAGAAACTAGAAAAGTTGTAAGTTCCTGGGAATAAAGAATGTGCAGAAAGGAAGAGATCATGAAATGCAATCATTTCAAGAGGCATTTATCATCTGGAGGCCAAGAATATGTGACTAGGAGATCTCCTGGGAAGATATGTCGACTCTGACGGAATTCTGGTAAAGAAAAAGACCCTTGAGAAAACATATCATTAGGAGATGTATCAATCTGTATGAAGGATGTCGTTGCCTACAAGAAGATGTCATGGTAAAAGATCATCATCAAGGTAATTTTTGTTCTAAAAGTTCATATGTATATGTTTATTTGGATAAATTTGTGTAGGGTTGCTAATCATAATAAAGGATGTATGATCCTTGGGGATGATCTGAAGGAAAGTAGCATGGCATAACAAGTGGACCAGATAAGGAAGTCTGATGGATCACTTTCTGATAACTGACTTGACTTAGGAGAAAAGTGATAAATGATTTGTGCCCTATGAAGCTAAAAGATGGAGATTCCTCAATATCAAAATCCATGACACCGAGGAAGGAATTATTCATGAGCAGCTGGTTGTCTCACCATTGCTGCTGGAGGTCCCTGGTTAAGAGGAAGCCTGATGGTAATTTTATTACTTGGAAGAAACTTGGTAATTCCTAAGGATGAGCTTAGGTACATTCTTTGTATAAGAATGAGTACATTCCCTTGTGGAATAGGTCCTCCCTGGGAGGGAGAGATAGACACATCATTCTAGTCTTGGGAAGATAGAATGGAGAATTGTGTAATCATCTGACATTCGATATTCTTTGAGAATGTGATAGGGCATTCAAGATAAGAGTAGTCGGGGACCAATATTCTTTGATATTCTTTGAGGGCTAGCTACCCAAGAGAAGAATAGTCCAGGAAGGTCATACTTTGGGAACACTCGGGTGGAGTATGTACCTTGGAGAGACAATGACGAAGGTGTCTATAAGTCACGTGTCTTGCCAGCATTGAAGCCCATTGTCTTGTTGAAGAGATGGGGCTATTAGCCAAGGCCTTGCACTAGTACAATGCTGGTTGATATGATGTTATACAGATGTGATTACCAATCCAATTTCTTGCATAATATTCTTTAAGTTTGAAAGTAATCATGTAATTATATGAATACCTCCCTAGTTAAGAGGGAGTGTTGTAAAATTTAACTAGGTCGGTCTCCATGTTGAGTATGTAATTATGAAAAGAAGGGGACAAAGATAATAAAATGTATTTTTGTCTCATGGGTTTCATGAGCTATATTTTATGTAGATAAACTTCTTCTTTATGTCTACTAGGTTCATGTATTCTAAAGTAAAAATAGGATTAAGGGTCAAAGTCATGAAGGATTCAGTTCATATGAATATGCTCGAAGATCGTGTAAAGAAGCTCTCATCAGCCCTCCAGAAGTGTTAGCAGACAGGCTTAATATATATAGTGGAAACTCCTACAACAATATGAGAATATATGTGAAGTAATATGTTGGAGAAATAAACTACAGGTTAGCCTAATTTGCAAGCCACCAAGTCAACCTAATTACCTATAGTATGGTCGGCCTAATAGCCAGACAAGTCATATATATATGACTGTTTCTGTGGTTCATTTGAGGGGGAACAATTAATGGTGAAGTCTGCGGTGAACATCATGGAAAGAAGGGTAACTAAATGCAGATATGAGGTATCATAGTAGTTATAAGGTGTGGATATAAGGATGGAAGTCTGATGTATATCGAAAAGGACAAACTGCAGAAGGAGCATAAGTATAATTTACGGAACGTACATGAGTATAATTTGCGTAAGGAACAGAAGCATAAAGATTATGGTCAATTTTGTAGTGGACAATGTTGGAGAAGGAAATGAATTAAAGATAAGTGAAATATTGTACAACGTTGAAAGAAGCAGATCTAAGGAGAAGAAAAAAATGTGGACTGATAAACTACATAATTAATTGAAGGCTACAGTTTGCGGAATCAATTAAAGGTGACAGAAATTTAGGAAGGTAAATCAGAGATTTACCTTCCTAAATACATTGTAAGATATTAAGTTACAAATCAATTTTGTCTCTACATCTTAAGTACTTTGATAATTGACTTGATGAAGGATTAACTAAAATAATACATAAGCAAGCTCACAAGTAATTATCAAGAAGATAATTTTAATTAAACCCCAGTCCTTAAATTCTCAACAAGTACAACTATAGTCATTTCCGTGCCATACATTACTTCTCCTAGATCTTGAAGTTGATCCCTAATATTAGATATCCTCATAAAGTATGAGGCTATACCTTCTTTTGACATCTTCATCCTGTAGAGTTCTTTCCTTGGAGATATAACTTCCCCTACAATGCTTATGGAATACAACTCTACCAATTTGTCATATATTTCTTTTGAAGTTTCAAGTTTATATACATATGGGATTAGGGGATCCTTGATGGATTCAATGAGAATCCTTTGAGTTCTAACTCAACCCTTCATAAACTTTGCAAGCTCTTGAGCATATTCTTTTCCTGGTTTGGTGACAGATCCTTTGAAATTATCCATGACCTCATTTTCAATGAGATTCAAATATTTCCTTTTATTCCATGCAAGATAGTTTGTATCCCCAACCAATTTGTTGCTTTCCTTGAAAAAATACATTTTTAAAGATTCATATAAGGTCATACACTTAGTTTTTAATATGCTTCTTCCACTTGCTTCTTTCTTGAATTTGATGATGATATAGATGATAGAAACCTTCTCCTTAATGAAGATATATTTCTTCTTCAAGATGATGATGTGATCTATGTTCTTGAAGTGCTTCTCTTGGATCCATATACTTCAAGCTACTTTTATTTGTAGATCTTTCCAACTTGATGAGGGTCCTTGTGGTTTGTTGATGATGACTAGAGGATTCAAAAAGTTTGCTAGTGTAGATTTCTTCTTCAATCTAAGGTTTGATATTTTGTTGTAGATCTTGACTTCACTTTGACATCTTTCAATTTTCTTTGATGTATTTCTTGATATTTTATCCTTCTGTGTCTCTTGATAAGATTCCCTTCAGGCTTGACTTTGTCACCTAGAAACCATGTTGAGAAATCTAGGGCATCAATTATTAGGTGATTTCTCTTCCTATGATAACTTCTTGTGAATTATTTTATTTTCTTAGATTAGGATCTTCTCTTTCTTAGATTATTAGTGTTCTCTTTCATCAAACAACTACCGATGCATAAACCTTAAAGAGACAAGAGACACACAATATAAGCTATACTCCATGGGAAAAACCTCTCCTTCTTGAGAAGAAAACCCTATCAAATTCTTCTTCTTCTAGAGACTTGAATTGACGAATACCAAGACCAAGACACTTGACCTCCTTGCCACTCCAAGACCAAGACACAAATATTCCTTGATAAGGTCCTTATTCCTTGAGCCAATAGTAGTAAACCCTCTTGCTTCTTCCTTCTTCTATGCTACCCTTCAGAATGTTGGTCGCTTGGTTCAACACTGTACCTCTTGTCCCTACTTAGAATCCCTAACACATGAGTTTGAACAACTTTGAACCCATGTCTTTCTCACTCTAGAGGGAGACTTCTTCTTGGTACTTGGGCTTGAGATATTTCTTGTTTTGCACCCAAAATCCTCTCACTATGACTATAATCCTTTGGCCTTCTTCTTGCAATATCCATGTCTGCAATATCACACGTGTGGAGATAATTTGACCCAAAAACAGTCCCAAAACAAAGTTAAATACCTCGCTTCTCCTTCCCTTCTCCTCGTTGGTTGGAGGGCTTCTTCTTTGACCCCTTCACACTTCTTACTCTAGTTCTTCACTTGTCTAAAAATATGTCTTTTGAATTGAGGCTGAGGTACTTATTTATAGTGGTTGGAGCTTGTAAAAAGCCTATTTGAAGAGGGTGAACATACATGTTCCTTTGTGTAGATTATTTTCTCCACCTTTTAGTGAATTGAAGGAGAGGTCTAGTGCTTGTCTTGGAGGGCTTTCATACTTATTTAATGACTCATACAATTGGATAACATGCCCATGAAGGGTCCTTCATACATGACATAGACTCAAATTGACTTTTATGACTAGATGAAAAATCCTAAAGGCTCACAATGGGATCCATCACTAAAAATAAAATTTGTTGCTCTTGAAACTCATGAAACCTAGTTGCACTTTTCAACACCTCCCAAAACACAATTAAAAGAAAGAAAGGAAAATTATATAGTTGATATGCTTTAATACCTCTAATTAACATAAGAAGGGATTGTAACAAAGATGCTATTGAAAAACATTATTATGTAACCAACAACAATATCATGACTTCCATATCTTTGGCTATGTTTGATATTTATCCTCCAATCTTATTAAATAGAATAGAAAGCCTTCATTTCATCCTCCCTTTTGTATTCATAATCTGTTTTCCAATGTGAGGTTTTCCCTATGGAACTTGATGAATGCTAGAAGTGTGGATGTCACAAAACCTCTTTAATTGTGATTGTCTTCTTCCGTTCCAATTCTAGCATTTTTTTAAGCAAATCGAGTCTCCATACACCTTATATCCATAACAATCCTTTTCAGGTATCAAATAAACTATGGTTAATTCATCACTAAGTATTGTAGTCTACAATTGGAAAAGTAAATCATTTGAATAATGCAACCAAACCATCTTATGTAAGTAATTATGCATCTTGATATTAAAACAAAAAGACCCCCCTCATATGTATGAAAATATAATCTCCAACCACTCTTTGCCATAATATCTCATCTATTAACATTTTTGTAAATATTCATTCAGTCATTAAAATCCATAAAAAACAATTATATCTAATATGTACGATAATGTTACATACTCCTTACACTTCTTATTCTCAAAAATTTCAAATTACACAACCTAACTATTCAATATTTTAGATTTTTTTTAATCAAAATTTGATGATAAAATCTTGGAATACATAAATAAATTAAAAACCCTAAAAAAGTCATAAAAACACTTAGATTATCTTAATTTATATTTCCAAAAAATCCCAACTAAATTTCAAGCAAAATAAAAAAGAAAATTAAATCCCAAAGAAAAAAATAATTAAATAAAATAATTAAACCCAATAAAAAACGTATGAGAATTAGATTATGCGATTCAAAATGTCCACGTTTACAATCTTGCACCTAAATGTCCATGCTTGCAATCTTGCAACACGACAGTGAATCCAACGTCTAGAATCTGGAGGGAAGTGCCTTAATTCTTTCTTGGTCCTTCTGTGAAACACCCTTCCTATGAAAGCAGGCCGCAACGTTCTATAGCTGTCACATCAGACTTTCATCACCGTTGATCATATGAATAAGAGCATCGGCCTCCATATTAATGCTGTTAGCATCATGAGATTTGCATTTCTGTGAAATTGTGTCTGGCATACCCTCTTCTCAATTTTACATTTAACGTCACTTTGCAGTAGAGTGAAGGTCGTCCAACTTTTTCTCATTTTCCAAAGAGGCTCTCTTTCTTAAAAGATATAAGAGAATCTTGACAAAATCTGAGTAAGGGCTCATTGAGAATATAATAGAATCATAAGAAAATCGGACTAAACAGTAACAGGTTTGAATATAACAAATATTTTTTTGTGAAATTATATCCAGAAAATCGGATTAAACAATCAGATCACACAAATTTGGCTAACACATTTTTTCTGCTCAAATTCTACGTATTTGCTATATGACAGCAAAAAATAAGTTTCAGAGCAATCATTCCCTCCAACAAATATATGTGACTTTTCATAGTCATATTTTATATTTCTCAGGGAGTCTTCAATCCAATGTGTCATGAATACTTTCATTACACAGTGTGTTCTGTTATGCATGATTTCCATTTTTAATCTTTATAGCACTCAAAGTATGGATGTTGCAGAGCTTCTTTAGCTGTTATTCTTTTATTCCTATCTACTTCTAACATTCTTTTCAGCAAATCCAAACCCTCTGGACACCCAACATTTTTAACAATTCTTGTGTAGCAGGAAGAGAAAGGCTTTACTGGATTTAAAATTATAATATCCAACTGCTCCTTTACAGAAAGCCCACGAAAAAGCGGCTGGCCGATCAACATTTCTGCAAATATGCATCCCATTGACCAAACGTCCACAGCAAAACAATTGTATGAGGTGCATCCCATCAGCAATTCGGGAGCTCTGTACCACAAAGTAACGTACTCGTCGTATTTATTGTTCTCAATAACTCCATGCTCTGAGTCTTTCACCATGACAGCCATGCCAAAGTCTGCAATCTTGAGGGCTGTGGCTTCCTTGTTCATCAAACAATTAGAGGGCTTAAGGTCCCTGTGTGCAACACCCTTGCTGTGACAATGAGCCACACCATTGCAAAGCTGCCACAGTAACCTTTTCACCACCCCTAATCTATGATGGCATCCAAAAACCCATGAACCCCACTGGATATGCAGAAGATGGATGAATTTTTCTAGGGTCAGATCCATATATTCCATTGCAATATATACAAAAGGTGGGTCTCTATCCTGATCACAACCTTCAATCTTTTCCCATTCAAAAATTCCCACCACATACTTACTTGGACTCAGGAATTTTAACAGAGCTCCTTCCCCTAATGTGACATTACAGTTAAGAGAAATTTTCATGGCCACTATCTTTCCTGTATCAATATTCTTGGCCTTTGAAACAACCCCATATGTGCCATGCCCTATATAATTCAAAATCTTATAATTCTGAGACATCCTCGAATTCTAATTACCCGAAACAGATGAACTGGAATTTAATTTTGAATATAGCGAAGAGGAGAACCTGTAACAGCAAAGACAGACATCCAAAGAAATCGTTGATTATGGAATGAGGTTGGCCTGAATAATGTTGGTGAGGGTTTTATAATGTTTTGTTGCTATTTTTAACCGTCCAAAGCCGACTGCTGGTTCTGCCATTTTAAACTATGCATGTCGTAAACTATGCATGTCGTAATTCGTGCATGTTGTAGTTCGCTCTTTTTACTTGAGACACAATTTCTATAATAAGAAAAGAAACCTATTAAAAATAATTTGTAATCTGTTTATCTATGAAAGTATTGAAAATCGAATAAGTTTAAATTTCTGAAATTAACTCCTTGAATATTTTATTTAATCATGATTATATATAACATATTTTATATATTTATAATTATATTGATAATTTCAATTACAATGATTTTAGTCACATTAAGTGGTAGTTAGTTCTTAAATTAATCGATATTAACTTTTAGTGGTATACTAAAGATTGGGTAAGTGAGAGTAAAGCTTTAATAAGTGTCGTTGTTTTCTGTTTTTTTTTAATAAATAAAATGAAATTTGAAAATAATGTTTTAGTAATATTTTTTTTTATTAAATATAAGTTTGAAATTTATTACTTATTTAAATTATTTATTAAAGAAGTTAACATAATTTTAAAAAAAATCATTTCAATCAAACTTTGCATCTCACACAATTCCTCTAATAAGAAAAAAAAACTTATAATAGGTTTGTAATCTATTTATCTATAATTATATTATAATTTAAATTAATATAAAAGTTAAAATAATTGCAAAAAATAAAGGTTCATTTCAATCAAACTTTGCATCTCACACAATTCCTCTAATAAGAAAAGAAACCTATAATAGGTTTGTAATCTATTTACCTATAATTATATTGTTGAAAATGGAGTAAGTTTAAATTTCTAAAATTAATTGCTTAGAATATTTTATTTAGCTATTATTATATATAATATATTTTAAATATTTATATATTTCAAATTTTTATAATTAGATTGATAATTTTAGTCCCAATAAGTAGTAGTTAGTTTTTAAATTAATCATATTAACTGTGGTATAATAAATATTAACTGAGTAGTATAATAAAGATTTAATAAGTGTAGTTTTTTTAATAAATGAAATGTAATTTAAAAATACATTTTTTTTAATAAAAATATGTTTATTAAATTTGAAATTTATTACTTATTTAAATTATTGAAATTATTTTAGAGTAATATAATTTTTTAAAATAGTTTTTCATCTTATATATTTGAAATTACAAAATTATTTTTAATAACAATAAGTAAATACATTTATTTGTTGATAGTGAATAGTGGTTTTATATATATAGTAATTTTATAAAATATTTTGTTATTAAAATAGAGTAAAAATACAAATTTGATAAGCTATCATCTTTAAATTTAGGAATGTTAATTTAATTTTAAATTTATAAAGTACTAAACTGATATTAAAAAATGAATGTTCTCTAGTGGGGTTGATTTGACAATGGACAAAGTGGCAGATGAAAAGTCCTTGAGATCGATGGTGGCTCTATGCGAATAATTACTCCCCTTCATGGCTATACAATACTACAATTACTGTGGATCTTGAAAGGTTTTTCTCGGGATAAAAACAAGGAGGTGGTTGCGGAGGAATTTTAGTAAGGCAAGCTCAAAAATGAGTGTGTGTAGGTAGGGATATTGGTTTATTTTTCATGGTGACTCCCCGGGGTTACGACCTTGGCTGAGAGGCATTGCATGCTCTCTTAATTCTCTTGAGCAGTCGGGCATGATTTGTTTGCTCTACCCCTGGGACTCGGGGTCACTAAGGGCTGAAGAACCGAGTCATTACCAAGCTCTGGTTCAACGGTGGCTTGGGGACTCAGAAAGTGGGGTGACGGGCCTTATTGTTTTTATCTAGGAAAAGGTGAAGCAACATTCAGTTTTCTAAGTGAGGTGGCTTTCTGTGCATGTGGCTCCTCTGGAGGAAATTGGATTGCATGAATGTAGCCATGCATGGTTGCATTCGACTGTCACTTGGGGAAAGAAGGTCACTGGAGACTCTGAAGGGCTGTTTGGGTGTGCCTTGTGGTCGATTATTCCTGGAGGGGTCTCGGCGGAAGAGATGAAGCTAAGATGAGTGCTTCCTAGTTGGGGTGGGGGGGGGGGGGGGGTGGGGGGGGGGAATCAAAGACATGGGATGGCGGGTGGTGTGTGGGAATTGGAGTGGAGGCCTTCCAGTTCTACCTCTTGGTCTTCCTAATCCCATGCCTATATATAGTGTTTGAAAGGCAGATGGTGCGGTCAAGACGAGGCTTGTTTGGAGTCGTGAAGTGGCAAGCAGGCTACAAGGTGACTAAGGGAGCGTGTCGCAAAAGGGAGGAAGGCCAATTCATTTGGCGAGTGGTGTGCACAACTCAATTCAATTGGAGGGAGACGTCCAGGGAAAATTTTAAGGATGGAAATTTATTTTAAAGTTTAGAAACCTTGGCAAATCTTAGGAGTCCCTAATATGTAGACTGTAAAATGTTTGGTGATATTTTTTAAAATATATCCAAATTTCTAATGACTTTATATAGCCTTTATAATTTTTTGGTGATTTTTAGGATAATATAAATTTATGTTATAAAATTTGGGCGAATCACTTTTCGAAAAAAATGGAAATTGGCAAATCTTTTTTTTGTAAAAACCATGGAAAATTAGTCTACCTGCGAATATTAGCCCCTACAATTTTCCATGGAGACGTCCAATCAAGTTCTTCACCCTCCGAGGTGGCGACTCTCCACCACAGGTATTATTATTTGGTTCTATAAGGAATTCTACTTCAGGGCGTTGGGAGACTGAGGAAACTGAGACGATCTTCCCAGTTCATTCTCAAGGAAAAGTATAATCGCATGCTTCCCTTGACTCCATTGTTGCTCAACTTTGTCAACTTCAACTCAAAATGGGCATCCTCCACAACTACAGATATGAAGACAGAAATGATACCATGGCATACTTCGAGGACATCCAGTTCAATCAGAATGAGAATCTAGAGCATCTGGAGAGTGTTAGACGTCAGCACCATCGTATAATCGACCACCTTCGTAGTCTAGAAGTGAGGATGGAGCACATTGATTTTCGTATTCATGATTGTGGTGGATTTTTTTCTTCTCCTCGAGTGCTTCCTCCTCACCCGCCCCCTTAATATGCAGATGGTAGTTTTAGTTTCCTTTTTGTTTATGTTGGTTATGCTTATGTATGTATGTACTTAAGAAATAATAGCTCTTACAAGCTCATTTTGGCCAGTCCCAACCCCCACTCTCAAAATGTCTGGCTTGAATGAGAGAGGGAGGATTAGGAAGATGAACAATGTAAATAGTTTTTCATAAAGATCTAAAAAATATATGTTAAAAAATGAATGTGCAATTTTTTAATGTCATAAAGGGAATTGGTTAGAAGTAGTTTAAAGATGTAAAGTTGTAACTAAACTAAATAGTATAAATCCATTTTGAAACATTTAGATCAAAGAATATAGATTCAATAATTTAGAAAAGAGATAATCCACCTATATGAGATAAAAATTCATTTTTTATACTCCCAATTGAAAAAATATAAAATTAATTAGAAAGATTTTTTTTTTAATAAAAAAATTATATATAAAAAGTTCTTGAATTTCTAAAATTAACTATTAATTTATAAAAATAACTAAAGTTTCCATGAAATATTCTTTCTTACATATAATATATATCATATATTTATAGTTATATTGATAATTTCAACAATCATTGTTAAATTAATTAGTGAAGTATAAGTTATAGTATTTTAAAGTTTCAATTTTTTTTTTTTAATAAATAAAATGTAATTCAAAATACAATTATACAACTTCTATAATAAAAATATTTTATTATAATATAAATAACAATATACATTGTAGAGTATTTAAAAGGAATATAAAAATAATATAATTCTATAAATAAAATGTAATTTAAAATAAAATTATACAATTTCTATAATAAAAATATCATATTAAAAAATAAATAAAATATATATTTTAGAATATTTAAAAAAAATATAAAAAAAATATAATACTAGAAAATAGATTTGAATGTTATATATTTATAAATACAATACTATTTTTAATAACTTTTAAAAGCAATGAGTAAATGTATATACAATTTCCATAATAAAAATATCTTCATTAAAAATAAATAAGAATATACATTTTAGAGCATTTAAAAGTAATATAAAACTAATATAATTAAAAAAAATAGTTTTGAAGGTTATATATTTATAAATACCATATAATTTTTAATAATAATGAGTGTTTATTCAATAAATAATGTTCTTAAATTGCTATGGAGTTGGTAATCTTGTGAAGTGTAAGTACACTATATATGATAGAAATATTTCTTACTTATTTTATTATGATGATTTTATATGTGAAGATTGTTTTTGAAAATGTCCTAAATGAATTTAAAAAACTGAACTATAATTTTTGAAAGAAAAATAAATCCAAATGTAAATATGTCCCTAAAAATTTCAACAAAAATCTTAACTAATTTATGTGTTAGTAACTAGGGATAAATTTGAGAAAACTTTAAAATTCTAGAAAAAGAAGCAACATTAATATTTTTGTCCTTTTAGGAATTTTATGTGAATGAAAATTGAATCAAGGAATCACTTAGAAATTATTTACACTATGATGCTGAGAAAGGAAATTTCTAAATCACTATTAAGAAACAAGACTACTTAAACTTACAAGAAGAATTTAATTGAAAGATAAAAAGGAAATTTTAAAATATGTCTCTCAAAAGAAGAACTAATCTACAACAAATCACTCATGCATAAAAGAAACTATGATTATATCTATGTTGTAACTATTCAGAAAATAAAACTACATCGAATGATAAAAAAAAATTGCTTGAACATCTATTCTAACAAGATGAAATTCTCGAAATGATTATAACATCTAACATATTGAAAAAATTAAACCAAGCACCTATATTACAAAATTCTAGAAATTATGATTGCAACTAACATAATAAAATGAAAATGATAAAAAAAACATATATATTACAGAATTCTGGAAATAATTGCAGTTTCTAACATAAAAACGAAATCAAAAGCGAGACATATATCTACGCTACGAAATACAGTGAAACCATAAATAGAGAAATAAATATCAAGCTATGAATAAAATCTAATTACAAAAACAAACAGAACCTCTTTTGTTGCAGGGGCCCTCTGCAATAGATGGATTCAATTCTAAACATTCCTAATTGCACATTGAAACTATAGAACACCTCTTCTTTCAAATAGGAAATAAAACAGAGTTTAAATGAGATTACAGTCACACAATAATTCACACTCGCAATACAATTACTAGACCGATATTTATAAAATCTTGTCATTAACTGTCTTGAGGTTTTTACACCTATCAGAACTAGAAATTTTTATCTCTAACTCTAAAGTAGAAAGTATAATTTCATTGCTTCATAATTTGGTACGTGGTAGAGCAAATTGTGAAGCATAATGGCTTCAGAATCCTCGCTCGCTTGATTCAACACTTCATTGACCATTCCTTTGATCACATATATGGGCGATTTCCTGCTTGATTTGGACCATATGGATAGGATAGGATCCATGATAAGATCATTTGTCATTTTCCCATATATTTCGTTGCTCCATTAATACCTCAAAACCTATCCAACTATGGATGTGGTTACAGAAACATCAATCCGTTGTAGAATTGCATTAATTCCGTAGCTAATGCTGATTTTACTCTAATAATAAAGAACAATTGAAAAATGAAAAATAGGTCATCATAATACTTGAAAAAGTCAAAATTTGCAATCTAACACTTGTTTGAGCTAATGGTGGTGACAAAAAGAAGGAAAAATGAGTGGAATGACTGTCAAAATTGAGGTAGCCTTGAGGCTCTACATTCCCCTACAAGGAGACCATTGCATGTCCTCATGCAAAAACACCAAATTGTTGATCCTTATCATGCTAATTCATCTGCCCTGATACTTCTTCTAAAACATCCAAATTCAATTTCTTTTCCTTCCTTTTAGTCACAACCATCCTTGGCTTTCTCATCAAGAGTTGATATTTCAGGTTTATGATTTTCTTATTGAGATTTTTATTCTTCTTCTTTAAGTTTTTATTCTTCTTGAACCATAAACCCAAATTCAAAAGATTATTATCATTTATGGTTTTCCCAATCTGGTTCTGCAACTTCAAGGCTTCATGCTCCTATTTAATATTCCTGTTTAGTGTCTCCAGTTAAAAAATCTCCTGCCTTAGAATATTCACTACTGGAGGTTTTTCTGGACTATGAGGTTGGGCTTCTTCCCTCTTTTCTAAAAATAATGTTTTCTTTGTGTCTCTCTTCTCTAAGGACTCAATATAGTCATAACTTTGTTGTTTCACTGGGTCAATCTCTGTGGTATTTCGGCCGGGACTTTGGGCAGGTGATATAACAGTGGGTGATAGAACCCTAAGTTCCTCTAAATAAAAAAAATTTGTTTCTTTTGGAGCTAGATTTTTCACTATCTAGCTAAGTTTAGCACTTCTCCTTTCTTAAGGAGGAGGGTTTTTAATTTTTTCCCTATTCTTCTTTATTTTGGAATTTTCCGTTTTTGTGGATGTATATTTTCCTTTTTCGCCCTCTTCCTTCTTTATTAGTTTTCTTCTTAAGTTTCCCCAAAATTTCTGCAATGGGAACTTCATCTTCTGACTGTTCCTGAGGTCGTTGTTCACTTTCAACAGGGTCTTCAGGTTTTCTTTTCCTTCCCATTTTTTGATCTAAATGTGGGAATTTTTTTTAATGCTATGCAAGTTCCCTCATAACTATTAAAAATGTGTTTCTTATGTGCATAGGAATTTTACTAAGCTTTTAGATTATCACAAGGATTTATTTTTGGTGTCTTTCAATGTGTAATTCCATGAATAATTTATAGACATGAAACCATTAAGCACATGAAAGGAAAATGCATCATACAACAAAACATAAGCCATTTAATGAAGGAGTTCTCCTCACCTCTGCTACATTTCCTTGAATTAGCTCTAAGACATGATTCATTGTTATTATGCTCTAAATTCAAAATGAAGAGTACATCAAAGTGCTGAACTGAAATGGTAAGTTTTTCCTAAAAATAAACAACTCCTGCAAAGTTCCTTTACCATTCACTTACTGTCAACGACACATGGGCATATTACCAAGATCCCTGAATCAAATATGAAATAGCATCAAATTTGTACTTCAATAACTGTAAGTACATCAACAATATTTTTCTCTAAAATAAATAAAGAGAAAAGATGAGAAAAATACTACAGAACTGTTACAAAGGTTGCTGCTGAAAACATATGGAGGTTGGAACATCCTTGCAAGATCATCTCCATCTCAAAATCCTCCAAGAACTAGCTCAATATCTGAATGATCCATACACCCTCCTGGTTCAACCTGCAATTTGAACTTGAATATATGCTCTAAACAGAAAAAAAGTGTACCAATGGATTCAGAGAATCCATAAAACCCTAAGTAGCCTCTTATGGTTATTCAATTGGTCTACAGGTCCTCTAGGCATGGCCTCCTCTCCTGATGGCCCTACGCAAATTTTATTTTCACGTGGGAAAAACTCAATCAAGAAGTGCTCTAATGCCTATGCAACATGCTCCAATGGATTCTCAGCATGCAAAAATGCTAAGAATGAATTTTCCTAATCCAAATTTGGTCGAATATTGCTCAAGATAGACCTCATTTACTCCAGGCCTAGAAAACCTCCATTAAAACTAGAAGACTCCCAGTGAAGTCCACTAAATTTGGGACTGGCTACAAATTTAGGGGCTTCGCCAAAAAACTGCCAAACTAAACTATGGTTAATTAGTTGTTAAGTGGAGTGATTAGAGGTAATTAATCCACACGTTAAGCACGTTTAGCGCTGGCCTTCACCCTGGTCATGGCATCAATGTCCTATGGCGTGAGGGGCTGCCCCCTTTTTGCCTCCGCCGAAATATTTTGGAAGGCATAAATAGTAGTGGCACACCATAGTTTTTAAGAGACATGGCGATGGCTTGGTAGTAGTGCTTAGCGAAAGTGCGGGGGAGGTTGCAGGTTTGACCTCGACCTCCACCCCTCCTCGACATATAACATTTTATCGAATGAACATTACATTTTGACTTTGGATTAAAAAAACAATTGCCAACCTTTAATTCCATGGAGAGGGGGGGCACGTGGCAACCCCTGTCTGCGCCACATGTCCCTTACCTAATGGCTACAAATCCACCATTTAATAAAATTGCAAAATGCACCCGAAAAACATAAATTTTACCTTTGTGAGTCATTGGGGAATTTTATCCTTCACAACCAACAATGGTGAATCTGGTCGCGACACCTGTCACAGTGTCACTGGGAGAAAACTAGAGAATATTCCTGGAGTGCTGACTGGGTTTCCATGTCATGAGCCTGTCATTGTTTTGCAATTTTTTTGCCTGTTCTGAATGGTGATTAGCAGACCATAACTCCTTCATCCGAACTCGATTTTCATTGAAACTATTTTTGTTGGATTTTTTGCAACGAGCTGGTCGCTTTGAATCTAGTTTGGTGCAATTCTAAAAACTTTAATTTTTTAGCTAATTTCTGCCCTTGATCTAGATTTTGATCACTCCTTCCCACTGATATGCTTTTGGACCCACAAAATACGGTTATCTCATGAGTGCTACACTTTTTTGTTTCCCAATTTCTATCATCTTGATTCTACTTGGAGAAATCACTATGAAAACCACTTCGTCACTAACATGCCTTGCCTTTCCTTGCAAATGGCTTGGCTCTTCAACCACTGGTCTCCTTTTGCTACTGACCCAAATATCCAACACTTGCTGGCTGATGTAACACTTTTTTGTAGCAAAGAAATCCTTATGTGCTTGAAAAGCTAACTTTCCTTCCCACTGAGAATCAGGTTCCTCCTTTGCACACACATGCATGCGATGCAAACTTCTCTTTTGGAAACCACTTTTCCAATAAGCCCATAGGAGTGAACTACAGTAGTGAATTCAAACATCAGTAAAAATAGAAAATAAATGACCATTATTTTACCTCCACGGTTCCAAATTCCACATCTGGAAGAATGCATTCACCATCTCCTTCTCTTTTTGGTGTCAACACATAAACAGTCTACAATGACTGCAAACTTTTTCTTGGACATTTTATCACAAACACAACCATTAATCTGAAAAATAAATCATCCAAGAAATATAACTTGATGACATATCCTCTTGTGCCTAAAAAAGCAACAAATTTCACACCATGTGAACATCGCCATGCACTCTCGGATCTTGGTGTCAAAACTTATCGACCAAACACAAGTCGACAAAACATGCCTCTTCAAACAGCTGATTCATAAGTCAAGCATAAGCATGTTTAAACAAAATGAATTTCACATCTCATGAAACACTTCGTAAACATATCCTCTTTATCTTTGGAGACAAAATCAACTCTTTCAAGTCGATATGACATGCATGCAACACACAATCAACACAATTTGACACTCATGCATGAGCAAATGATCAACACTCTCAAGTTGACAACATACCTGTTAAACAAAGCAACTGACCATATATATGACTTTTCATAGTCATATTTTATATTTCTCAGAGAGTCTTCAATCCAATGTGTCATGAATACTTTCATTACACAGTGTGTTCTGTTATGCATGATTTCCATTTTTAATATTTATAGCACTCAAAGTATGGATGTTGCAGAGCTTCTTTAGCTATTATTATTTTATTCCCATCCACTTCTAACATTCTTTTTAGCGAATTTGAACCCTCTGGACACCCAAAATTTTTAACAATTCTTGTGTAACAGGAAGAGAAAGGCTTTATTGGATTTAAAATTATAATATCTAACTGCTCCTTTACAAATTTCCCATGAAAAGGCGGTTGGACAATCAACATTTCTGCAAATATGCATCCCATTGACCAAACGTCCACTACAAAACAATTGTATGAGGTTCATCCCATTAGCAATTCGGGAGCTCTGTACCACAAAGCAACGTATTCGTCGTATTTATTGTTCTCAATAATTCCATGCTCCGAGTCTTTAACCATGACAACCATTCCAAAGTCTGCAACCTTGAGGGCTGTGGCTTCCTTGTTCATCAAACAATTAGAGGGCTTAAGGTCCTTGTGTGCAACACCCTTCTGTGACAATAAGCCACACCATTGCAGAGCTGTCACAGAAACCTTTTCACCACCCCTAATCTATGATGGCATCCAAAAACCCATGAACCCGATTGGATATGCAGAAGATGAATGAATTTTTCCAGTGTCAGATCCATATATTCCATTGCAATGTATACAAAAGGTGTGTTTGATCCATACTGATCACAACCTTCAATATTTTCCCATTAAAAAAATCCCCACTACATACTAACTTGGACTCAACAATTTTAACAAAAATCCTTCTCCTAATGTGACATTACAGTTAAGAGAAATTTTCATGGCTGCTATCTTTCCTGTATAAATATTCTTGGCCTTTGAAACAACCCCATATGTGCCATGCCTTATATAGTTCAAAATCTTATAATTCTAAGACATCGCTGAATTCTAATTACCCCAAACAGTTGAACTGGAATTGAGTATGGAATGAGGTTGGCATGAATAATGTTGGTGAGGGTTTTATAATGTTTTTTTGCTATTTTTAACCGTCCAAAGCCGACTTCTGGTTTTGCCATTTTAATCTATCTACGTCATAGTTCGTGCATGTTGTAGTTCGTTCTTTTTATTGAGACAAAATTTCTATAATAAGAAAATAAACCTCTTAAAAATAATTTGTAATCTGTTTATCTATGAAATTATTGAAAATTGAATAAGTTTAAATTTCTGAAATTAACTCCTTGAATATTTTATTTAATCATTATTATATATAACATATTTCATATATCTATAACTAGTATTTGCATGGCGCGGCGGTGCAAAGGGAACACCGAAGGCATGGCTCGTCGACTCCCGCTGCCAAAACCGCAGCGACTCCTGGTGTGTCGTCCCGAGCGATTGGACAGTAGCACGGACAGAGTTGAGAGCAGCAGGGTGGGATGGATGGCTGCCAAGTGTCAATTTTTGACAGGGCAGAAGGGCGATAGGTGGAGCACAGGGATTAGCTGCGATGAACAATGTTTCCTAGTCAATATCATAAAAGGAACACCTTCGGTGTAATTATATTGATAATTTCAATTACAATAATTTTAATCACATTAAGTGGTAGTTAGTTCTTAAATTAATCAATATTGACTTTTTTTTTTAATAAATAAAATGAAATTTAAAAATAATTTTTAGTAATACTTTTTTATTGATATAAATTTGAAATTTATTACTTATTTAAATGATTTTAAATTAAATTAATATAATTTTCAAAAATAGTTCATTTCAATGAAACCTTTGCATTTCAAACAATTAAAAAAAAACTATAATAAGTTTGTAATCTATTTATAATTATATTGAAAATGGAGTAAGTTTAAATTTCTATAACTGACGGCATAGAATGTTTTATTTAGTTATTATTATATATAATATATCTTAATTATTTATATATTTTAAATATTTATAATTATATTGATAATTTTAGTCACAATATTGATAATAGTCACACTAAGTGGTAGTTAGTTCTTAAATTAATCAATATAATTAATCAATATTGACTATGAGACTATGAGTGATATACTAAAGATTTTATAAGTAATAGTACAGATTTAATAAGTGTTGTTGTTGTTTTTTTAAATTTTTTTTTTTTTAATAAATGAAATATAATTAAAAAATACAATTTTTATAATAAAAAAATGTTTGTTAAATATAAATTTTAAATTTATTAAATATTTACATTATTTTAGAGTATTTAAGAGTAATATAAGTTTTAAAAAATTTGATAAAAAATCTTTAAATTTATTTGTATTAATTTAATTTTAAATTTATAAAGTATTAAACTAATATTAAAAAATGAATTAAAAAATGAATGTGCAAATTAATAATGTTATAAAGAGAATTTCATAGAAGTAACTTAAATATTTAAAGTTGTAGTTAAATTAAATAGTATAAATCTATCTTGTAGTTTTTAGACTAAACAATATAGATGGAAGTAGAGGTAGATGGCTTCATGTCTTTCTTGAATATCTTTCTTTTGAGAATGGACAGTGGTTTCATTTCCTACTAAGTTTTTCGCAAGAAAATTTACACGGAACAATATCTTTATGCTGGTTCTCATCATTTTCCTGCTAAAAAATTTGGTGTTCTTTGCACTCTTGCTACCTGTGCTCTAGGAATCTTTGATGACAACCACTTAGAGTCGGACAAATCCCATCTTCTTGACATGTTTGAGAATAATGGTTGTAGTAGATCTCAAGGCCTCAAGGATTTTCAAAAAGCCTATAAAGAGTTGAGAGGGAAATCTACGAGGGCATATCCTATCTCCAAAGGTCATGTCATGTTTATCCAAGGGACTATGGACAAAATTTCCCATGTCCTTATAAAGAATAATGAATCCTCTTCATTCAAACCTCTTTATACTATTAGAAACACTTTCAGATCTCTCAAGGACCCTATTGACCCTAAAGAGCTGAAAGTTGTTTACATGGTCCCTTGTTCCTGTGGTACTCCCTATATTGGGGAAATAGGTCGATCGATTAGACAGAGAATCAAAGGGCATGTTGTAGACATTAGGCACAATAGGTCTCGCACATCAGCTCTTGCAGAGCATGCGGAAAAATTGTGTCACCATGTATGCATTCGGGATTTCAAAGTCATTGCTATGGTTGATAACTTCCACCATAGGAAGCTCACGGAAGCTATTGAGATTGAGAGACATTCTAAGAATATCAATAGGGATGATGGGTGAAAATTGAGTAAGAGCTGAACTCTGACTCTCTCTAGGTAATTTCCCCCCCTTGTGTTGGGACTAAAGTCATATTTGGTCTTGGTTGTTTTACTTCCTTGTGTCTTTAATTTTAAAATTTTCATTTTATCTTCATTTTTAATTTTCTTTCTTTGGTTATTGTACTTTCCTTATTGTATTTTAGTTATAATATCTTTATATTTTCTTAGGAATTATAATAATAATATATAATAATTTAAAATTTTTATTAAAATAAAACAAAAACTTTTAACCTTTTTATTTAACTAATTTTATTATTAAATTCTTGTATTTCCTTATTATATTATTAGTAAAAATTTTAATCATTTTATTAGCACATTTATTAATAAATTCTATATTAATCATTAATCCCCTTTAATAAAAAAAATTTAACAGATATTATTTTATTATTATTTTTAAAAAATTAATTAATAATAACTACTAATTTTTAATGGCTATTTTTCAACTACTATATCTATATCGAGCAATGATGCATCGAAATTATTTATTCATTAAGATCATAGCTAGTTTTGGACAACTATATAAACGCAATGATGAATCCACACTATTTTTGAATTTCTAAAATTATCTGTAAAGTTTACATGATAATTAATATTTCTTGTATATAAAATATCTCATATATTTATAGGTATATTGATAATTTCAATAATATAAGTGGTGATTTTTAAATTAATTAGTATTAAATATAAGTTATAGTATTTAAAAGTTTCAACAAATGTTATTTATTATTTTTAAGAAATAAAATGTAATTTAAAAACACAATTATATAGTCTCTATAATAAAAATATTCTCCTAAGAAAATAAATAATAATATAATTTAAAAGTAATATAAAAATAATATAATTCTAAAAATATAGTTTTGAATGTTATATATTTATAAATACAATACTATTTTTGATAACTTTTAATAACAATGATTAAATGTATATACAATTTCTATAATAAAAATATCTTCATTAAAAATAAAGAAGTTTACTAAGGGAGATGAATTGATGGTGGAAATGGATTCAACACCATCAAAAATATCTTGGACACCCAAAATCTTATGTGAATTTCCATGATTTTCAGGACAAAAAAGCTGGCATGTTAGAATATAGAAAAAATAAATAACAATATACATTTTAGATTATTTAAAGGTAGTATAACTAGCAATTGCACCATCACCAAATGTTTCAAAGGAAACGCCATAAGATTCTTAAAGAGATCAAATATTTTCTAAGAAAGATACGTGTAATGAAATCTATGTCTATCTTATTTTGTGCATAAATTTCCATACAACTTTACACCATGTCAATCCCTATCAACTTTGTCAGATTTGCAATTCGATGTCTACCTGACAAGAGATGATTTTCATGCCCAGAGACAATACCTTGCAATAGAATAGAAGAGTGATATTTCTTTCAGGAGAAAATAGGATCACTATGCTCTTTTGCATATAGAAAAATGGCACTAAGATACCACCCAGCTTGAGATGCACAATTAACATATTAGAAAGGAAGTGCGAGTGACGCTCAAGGTTTAAAATATATTGGATCTTGACACTCTAGATGTTGATAGAAAGCACAGAGTGATGACTCTTGGCCAGAGGGAAGAAGGAAGAATGATATATCTTGAAATTGAGATTGAAATTAAAATGGTATTGGTAATCCAAGACTCATGCAGAATGTCGCAGAATATTCTTTTAATGTAGAATGATCTAACACTGTGGGAAGGGACTACAATGCATAGACATATGACATCATCTCATGGCACTCGATAATCATGACAGAAACCATAAAGTTCATAACATATAGAAATAGAACAAGAGGAGACTCCTTCACATGAGGAGCTGATCAATCCAAGTCTCATGCAGAATCCCTTTTTAATGCATATTAGCCACACACATTGTCAATACCCCATTCAGTCAAGAAAACATGTCAATTAACAGACCAGTGGCCATGAGAAATCTCAATCCCTTACAACATTTAGTCAAGAAAATATTTCAATTAAAAAACCAACCATTACAAATCTCAATCCGTAACGGCATTTAGTCAAGAAAACATGTCAGTTAACAAACCAGCCATGAAAAACTTAAGTATGAGTGGCTCTGGCCATCATTTGTAAATATGCCATAATTTTTATATTGTGTGTGCTACTTGATCCTGTTACAGGAGAATAAATAAAAGTACTTGCTCAAAAAGGTTGTTATAGGAGAATTAATAAAAATACTTTCTCAATAAGGTTTGTTGAAGGGCAACACCATGAGCTCCACCTTCAATTACTTTAGGCCCCCATCATTGCCACTTCATGAAGGTCAAAAAATCTTTGTAATCTGTTTATCTATGAAAGTATTGAAAATCGAATAAGTTTAAATTTCTGAAATTATCTCCTTGAATATTTTATTTAATCATTATTATATATAACATATTTCATATTTCATATAATTATATTGATAATTTCAACTACAATGATTTTATTCACATTAAGTGGTTAGTTCTTAAATTAATCGATATTGACTAAAGATGTGAGAGTAAAGCTTTAATAAGTGTGGTTGTTTTCTGTGTTTTTTAATAAATAAAATGAAATTTGAAAATAATGTTTTAGTAATATTTTTTTTTATTAAATATAAGTTTAAAATTTATTACTTATTTAAATTATTTAATATAAAAGTTAACATAATTTAAAACAAAAATTCATTTCAATCAAACTTTGCATCTTACACAATTTCTCTAATAAGAAAAGAAACCTATAATAGGTTTGTAATCTATTTATCTATAATTATATTATAATTTAAATTAATATAAAAATTAACATAATTTCGAAGAAAAAAATTCATTTCAATCAAACTTTGCATCTAGCACAATTCCTCTAATAAGAAAAGAAACCTATAATAGGTTTGTAATCTATTTTTCTATATTTACATTGTTGAAAATGGAGTAAGTTTAAATTTCTAAAATTAACTGCTTAGACTATTTTATTTGGTTATTATTATATGTAATATATTTTAAATATTTATATATTTCAAATTTTTATAATTATAGTGATAATTTTAGTCACAATAAGTGGTGGTAGTTAGTTTTTAAATTAATCAAAATTAAGTGTGATATAATAAATATTAACTGAGTGGTATAATAAAGATTTAATAAGTGTAGTTTTTTTTTTAATAAATGAAATGTAATTTAAATTTTTTTTTTTTTAATAAAAATATGTTTATTAAATATAAATTTGAAATTTATTATTTATTTAGAGTATTTTAGAGTAATATAAATTTTTAAAATAGTTTTTCATGTTATATATTTAAAATTACAAAATTATTTTTATTAACAATAAGTGAATACATCTATTTGTTGATAGTGAACCGTGGTTATATATATAGTAATTTTATAAAATATTTTGATATTAAAATAAAGTAAAAATACAAATTTGATGAGTTATCATCTTTAAATTTAAGAGTATTAATTTAATTTTAAATTTATAAAGTATTAAACTAATATTAAAAAATGGATGTTCTTTGGTGGGGTTGATTTCAATGGACAAAGTGGCAGATGAGCAGTCCTTGAGATCGATGGTGGCTCCATGTGAATAATTACTCTCTTTCATGGCTATACTATACTACAATTACTGTGGATCTTCGGAGGTTTTTCTTGGGATAAAAACAACGAGGTGGCTTCAGAGGAATTTTAGTAAGGCAAGCTCGGAAATGAGTATGTGTAGGTGGGGAGACTGGTTTATTTTTCATGGTGACTCCCCAGGGTTATGGCCTTGGCTGAGAGGCATTGCGTGGTCTCTCAATTCTCTGGAGCAGTCAGGCATGATTTGTTTTCTCTACCCCTGGGACCAGAGGTCGCTAAGGGCTAAAGAACTGAGTCATTACCAAGATTTGGTTCAACGGTGGCTTGGGGACTCAGAAGGTGGGATGACGGGCCTTATTGTTTTTATCTGGGAAAAGGAGAACCAACATTCAGGTTTCTCAGTAAGGTGGCTTTCTGTGCATGTGGCTCCTCTCGAGGAAATTGGATTTCATGAATGTAGCCATGCATGGTTGCATTCAGATGTCACTTTGGGAAAGAAGGTCGCTGGGTACTCTGAAGGGTTGTTTGGGTGTGCCTTGTGGTCGATTATGTCTGGAGGGGTCTCGGTGGAAGAGATGAAGCTAAGATGAAGAGCTTCCTAGTTGGCAGGGGGGGCGGGGGGGGAATCAAAGACATGGGATGGTGGGTGGTGTACAGGAATTGGAGTGGAGGCCTTCTAGTTCTACATCTTGGTCTTCCTAATCCCATGCCTATATGATAGTGTTTGAAAGGCGGATGGTGCGGTCGAGACGAAGCTTGTTTGGAGTCGTGAAGTGGAAAGCAGTCTACAAGGTGACTAAGGGAGCATGTCGTAAAATGGAGGAAGGGAAATTCATTTGGCTAGTGGTGTGCACAACTCAATTTAGCTGGATGGAGACGCCCAGTCAAGTTCTTCACCCTCCTAGGTGGCGACTCTCCACCATAGGTATTATTATTTGGTTCTATAAGGAATTCTACTTCAAGGCATTGGGAGACTGAGGAAACTGAGATGGTCTCCCCATTTCATTCTCAAGGAAAAGTATAATCGCATGCTTCCCTTGAATCCATTATTGCTCAACTTCGTCAACTTCAGCTCAACGTGGACATCCTCCACAACCACAAATATGAAGACAGAAATGATACCATGGAATACTTCGAGGACATCCAGCTCAATCAGAATGAGAATCTAGAGCAGCTGGAGAGTGTTAGACATCAGCATCATCGTATAATCGACCACCTTTGTAGTCTAGAAGCGAGGGTGGATCACATTGATTTTCGTATTCATGATTGCGGTGGATTTTTTTCTTCTCCTTTGGTGCTTCCTCCTCACCAGCCCCATTAATATGAAGTTGGTATTTTTGATTTCCTTTTTGTTTACATTGGTTATGCTTATGTATGTATGTACTTCAGGAATAATAGCTCTGACTTGAATAAGAGAGGGAGGATTGGAAATATGAAATATGTAAATAGTTTTTTCATAAAGATTTAAAAAATATATATTAAAAAATGAATGTGCAATGTTTTAATGTCATAAAGGGAATTAATTAGAAGTAGTTTAAAGATGTAAAGTTGTAACTAAATTAAATAGTATAAATCCATTTTGAAGCCTTTAGACTAAATAATATAGATTCAATGATTTAGAAAAGAGGTAATCCACCTATGTGAGATACAAGTTCATTTTTTATACTCCCAATTGAAAAAATATAAAATTAATTAGAAATAGTTTTAAAAAAAAAATAAATTATATATAAAAAGTTCTTGAATTTCTAAAATTAACTATGAATTTATAAAAATAACTAAAGTTTACATGATATATTCTTGCTTACATATAAAATATATCATATATTTATAGTTATATTGATAATTCCAGTAATAAAAGTAATGATTGTTAAATTAATTAGTGAAGTATAAGTTATAATATTTTAAAGTTTCAAAAATTTATTTTTTAATAAATAAAATGTAATTTAAAACACAATTATACAATTTCTATAATAAAAATATTTTATTAAAAAATAAATAACAATATACATTTTAGAGTATTTAAAAGTAATATAGAAGTAATATAATTCTCTAAATAAAATGTAATTTAAAATACAATTATACAATTTCTATAATAAAAATATCTTATTAAAAAATAAATAACAATATACATTTTAGAGTATTTAAAAGTAATATAAAAATAATATAATTCTAAAAATAGATTTGAATGTTATATATTTATAAATACAATACTATTTTTAATAACTTTGTATATACAATTTCCATAATAAAAATATCTTCATTAAAAATAAATAAGAATATACATTTTAGAGTATTTAAAAGTAATATAAAACTAATATAATTAAAAAAAGATAGTTTTGAATGTTATATATTTATAAATACAATACCATTTTTAATAAATTTTAATAACCATTAGTATTTATTCAATTTAATGTTCTTAAATTGCTATGAAGTTGGTAATCTTGTGAAGTGCAAGTGCACTATATATGCTAGAAATATTTCTTACTTATTTTATTATGATGATTTTATATGTGAAGATAGTTTTTGAAGATGTCCTAAATGAATTTTAAAAACTAAACTATAATTCATGAGAGAAAACTAAATCCAAGTGTAAATATGTCCCTAAAAACTTCAACAAAAATCTTAACTAATTTATGTGTTAGTAACCAGGGAGGAATTTGAGAAAACTTTAAAATTATAGAAAAAAAAGGGCAATATTAATATTTTTTTGTCTTTTTAGGAATTTTATGTGAATGAAACTTGAGTCAAGGAATCAATTAGAAATTATTTACATTATTATGCTGAGAAAGGGAATTTCTAAATCACTATTAAGAAACAAGAATACTTAAACTTACAAGAAGAATTTAATTGAAGGTTGAAAAGGAAATTTTAAAATATGTCTCTCAAAAGAAGAACTAATCTACAACAAATCAATCATGCATAAAAGAAACTATGATTATATCTATGTTGTAACTATTCAGAAAATAAAACTACATTGAATGATAAAAAACATTTGCTTGAACATCTATTGTAACAAGATGAAATTCTCGAAATGATTATAGCATCTAACATAATGTCAAAATTAAATCAAGCACCTATATTATGAAATTATAGAAATTATGATAGCAACTAACTTAATAAAATGAAAATGATAAACAAAACATATTTATTACAGAGTTCTGGAAATAATTGCAGTTTCTAACATAAAAACGAAATCAAAAGCAAGACATATATCTACGCTAAGAAATACAGTGAAACCATAAATAGAGAAATAAATATCAAGCTATGAATAAAATCTAATTATAAAAACAAACAAAACCTTTTCTGTTGCAGGGGCCCTCCACAATAGATGGCTTTAAGTCTAAACGTTCCTAACTGCGCATTGAAACTATAGAACGCTTCTTCATTCAAATTGGAAATAAAACAGAGTTTAAATGATATTACAGTCACACAATAATTCACACTCACAATACAATTACTTGCCCGATATTTATAAAATCTTGTCATTAACTGTCTTGAGGCTTTTATGCCTATAATAACTAGAAAATTTTATCTCTAACTCTAAAATAGAAAGTATAATTTCATTGCTTCATGATTTGGTACGTGGTAGAGAAAATCGTGAAGTGTGATGGCTTCAGACTCCTTGCTTGCTTGATTCAACACCTAGTTGACCATTCATTTGACCACATATATGGGAGATTTACTGCTTGATTTGGACCATATGGATAGGATAGGATCCATGATAAGATCATTTTTCATTTTCCAATATATTTCGTTGCTCCATTAATACCTCAGAACCTATCCAAATATGGCGGTGGCTGCAGAAACATCAATCAGTTGTAGAATTGCATTAATTCCGTAGCTAATGTTGATTTTACTCTAATAATAAAGAAAAATTGAGAATATAAAAAATAGGTCATCATAATACTGGATCATCTCCATCTCAAAATCCTCCAAGAACTGGTTCAATATCTGAATGATCCATACACCCTCCTGGTTCAACCTACAATTTGAACTTGAATATATGCTCTAAACAAAAAAAAAAAGTTACCAATGGATTCAGAGCATCCATAAACCCCTGAGTAGCCTCTTCTGGTTATTCAATTGGTCTACAGGTCCTCTAGGCATTGCCTCCTCTCCTGATGGCCCTACGCATATTTTGTCGTCAAGTGGGAAAAAATCCATCAAGAAGTGCTTTAATGCCTATGCAATGTGCTCCAATGTATTCCTAGCATGAAAAAATGATAAGAATGACTTTTCCTGATCCCAATTTGGTCGAATATTGCTCAAGAGAGGCCTCATTTACTCCAGGCCTAGAAAACCTCCACTAAAACTAGAAGACTGCTAGTTAAGTCCACTAAATTTGGGACTGGCTATGAATTTAGGGGCTTCGCCAAAAAACTGCCAAAATAAACTATGGTTACTTAGTTGTTAAGTGGAGTGATTAGCGGTAATTAATCCACACGTTAAGCATGTTCAGTGCTGGCCTCTGCCCTGGTCATGGCGTCAAGGTCCTATGGTGTGAGGGGATGGCCCCTTCTTGCCTCCACCGAAATAATTTGGAAGGCATAAATAGTAGAGGCGCACCATAGTTGTTAAGAGACATGGCGATGGCTTTGTGGTAGCGCTTAGCGCAAGTGCGGGGGAGGTCGCAGGTTTGATCCCGACCTCCGCCCCTCCTCAGCATATAACATTATACCGAATGAACATTACATTTCGACTTTGGATAAAAAAAACAATTTCCAACCTTTAATGCCATGGAGAGGGGGGGCACGTGGCATCCCCCCGGCTATGCCCCATGTCCCTTCCCTATTGGCCACAAATCTGCCATTTAATAAAATTGCAAAATGCACTCGAAAAACAAAAAATTTACCTTTGTGAGTCATTGGGGAATTTTATCCTTCACAACCAACACTGGCGAATCTGGTTGCGACACTTGTCACAGTGTCATTGGGAGAAAACTGGAGAATATTCCTGGAGTGCTGACTGGGTTGCCATGTCATGAGCTTGTCATTGTTTTGCAATTTTTTTGCCTGTTCTTAATGGTGATTAGCAGACCATAACTCCTTCATCCGAACTCGGTTTTCATTGAAACTAGTTTTGTTGGATTCCTTGCGATGGGCCGGTCCCTTTGAATCTAGTTTGGTGCAATTCTAAGCACTTTAATTTTTTAGCTAATTTTTTTCCCTGATCTAGATTCTGATCACTCCTTCCCACTGACATGCTTTTGGACCCACAAAATATGGTTATCTCATGAGTGTTGAACACTCTTTTGTTTCCCAAGTTCTATCATCTTGATTCTACTTGGAGAAATTGCTATGAAAAACACTTCGTCACTGACATGCCTTGCCTTGCCTTACAAGTGGCTTGGCTCTTCAACTACTGCTCTCCTTTTGTTGCTGACCCAAATATCCAACACTTGCTGGCTGATGTAACACTTTGTTGTACCAGAAATCCTTCTGTGCTTGAAAAGCTAACTTTCCTTCCCACTGAGAATCAGGTTCCTCTACACAAACATGCATGCGATACAAACTTCTCTTTTGGAAACCACTTTTCCAATAAGCCCATCTGAGTGAACTACAATAGTGAATTCAAACATCATTAAAAATAGAAAAGAAATGATCATTATTTTACCTCCATGGTTCCAAATTCCACATCTAGAAGAATGCATTCACCATCTCCTTCTCTTCTTGGTGTCAACACATAAACAGTCTACAATGACTGCAAACTTTTTCTTCCTGAAATTTTCTTGGACATCTTATCACAAACACAACCATCAATTTGAAAAACAAATCATCCAAGAAACATAACTTGACGACATATCCTCTTGTGCCTCAAAAAGCAACAAATTTCACACCATGTGAACATTGCCATGTACTCTCACATCTTGGTGTCAAAACTTATCGACCAAACAAAAGTCGATGAAACATGCCTCTTCAAACAACTGACTCACAAGTCAAGCATAAGCATGTTTAAACAAAACGAATTTCACATCTCATGAAACACTTCGTAAACATCTTCTCTTTATCTTTGGAGACAAAATAAACTCTTCCAAGTGGATATGACATGCATGCAACACACAATCAACACAATTCGACACTCATGCATGTGCAAATGATCAACACTCTCAAGTTGACAACATACATGTTAAACAAAGAAACTGACCATATATGTGACTTTTCATAGTCATATTTTATATTTCTCATAGAGTCTTCAATCCAATGTGTCATGAATACTTTCATTACACAGTGTGTTATGTTATGCATGATTTCCATTTTTAATCTTTATAGCACTCAAAGTATGGATGTTGCAGAGCTTCTTTAGCTTTTATTCTTTTATTCCCATCCACTTCTAACATTATTTTCAGCAAATCCAAACCCTCTGGACACCCAACATTTTTAACAATTCTTGTGTAGTAGGAAGAGAAAGGCTTTACCGGATTTAAAATTATAATATCCAACTGCTCCTTTACAGATTTCCCACGAAAAAGTGGTTGGCCGATCAACATTTATGCAAATATGCATCCCATTTACCAAACATCCACAACAAAACAATTGTATGAGGTGCATCCCATCAGCGATTCAGGAGCTCTGTACCACAAAGTAACGTACTCGTCATATTTATTCTCAATAACTCCATGCTCTGAGTCTTTCACCATGACAGCCATGCCAAAGTCCGCAATCTTGAGGGAAATGGCTTCCTTGTTCATCAAACAATTGGAGGGATTAAGTCCCTATGTGCAACACCCTTGCTGTGACAATGAGCCACACCATTGCAGAGCTGCCACATAACCTTTTCACCACCCCTAATCTATGATGGCATCCAAAAACCCATGAACCCCACTAGATATACAGAAGATGGATGAATTTTTCCAGTGTCAAATCCATATATTCCATTGCAATGTATAAAAAAGGTGAATCTGATCTATACTGATCACAGCTTTCAACCTTTTCCCATTCAAAAATCCCCACCACATACTTACTTGGACTCAGCAATTTTAACAAAACTCCTTCTCCTAATGTGACATTACAGTTTTCATGGCCACTATCTTTCCTGTATCAATATTCTTGGCCTTTGAAACAACTCCATATGTGCCATGCCCTATCTAATTCAAAATCTTATAATTCTGAGACATCGTTGAATTCTAATTACCCCAAACAGATAACTGGAATTTAAATTTGAATATAGCGAAGAGGAGTACCTGTAACAAGAAAGACAGACATCCAAAGAAATCATTGATTATCGAATGAGGTTGGCAAGCATAATGTTGGCGAGGGTTTTATAATGTTTTTTCTACTATTTTTAACCGTCCAAAGCCGACTGCTAGTTCTGCCATTTTAAACTATGCATGTCGTAGTTCGTGCATGTTGTAGTTAGTTCTTTTTACTAAGACACAATTTCTACAATAAGAAAAGAAACCTCTTAAAAATAATTTGTAATCTGTTTATCTATGAAAGTATTGAAAATCGAATAAGTTTAAATTTCTGAAATTAACTTATATTTTATTTAATCATTATTATATATGACACATTTCATATATTTATAATTATATTGATAATTTCAATTACAATAATTTTAGTCAGTTCTTAAATGAATAGATATTGACTTCTTTCCCTTATTTTTTAATAAAGTGAAATTTAAAAATAATTTTTTAGTAACAATTTTTTTTTATTAATATAAATTTGAAATTTATTACTTATTTAAATTATTTTAAATTAAATTAATATAATTTTAAAAAATAGTTCATTTCAATGAAACCTTTGCATCTCACACAATTTCTCCTAAAAGAAAAAAAACCTATAATAAGTTTGTAATCTATTTATAATAATATTGAAAATGGAGTAAGTTAAAATTTCTAAAAAAGGCTTAGAATGTTTTATTTAGTTATTACTATATATATAATATATTTTAAATATTTATCATTATATTGATAATTTTAGTCACAATATATTTTAAATATTTATCATTATATTGATAATTTTAGTCACAATATTGATAATAGTCACACTAAGTGGTCGTTAGTTCTTAAATTAATCTATATTGACTATGAGACAATGAGTGATATAGTAAAGATTTTATAAGTAATATTAAAGATTTAATAAGTGTTGTTTTTTTTAAAAAAAATTTTTAATAAATGAAATGTAATTTAAAAATACAATTTTTATAATAAAAAATGTTTGTTAAATATAAATTTTAAATTTATTGCTTATTTAAATTATTTTAGAGTATTTAAGAGTAATATAAGTTTTAAAAAAGTTGATAAAAAATCTTTAAATTTATTAGTATTAATTTAATTTTAAATTTATAAAGTACTAAACTAAAATTAAAAAATGAATTAAAAAATGAATGTGCAAATTTTTTAATGTTATAAAGAGAATTTCATAGAAGTAAATTAAACATTTAAAGTTGTAGTTAAATTAAATAGTATAAATCTATTTTGTAGCTTTTAGACTAAACAATATAGATGGAAGTAGAGGTGGATGGCTTCATGCCCTTCTTGAATATTCTTCTTTCGAGAATGGATGGTGGTTCCATTTCCTATCAAATTTTTCGCAAGAAAAATCACACGGAACAATATCTTTATGCTGGTTCTCATCATTTTCCTGCTCAGAAATTTGGTGTTCTTTGCACTCTTGCTACCTTTGCTTTAGGAATCTCTGATAAAAACCACTTAGAGTCAGAAAATTCCCATCTTCTTGACGTGTTTGAGAATAATGGTTATAGTAGATCTCAAGGCCTCAAAGATTTTCAAAAAGCCTATAAAGAGTTGAGAGGGAAATCTATGAGGGCATATCCTATCTCCAAAGGTCATCTCATGTTTATCCAAGGGACTACGGAAAAAATTTCCCATGTCCTTAGAAAGATTAATGACTCCTCTTCGTTCAAACCTCTCTGTACTATTAAAAACTCTTTCAAATATGTCAAGGACCCTATCGACCCTAAAGAGCTAAGAGTTGTTTACATGGTCCCTTGTTCCTGTGGTACTCCCTATATTGGGGAAACAGGTTGATCGATTAGATAGAGAATCGAAGGGCATGTTGCAGACATTAGTCACAATAGGTCTTGCACATCAGCTCTTGCGAAGCATGCAGAAAAATTGTGTCACGATGTATGCATTCAGGATTCCAAAGTCATTGCTAAGGTTGATAACTTCCACCATAGGAAGCTCATGGAAGCTATTGAGATTGAGAGACATTCTAATAATATCAATAGGGATGACGGGTGGAAACTGAGTAAGAGCTGGACTCTCTGACTCTCTCTAGGTGATTTCCCCCCCTTGTGTTGGGACTAGAGTCATATTTGGTCTTGGTTGTTTTACTTCCTTGTGTCCTTAATTTTAAATTTTTCATTTTATCTTCATCTTTAATTTTCTTTCTTTGGTTCTTGGACCTTCCTTATTTTATTTTAGTTATAATATCTTTATATTTTCTTAGGAATTATAATAATAATATATAATAATTTAAAACTTTTACAAAAAATTTTAATCATTTTATTAGCACATTTATTAATAAATTCTGTATTATTATTCATTAATCCCCTTTTAATAAAAAAATTTAACAGACAATATTTTATTATTATTCTTTAACAATTTGATGCAGGAGCATCTAACTCAGGGTAGACAAATAGAAGCAGGTTTTGTCTCATTGTTACGTGTGTTCTGACAGGTCTTTGAACCTGTGATTTTTAAATTTGTTTTAGGAGATTTTCTTTAAGTTTAGGGAGTAATTAAGTCCTGTATTTTTAGTTAACTGTTTATCTCTTTTAAGCTCATTTTATTATTAAAAGGAAGAAAACAAGAATGTAATGTAACCGAACAACTGAAAGTTTCAATTTGGAAACTACTTTTTTTTACCAAGATACAAAAAGAAAAAATATACATTTTGTAAGGGTGACTTGGGATCCATCGAGAAAAGAGAGGAATAATAACAAGAAGCAGAAATAGAGTTCTGTTTCAAGAGCCATCTGTGTCACACAAAGTATTATAATCTATTTCTGGAGATATTTCACTGTCAAATTGTTAATGCATTCATATGACAATCATTTATTTCCCTCAAGATTGTAACAGAAGCGAATGAAGACAATAACTCACAGATATTGAGTTCGACTAGAAAGTTTTGTAGATTGACACCTATGTGAACAAACATTGCAAATGTATAACAATAACTGGTAGAGCATCATATAGAATTTGCAACACATCACACATCGAAAGGCCAGCATCGCAGATAAATTCATCCAACTTACATTGATCAATAGGTACAACCAACAATCATTTTTTTCCTCTTCTGGACAAGTAGAGTTTCTTAACAAAATTATTTCTCATTATTAAACATTCCAAAAATCTCTGTTGAACAAAGACCAAGTCCCGAGGGACCACATAATAACAATTAAACAATATTTTGGCACAAAAATAAGAAGTTTCAGGTGGGGTTTTAAAACCCAAAAACCCTATAGCCAAACTACACAGAGTTACAGGCATTTGTCGAGAAAACAGAAGAGGTCGAGGAGTATTTCACAAACCCTAACCTTTTTCGTGACAAGAACAACTACAGAAGACTGAGATAACTCCATGAATTAAGACAGTGGAACGAGATGCCAAATTCTGTTTGATAAAGAGCCAAATCTAAACACAGAGGTAGATACATGGGAGCGACCCTACCCATCTTAGATTGGAGGCTGATAATCAACTGAGCCAGAGGGTTTAGAATGACGAAAATCCAGATTGTCTGCAAAACAACAAGAATAAATAAGCGTCGGAGTTAAATACATTATTCACTGTGTCTTTTGAGCAGTAAAGAATGAGAAAGACTAAGGAATTGTTACCTAGGTGAAGATGAGGGAACGCAGAGCATAGCTAGAGTGGACGCTTGGTTCGAAACCCACCGGAGTCTGCTCACAAGGAGCCAGTGTGTCAGAGACGAGGAAAAAAAGCAAGAGAAATTGAATCAGGGAGAATTTGCTTACCTTTTGGCGCCGAGCTGAACTGAGACGAGCCGAAAGAGACCCACGGAGGGTTTGACCTGTAGACCCAAGAAAACTAATAAGTTATAGGTAATAATAACAAATTGACAAAGCACAATACCAATTTTGAGCCAACGATACACGAAGAAAGAAAATAAGCACCATAAAAGGAGTTTAGTTCAGCTGCGTAAATTAAAAAAACTGTTGGAGGAGTTAACCAACATATTACCATAGTCACAAACATAAAAAGGTCGAACATAAGTCCAGATTAGTGGAATGAAAATTGACTGCAAACCCTCACAAGAACGAGTAGGGTGAAACCCTCATGGCGAAACAAAGTGAGTTAAAGAATGAGTGACAGTCGATAGGGTAGGACTGTTACCGCGCAAAAGGGCGAGGATCGAGAGACATTGACAGTTGTCAGTCCAGTCAGACAACAGGACGGAATAAATTAGTTTGAAAGAAATGCCAAATCGAGCCAACAGCTATCATATCTTACGGATGATGGGAGGTCTGAGAACTTTGATTTAATTTTAATTCAATGTGTAATGTATAAACAGTTGTTTGAAACCGACGCACACATAAAATTTCCGAAATCTGTGTATATTATTTTATATAATTTGTGAGTGCTGAATCGGCTTGAGCGCTGGGCTCCATCACAATTAATTAATAATAACTACTAATTTTTAATGACTAGTTTTGAACTACTATATTTACATCCAGCAATGATGCATCGACATTATTTATTCATTAAGATCATAACTATCTTTGGACAACTATATAGAAGCAATGCTGAATCCACACTATTTTTGAATTTCTAAAATTATCTATTAAATTTACATGATAATTAGTCTTTCTTATATATAAAATATCTCATATATTTATAGGTATATTGATAATTTCAATAAAAAAAGTGGTGTTTTTAAAATTAATTAGTATTAAGTATAAGTTATAGTATTTAAAAGATTCAACAAATGTTATTTATTATTTTTAATAAATAAAATGTAATTTAAAAACACAATTATACAATTTCTATAATAAAAATATATTTTTAATAAATAACAATATAATTTAAAAGTGATATAAAAATAATATAATTCTAAAAATATAGTTTTCAATGTTATATATTTATAAATACAATACTATTTTTGATAACTTTTAATAACAATGATTAAATGTATATACAATTTCTATAATAAAAATATCTTCATTAAAAACAAAGAAGTTTATTGAGGGAGATGAATTGATGGTGGAAATGGATTCAACACCATCAAAAATATCTTGGACATCCAAAATTTTGTGTGAATTTCCATGATTTTCAGGACAAAAAAGCAGGCACGTTAGACTACAGAAAAAAATAAATAAAAATATACATTTTATATTATTTAAAAGTAGTATAACTACCAATTGCACCATCACCAAATGTTGCAAAGGAAACACTGTAAGATTCTTAAAGAGATCGAATAGTTTCTAAGCAACATATGTGTAATGAAATCAATGTCTATCTTATTTTGTATGTAAATTTCCATACAACTTTACACCATATCAATCCCTATCAACTTTTTCAGATTCACAATTCAATGTCTACCCAACAAGAGATGATATTCATGCCCCGAGACAAGACCTTGCAATAGAATAGAAGAGAAATATTGCTTTCAGGAGAAAATAGGATCATTATGCTCTTTTGCATATAGAAAACTGGCACTGAGATACCACCTAGCTTGAGATGAACAATCAACATATTAGAAAGGAAGTGCGAGTGACACTCAAGGTTTAAAATATATTGGATCTTGACACTCTAGATGTTGATAGAAAGTGCAGAGTGATGCCTCTTGGCCAGAGGGAAGAAGGAAGAATGATATATGTTGAAATTGAGATTGAAATTAAAATGGTATTGGTAATCCAAGACTCATGCAGAATGTCGCAGAATAGTCTTTTAATGCAGAATGATCTGACACCGTGGGAAGGGACTACAATGCATATAGATATGACATCATCTCATGGAACTTGATAATCATGACAGAAAACATAAAGTTCATAACATATAGAAATAGAACAAGAGAAGACTCCTTTACATGAGGAATTGATCTTGCATAATCGCTTTTTAATGCATATTAGCCACACACATTGTTAATACCCCATTCAGTCAAGAAAACATGTCAATTAACAGACCAGTGGCCATGGAAAATCTCAATCCCTTACAACATTTAGTCAAGAAAATATTTCAATTAACAAACCAAACATTACAAATCTCAATCCGTAACAACATTTAGTCAAGAAAACATGTTAGTTAACAAACTAGCCATGACAAACTCAAGTATGAATGGCTCTGACCATCATTTGTAAATATGCCATAATGTTTATATTGTGTGTGCTACTCGATCCTGTTACAGGAGAATAAATAAAATTACTTGATCAAAAAGGTTGTTATAGGAGAATTAATAAAAATACTTTCTCAAAAAGGTTTGTTGAAGGGAAACGCCATGAACTCCACCTTCAATTACTTTAGGCCCCCATCATTTCCACTTCATGAAGGTCAAAAAATGTGACATGCATAAACAATACAATATGCATAGATATATTCTCTGTGCAGCTAAGACCACCATTTCTATCGGCTGTAGAAAACACTTGAGAAAACATTGTAAATATTGTAAAGAATTAAACATGTTTCAACAATTCTAAATGTTGAGAAAGTCATTGTGAGGTCGAGACCACCTTCTCCCTATTTTCTAAATAATCCTTGGACAAATGGGAATAGATTGAACAAGACCCAACTCGCACACAAGAGTTCATCGATCATTATGTCTATGTGAAGTATTGACTTAACCAGACTGTATATCAATCCTGATATGTTGAACAAAGCATACACTGTTGGGATAATGAATATGGAAGAATCACAAAAAACAAAGTTTCCCCTTGCTGTTTCACTTGCAGATCCATTGTCATCATCAAATAACTTTGGAGAGATCAAGAATGTATCTTCCTTGAGTCCTAAAAAGTTGAAAAAAGCCTCAAAAGTTGTAACTACATCAGAAGTGAGTATGACAATCATCCACATGATCATGTTGTTCCACCACTGTCTCGTATAAATGCCAAACCATTTTATCTAAACCAATCTCAATATGTAATTACAACTAAAGATAAGGATGAAGGGAATGAATTCCACAATCAATACCTACAATAGTTGGATCCCCAATTTTAGTATGTAATTATCAAAACTGGCTCTCATAGGTATAGAAATAATTCATGTGTGAAACAGTTGCCCTTGTAATTTCATGTTATTGGAAATTTAAAATCACACAAAGCTTAGTACACAACTCACTACAATGTTGTATACCCCCCATGTGCACTACTATAATCTTGTGTTTTTCCTCTATTACACAAAAAATAATGCAGCCTGTCAGCTCATCACTCAACCTCAGTGTACTTTGATATGCATAATTTTACATGGGATGGGATATCTTGTTCAATCTCATAAATCCATTTCTTGTTGGGCACACAAGACTTAAGAAAAATGATCTGCAATATGCCATTAGAATTCTTAAATTCCTTGGTATGGCACTACATGCATGTAACTGCACTATTGTACAAATATTGTGCTCGGGAATGGATTTACATGTCGTGAAATTTGTCTTAATGTGAAGGGCCATAACTCAATTCATTGGCCTCTAACAACTCCATTAAACTTATGTACCAATCTTAGTAGTGTTTCTCCCATGTTTCTTGACTACATCTTGATGTTCAAGCATATGAAATAAACCACAACTTTCATTTTGGGTTCATCTTATGTCTTCTTTCTTTTGGAATTAAAGAATAAGAAACAAAACCAAACACTTTAAGGTGACTTACATGTAGTTTTTTCCAAACCCGTTAGCAATGCTAGAGAAATCAAGATTACAGAATCACAAATGAAAAATTGAGTGATTGTATGGTGGTAGGGGTTCACATATGCACTCGTGAACAGTTAGTAATCTCTTATATGATGTTGGGACCAATTTAAGGTAATATTTCAATGTCTTGACCTTACAAAAAGTGGGTTTCATCTTCGACAAAAAATGGCCTAAACAACACAACAATAATGAGATTTAAATCAAAACAAAGGTGAAACAAAGTGTGCAATCAATCTCTTATTGAAATCCAACTCAGTTGCATAGCCCTTGTCCTGCATAACCAACACTGAAATCAAGTTCTTTCTAAGACCTGGAACACAAAAGATGTCATTAAAACCTAAATTAGGATGTAATCTTAGCTTTACATCTCATGATTGAGATAGGTGGCAGATAGGATTGAGGAGATTAGTTGTCTTTTCTCAAAGCATAAATGGGACAAGATAGGAGAGGTCAATAGAAACATGAGAAGATAGCAAGAGAGCTGGAAGAGGGCAGTGTGTGTTCAAGGAGAAGAAGAACAGACTGTTGAAGCACCTAGTAAGTACACCAGGGCATACATGTCATATCACTGATGTAGCAGTCCTTTCTTCTTGCATAGGCTGTAAACCCTCAAATCTGGCTGTACACTATTGTTTTAGGTGAGTTTATTTACTTTACAGCTACTAGTTCAAAGCAAGTTGGATAGGTTACCTTGTAAGCTTTGATCAAATGAATGAAAAATTGATTTGAAGAAGAAATCCTTGTGTGTGTGTGTTCAATTTCTTATGTTGTTCATTTTCAGCTATTTGTGTGATTATGCATTTTTCAGAAATTTATTTTTTTTGCAGTTAAATAGATTTTGTTTGAGTTATTCAGCATGAGAACACTAGGACAACAGTCACCTAGGCTTGAAAAATTTACATGAAGAAGCTTGGTTCATATCAATAATTACCAAGGTTGTCCTCTTCGTGAGAATCTATTTTCTTGGACTTCATCAATGGCCTACCTACTAAACAAGAAGACAAAATGACTATTTTTGTTTTAGTTTGCTAATTTTTTAGATTGATAAATTTTGTTCCATGTGATAGGACTACTAATGCATAGTGAGCTGCTGGACTCTTCTTCCAACATATTTGGCCACAATAGAATTTTCCAACCCCAATTCTTCTGGAATTTTTTTTTAAGTTTCCCAACCATTATTTTGAGATCCTTAGAGGAGATTTCAGGATGCCAATTTTAGTTCTCCACTTATTTTTACCTATAGACAAGGAAAAATTAAAGTCGTTGATTGGAATCTTCTGTGGTCTTTGAATATATCATAAATCCAACTAGTAGTACGATAAATATCTTCATGTTCTAAAAGTAACTAATAATAGGGCACCCATGTTTCTATGAGACATTCATTCTTTGAAGATTTTTATGGAGACCAACCAGTGGCACTTCATCAATGGCCTACCTACTACACAAGAAGACAAAATGACTATTTTTGTTTCAGTTTGCTAATCTTTAAAATTGATAATTTTTGTGTCTTGTGATAAGACTGCTAATGCACAATGAGCTATTGGACTCTTCTTCCAGCATATTTGGCCATAATAGAATTTTCCAACCCCAATTCTCTTAGAAAAAAATTCTAAGTTTCCCAACCATTCTTTTGAGATCTTTACAGGAGATTTCAGGATGCCAATTTTAGTTCTCCACTTCTTCTCACCTATAGATAGGAAAAATTAAATTCGTTGATTGGACTCTTCTGTGGTCTTTGAATATATCATCAATCCAACTAGTAGTATGATAAATATCTTCATGTTCTAAAATAAACTAATAATAGGGCATGTAACTGCACTAATGTACAAATATTGTGCTCGGGAATGGATTTCCATGCCGTGAAATTTGTCTTAATGTGAAAAGCCATAACTCAATTCATTGGCCTCTAACAACTCCATTAAAATTATGTACCAATCTTAGTAGTGTTTCTCCCATGTTTCTTGACTACATCTTAATGTTCACGCATCAGACTTAAGTCAAGCATGGCTCACTGAGTTGTGGTCAAATCTCCAACACCCAGTGCTATTTTCCATTGAATTCTTTGTAGCGTGAGGGAAACTAAGCATGGATCATTTTATCTCTACAAATTCTGGTCCTCTCAGACTCATTTCTTTGGTATCAGAAATCACCCATTAATACCAATATTGTCATTCCCAATTATTCTTTCATATTTAGCTATCACTCTGAAAAAGAGGACTTGATAATGCAATACATTGTAATTCGAAGCCTCAAGACATTGGTTCTTTTTTCGTAATGAAGGGGACTATAATAGCTATTATGGTCATTTTTCCTTCTTCGCCGGTACACACAGATTTTGTTAGATTATGGTAATCATATTTTATCTTGCAAATATATCATTTGAAGGCACTTGAATAGCTACTAAAATTTCAGGAATTGATTGATGCTATAAGACTGCTAGTGATGCTGCAAAGCATACAACAAGCTTCTATAATCTAGCAAATTGTGATGGGTATGCTCAAAGTGGCAGTATCTCAAATGGTTAAGAAATATGATGTTACATTCAAATTTCTCTATGATGATTTGTGTACTTTGGTTCATGAAGAAGGATTTTCTGAAGCAATGGCAGATCCAGAGGGTCTTTTTAGGCAGGTTTTTAATGCATCTTGAAATGTTGACATTCCTTTGGATAAGTGATTTTTTTTCTTTGTTTAATTAGTTAGGGATACAAAAGTGTTGGATAATGGAAATTTTTTCTTTCTAAAGCTAAATATGGTATGGAATTTATAAAGTTTTAAAGATGCAGGGGAGAAATTTCTAGAGATTTCTGTCTGTCAACTGCTGCACTGTCAGCATAAAAGATAACAAAAGCTCATAACATATAGGAATAGAACAAGGAGGAGACTCCTTTACATAAGGAGTGAAAATATGGAAAACCCAAAAAACATCTGAAAATAAGCAACACAGGCTATTGATTCAATGACAACAACAACAAGCTAAAACTTCCATTAACAAATAAATCACCTCGGTAAGGATTTTGAGAGATTCTGACAATTTTGATGGAGAAGTGCCTATGAAAGCTGGGTTGTAAGGACAAAAATACACTGATCTCCACCCTTTGCAGTGCATCTCGTATCCTGTCAATATATCCTCAGTGCATGATCCATACATCCATCCCACCAAAAAAACAAATTTGTTGAAGTCAGTTTGTTTTTATAACTATTTTGGCATTTGCTGAAAGTTTCTTCAAAAGAAGAAGAAAACAAAAAATTTAGAAATTTATCCATCTTAATAATGACGTTCTTTGCTTAGAAACCATGAATCTTACCTCTTCACCCCATTTAGTATTGACCTACGGATCAACTACAGACTATCCTTGGTTGAATAGTGTAAATTCTGAACTTGCATTGCCAATGGCACTGACAACTGATGCAAGAAAATTTGGGTTATCACCAAACATTTCATTCAAGGTTTCATATGATATTTTAGACTTCTGATGATGAAACCCTGAAAATTCATGTTAAAAATAATAACCATTAAACTCGATCTCTAGAACAAGAGAAGGAAACTGGCCTTTAAAAATAGTGACAGTAACAAATAAATCACCTGGGTAAGGATTTTGAGAGATTTGATGCATTCATCTCAACTACTCTCAGTCATCCACAATTATTGGTACGGTCCATATCAGTGCTACTGTGCATACGAAATTCATCAACCCTGAAAAAGCAGTGCAAAAAGGCATTGTACCTTATTCAATCTTGCTAGAAAAAATAAGTTACAGAGAGGGGGTTGCAAAGCTTCATAAATGGGAGATATAAAAAATCCCAAGCAATAATAAATATAGCGAAAGCTAAGGGAAATAGTGAATGGAATCAAATAATAAGGTCGTAAAGAAAGTTGTTCCAGACATCTGGAAGATGAGGGAGGCACCAGTGGCTGCAATATACAAGCCTGTAATCATTCTCGTTTTTTATATACTTGAGCTTGCTGGTATACACTGATGCATACACATCCTTTCTATACATGGATAAATGTTTCACATTCAGTAGCTGCACTGTCACATTCTTCATCTCTCCCACTACCTTCTCGACTACCTACATTCTCTTCCTTTCGCCATAGATCCTCTCAATCTGCTTCTCTATTTTCACATCAATGGGTTCAGTTTCCTTGAAGCATCCTCCTCCAAATTTCTTCCCTCAAGCTTGTCCATGGAAATGCACAGGGAGTAGCCTCTGAAGAAAATTTTGGCATTGAACCTGCACATAACATGCAAATATGGAAAACCCAAAACCATCTGCAAATAAGCAACATGTTATTGATTCAACAACAACAACAACAAGACAAAATTGCTATGAACAAATAAATCACTTGGGAAGGTCGCAGAGGTTTCCATCTCCATCTCTCGTAATTGGAATCCATTCTAATCAAAATCAATTTAGCATAAGGGCATGACCTAGTGGGATATCAAACATAAGATTCATCATACATCCATCTCCCCTTGAAAATATCACACTGGCGCTGCATTACTGTTGAAGGAGATGAAGGTTCTACCATGGAAATGTTGCCGCCCTTGCCTCGCATGGGCGCATCATCAACACTCTTGTTGCCTATCCTCATATTTTACCCAGTGGCATCTTGATGTGGTATAGTTTCTGTAACTTTCTTGACAATGTCTTCCGCGGGGTCAGTGCTCTCATATTTTCTCCAAGAAACTCCTGAACCTTGTTGCTGATCTTGGATTATGGAAAAATTGTTGAACAACCCAGAACGACCTGCAGATATAATCTCACCTATGTTGGGTAATAGAATCTGAAGCCATGAATAAGCTCCATTGTTGAATGCCCATATCAAGAAGGCAGACAATGCTGCTGCGATGCATTTTGCAATCCCATAGAGCCATTCTAAAATGATAAAGAGAAGCCCTAGAAACCCTTTCATAACTAAATATTTTCAACTGTCTTTTGTCTTTTCATCATCCAACGACTGAATATATTTTAATCGTCTAACATATAATCTAACGGTTTCAGGTTATGATAGGTTGCACACAGGAAATTTGTTTTCAAATAGTGACACCCTATGGCATAAAAATAATATAATTAAAAAAAAGTTTTTTTTATATAGATTTTAGATTATTTAAAATTGATATAAAAATAGTATAATAAAAAAAATGAATGTTATATATTTATAAATAAAATGTTGTTTTTAATAATAATGAGTAAATGTATCTATTTGGTAATAATAGGTAGTGGTTTTTTAATTAATTAATATAAATATGATTTTAATTTTATGAAATATTTTGATGATAATAAGAATAATATTAATAGCTGCGACGCAACATAGTCACTGCCTCTATCACCAATTAATTTATTTTCCCCACATACAACTTCACGCATAGTGAGAGTTCTATGCACAAGCATTTGTTTTTCCACACAAGCTTCCTCTGCACAACCATCTCTGCTGTCACGACCCTGTAGTTGTGGTGATTTTTGAACCACGTATAGCGGGTGCAACACTACTACAATTTTTATTTTTATCAATACTTAAGTGCATAGATTACGCCTAACTTCAACACTTAGTCAATTTTCCAATCAAGTGTTCTTAACAATGCAGAGGAATAACATTAATATTCAATATTTTATGGTTCACAATTAAACATTTATCAACATCACACAAGTACACCCATACATAATTAGGAGGGGGGAAACTCCCATGAAGTCTTCCCAATAATATATATCAACAATGTACAATAATTTACAAAGTACAAGTTTTACAACAAGTGTGCGCCCAACTGCCTTGGCCTGCACACTTAGCCAAATTTACCAAATATGTGTCAAAATTGTGCAACAACAACTTTCCCACATAAATTTTCCAAGGAAACCCCAAATTTAGTCTCCAAAAAAATGTTGTTGCACTTGCTTCCCGCTCTGTTAACTTGGCCAACCTTTTCTACATGTCTAGGCACTTTCGGCATGCTCTGCGTGACTCGGGTCACTGAGTGACGTTTCTTACACGCGATTGCTACACCATGACCTTCCTACACGAATCTGATGACCCAGCTGAACGATTCGGTGCCTTTGCACGTAACATGCTATGGATGACCCTACCGCACATTTTTTTTGATCTGTTGGGTTGTGCCCGACTTTGCCCCTTCTCCTGCATGTCTGGTTCCTAGAATGCCCAACTATACCCATGCCTTAACTCCACATTCGACTGTCTGCATGTTGCTTCATCCTTCCTCCCTCCGGGCTCATCCAGTTGGTTGTTCGTTGTTTCAGAAGGAAACTTCTTGAAATGATGATTCGATGATCCTTCCAAGATCCACGCCATGCTTATTTATATGGTGAAGTGTGGACTTGTTCTGCTAAGGGTCGCAACCATTAAAGTTTGACCCTTCCATTGGGTCGGCCTACATGTTTATTCAACATGTTGGCCAACTATAACCACATCAAAATCCACGCCATCACATATAAACCCATCATCGCATATTGCATATTGTCCATGGGTCATCGAGTCATTCGGGTCAGTCACCTCTCCACTTGACTCACCCATCCGCACATCGCACGCTCACCCAACACCAACACAACTTGCCTGCCCGCTATGGGAGTGCGCCCCCCGGCTCTTATTCTCAACACAGTCACCATCCGCATGAATCTGTCCACCACTATATGACTCACCTAAGGGATGGGCACTTGCCAAAAAAATGTGCCTGTCACAATTCTCCATCGAACATGCCCGAGTTGGATAATATGGGCGCTCATCGCACATGGGTGTGCCCATTACAACTCAGTCACATATGACTCCAACTAGTGGGTGTGACATTTGCATAGCCACCTCCGCACAACCACCTCCGCAAAACTTCCTCCACACATGCTTCCTTTGCATAACCACCTCCTCTACATAGCCACGTCCAAAAAACTTACTCCACACTTCCACTTCCACACACGCTTCCTTTGCACAAATACCTCCACAATCAATAATGCCTTTTTGGTCAGTCATTGAAATTTGAAGCTGTTATTAATTAATGAAAACCCTAGATATTGTGCGGGAGTGTGGATCTCTGCATAATGAGATACTCAAATAATTTAATCAACATGTATTTCACCATATTTAACCAATGCGGAATGTGGTCCACCTAGAGAGAGATGTAAAGGCATGCATTTTTAAAAGTGTTTCATCTACCCCATACACTTGTATGAATTTAGGAGTGTTATTTTATATACCACACTTTGTTTTAATGTTAATAAAAGTGTTAATTTTAAATAAGAAGTTATGAACAAAATAATTTTGTTTGTTTTTATTCACTTACAAGGAATGAGTACTAAGCTAATAAGTTAAGTAGCTCATTGTGTGAATATCTGCACTTCCACACAATGAACCAACTCATTTTATAGGAAGTGCAAAGCTTCGGACAATGAACTCGCTCATTATACAGGGAGTGCGGAGCTCCACACAATGAGTTACTTAGCTCATTAGTATTTTAATATTCTCTTGTAAAATGGATTTCGAATAATTTCTATATTTTTTTCCTCCCCATCGCTCGAGACCTCCATCTCAAAAAAACTGTTGGATAGATCAACGATGGAGGAAACAAGAATCAAGGCTCTCTTGTTCAGTGGAATTGTGGGATCATTGCACGAGTTCCTTTTAGTGATGGCTTCACAATATTTCATGGCTTGGTCTGTTGGGTACTTGTATTGTTGCTTTTGTACTCTTAATGCACCTTTTGGGCTTTATAGGTGAGGGGGACACCTTTCCCTCTCAGTATTTTGATAAATGTGTTCCACAATGGTCTCTGGCACTATGTTTGGGAAGATTAGTTTGAATCATATTTCAGGGAGGTCGTCCATGGTGCATTAATGTAATAAAGTTCGGGGAAAATGTGTGCGGAATGCATATTGTGCAGAGCAGTGGGAGTGCAAGAGATTGGGAAACCATTGCCATGATTTATGATGTAATATTTTTTCGAGGACCAATTATATTTATCAAAATATAATATTTTAGGTGATTACTTTCAATAAGGCCAATTGGCAGCACAATGAGACACATAACTTAAATTCAAGGAGCTATTCCATTAGATTAAAGGTTATATTGGTTGGTAGGTCGCATTCACATGAATGCGAATGGGTAGACATAATATATTACCACAGACTCAAGACCAAACATTCTTGCTCCATGAATTTTTTTTTTGACATACTAGCTGAGAAAACTAAACTAAAAGACTTATTAAGAGCTTTTTGACTAAACACAACAAAATGACTAACTTCCAATGAAATTCTATTTTTGCCATTTATTATTAATACCCAAAGATTTCTTACTATCAAATACTAGTTGTACCACCCTGCCTAAGTAAATATTGGCCATCAAGAAAATAAATCAAGCCCAAAATCAAATTAAGAGGTAACATAGATGGAAAGGACCTTTCATTTATCACTTTTCCCACCACATTCACTTATATATTTCTCAAGGATGTCATACACATATCTTATTTCATTTTATATTTTGTTGGAGATGGAACATTTGGATCATTCCTAAAAAAAGGAACTACATTTGGCTCATCTGTAACGACATAATCTAACATAATCACTTGGATCAATAAAATCCACGACTTAATCTTAGTTAATAGAATTGATGATATGTCCCAAATATTTTTTTGTGATGGATGAGGTGTGGGAGTGTAGAGGCTTGTGTTATCATACACTCTTTCTCCCACACACACATCTTCCTGCACAAGCATTGAGGCACAAATAATAGAGAGAGCATAAGGAGTGCAATACTGATTTAAGAAACATGTTTCATGCCATCTCCCTGCCATCCACCATGTTAAATAAATTGACAACAACCATACTTATGGTATACAAGTAAATCAATCAAGTGGATTTTTACTGTAGGTTGCAGATTTTTTTTGCAGGCTAAAGGAAATGGATTAAATGAATTTTTTAGAAGGAGTAATCCCCACTCTACAACGCATCAGATAATTAAAGTTAAATTAGAATTTAATGCAAATTTGGTGAAACGTATGTCAATACATTTGTTCCAATTTCTAACATAAAAATGAAATCAAACGCGATACATATATCTACGCTATGAAATACAGTGAAAGAATAGACTAACAAATAAAGACGAAGCTTTGAATAATATCTAATTATAAAAACAAATAGAAATAAAACAAAACCTATTCTATTGTAGGGGCCCTTCAAAATAGATGGCTTCAAGTATAAACATTACTAACTGCACATTGAAACTCTAGAACGCTTCTTCATTCAAATTGGAAATAAAATAGAGTTTTAATGAGATTATAGTCATGCAATAATTCACACTGGAAATACAATTACTAGCCCCATATTTATAAAATATTGCCATTAACTGTCTTAAGGCTTTTACACCTATCAAAACTAGCAAATTTTATCACAAACTCTAAAATAGAAAGTATAATTTCGTTGCTTCATGATTTGCTATATGGCAAAGAAAATATTCAAGCGTAATGGCTTCAGACTCCTTGCTTGTTTGATTCATCACTTGGTTGATTGTTCCTTTGACCACATATCTGGGTGATTTCCTGATTGATTTGTGCCATATGGATAGGATAGGATCCATCATAAGATAAATTTTCATCTGTCCATATATTTTTCTACTCCATTAATACCTCAGAACATATCGAACTGTGGCAGTGGCTACAAAAACATCAATCAGCTGCAGAATTGCATTGATTTCATAGCTAATGCAGATTTTACTCTAATAATAAGGAACAATTGAAAATATGAAAAATAGGTCATTAGAATACTTTACCAAGTCAAAAATTTTAGTCTAATACTTTTTTGAGCTAATGGTGGTGACCAAAAGAAGGAAAAATGAGTGAAAGGAGTGTCAAAATTGAGGGAGTCTTAAGGCTCTACATTCCCCCACGAGGAGACCATTGCATGTCCTCATGAAAAACACAAACTTTTGATCCTTATCATGCTACTCATCCTCCCTGATACTTCTGCTAAAACATCCAAATTCAATTTCTTTTCCTTCCTTTTAGTAACAACCATCCTTGGCTTTCTCATCAAGAGTTTATATTTCAGGTTTATGATTTTCCTATTGGGTTTTCTTTTTATTATTATTTAACTTTTTATTCTTGTTAGGTCCCTATATTACTAGTATAGTCACTTATTTTTGTTAGTGTAACCCCCTTAATGTTATTGTTGTACCCCTATAACCCCCATATTATTATCATTGTGCCCTTAAATTATTATTGTTGGGTCAGCTAGGATTACATTGTGGCCCCATGGACTCCTATATATAGAAAGGAGGTTTTTTCATTTGTATCATCCAAGAATTGTTAATTGATGTAATGTATTGAAGGTTTCCCCCTCGAAGTGGCCGATTTCTAAGGCGTTGATATCTCTTTTCTTCTATTTTTGGAGCTGGTTTCACAACATTTGGTATCAGAGCTTTGGATTCTAGGGTTTTCGCTGCTCCAAACAGGTCATCGTGAAATTTCTGCTATATATTTTTTTATACAAAGGTTTAGAAGCTGAAATATCTAGAGCATGAAGTTGAAATCTGGAGGAACATATTAACAAAATTTCAGAGCTTGGTTCACAATATTTTCGGAGATATGATCTATGGAAATTAGGGCATTTTTAGGCTCCCGAATTTCATCTCAAAGAGGTGATCGTGGGAAAATATTCATAACTCTCTCTCTGAGCATCGGATTGGAATGATGTAAAAATTGGCCACAAGTACACAGACCGTAGCTTCTTTTCTATCAATTTCAGAGCTGAAGGAGGAAACAGGGACACGTGGAAAGTTGTACAAGTTTGATCTACTGAACTAATCCATAATTAGGTCATTGTGGGAGATTGGACATAACTTTGCCTTGAAGAATCCAAATCAGGTCAGACCTGTGGCATTCAAAAGAGGATTCAAAGGGCTACGACAGTGCCAAATTTCAGATATTGAAGATCTAAAATCACAGAGATAATTTAGTTTCAATATCGAGATCCTCAAAAGAAATAAAAATGTGTGTATTTGTTTTCGAATTGCATAATTTTTGTGTGAAAAATCAGTTTGAAGTGATTCCAAGGGCCTATTGAGCATATATTTCAGTATTGGGTTTTGAAATACATCGTAAAAAGAATTCAACATCCATTAAGCCCTCATAATACTCTACTATGACTCATGAAGATGAAGAATTGCAACATGATCTATCAAAATTACACGAGCAAGTGCACCAAATTTCGCTCTTGCAAAGAGTAGAAAAAAATGAAATGGAAGTTTTGAAGAAAGGTGTGGAAGCGAAGATGGATGGCTTGAAGAAAGGAGTGGAAGCTAAAATGGATGGCATATGGAGTACATGGAATAAAAAATGAAAGACAACATGGAAAACATGAAGATTGGTCTAAAAGAAGACATCGAAGGTTTGACAAAGTTGATACAAGAAATGATTCCTAATGGTGAAAGGATAGTAGAGGAAACTCATGATGAGAAAAAAATAAATGTTAATCATGATTTCATAAAATCTAATGTTGGATTGAAGAACCACCATATTCCAAGGATGGATATGAGTAAGTTTGATGGCAAGGATCCCGTAACATGGATACTACAAATGGAGCAATATTTTGATCTCAATAATGTGCACAACACACAAAAGGTACGCATTGCAACTTTACATTTATAACAAAATACATTTGTATTAGTGATTGATAACTTTTTTCTCCCGCAAGAAAAATTGTCACTTGGTCAATTTTTACGGAGAAAGACAGCACATTGAAAGAGGATACAAAGAGCAACACCTTCTTTAGCCAGTTGATAAATCTCAAATAAAAGGGTTTAGTGGCGGAGCACATTGAGGACTTCAAAAAATTGAATATAGGGGAACTGATATTCCAGAGGAACACAGGATTGATGTCTTCATAGGGAATTTAAAGGATAACATCCAACATGAAGTTCGCATTTGGGAACCTGATTCATTGGAGAAGGCATTCAGGGTGGCAAGAAAAATTGAATGTAAAATTATGATGACAAGGATGCCTACCACTCACATCTATAAATATGGAAGTGTTGCTACTCCTAGACTTCCACAACCTACAAGGTTGACACCACAACAATTGGAAGAAAAAGAGAAAAAGGGCTTTGCTACAGTTTTGATAGAAAATACACTAAAGGCCATAAGTGTGCTGAGAAGAAATTATTTTACATAGATTGTGAAGAGGAGGAAAATGAAGAAGAAACTTCAAAAGTAGAGGATATACACTAGGAAGAAACCCTAGCAGAAGAAGAAATGAGTCCAACCATATCATGTAATGCATTGGCAGGAATTACCACTCCTCAAACTCTTAAGATATAAGGACATATCAAGAAGAAAAAGGTAAAAGTGTTGATTGATTCGGGTAGTGCCCATAATTTTATTCATTGTAAGGTACCCAAGGAATTGAATTGTTTCCTATACCTGACACCAGAATGTCAAGTGATGGTTGCAAAAGGAGGAACTATAAATTGCTCTAGAAAATGCCATAATATCAAGCTAGCCATGGGGGAATATGTATTGAATAGTCCAATGCTTTCCATCCCAAAGGGAGGTGCTGATGTTGTACTAGGAGTACAATGGTTACAATCTTTGGGATGGTAGCTTTTAATTTTCAAGAACTTTTCTTGAATTTTTTTTGGAAGGAAAGGAAATCGAATTATGGGGTATTGTAGGGAAGCTGGGAAAGATAATAAGCTCTAATGTCATGACAAATTGCATATAAATTGTGTATGTTTTTATTTGATAAGAAAAACAGTGAGACAGATTCAAGAACAAATTCTGATATGATGTTGACAACTATAATTTTCTTGGTCTAATGTCATAATCTACTGATATGATATTAAGTTATGATTATCTGATTGATGGAGATGATTTGATGAATGAGTTGTTGTGGTGATCAGGAGCACAAATTTTTGGTTGTTGAATTATGATTTCTCTCTTGAGGTCCTTTGGACTTGGTTATAATATTCATAATTGAAATTTGATGTAAGGGTCATGTAGAGACCTATAATGTAAAAATTGTCATATTCAGTCATGTATGTAATATTTCAAATATGTAAAACCCACTTGGCTGGGTGCTTGAGTAAAAAATGTAAACCCACTTGGTTGGGTAGTTGAGTAAAATATGCAACCCCACTTGTTTGGGAGATTGATGTGAGTATGAGTCCTTGGTGATAGGAAATGTCATACTTAGTTGAGTCATAAAGTCATGTATTCTATTGAAAATATGAATACTCAACATGTACTCAGGGGAAGTATGGTTCATATAGTGTAGCATAGATCTCAAAATTCTTGTATCGGTTTTCCCTTTGCCCTTGATGTCAAAGGGGGAGAGTAACTTGATGTTTGAATAATGCTTATGTCTTATGTTGATCAGGTATCTACAGGTTGTGGTGATCAAACACCAACATGGTTTGCATCAAGTCCAAAGGGGGATATTGTTGGAATTATGATTGCATGTGTTGTCCTTGATGGAAACATACTTATAAAAGATGAAGTATACGGTTCTGGAGAAGCACAGTGGTTTAGCAGAAGATGGATAAAGTACAGATTTAAGGAACTATATGTGAGTTAGTTCAGGAAAAGTCACGTATACAAGCGGGAAGGAAGCATAAAAGTAGCGTATGTATTTTCGCACTAAATTTATGATACCAGGGGTCCTTACCATAGTATTAGTCCACAATATTGAGCGCAGTAATGATTATTTCATCCTGTCCAAGAATATCATCGACACTTATGCAATTTTGGCTCATGGTATTGGTTAAGGTTCAAACTATATAAGGAGGTGAAGATCATAGTGCAAAGGTGTGCATGGTATGGGTATTTAATGAATACTTCACTCTGAAGTATATCTGCATGGAATGGGTTAAATTTTATAGATAGATCTGAAATAATGATAGATCAAGATCTCTAGACCTGAAATGACAATGTATTTGCTTGATCTGTTTGTGAGATGTTTATACTTGTCATCTGGTGCATGTTTTTAAGGGTATGATCTGAGTAATTTTTTTGATATGAAGTGTTACGTAGTCCTGAATATTTACAGATATATATGCAGGTTCATTTCAAGGATAACACGTATACACACTGGTTTAGTTATATAGAGGCACATATATATTCTGTAAATTTAAATGCAATGTGGATTTAGAAGAAGTGCATACAATCATGGATTTGTCTTATAGAAGTAGCATATGAAAGCTATGGTTTTGCTGAAGAATGCAAAAGGAAATGTATAATTATTTTTACTATGTTTTCGTTATATATTAATGATGTCTCCATATAGATCTGGGTTGTTTGAGTATTGGTTATGCTTCTAGTTTATTTTGATTAAATATCAGTGATTGGTTGGTTGATTGATGATTCGGTGAATGATTTGGCACAATTATATGTTTTATTTTGTTGTATGGTATTGGGCTTAAATGAGTGGAGTGGGTCCATTACGAAAATTTGATGAAAAGAGGCCTACAAGTTGTGTTGTGTTGAAGGTGTTGGATCTAGTGTGAAACTTTATGAAACATGGTCAATGGTGGTGCTGAGGGTTGGAGCCTTCAGTGAGGGGGTTGTAGCTCCCTTCTAGTGGTTGTTGGTAAACGAGTTCAGATGGTAGTATCTCCCTTCCATGAGAGGATGGTAAACGAGAGTAGGGGATCATATCTCGCTTCGAGTGGTAGTTGGTAAACAAGATTAGGGGGTTGGAGCTCTGTTCCAGTAGTAGCTGGAGAATGGGAGAAGGTTGTAGCCATTTTCTGGTGGGTTCTTGCGTGCTAGTATGATTTTGTGCTAGTACAAGATTGTAAGCAGTTTTATTTATAATAAATATTGAAGAGAGAGACCACATCAACGGTTGTTTTCTACTGACTTGGGTTTCCACCTTAAATCCTGGTGTTCATGTGTAATGATTTATTCTATTATTACTGCACATGTTTACTGCTTACTAACTATCTGATGAATAAATGATGCATTGGGCTAAATAAAGTTTCTGAAGATTTACCTGTCTAATAAGTTCAATGGAATACACAAGTTTCTTTTAAGAAAGCTGCACACATACGCAAGTTGGATTAATTAAAGTCACGTATAGAAATCCATAAAATTAAATAAAGTTTATTGCGAGTTTTAAAATACTGATTCACCCCCCTCTCAATATTTTTCCCAACATAAGAATAGTAATTTAATTAATCATGAATAGCGAGGACTTTAATCCTCTTCTTTACAATAAATCTAATACAATAATTTGTAGGGCTCCAACCCTAGATGAAGACACAAATCTTCAATCCTTCCAAGCAACAACCTGTACTTTTCCAAGCACTGACTTGAGCTTCATGAGTCTCTGACCTCTAGGGCTCCAGCCCTATCTTCCAAGGCTCAACCCTTGTCACTTCTAGTCTCCAACCTCTATGGCTCCAAACCTATCTCTGGTACATGTACCAACCTGGTCTTCAAGAGGACTCTTATCCTCTAGGGCTCAAACCCACAACTTCAATTCATCAAGATAAGATTACTAGTTCTTCACAACTCCCAATAAAATATGAAATGATCCTTGTCAATATCTCAACCAACACTGCCTTCTCCAAACCAATTAATCAATGACAACCTTGTCTTCTTTATAAGGTGCCTCCAAAACTCTTCATAGTACCCAACCAAAGATCTCCAAAGTCACCTCATGATGGCTTCAATGCACCATGGTCTCTAATATCTTCAAATATCTTCAAATATATTCAAATATCTTCAAGTATCCTTCAAGGTGTCTTTAATAGTCCGCCCAAGTTCCGCACCTGCTCTAAGCCTCTTCAAGGACTCTCCAAGGGAGTCTTCAACAATGCTAAAATATATCTTCAATAAATACTTCAAATTATTCTCCAATGATCAATTTTCTTCAACAGATATTCAAAACATGATTCAAGGTGGTCTTCACTAACTACCCTATCTGAGTTCCAAAGGAAGTCACTGCAAATTCAAGTTCATTGTAGTCTAGGATCCAAATTTATTGTGATGAGGTCCAAAGTTCTTTCATCACTGGTCCAAGCCTCCAAAGATATTATGTGATAGACATACCACCACAGAACTAAGTCCGAACATATTTAAGCCTTATTTCGACAGGTCCGAAATGTGTATCAGTTCTGGCCTCTTCTACACATGTGTATATTCTTCCATGATTTACTCTTTATCACAAGACCAAGATTTTAATTGCTCACTAAACACAATATCTTAAGCTAAGATCTGAATTTATATTGTTATATATTTGAGGTATTACAATAGTAAATATAGGTCCGAGATAGATATGTTAGTAATCCTTTAACAATTCCACCACATAATGGGATATAATTTGACCCCCATAAAGAGATTACTGTCCAATTTTTGAAATATTAAACGGGACTCTAACATGGACAATTGTCCAACTTCAGGTGACTATCCACATTTTATTACTGATCCGAGTTCAAGTGTAAGGAGAAATTCTAAGATTTTAGTAGAGGAGGTCTGAGCTATTTGTAGCAGCAAGTCCGAGCTACTTAAACAATAGATCCGATCTCCTTGTAACAAAAGATACAATCGATCTCCATGATTATACAATCCTTCTATAATTCTGGGATGGATACCTTAAAATAAAAGTTTCCCAAATAGTGATATCCTTGATCTCTTCAGCCTCCTTGCTATTTTTGTCTTCTCACTCTGAATTCTTGTGATTTACACTAAAAATGGATGATGAAAATGAAGTGTATGAATCCTTATTTATACTGTTTTTTATCTTGAGAAGAAAATACACGTCTATTGATGGGAGATGTCAGCCTGCAAGTCAAATTAGGTTAGCTAGCCTTAAATTACATTTTATAGACGTAAAAAATCATTTTCTACGAATCTAAGAAGAGTTAGAGGGCGTGTAATAGCTCATTGGAAAGGAGAAAATATACTCTATGAGATCATGCCAAATACTTCCTTAAATTAGGTCATTTTAGCACCAAGACGTTTTTTTTTGTGAAACTTTCATTATTTTTTCCATGGCAACCATTTGGATTTTATGTTTTAGGCATTCAATGTTTAGGGCTCCTTCTTTATAGAATTAGGCCATTGAGTTGATTAGGATAAGGGATTACTTAAAGGAATCATAGTCATCAACAAGAATAGGGTTCATTTTCAATATGTCTTCATGGGCATCTTCATTTAGGGATTCATCATCAATTATCTACAGCTATCCATTGTTTCATGGACATTAGGGCACAAGATTATTCATTAGGATTAAGATTCCATACACATAGGATTCCATTCATGTAACTTAAGGGAATCATAAGTATTAGGACTTGCATCAATGTGTTAGGGATAAGGCTTCTTCTTGAGTATTATGGGCATTTAGATCATGCATCAAAAATCTAGGGCATAAATGTACTTAGGGTTTTTTCATGTCGTTAGGGAATCATCACGAAAAGGTTTAAGGCATGTATCAAAAGAATATTTTCCATCACAAAAAATGCCATATTTAAATCAATGAAAACCTTGAACAACATATCCAAGGTCTAAATTTTCTTCTTGTGATATCCATCTGAGTCTTATTTCCAACCCCACAAGTTAGACTAAAATTGGATTCTTCAAGAAAAATTTATGCCCAATCTATCATGATAACCTGATTATAGATGGGTTCAATAGAGTGAACTTGTATGAAATTCCACATGTCACTATTTTGACCTTAGGCTCTGAAAATGATACATGAAAAACAAAAGTCTGTGCAATTTTAGTCACTTTTTAGGAAAATAAAATGTAATGCTTAGAGACAAATTTATGACAATTTTCCCTAGGTCACCTATTTGAGACTGAATTCTCGAGCCCACAAAAACCCTAAATTCCTCAGATTATATCTCTGAAAATGTAGTGAACCAAGATCTAAAATTCATACACGAGGTTCACCAATATTTCTTCTCCATGTGGATGTAATTTCAGCTTCTGAAGTTTCGTAGAAAAAAAATCATAGAGAAAATTCCAAGATGACTTGTTTGAAGAAGCGAAACCCTAGAATCCAAAGTTCTGAAAAAAAATGTTATGAAACCAACTCATACTATAGAAGAAAATATAGATCAAAACTTAAAAATTATCCTCTTCAAGGGGGAAACCTCTTTTACATTACATAAATGAACAAATTCTTGGATGATACAAATGACAAGATCTTCTTGGTATATATAGGAGTCTAAGGGGTCACAATATAATCAAAGCCTAAATAACAATAATAATGCATGGGAAAAACAATAACAATATTGGGCTTCCATGGGGCACAACAATAAAAACATGGGGGATACATGGGCACAACAATAACAATAGGGGGATACACTAACAATAATAATAAGGGAAATACACTAGTATTATAGGGACCTAACAAAATACCTGGACCGATGAAGGTGGGATTGCGGTAAGCATGATTGTGTATGCCCTCAATAGGCCTAGGAATCCTCAACTAGTGAATGGTGGGATATATGGTAAAGCATAGAGGGTGGAGTCTCCTTAGGCCTAGGAATCATCGACCAGTGAATGGTGGGATATACGATAAATCCTAGAGGTTGGAGATGAACAAATTCCTTAGGGTTTAGCTGGAGAGATCTAGAGGCATCCATGATTGTATAGACCTAGTGATCCATGGACTGGTATATGGTGGAATTGCGGTAAAGCATGGTAGTGTATGTTTCTTGCTTGGGCCTATGAATCCATTAGCAATATTGCAATAAAGCCTGGTTGTATAGATGAGGACTTGGGCCTAGGAATCCTTATTCTACTAAATAATAACACACTTGAAAACCCTATGATGATAGGATAATAATGCATATAAAATGGTAGGGACAATTGTCACCTCTATTAACAAACTAAATTTGAAACCCTGGCCACCATGCATCCTACTACCCCGCTACCCACTTACCCCCTCAGCCCACAACCCCATAGAAAGGAAAATTCATACAATTCATATGCTTTAATACCTCTAATTAACATAATAAGAGAATGTATTGAAGATGGAAGGGCCAATATTGAAGATGCTAATGAAAAAAATTATTATGTCTCCAACAAAAATATCATAACTTCTGTCTCTTTGGCTATGTTTGATATTTTTCCTCTAATCTTGTTAAACACTCATATAAAGCCTTCATTTCATCCTCCTTTTTGTATTCATAAATTTTTTTTTCCAATGTGAGGTTTTGCCTATGGAACTTGATTAACAAAGTATGGATGCCACAAAGCCTCTCTAATTGTGATTGTATTATTCCCATCTACTTCTAACATTTTTCTAAGAAAAACCACACTCTGCATACACCATATATTCATAACAATCCTTTTGAGGTATCAAATAAACTATGATTTATTCATCACTTAGTGTTGTAGTCTGAAATACATTGTTTGAATTATGCAACTCAACCATCTTATGGAAGTAATCATACATCATGATATTTGTTAGAGTCGGTCCTTACAGCCCTCCGTCAGAGATCATTTCACTTTTTGCATATTCATTCTTAGGTGTCTCACTTGTTCCACTTCGTTGCATTTCACTAGGAGCATGCCACTGACTGACGAGGGGGTCTGGTTGTCATGTGTTTCCTCATGCTTATACCTGCAGGGCTATTTAAGAATTCCTCAAAAATCATTGAAGTTTATCGTCATTTCATTCATCGTCATTAAATGTCAGTTTCGTTAAAAAAAAAAAAAAAGATCTTTAGTCCTAGAGTCTAGGGTTTTCGAGTCTTTTTCATACATGTCATAAAGCCCGCAGGCCATGAGGTTGGTTTCGCAAGTTTTGATTTCACATTTTTATCATCAAAAGCATTTGAAGACATTTCTAGTCCAAAACTCTGTTTTGGAACTAGAAATTGTCTAATTTCATTTTTGTAATAATTGTATTTATTTCATTATCAGAAAGCTTCAGTGCAAGCCTCTGATCTTTTCCAAAGCTACAGTGCCGCATCCCTGCAAAAGACAACAAGCATTTCAGTCCAAAATTCAGAAAAGCCAAAGCAAAGCATTGTTTTAATAGATCAAGTCTCAAAATGCCAAAAACATTATAAAGTGGGTTGTCAAACAAATTTGAAAAGCAATCTGATTTGATGAGATATTTATTTCATATATAAACATGGCAAACAATCTCATTTGCAAGAGATCTGCAAGGCAGAAGTCAAATTCATGTTTTTGGAGGCCGAAGACAAGTTGCAGAATCGTTGACAGCGTTTGGAGGTGGGCGCTACCTACTTGAGGTGCGCGCTACCCACTTGGTGTGCGCTACCCACTTGAGCGCCACAGCCAATGCAAAATTGAACGGGTGCTACCCACTTGAGGGGCGCTACCCACTTGAGCAGGGGCGCTACCCACTTGGCAACAGAGTCCAGAAATTCGTTTTTTGCGCCCAGATTCGATTCAAGTCGACTCCAAAAGCTTGCAAACAGGTTTTAATCATTGCTCAGTAGATTTTTAATATGGTTGTGATGTCATTGATGTTGGGGAAACAAGCCATGCTTGGAGAGAAATATATGAATCCTTCATTCACATGCAAGTTAATTCCGTAAGGGTTTTGAAATTGTATGGGCAGTTTTATGAAAAATTTGAAAACCTTTGAATGGTAGATATGTTCACACCCTGGCACGTTGTATAGATGATCCTCACACCCTCAGTATCATCTTATCAATGCTGTTCATGCCCTTTCATATTTTTCCACAGTCTTATGTCGACTAGTCTATAGCCCTCATTACCATAATATCACCATCGCTGTTGTTATCATTCTATTACCACTGTGATAGTAATTTGTGTCACTATGGTTATTGTCGTGTTCTCCCTATTCTCCAGTTCATAAACACAGTCCTATACTTGTTTGCTTCTTTGACAAATTTTGCCCATCATTACCAAAAGCTTGCACCATACTTTGCAGTTGGCACTCATTTGTGAAACTCACTTATGGTCAAAAAAGTGATAGCTTTCATGCCACTAAAACAGAGCCATCCTCATTGTAATTTTGTTTTCCTGTGATACTTTGGCACGTGGGTGATATCTATTGGGTGTTGAACATACATTATAACTTTGCTTTCACTGCATCTATATCAGTATCCATATTGCAAATATCTTGTTCAAAGCCATGTCAGAGACAGAGTCAGTTTATGAGCGTGAGTCGGATAGTGATTCCACAACAGAGGGTAATGTGCCACGGAGGCCTCACAGAGGTGGAAAAGGTGGTAAACATCTCAGGGAGGAGCCTACTTCTTTGGCTCAATTGCAGGCATGTCCACTTGCAATGGATTGTTTTCGGGTTCAGTCATGTTTTCGATTCTGTGAAATGATTTCACAAACCCAGCTTCATCGTGAAATAGCTCGTCTGTTTGCTCTTCATTTACGTAATGGTCGTGTAAATCTCACTGGAGTAGATTTCTTTCTGTCACCAATGACTATTGCTCAGGCCACTGGTATACCAAATCTAGGAGAGGAATGGAACAAACGTCAGCATTTAGAGAAATCCCACTATGAGCCATACATCAAACCTGGGTATATGAGGCACTTGGGTAGAGTTTTTCCTTTTAGATTCCTGAGGGATGAGTTTGCACCGCTGATGAAACTCATCATTCGGTATTTCAGTTGCGAGGGCAGATTCACGCGTCTCTTTGCATACCATGTTCGTTTGTTGATGCACTTCACAAGGGTACGTATGATGAACATTCCGTATTTCATGTATCGCAACATAGAGAGGATGATGATTTTTGTACAGAAGAAGAGCCCAGCACAACAGCATAGAAGTATATATCATTACACTTTGATCAAGATCATAGTGTTACATCAGTTGGCACAGCAGGGCATCACTTGGGAGGATTTCATCTCCCGTGACTTTTTCATAGCGTCACAGCCGCCTCCTGAGGTAGTTCATGATGCGGGAGAGCCTTCACACCAGCCGGGCATTCCTGAGATTGAGCACATCAGCTCTCCATTATTTATGACATATTAGCGAGGCCATAGGGCCTTATTTGCAGCTACACGACGAGTATTATCTCCACCCAGGGTGGAAGGGGTCTTGCCGACTTCATCAGCAGAGTGAGTATTATCTCCACATGATGTGGAAGGGGTCTCGCCTTCTTCTTTAGCACAGGTACAGATCCAGGATAGGGGCAAGAAGCCCATGCATGATGAGGGTCCATCAGGAGGCCGGGACACGGATTTCATGATCATTGATGTTGATGCGAGCTCTCCTAGCTCGAAACTGAGGGAGATCATCCAGGAGCAGAGGGCCGAGAATGACACGCTGAAAGATTAGTCGCAGAAAGCTCAGTGGGTGATAAAATATCTGGAGCAACGCAAAAAACAGCTAGAGGATGAGCACACACTTTATGAGCTGCGTCGAATCTGTGAGGATCGACAATTGGCTCGGAAGAGACCAGGTGATATGACACCAGTTGAGCGGGAGACTGAACTCATGCATGTTAACATTCATATGGAGAAGTTGTTGGCAAAGGCTAACAGAGAGAAAGATATGCTTCGTCACATGAAAGGCCATTATTGGGCCCGCATGCATGTCTGCAAAGCGAGAATGAAGATTTTGAAGAGGAGGTTGAGCGAAGCGCTAAAACGGCGGAAAAGGCCTGATCCACTCCGAATTTTGGCCGAGGCTTCATTGGCTGGGCAAGATACATGATGGAGGGTATTCACTCCGAATTTGAGCAAATTTGGAAAAAATTTTGTCATTTTGAAATTTTTTGGTCTAAAAACAGGTTTTTCAGTTAAGCGGGTAGCGCGCCCATATGCTCACTTTTTTTCGGGGCACTTGCTGAAGAAAATTTTTGCATTTTTGGATTTTTCATGGTAATTTATGCATCCTCAGGCATTGCCGAAGAATTTCATCAGATTCTGGGTGGCCAAAAAGCTCAAAAACACCATGAAAACCACCTTGCTGCCACCATTTGCACCAGCAGGAAGTACTTCTGGGAGAATGAAGTTTTGGAGGGACAACTGAGCTCCAAATTGAGAAATTCCACTTGGGTTGGATAGCCAACATCCAGGGCTTTCCAACGAGCTATCATGAGATCAATTTGGATGCCGAGAAGTGCCTCAAAATCAGGTTGAAAGGCGCGCTACCCACTTAATTCAGGGGCGCTACCCACTTAAATTTTTGGCTGAATTTTCAACTTCCAGCTCAGAATTTCGGCCAGTTGGGACCAGTTTTGCTTGTGGATGAAATTTTTGGGTTTTCATGATGTAAATTGATGGTTGACATGTAACTTTGGCTCATTTTTACCTATTCTAGAAGATTCACTCTCAAAAAAGTGAAAATCATGTAAATGAATCAGTTTCCACTCTTTTAGAGGCAAGTTGTTAACTGCCTAGATTTTAGCTCCTTGATTAGAATTTGTTGGAACTGCTCCTAGAAGGAGAATTTCGACCCCTAGAGGTGTGGGAAGGGGTTAGAGTGATCTATATATTTTAATTTCTGAGACATTCTACAGGTTGGACTCTTGGGAAACTTTTGGCACCATTGTACATATTTTTTCATATTTTGGCTAAGGAAAGATCAGAGGTTTTGCGGCACCTGTTGGGATTCTTGTGGTGTTCTATTCTTGATGGTGTTTTCTCTCTGTTTATTGTAAGTTCTTCATGTTTAATGTATGCCATTCCTTTCATATGCTTCTGAAACTAAAATGAATAAGTAGATGAGGTTGAATCCATTGTTTACAGTGCTCTGCCTTTGAATTCATTTAGTTTTACATGTTTTCAACTGTTTGGAGAGGATCCAAGTTCTTCTTTGCCCTCTTCAGCTCCTTATCATTCTAATCCGTCCATATATCCAATCAAAAGCATCAAGACAATCACCTACCTCGCCCCAACTCGAATTCTGCAGAGATCTGACCTTATCCCCGGACCCAAAATTTGTTTTTCCCATTTCTCCAACGAAAACCCAAAAAATCAAAACCAAACATTCCTATCTCTTTACTAGCCTAAAATCAGTATCAATTTTGAGTCATCGCAGCCCCTTTGAAGATCCTTTGCTGAGATAGACCCGGAGAGAGCCCTCTCCTGTCCTCGTAGGGCTAGCTACGAGGCTGAGCGTGGTTTGATGTAGCCTTGAGTTTTACCTTATTTCAGCCTAGGGTAGATTTGAGCGCTAACAATATTAAAACAAGAAGACCCTCATATGTATGAAAATATAATTTCCAACCACTCCTTGCCACAACATCTCATTTGTTAACATTTTTGTAAAAATTCATCCCACTCATTAAATCCATAAAAAATAATTATATGTGGTATGTACCATAATGTTACATACTCCTTATACTTCTTATTCTTAATATTTCAAATGATACAACCTAAATCTTCAATATTTTAGATTTTTTTGTTGTTGAAATTTCACGATAAAATCTTTGAATGCATAAATAGATTAAGAACCCTAAAAAATAAAAAATAATGAAAACATTTAAATTGTTCAAACTTATATTTCCAGAAAATCCTAATTAAATTTCAAGCAAAATAAAAAAAATTAAACCCTAAAGGCAAAAAAAAAAAAAAGAATATAAAAAAAATAAATGCCAAAAATAAAAAAACATATGAGTTAGATTATGCTACTCAAAATGTCCACCTTTACAATCATGCACCTAAATGTCCATGCTTGCAATCTTGCACCATGAAAGTGAATCCAAAGTCTAGACTCTGGAGGGTAGTGGCTTAATTCTTGGTCCTTATGTTAAACACACTTTCTATGATAGCATGCCACAACATTCTATAATTGGCGCATCAAAATTGATATATATCAGAACACACGATCCTATGAACTAATTGGGCATCCAAAAGGATGATTGGATATTTGTAGTCATTTCTATATGTTCCATTGTAGTATACTCATTAAAAATATAATCAAATTTTTTGTTGTTGTAAGTTTAGCAGTACCTTTCTATTTTATATTAATAAAAAAAGTAGCAGGTTGCTACAAATCGAAACTTGATGGCCTCAACCTGCCTGAAGGAAACCAAGTTTGTTGGCCATCTTAAAGAGTTAAAAGCCATCCAATATTGGAAAAGTTTAAACCTTCTACTAACCACTATGTCCATTTTACTATCTCTAACATATTGATCCGGATTTATGCAGGAACGCAACATAATATAGAAATAACCATAAATATAGATATGCAGCAGAAATAATGCTTCATTTAATTAATATCAAATGACAGAAATATGCTTACAGACATAATGGAAATAAAATAGCTAGGGTGCTGGTAGCGAATATCTGAGAAGAGATGTCATGGTTACAAACCTCTAAACTGTGTTATAATGAGGTTCAAGAGCCTATTTATTATTTATAAACAATGGAGAATTCTAAACGTCCAAAAAAATAACCCTAGGAGATGAAGCGCCAAAACTATGGGCCCTGTTTGGGTAAATTGGTGTTTCAACTTCCCGGGGATGTAACATTGGCATATGATCTGTGTTTGATGCGTATGATACATCATTAGAAATATCTATCTGAGGACTACAACTGTTGCTGAGAATATGAATTCCAAAACAGAATAATATTTTCCGGAGGGACGATGCCAAAAAAACATCGTTTAGGGCCTCAAAACGGCTCCAGAAGTTCAAGACCCGAAAAAATGCTAAAAATAGTAAGTTGTGCTACAAATTAAAAACTGAAAGAACTGATGGTGGGGGTTCAAATGGAATAGGTGGGTGGCCACCAATATCCCCCTGGATCATTAAGGTCCCAAAATGGCTTCAAGAGTGGAGGACCCGAAAACCTGCTAAAAATAGTAAGTTGTGCTGAATGTGAAAAGCTGCAAGAATTGATGGTGCTGGTCCAAATGGAATATGTAGGTGGCCACTGGTATCCACCTAGATCATTCCTCCCTCCTTAAGAGGAAATGGTACCCATTGCGTTGAGATCCTCCATGAGATGAGGCACATTTTGTTGTTCAAGATGTCATGGACCTGTGGGCGGACATGCTAGATGAAATTAGTAAATTTTGTTTCTTTATCAGCCTCAAACAATACATGTGTGGATTTTGTCGATCTGTGTAGTCACATCAGGCAGTGGTGCGTCGGGGGTCAGATCAATGGAGTGCTTGTCTTGACAGTGTAGAGGAACCTCTGTGAGTGAGGAGAAAATTTCCTCGTATTCCTCCATGACTTTGTCCATCCTCTACAGCCATTCAAGGAAGCCATGTTTTGAGGTTTTGGCCACAATATTATTCTTTCCATGTGAGCGAGTTGTAAGAAAAATAAATTTCCTGGTTTGGGAAACAATCATACTACGTTGTTTTGCAGTAGTCAAAGAGATGACAGGATGTGGTACAACCTTCGATACCCTGTACAAGTTATTTCCCAAAGTAATAACAACAACATGAGGCTTAGACTCATACACAACATGTCACCTCCAAAATTATGGTTGGCCCAATAATACATCAGATACATCAAGAGGAGCAACATCACATAATACCTCATTCGTGAATGGCTTGATAATGTACAAAAGGCGGCACTGCTGGCAGATGCGGAGATCTCTCCCTTGGTGGAGCCACCCAATGGTATATGGCTGCGGGTGTGCTATGGTCTGTAGGATGAGCTGCTTCACGATATCTGTTGGAATGAGGTTCTTTTGGCTTCTGCTATCGACAAGAAATTGCAGTGGAGAACCCTTCACCCACATCTACGAATGGAAGAGGTGCTCCCCCTCTTCTGGATCCTCTGGATCCTCCCTCTAGATCTTGGTGGTGGCAACAATGGCACTAGGATCTGCATCAATAATCTGCTTCCCTTTGTCATTGCCTTTTTTTGGTTTTGACTTAGGATCAAAAATTGCATCTGATTCAGGTGTCTTTAGTTCGGCCACCAATGACTGTTTGGCCCGACACTCGTTTATGATATGAGTGAGGCTATTATAAAATTCACACCACTTCCCTGTGTCCTTCTTTGGATTTGTGGTGTTGTTTTGAGTCACACTTCTTTGGCCTTGCCCCTTGTTCTTCAGTTCAGAGACACCTTTCAGATTCGCAGATCCAAAGCCTCGCTTCTTCTGATTAAATTTCTGCTCGAACTTGGCGGCATAGCGATATGCTGTGCCAAGCGATGTAATGTCGAGGAACTCCATTTCCTCCTGAATGTGTTTGTACAGATAGCCACAGGGCTTGAGCACCAAATGTCTCTCTGAGTCTCTAATACCCAACTTTGTGCATAGGGTATGGAACAGATTCGTCAGTTCGTGCACATCTTGATCCCTTTGTTGCCGCAACATGGTCCATTGGATGTATTTGTCCTCATATCTCCCCACGGGGTAATATGTTCCTTGGTTCCGTCTCGGAATGAATTCCAAGTAGGTGTGGCCGAGAATAGAGAGGGTTCCCCTTCGTCCTCTTTCTCAAAGTAGGTTTCCCACTAGTATTTGACATGGGGGGTGATTTTGAGGAGTGAAAAAATAATCTTTTCTCGGTTAGAGTAATCATGGACCAAGAAATACCCTTGCAGCAAATTTAGCCATCTATCTACGACATCTGCATCTATTTGGCCTTCAAATACATGAATGTCAAATTTTACCTGTACCTTGAAGGGAGTGGTGCCTCCAGAGTGGCTGTTGGATGTAGATGTAGCGTAGGTGGGCAGTTGTTGAAGGATCTGAGCAAAGTTATCCATCACCGCGTTCCTTTGTTTCTCGAGGGGCTCCTCGAGCAATATTTTTATAGGATATTCTGCTCCCTCATCTTTCTTTTCTTCCGCCATGGGAGGCCATCGGGGCTTGCGAGGCTAATATTGCAAGGGTTCAACTAGATCGAGCCCTAACTCCTTATACCCTGACCGCATTGGGGACATGCAAAGAAAAAGAAAAAAAGAGCAGACCACTTTGATACCACTGATCTAGATTTATGCAGGAACGCAAAAGAATACAGAAATTACCATAAACATAGAGATGCAGTGGAAATAATTCTTCATTTCATTAATATCAAATAACAAAAATATGCTCAGAGACATAAAGGAAATAAAATAGCTAGGGTGTTGGTAGCGAATCTCTGAGAAGAGATGTGGTGGCTACAGACCTATGAACTGTGTTACAATGAGGCTCGAGGGCCTATTTATTATTGAGAAATGATGGAGAACTCTAAACGTCTAAAAACCTAACCTTAGGAGATGAAGCACCAAAACTATGGGCCCTGTTTGGGTAAATTGGTGTTTCAACTTCCTGTGGATGTAACGTCGGCACACGATCTCTGTTTGACGCGTATGATACATCATTAGAAATATCTGTCTGAGGACTACAACTATTTCCACGAATATCAATTCCAGAACGGAATCATATTAGCCGGAGGAATGATGCCCAGAAAACATCGTTTAGGGCCTCAAAATGGCTCCGGAAGTTTACGACCCGAAAAACTGCTAAAAATATGAAGTTGTGCTGCAATTTAAAAATTGAAAGAACTGATGGTGGGGGTTCAAATGGAATAGGTGGGTGGCCACCAATATCCACCTGGATCATTAAGGCCCCAAAATGGCTCCGAGAGTGGAGGACTCGAAAACCTGCTAAAAATAGTAAGTTGTGTTGAATGTGAAAAGCTGCAAGAATTGATGGTGTTGGTCCAAATGGAATAGGTAGATGGCCACCAATATCCACCTGGATCATTCCTCCCTACTTAAGAAGCAATGGTTCCCATTGCATTGAGATCCTCCATGAGATGAGGCACATTCTGTTGTCGAAGATGTCATGGACCTATGGGTGGACATGCTAGATGCAATTAGTAAATTTTGTTTCCTTATCAGCCTCAAACAGCACATGTGTGGATTCTATCTATGTAGTCACATGAGGTATGGAAACATCAGGCAGCGGTGTGTCGGGGGTCAGATCAATGGAGTGATTGTCTTGACAGTGTAGAGGAACCTCTATGAGTGAGGAGAAAATTTCCTCGTATTCCTCCATGACTTTGTCCATCTACTGTAGCCATGCAGGGAAGCCCTATTTTGAGGTCATGGCCACAATATTCTTCTTTCCTTGTGAGTGAGTTGTAAGGAAAATAAATTTCCTGGTTTGGGAAACAATCTTACTACGTTGTTTTGCAGTAGTCAAAGAGATGACAGGAGGAGGTACTACCTCCAGTACCCTGTACAAGTTATTTCCAAAAGTAATAACAATAGCATGAGGCCTAGACTCATATACAACATGTCGCCTCCACAAGTATGGTTGGCCCAATAATACATCAGCTACATCAAGAGGAGCAACATCACACAATACCTCATCCGTGAATGGCTTGATAATCTACGAAAGGCGACACTTCTGGCAGATGCAGAGATATCTCTCTTGGTGGAGCCACCCGATGGTATACAAATGCGAGTGTGCTATGGTCGGTAGGCCAAGCCGCTTCATGAACTTTGCTGAAATGAGGTTCTTTGGGCTTCCGCTATCAACAAGAAATTGCAGCAGAGAACCCTTCACCCACATTTGCGAATGGAAGAGGCACTCACCCTCCTCTGGATCCTCTGGATCCTCCCTCTGGATCTTGGTGGTGGAAACAATGGCACTAGGATCCACATCAATGATCTTCTTCCATTTTTCATTGCCTTCGTCTGGTTCTGACTCAGGATCAGAAGATTCATCTGATTCGGGTGTGTTTAGTTTGGCCACCAACGATTATTTGGCCTGACACTTGCTTATGCTATGAGTGAGGCTGTTATGAAATTCACACCACTTCCCTGTGTCCTTCTTTGGATTTGTGGTGTTGTTCTAAGTCGCACTGCTTTGGCCTTACCCCTTTTTCTTTGGTTCGAGGACACCTTTCGGATTCGTAGATCCAAAGTCTTGCTTCTTATGCTTAAATTTCTGCTCGATCTTGGCGGCAGAGAGATATGCCGTGCTAAGTGATGTAATTTCGAGGAACCCCATTTCCTCCTGAATGTGTTTGTGCAGGTAGCCACAATACTTGAGCACCAAATGTCTCTTGATATCTTTAATACCCAACTTTTTTCGCAGGGTATGGAACAAATTCGTCAGTTCATGCACATCTTGATCCCTTTGTTGCCGCAACGTGGTCCATTGGATGTATTTGTCCTCATAGCTCCCCACGGGGTAATATTATTTCTTGATGCTGTCTCAGAATGAATTTCAAGTGGGTGTTGCCGAGAATAGAGAGGGTTCCCCTTCATCCTCTTTCTCACAGTAGGTTTACTAGCAGTCTTTGACATGGGGGGCGACTTTGAGGAGTGCAAAAATAATCTTTTCTTGGTCAGAGAAATCATGGACCGAGAAATACCCTTCCAACAAATTCAACCATCTATCTATGACGTTTGCATCTATTTGGCCTTCAAATACAGGAATGTAAATTTTTACCTGTACCTTGAAGGGAGTGGCACCTCCAGAGTGGTTGTTGGATGCAGATGCGCCGTAGGTAGGCAATCGTTGAAGGATCTGAGCAAAGTTATCCACCATCATGTTCCTTTGTTTCTTGAGGGCTTCCTCGAGCAATATTTTGATAGGATCTCTTGCTCCCTTGTCTTTCTTTTCTTCCACCATGGAAGGTCATTGGGGCTTGCGAGGCTGATCTTGCAAGGGTTCAACTAGATCGAGCCCTAACTCATACCCCGACTGCATTGGGGACATGCAAAGAAAAACAAAAAAAAGCAGACCGCTCTGATACCACTGTTCCAGATTTATGCAGGAACGCAAAAAAACACAGAAATAACCATAAGCATAGAGATGTAGTGGAAATACTGCTTCATTTTATTAATATCAAATAACATAAATATGCTTAGAGACATAATGGAAATAAAATAGCTAGGGTGCTGCTAGCGAATCTCTGAGAAGTGATGTGGTGGCTACAGGCCTCTGAACTGTGTTTCAATGAGGCTCAAGGGCCTATTTATTATTAATAAACAATGTAGAACTCTAAACGTCCAAAAACCTAACCCTAGGATACGAAGCGCCAAAACTATGGGCCCCGTTTGGGTAAATTGGTGTTTCAACTTCCCGAGGACGTAACGTTGGCATACGATCTCCGTTTGATGCGTATGATACATCGTTAGAAATATATATCCAAGGACTACAACTGTTGTCGCGAATATAAATTCCAGAAAAAAAAATCATATTAGTCAGAAGAACGATGCCCACAAAACGTCATTTACGGCCTCAAAACGGCTCCGGAAGTTTAGGACCTGAAAAACTGCTAAAAATATTAACTTGTGCTGTAACTTAAAAAATGAAAGAACTGATGGTGGGGGTTTAGATGAAATAGGTGGATTGCCACCTATATATTATAGTATTTATTGCTTGAGTAATCAATTCTATATAATATAGTAGTTATTGCTTGCGTAATCTTTCAATTTGACATTCAATTCTTTATTAATAAAGTTGTTTTATTTAGTAGGGAGTACAATAATTTTGTAATCAAACAATAGGATAAAACATATTCAGAGTATAATTTATTGAATGAATAGATGTGTGTAAAATATTTATTAAGAAACTAGATTTGTAATTATAAAATATAAAACTATAACTATTGTATTTTTTTGGTGTGTGTATATAGAGAAAGACTAAACCAAGTTTGGGGTTAAGAAAATAAACCATAACATGAATAACAATATCTCCTTCCAAAAATGTCTCCATATTAAAATGACATTCACTTTGTTGTATACCAAGACTATTGTTATTCATATACAATTTCTGACAAACATGCAATTGGCGCTCCGATATGTAGATGAACTTGGAGTAAACTCTATTTCTGCTAATAAAAATTCTCTTTATTTACATATATGCTAGATAGATTTTACTTGATTTAGAATATCTTATTTGAGTTACATGCTCATTTCATGCTTGTTTCAGAGGATTATTAATCACCAAAGGATTTTCACCCCAATTTCCTATTTCATTATCTATAATTTTTTTATATATATATGTGAACATATTATGTTGGTTTACATATGTGTTTTCACCCACAATTTCCTATTTCAATATCTATAACAAAATTTACTTATTGATAACTCTTATAATCAATATCTTTGAAACCTCCACGACCTGCTTCCACAGAAGCAAAATTTGCCTTTCATTCCACCTTCTCTGCAACAACTTATTTCATTATGTTGGTTTACATATATGTTTTCATCCACAATTGGCTATTTCAATATCTATAACAAAATTTTCTGGTTGATAACTCTTATAATCATCTTTGAAACCTCGACGACCTGCTTCCATGTAAGAAAAAATTGCCTTTCATTCCTTCACGATGGTTCCTTCTTTGCAACAACTTATTTCTTCTATGCTACTCTTTCCTATGTTATTGCCTTACGACATTTCTTTAACAACATATGGTGCAATTGCTAGTTATAATTATATTAATAATTTCAATTACAATATTAATAATTTTAGTCACATTAAGTGATAGTTAGTTCATAAATTTAGAGACATTCAGTAGTAGTGTTCTGGTATCCTAAAATTTAGTAAGTGATACTAAAGCTTTAATAAGTGATGTTGTTTTCTATTTATTAAATATAAATTTGAAATTTATTATTTATTTAAATTATTTTAAATTAATATAATTTTCAAAAATAATTCATTTCAATCCAAACTTTGTATGTCACACAATTTCTCTAATAAGTAAAGAAACCTAATATGTTTGTAATATATTTATCTATAATTATATTGAAAATGGAGTAAGTTAAATTTCTAAAATTAACTGTTTAGAAAATTTTATGGATTTATTATTATATATAATATATTTTAAATATTTATAATTATATTGATAATTTTAGTCACAATATTGATAATAGTCACACTAAGTGGTACTAATAAGTGTTATTTTATTTATTTAAATTTATTTAATAAATGAAATGTAATTTAAAAATACAATTTTTATAATAAAAATATGTTTATTAAATATAAATTTAAAATTTATTCTTATTTAAATTTTTTTAGAGTAATATAATTTTTAAATATATTTTTAGTGTTATATATTTAAAATTACAAAACTATTTTTAATAACAATAAGTGAATGCATCTATTTGTTGATAGTGAAAAATATTTATATATAAGTTTTTAAATTTATAAAATATTTTGACTCTAAATAAAATACAGCAAAAATACAAATTTTGATAAACAATTTTTAAGTTTATTAATATTAATATAATTTTAAATCTATTTTAAATTTATAAAATACTAAATTAATATTAAAAAATGAATGTTTCCTAGTGGGGCTAATTTGACAACGGACAAGGTGGGACAAGGTGGCAATTGAATAGTCCTTGGGATCGATGGTGGCTCCATCTGGATAACGACTCACCTTCATGGCTATACAATACTGCAATTACTGCGGATCTTGCGGATCTTAGGAGGTTTTACTCGGGGTAAAAATGACAAGGTGGCTGCGGAGGAATTTAGTAAGGTAGGCTCGGAAATGAGTGTGTGTAGGCAGGGATACTGGTTCATTTTTCATGGTGACTCCCCGGAGTTGCGACCTTGGCTGAGATGCACTGCCATGCTCTCTCGATTCTTTGGAGCAGTTGGGGGTGATTTTTTTGTTCTGCTCCTGGGACCAGGGGTCTGTAAGGGCGGAAGAAACAAGTCGTTACCTAGCTTTGCTTCGACAGTGGCTCGGGGATTCAGAAGGTGGGGTGACAGGCCATATTGTTTTTATCTGGGAAAAGAAGCAATATTTAGGTTTCTCAGTAAGGTGGTTTTCGGTGTCTATGGCCTCCAAAAATATTAGCTCCAATATACTCTTTACTCTGATATGAGTAGCTAGCTCATCAAACTTTTCATCACCTTTAAAATATATCGGAACTGATGATCCTAAGAACTAATTGAATCACCCATTGGGCATCCAAAAGGATGATTGGATATTTTTAGTCATTTCTATATGTTCCAATGCGGTATACTCATTAAAAATATAATAGAATCTTAAGAAAATCTGAGCCGAGACTAATTTCATATATAAGTGAATCTTGAGAAGATCGGAGGAAAGAGTAACAGTTTTGAATATGACCAATATTTCTTTGTGAAACTTTATCAGATCACACAAATTTGGCTAACACAAATATTCCGCACAAATCATACCTCAGTTGCTATGGTTTCCACAGTTGCAGTACGGTGTAAAAATGTGTTTGAGAGCAATCATTCGCTCAATCAACAAATATATGTGACTTTTCATAGTCATGTTTTATATTTTTCAGGGAGTCTTCAATCCGATGTGTCAGGATTAATTTCATTACGCAGTGTGTTTTGTAAGGCATGATTTCCATTTTTAATTTTCATTGCAGCTGTTTATAATCCAATAGCACTCAAAGTATGGATGTTGCAAAGCTTCTTTAGCTGTTATTCTTTTATTCCCATCCACTTCTAGCATTCTTCTCAGCAAATCCATACGCTCTGGACACCCAACATTTCTAACAATTCTTGCGTAATATGAAGATAAATGCTTTCCTGGATTTAAAAATATAATATCCAACTGCTCATTTACAGATTGCCCACGAAAAAGCGGCTCGCCGATCAACATTTCTGCAAATATGCATCCCATTGACCAAACGTCCACAGCAAAACAATTGTATGAGGTACATCCCATCAGCAATGCGGGAGCTCTGTACCACAGAGCAACGTACTCGTCGTATTTATTGTTCTCAATAACTCCATGCTCTGAATCTTTCACCATGGCAGCCATGCCAAAGTCTGCAATCTTGAGGGAAGTGGCTTCCTTGTTCATCAAACAGTTAGAGGGCTTAAGGTCCCTGTGTGCAACACCCTTGCTGTGACAATAAGCCACACCATTGCAGAGCTGCCACAGTAACCTTTTCACCACCCCGAATCTATGATGATCTAAAAACCCATGAACCCCACTGGATATGCAGAAGATGGATGAATTTTTCCAGTGTCAGATCCACATATTTCATTGCAATGTATAAGGTGGGTGTCTATACTGATCACAACCTTCCATCTTTTCTCATTCAAAAATCCTCACCACATACTTACTTGGACTCAGGAATTTTAACAGAAATCCTTCCCATAATGTGACATTACAGTTGAGAGAAATTTTCATGGCCACTATCTTTCCTGTATTAATATTCTTGGCCTTTGAAACAACGCCATATGCACTCTGCCCTAAATAATTAAAAAACTGATAATTCTGAGACATCCTTGAATTCTAATTATCCGAAACAGATGAAATAACAAAGACCTGGACATCCAAAGAAATCGTTGATTATCGAATGAGGTTGGCATGAATAAAATGAGAGGGTTTTATAATGTTATTCTGCTATTTTTAACCGTCCAAAGTCGACTACTGGTTCTGCCATTTTGCACTATGCATCTCGTAGTTCATTCTTTTTAGTGAAACGCAATTTCTATAATAAAAACATAGGTTTGTAATCTATTTATATAAAAATTTATTCAAAATTCAGTTTATTTGAATATTTTATTTAATCATTATTATATATAACATAATTATATTTTTATAATTATATTGATAATTTTAGTGGCAATATGTGGTAGTTAGTTTTTAAAATTAATTAATATTAAAGATAAGTGACAGTGAAGATTTAATAAATTTTCTCATTTTAATAATAAAATAAGTTAAAAATATAAATTTTGATAAGATATCTTCAAATTGGTTTATATATATAATATTTTGATAATAAAATAAGTTAAAATACAAATTTTGATAAGGTATTTTTAAATTTATTAGTATTAATTTATGTGCAAATATTTTAATGTTATTGGAATTGATTATAAGTAATTTAAATATTTAAGGTGTTACAAATTTTTTAAGATGAGTTTTTTTTTTTTTTTCTTGAGTTAAGGATAGTCAACTCTCTCAAACACATTTTGAGACCAATGTGAATATTATGAACTAAAATAATTTCGATGGACAAAAAGTGCAATAGCCTCTATGCATCCTTCACTGCAGTAATTAGTGTGATATCACAAAAAGATGCAGTGTTGAAATTGAACAAGAAAATTTCAACACCCACGCCTAGTGAATTAAGCATCTACACTAGGGTGGGGCCCATAGGTCTAAATTTGGTGCATGTCTATTTTAGTTATCCCTTAAGATGGGCAATAAAATGTAATCTAGTCTCAAGATAACTTGTAATAGTTAACTGAGAGTGATAAACTCAGTTAACTAATGAATTTCGAGTTAGGGGTAGTTGGTGAGGCATGCAGAGTAATTGTAGTTGTAACAGAGTTCAAAGTGCAGTGATGCATTGTTAATGCTGGTTGTATCAATTTAACTCAATTAAGTGAGTTAAACTCTGTTGTGCTAGTTGCAATTGTTTGATACACTAGTGAGAGATCAAGTGAATTAAATATTAATTAATTCACAATCAGTGATTTCACATGCAACTGAGGATTTACTATTATTAGCTGCATGCATGTCAGATCCAGTGGAGACCCAGTTGAGATCTAGGTGAAAGAGAAGTTGACTATTAGTTGCAGGATTATTGTGTTGCACCCATGCAACCAAACACCCATTGGAGTGCCCTTGATACTTGCATAGTCAAGGAAGACCAAAATTCTTATTCTTTAGGGATTGCATTCATCAAGGATTGCGCAAGCAAGGCAAGCTGTCTGGAGGCAATAAATTGGCTAAGTATTGGTCAGTTTTATGTATGACAGTGTGAGATAATTAGCTGAGTATAGGAGGGCTCTTGTGAGGAGAGTTGTATGTAATTGTTTCATGATTCCATGCTGAATATAAAATAGAAGATAGTGAGGTTTTGAGCAGCAAGCTTTTCCCTTGAAATTATCTGTGTTGTTCATGTGATTGGCGATTGTGTTTTTAATGCCGCAAAATATTTGTAGAATTGATTTAGTATTTAACTTTAGTAAATTGTTAGATTTGATTGAATCCAAGATATACATGTCGTTTTATAATTTCTCCATGGTATCAAAGCACAGGAAATCACAATTGTGAAGGAGGAGTTGAGTTTGTGACTGGATAGAATTCGAATTTGTAGAATGAATTTCTTGGTGCTACAACTAATTCAGGATCAAAATGGATTTCAATGGCTTGAGGTTGGAGTATGCACTCGAGGGCACCTAAAACTATATTGCTTGGAAGGAAAGGATGGAGGCAGTACTCGAAGATAATGGCTTGAAGGAATTCATTGAAAATGATGTTCCTAAACCCATTGTGAGAGATGCTGCAAATATTGATGCATGAAAAAAAAAAGTGGCAAAGGTGAGGAGGATCCTATTGGAGGGAGTATGAGATAAGATTGTCTCAAGCCTCCATGGGAAAGCCAAACCATATGCAATGTGGAAGGCTTTGAAGGATATATTACAGAGAAGCAACGATCATAGGAAATTGGGGCTCAAAGATAAAATTAGGAAGATCAAGATGGAGAAGGGTGACTTCATACCAAAATATCTAACAAATTTTGTCCAATGTCAGGATGAACTGGGGAGTGTTGGTATAATTGTTGCTGATGATGATTTGGTGAGCTTGGCTCTCCTAGGACTTCCCAATAGTTGGCATAGTTATTAAGACTTTGTCAATGGAATGGAAAAAATTCCAGATTGGGAATGACTGTGGTCGGATTTGGTGCAGGAGGAGTTTAGTCCAAAAATGGCAAGAAGCAGGACATGTCCAATGTGAAGTGTTTTCACTGTCACGAGCATGGGCATTTTGCTACTAACTGTCCACAAAAGAAGAAGAACAAAAAGGCTGGAGGATCTGCAACTGGTGAGGCTTTGCCATCGCAATTTGGGCTTGAATTCTCATTAATCGCATGCATGGTGTCAAGTGCATTGGGATCTGTGTCGTATTTGGATATTGGCACTTCCTTTCACATGACAAGAGACAAGGAACTTTTCAGTAGATTGGAGGAGAAAGATCTCCAGATGCATATTGAAATGGGTGATGACGGGTGATACAGTGCTACCAGGGTTGTTACCATTACCTTCAAGAGGCAGTCAGGTAAACCCTTTCAATTAAAAGATGTAATGCATATACTAGGTTTTGAAGAAAAATTTAGTGTCAGACGCAATGTTGGAGGATAAAGGCTATGATGTTGTTTTTAGTGAAGGAAAATATTTCTTGCGACACAAAACAACATGAAAAGCCAAGAGGATAGGAATTCGAGTTAAGAATCTCTACAAGCTGGAGTTAGATGGCTGCGTACCAATGATGGGCAAGGCAAACAAAGTGGTGAGCTGGGATGAGGGCGAATTATGGTATAGGAGATTGGGCCATCTTCACCATGGAGCCTTGAAAGTCATGCAACAAATTTTTATTGGTCTTCCCAGGGGTACACTTGCGCAGTCACACAGATGCAAGGGATGTACTATGGGAAAATATGTATAGGCCACCTTTCATGAGAAGGAGAATCGAGCTTCGAGGATCCTTGAGAGAGTTGACATAGACGTGTATGGACCATTCTCTGTTGCTTCGACAACAAAACATAAGTACTATGTGATATTTGTTGATGACTTTTCTCGTAAGTGTTGGATCTTCTTCATGCAGAAGAAAGATTAAACATTCTATAAGTTTCTTGAGTTTAAGGCACTCGTGGATAAAGAGTTGGGGAAGCAAGTGAAGGCTCTTAGGAGTGGTAATGGTGGAGAATACATCTCTAACAAATTCAAGAAATTCTCAAGCAAAGAAGTAATTCGAAGAGAACTAACAACACCTCATACCCCACAATAGAATGGGGTCACGGAAAGAAAGAATTGAACAATTGTGGGTGTAGCAAGAGCGATGTTGCATGATCAAGGCCTACAAATGCATCTGTGGGTGGAAGCATGCAACACTGCGGTATTTGTGTAGACCTGTTGTCCTCATAGGATACTTGGCATGCGTACACTTGAATATTCTTTCACTGGTAAGAAACCTGGTGTTTCACACTTTAAGATTTTTGGCTCATCTGCTTATGTGCATGTGACCAAAGACACTAGGAAGAAGCTGGAGCGAACAACTGAGATCGAGATTTTTTTGGGGTACACTGAAAAAACCCATAATTATCGAGTGTATTTTCCAAACAACATAATGACTGTTGTGTGACGGGATATAAAATTTGATGAGGAGAAAGCCATGCTGTTGTCCCTTGAGAGGGAGCCGGACTTGCATGCAGAGGAGGAACTGTTGGTTCCCAAGGACGAGCCTAAAGATGTGGATCAACCACATGTGGAGGATCATGGAGTGGAGAAAAACACTCATGCAAATCCATCCATCAAAAATGGAAGAAGACGCACCACTGAAGATGAGAGATTGATACTTGATGCTGCAGAAAATGTAGGAGCCCCTACTTCACAGTGTAGGCAGAGGCAATCTCTTGAAAATTTTACTAGATACATGGCTCTTATGAGAAAATGTATTGTGACTGAACCATCTTCCTTTAATGATAAATAGTGCAGGAATATCAAATTATCATACACATTTTGAGACCAATGCGAATATTCAGAACTTAAAATAATTTCAATGGAAAAAAAGTGCACTAGCCCCTGCAGGTTGACATAAAATACCTTGTGCATCCTTCATCATATTCATTAGTGCGATATCGCAAAAGATCAAGTTCTAACCGAATCAAAAAATGAAAAAGAAAAGTCTCAAGGTACATATCAGAATGAGAAATTAAAATCACACCAAATACTTGAATATCACACATCATGAATACACATAATTCAAAGGAATAACGATGGATCACTAATCTAAGATTTCTCATATAGATTCATTATATATTAGGTGACAATTTCCACAAGTAAAGTAAAAAAAAGATGAAAATGAAATTCTCTTTAAAATATCATACATATCTACCACACCACAGAGTAAATGAATAATTAAACGCAATCCATCCTAATCCTGAAGAATTAAGAGTGGTATCGAGTTAATATGGTGGCCAACCCAGCCAGCTCGCACCCTCTGTCAATGATCTAGTTCACACAGTACTATAATCATAAAACACATAATATGATTTAACATAACATAGCTTGAAATTCCTTGATTAATCTTTGAAATATCAGTCTTTACATGGTGGAGCCAAAGATCAGACTCCAATAAACAAAGGGAGTGATCCATATATTAATGATGATCGCATAATTCTACATTAGGACCATCTCTTCCCCTCCTTTGATGTTTGGTTCTATGTTATCTATGAGTTTATATAGATATTTAATTTACTAATCAGGATATTAACAAGCCAATCAAAATACATAACGAACATATTACAATCATAAAAAATTTCCATGGATAAAATTAGATTTGGTTATAGTGCAACTGAATGTTGAATAGAGGAGTTGAATCTAGTACATGATGGAATGTTTTGGTAAACGGTTCCTCTTTCCTAACTTTCAGGTTGATGATGAAATAAGTGCATTGTTGACCAACAATTAATTCCCAAAATATCCTCAAAATTATATTCAAACAATCAGCTAAGTAATGTCGACCGGATTTCAATAATTAAAGCAATCACACGTTCATTGACTCCAGTGAAGGAATGTGAGTGCGGTGCAGGAATTGATGCATGGTGCAGGAAACTGATGCGTGGTGCAAGAACTTGATGCCTAGTGTAAGAAATTGATGCTTGGCGTAGGAACTCTTCAGAGTACAAGAATCCCATAGTAAACTAGTGCAGGAATCCCAATTGGAACAAGAATTTTATGCATAGCAGAGGGAGGTGAATGCAAGATCAATTCATGTTGGCATATGCTAAAAATAAAATTAACTCAGTTTTAAACCTGCAAACACACAAAATATTATTAATGATGCTTTTAATATTTAAATGTCATTAAACAATGGAATCATGGAAAATATTAAATGCTTACTCTATTGTCTCCGAGAATGCACAAAACCATGACAATAACCGTTATGAGGAATTTCGAGTAAAAGGTCATATAAAGCAAGAAAAAACAGAGGCCTAATAGAGCCATCACTAATAATAAAATTCTTGCTCATGAAACCCATGAGACAAGCATTATAATAATAATTTTATTTTTCTTCTTTACATCAATGGCATAAAATCACAATTACACGTCATTATGAAGACCAAACCTAGCTACTCTTTTCAACACTCCCTCTTAGGTAGGGAGGTATTCATAATGGTACTTGCTCATCTAAATCTAAATAAATCTCATAAGAAGGGTAATATTGGTAACTCATCTGTATAACATCATACCAACCAACATTTTCACATAGCAAGGCCTTGACTAGCAACTCCATCTCTCCACATTATTAGAGCACAATGTTGGCCAGACCAATGATGTATAAGCACCCTCATCATTGAATCTCTCGAAACATACTCCACCTAGGTCTTAGAGCGGTTCCACCAGGACTATTCTTATCTTGGATTCCCAGTCCTAAAAGAATATCGGTCCTTTATGACAACTCATGTCTTGGATTCTATAAAACATCCTCAAAGAGAATCTGTCTTCCTAAGTGAAGACAAGAATGATATTTCTATCTCTCCCTCTTAGTTAGGGAGGACATATCTATTCCAATAAAGGAATGTACTGATTCCTACAGAAGGAATGTACCTAAACTCCCTCTTGGCTTAGTAATTTTTCTTACAAGTTTCTTCCAAGTAAGAAATTTGTTTCTAGGCTCTCTCTTAATTAGGGACCTATAGAATCTCCTCAGGTGTATGTGATGAGACAACCAACTGCTTGATGAAGTCCTCCTCATGATGTCATGAAATTATTTTCGTTATTTAAGAGTCTTCATGTTTTAGGTCTTCATCTTAGGGCACAAACCATACATCACTTTCATCGGAAAGTGATCCATTAAACCATATATGGCCTTACTACATACCATGCTTTCTTCCTCATGCCATGTATCCTTAAGGATATTTCATCCTACTACATGGTCATCATAGGTGGAATACATTCAAAGCTATTCCCTAGGCAGCCCAACATAAGCCCATCCAGATATTATTCAAAAAATAGGAAATGAACATTAAATCAAAATGGCATCTCATCATGACATCTTCTAGTTTGCATCAAAATCTTGCATACATATTAACACATATCCAAAATATATTCATTTTCAAGGGTCTCCATCTTTTTCAGACTTCCATGAGAGTCTTTATATATTTTCTGGATACATCGTAGTCAAATATTTTGGTCCTTGGATTTTGATTTCCTTCATAGTTGTACATTCCACGATCTCTTCCTTTATTTCTTCACACATTTTCTTCCATGAACTATCAATCATAGTACCTCAAATCAGCCACCTCATATTTCAGATGAGGATGCATTATTGGTCAAACACTTGCTTCCTCTCTTGATCGGTGAACCTTTCAATGAATATTCCATAAGATAATCTTGAGGATATAGAGTATCCCCATTGAGCATATGTTTCCCTTTTAGCTGATATATGATGATATTTCTACTGGATGAGGTTACCAAGAGCTTATATCCTTCCATGGATCTAATTCATCTACCATTCATGCTTCCCTATGATGATGTCATGAGCTCTTTGCTTTCAATTCTTCTATGATGCCATGATCCATCCTATCATGCTCCTACTTTACAATAGGAAAACTTAGAAACATAAAATAAAAAATAACTAGGTGAGGAAGGCTATCTCAATAGTGGAGATCTATTACTTCCTCCTTTTGGGACTTCTTGTTTTCAACTTCCTCTACTTCCTCGACAATATGGGATTTTCTCTTCCTCTTTTTTTATTTTCCTTCTTTAGCTTAGGAAAATATCTCCTATAGTGCCCATATTCTTGACACCCATAGCATTGTATTTTAGCCATGTTCTTCCTCTTTTTCCGAGTACCAAACTTTCCAAACTTTCCCTTTCTTTTTGTCATTGTAGAATATTCCTGATTTTTTTCACCTAATCCCACATCAGATTTTTCCTTTAGCCTAGATTCTTCAATCTTGCATAGTGACCATAGCTCATGGAATGGAGTAGCTTCTTTCTTTCCATAATTGCTTGAATTAAAGTTACCCCACTCTTGTGGTAATGCATTTAGTACAACTGTAGTCATTTCCTTGTCATACATTACTTCTCCTAGATCTTGAAGTTGATCCCTAATCTTAGATATCCTCATAGAGTATGAGGCTATACCTTCGTTTGACATCTTCATCCTGTAGAGTTCTTTCCTTGGAGAGATAACTTCCCCTACAATGCTTATAGAATATAGCTCTACCAATTTTTCATATATTTCTTTTGAAGTTTCAATTTTATATACATATGGGATGAGGGGATCCTTGATGGATTCAATGAGAATCCTTTGAGTTCTAATTACCCCCTTCATAAAATTTGTAAGCTCTTGAGCATATTCTTTTCCTTGTTTGGTGATAGATCCTTTGAAGTTATCCATGACCTCATTTTCCATGAGATTCAAATATTTCCTTTTCTTCCATGCAAGATAGTTTGTATCCCCAACCAATTTTTTGCTTTCCTTGAAAAATACATTTTTAAAGATTTAGACAAGGTCATACACTTAGTTTTTAATATGCTTCTTACACTTGCTTCTTTCTTGAATTTGATGATGATATAGATGATAGAAACCTTCTCCTTAATGAAGATATATTTATTCTTCAAGATGATGATGTGATCTATGTTCTTGAAGTGCTTCTATTGGATCCATATACTTCAAGCTACCTTTCTTTCTAGATCTTTCCAACTTAATGAGGGTCCTTGTGGTCTTTTGATGATGACTAGAGGATTCAAAAATTTTGCTAGTTTAGACTTCTTCTTCAATCTAAGGTTTGATATTTTGTTGTACATCTTGACTTCACTTTAACATCTTTCAATTTTCTTTGATGTATTTCTTGATATTTTATCCTTCTGTGTCTCTTGATAAGATTCCCTTCAGGCTTGAATTTGTCACCTTAATGATCGTGCTGAGAAATCTAGGGCATCAATTATTAGGTGATTTCTCTTCCTATGATAACTTCTTGTGAATTATTTTATTTTCTTATATTAGGATCTTCTCTTTCTTAGATTATTAGTGTTATTTTTCATCAAACAACTGATAATGCATAACCATAAAGAGACAAGAGACACAGAATATAGGCTATCATCCATGGGCAAAACCTCTCCTTCTTGAGAGGAAAACCCTATCAAATTATTCTTCTTCTAGAGACTTGAATTGATGAATACCAAGACCAAGACACTTGACCTCCTTGCCACTCCAAGACCAAGACACAAATATTCCTTGATAAGGCCCTTATTCCTTGAGCCAACAATAGTAAATCCTCTTGCTTATTCCTTCTTATAGGCTACCCTTCAGAATGTTGGTCACTTGGTTCAACACTGTACTTCTTGTCTCTATTTAGAATCCCTAACACATGAGTTTGAACAACTTTGAACCTTTGTCGTTCCTCGCTCTAGAGGGAGACTTCTTCTTGGTACTTAGGCTTGAGATCTTTATTGTTTTGCACCCAAAATACTTTCTCACTCTGATTGTAATCTTTTGGCTTTCTTCTTGCAATCTGCATGTCTGGAATCTCACACGTGTGGAGATAATTTGATCCAAAAACAGTCCCAAAACAAAGTTAAAGACTTCGATTCTCCTTCCCTTCTCCTCGTTGGTTGTAGGGCTTCTTCTTTGACCCCTTCACACTTCTTACTCTAATTCTTCACTTGTCCAAAAATATGTCTTTTGAATTGAGGCCGAGCTACCTATTTATAGTGGTTGGAGCTTGTAAGAAGCCTACTTGAAGAGGGTGAACATACATGTCTCTTTGTGTAGATTATTTTCTCCACCTTTTAGTGAATTGAAGGAGAGGTCTTGTGCTTGTCTTGGAGGGCTTTCATACTTATTTAATGACTCATACAAATGGATAACATTGCCAAGAAGGGTCCTTCATATATGACATAGACTCAAATTGACTTTTATGACTAGATGACAAATCGTAAAGGCTCACAATGGGATCCATCACTAAAAATAAAATTTCTTGCTCTTGAAACTCATGAAACCTAGTTACACTTTTCAACATCCCCCAAAATACAATTAAAAGAAAGAAAGTAAATTCATACAATTCATATGCTTTAATACCTCTAATTAACATAAGAAGGGATTGTAATATAGATGCTAATGAAAAACATTATTATGTATCCAACAACAATATCACGACTTCCATATCTTTGGCTATGTTTGATATTTTTCCTCCAACCTTGTTAAATAGAAATAGAAAGCCTTCATTTCATCCTCCCTTTTGTATTCATAATTTGTTTTCCAATGTGAGGTTTTTCCTATGGAACTTGATGAACGCTAGAAGTATGGATGTCACAAAGCCTCTTTAATTGTGATTGTCTTCTTCCCTTCCAATTCTAGCATTTTTTTAAGCAAATCGAGTGTTCATACACATTATATTCATAACAATCCTTTTGAGGTATCAAATAAACTATGGTTAATTCATCACTAAGTGTTGTAGTCTACAATTGGAAAAGTACATCATTTGAATGATGCAACCCAACCATCTTATGTAAGTAATTATGCATCTTGATATTAAAACAAAAAGAGCCCCCTCATATGTATGAAAATATAATCTCCAACCACTCTTTGCCATAACATCTCCTCTATTAACATTTTTGTAAATATTCATCCACTCATTAAAATCCATAAAAAACAATTATATCTAGTATGTACTATAGTGTTACATACTCCTTACACTTCTTATTCTCAATAATTTCAAATGACACAGCCTAATTATTCAATATTTTAGATTTTGGTTGTTATCAAAATTTGATAACAAAATCTTTGAATGCATAAATAAATTGAAAACCCTAAAAAAAAAAATCATAAAAACACTTAGATTATCTTAATTTATATTTCCAAAAAATCCCAACTAATTTTCAACCAAAATAAAAAAGAAAATTAAATCCCAAAGAAAAAAATAATTAAATAAAATAATTAAACCCAATAAAAAACTTATGAGAGTTAGATTATGCGATTCAAAATGTCCACGTTTACAATCATGCATCTAAATGTCCATGCTTGCAATCTTGCAACACGACAGTGAATCCAACGTCTAGAATCTGGAGGGAAGTGCCTTAATTCTTTCTTGGTCCTTATGTGAAACACCCTTCCTATGGCAGCAGGCCGCAACCTTCTATAGCTGTCACATCAGACTTTTCATTACCGTTGATCATATGAACTAAGAGCATCGGCCTCCATATTAATGCTGTTAACATCATGAGATTTGCATTTCTGTGAAATTGTGTGACACCCTCTTCTCAATTTTACATTTAACGTCACTTTACAGTAGAGTGAAGGGCGTCCAACTTTTTCTCATTTTCCAAAGAGGCTCTCTCTCTAGTAAAAGATGTAAGAGAATCTTCACAAAATCTGTGTAAGGGCTCATTGAAAATATAATAGCATCATAAGAAAATCGGACTAAACAGTAACAGGTTTGAATATAACCAATAATTTTTGTGAAGTTATATCCAGAAAATCGGATTAAACACTCAGATCACACAAATTTGGCTAACACACATTTTCTGCTCAAATTCTACGTATTTGCTATATGACAGCCAAAAAGAAGTTGCTTCAGAGCAATCATTCCCTCCAACAATAAATATATGTGACTTTTCATAGTCATATTTTATATTTCTCAGGGAGTCTTCAATCCAATGTGTCATGAATACTTTCATTACACAGTGTGTTCTGTTATGCATGATTTCCATTTTTAATCTTTATAGCACTCAAAGTATGGATGTTGCAGAGCTTCTTTAGCTATTATTCTTTATTCCTATCCACTTCTAACATTCTTTTCAGCAAATCCAAACCCTCTGGACACCCAACATTTTTAACAGTTCTTGTGTAGCAGGAAGAGAAAGGCTTTACTGGATTTAAAATTATAATATCCAACTGCTCCTTTACAGATTGCCCACCAAAAAGCGGCTGGCCGGTCAACATTTCTGCAAATATGCATCCCATTGACCAAACGTCCACAGCAAAACAATTGTATAAGGTGCATTCCATCAGCAATTCGGAAGCTCTGTACCACAAAGTAATGTACTCGTCGTATTTATTGTTCTGAATAACTCCATGCTCTGAGTCTTTCACCATGATAGCCATGCCAAAGTCTGCAATCTTGAGGGCTGTGGCTTCCTTGTTCATCAAACAATTAGAGGGCTTAAGGTCCCTGTGTGCAACACCTTTGCTGTGACAATGAGCCACACCATTGCAGAGCTGCCACAGTAACCTTTTCACCACCCCTAATCTATGATGGCATCCAAAAACCCATGAACTCCACTGGATATGCAGAAAGGGAGGATGAAATTACAGTGATCCATGGAAAAAGGCAACTCCTTCCCCTAATGTGACATTACAGTTGTTAGAAATTTTCATGGCCACTATCTTTCCTGTATCAATATTCTTGGCCTCTGAAACAACCTCATATGTGCTATGCCCTATATAATTCATATTCTTGTAATTTTGAGAAATCGTCGAATTCTAATTACCCCATACAGATGAACTGGAATTTAATTTTGAATATAGCGAAGAGGAGAACCTGTAATAACAAAGACAGACATCCAAAGAAATCGTTGATAATAAAATGTAATAAAATGCGAGGATTTGATAATGTTTTTCTGCTATTTTTAACCGTCCGAAGCCGACTGTTGGCGCTGCCATTTTGAACTATGCATCTCGTAGTTCGTGCATGTTGTAGTTCGTTCTTTTTACCGAGACAAAATTTCAATAATAAGAAAATAAACCTCTTAAAAATAAGTTTGTAATCTGTTTATTCATGAATGTATTGAAAATCGAATAAGTTTAAATTTATTTAATCATTATTATATATACCATATTTCATAAATTAGAGGGCTTAAGGTCCCTGTGTGCAACACCCTTGCTGTGACAATGAGCCACACCATTTCAGGGTTGCCACAGTAACTTTTCACGACCCCTAATTTATGATGGCATCCAAAAACCCATGAACCCCACTGTGTTGGAGAGACAGAGGATTCAAACACACAATAACACAAATATTTCACATGAACAATGAGCTGCTGCTCTTCTATTAATCATAAAACTCTCTTACTCTCTTAAAACAATGAACTCGTGAAGGGTATTTAACCTAATTGACATGCACACACTATCACCATAACTGAACTTAATCAATTCACTTAACTCGCTGTCTAACTCGTTCACCAAATCTAACTGTAACTCAACTCAACTTGACTAACTCCACTTAACTGCATGAGGAAGTAATTGTATATTTTAACACTCCCCCTTAATTACGACCTCTAAACTAAAACATAACTTATGACAACTCAAACATGCCTGCTGGTCTATGTCTCATCTAGGCTTACCACACCCAAGTTTCTTTTGTGAAACTCAAACAAATCTACTGCTAATGGCTTTGTAAAGATATCAGCCATTTGATCACTCATTCTACAAGGCTTCAAGTGAACTTCTCCATTGCTAAGAAGTTCTCGAATAAAATGATATCTAGTATCAATGTGCTTGCTCTTTTGATGAAACACACTATTCTTGGATAGTGCAATCGATGATGTGTTGTCACAGTATATTGCTGTTGATCCTTGCTATTTCCGCTTGAGTCCATCCAACACTCTTCTTAACCATACTGCTTGACATGCTGCTGAAGTCGCTGCTACATATTCTGCTTCTGCTGATGATAGTGTCACAATAGGCTACTTCTTAGATGCCCATGCTATCACTCCTGAACCGAGATGGAAAACATAACCAGATGTGCTCTTCCGATCATCCAAACTTCCTGCAAAATCACTATCTGTATATCCAATCAATTCTTTATGTTCTGTACTTTCATACATTATGCCATAATCTCTGGTTCATGCTATGTATCTCAGAATTCTTTTTCCAACACTCCAATGTGTGTCTTTTGGAGTCTCCATGAATCTAGAAATTAGACTCACTCCCTGCATAATATCTGGTCTTGTAGCTGTGAGATACATGAGGCTGCCAACCAATCTTTTGAATAGAGTTGGATTGACATCTACCCCTTCATCATCCTTACTTAGCTTTGTACCCGTTGCAACTGGTGTAGGTACAGGTTTGGAATTATCCATCCTGAATCTTTTCAGCAAATCTGTTGCATACTTATTTTGACAAATAAAAATGCCTTTTTCAGATTGCTCAACTTCAATGCCAAGAAAATATTTCATGAGATCTATATCTGTCATCTCAAATTCTTTCATCATGGCTGCTTTAAATTCATCTATTTCAAGATCACTTGTAAAAATCATATCATCAACATATAAGCAAACTATCAAAATCTGTCCATGCTCATTTACGTTTGTGTATAAGGTAGGCTCAATGTTGCTTCTGCAAAATCCATTCTTGATCATATAACTGTCGATTCTACTATACCATGCTCTAGGTGCTTGCTTCATTCCATAGAGCGCTTTCTTCAATCTGTAAACTTTATCCTCGTTTCCTTCAACTTCAAAACCTGGAGGCTGCTGCACATAGATTTATTCTTCTAGAATTCCATTCAAGAAGGCTGATTTGACATCCATCTGATACACTTTCCACTTGTTCTGAGCTGCTGTCGCTAGGACTGCTCTTACAGTATCCAATCTGGCTACTGGAGAAAAAGTTTCTCCAAAGTCTATTCCCGGTTGTTGCGAGAATCCTTTTGCTACAAGTCTTGCTTTAAATCTGTCAATCTCACCGTTCTCATTCACTTTAGTATTGTACACCCACTTCACACCAATGAGATTTTTATCGTTTGGTAAATCAACCAAATCCCATGTATCATTCTTTTCAATGGAAATCATCTCTTCATCCATGGCTTGTAGCCAATTGTCATCTCTGATTGCTTCTTCAAACGAAGAAGGTTGGAATGCCAACAATGCAAAATTGGAACTAACATCCAAATCATCATAAATATCCTTCAAACTTCTCATATTTTTCTTACCTGATTCGCTGCTTGGAGAATTATGATCTGTGGATCTGCTTGGAGAATTCTGATCTGTGGATCTGCTTGAAGATCCATGCTGCTCTGAAAATCTTGGAGTCCTTATTGGTGTGACTCTGTTTGGTGTCTGCTCTTTTGGTTCTTGTTGTTCCTCTTCTTCTACAAGATCATCCTCCATCAATGGTGTTTGAGCATCGGTTAGTGTGTCTACAGTCCTATTCCATGACTCTTGTTCTTTGAACACCACATCTCTGCTAATGATTGTCTTCTTTGTGACAGGGTTATACAGTTTGTAAGCTTTTGACTGCTCACTATAACCAGTAAATATACATTTTTCACTTTGATCATCTAATTTGCCTCTTATTTGCTTAGGCACATGTGCATAGACTACACATCCAAAAACTCTGAAATGAGATACACTGCAAGACATACCTGACCATGCTGCTTCTGGAACTCTATTCATCACGCTCTTTGTAGGAGATCTATTTATCACATAAACAGCACATGCAACTGCTTCTGCCCAATACTCATTAGACAAGTGTCTTGATTTCAACATGCTCCTTGTCATGTTCATGATTGTTCGATTCTTCCTCTCTTCTACACCATTCTGCTGTGGTGTGTATCTGGTCGTAAACTGTCTTCTGATTCCATGTTGTTTGTAGTACTCATGGAATGCCTTTGAATCGTATTCTCCACCACGATCTGACCTCAATACCTTGATCTGTTGATCACTTTGGTTCTCCACCAAAGCTTTGAACTCTTTGAAATTTGTAAAAGTTTCAGACTTCTGCTTCAAAAAGTAAACCCAAGTCTTCCTACTATAATCATCAATAAAGGTGAGGAAGTAACAACTTCCACCAATCGACTGTGTCCTCATAGGTCCACACAAGTCGGTATGCACCAATTCAAGTGGTTTCACGGTGTTGCTTGCCTAAGATACAACACTCACATGTGCTAGCAGGTTCTTTGATGGGAGGTAGTCCTCTCATCATCTGTTTCTGCTGCAATAATTTTAAACCGGAAAAATGCAAGTGTCCAAACCGAAAGTGCCATAACCAGTATGCATCAGAACATGCAGTTGTAAAAGAACTAACCTGATCATTGTAGTTCATAATGATAGGAAAGATTTTTTTCCTCGTCATCTCCACCTTTGCAATCAGCTGCTTGCTTGGGGATTTGTCGTAAATAACACATTGTTGCCCCTGAAAGATAACTTTGTATCCTTTCTGCATTAGTTGACCAACACTAATCAAATTGTGTTTGATTCCAAGGACATAGTATACCTCTGATATGGTCTTTGGCTCCCCCTGCTTGGTCACAATGTTGACCACTCCTTTGCCATCTACAGCCACAGTCTTGTCAGTCCCCAACTTGACCTCTGTCTGCACTGTGACATCCAAATTAGCAACCAAATCCTTTTTGCCTGTCATGTGGTTACTGCAACCACTGTCTAATAGCCAGACCTTATCAGATGGTGCATGCATGGTGTTGCATGCAAGAAACATAGAGTCAGTGTTTTCTGTATTGACATTCGCTCTTTGATTGCCTTGATCTACAATCTTCTTCCTACAATCACGAGCATAATGACCAAATCTACTGCAGTAATAGAACTTTACCTTTGATTTGTCAGACCTTTGATTATTATGAAAGCTTCTGCTGCTGCTGCTTCCATGTTGATGCTCATGATCATCTCGGCCATCTCTGTGACCGCCATAGTTGTTGCCTCGTCCTCTGCCTCTCAATCGACTTCTTCCTTGACCTTTTGAAATATAGACTTGACTTTGGAAGGCAGTTTCCAAAGTGGAATCCTTATTTCTGTCTATCCTTGCTTCATGCGATAGAAGGGATCCCATCAACTCATCAATTGTGAGTGTTTCCAAGTCCTTTGCTTCTTCTATGGCTGCTACCACAACATCAAATTTGGTAGACAGGGATCGAAGAACCTTCTCGATCACTATTTGATCTTTAATATCTTCGCCATAGATTTTTAACTGATTGACGACAGACATGACCCTATTCATGAAGGAATCAATGTCCTCTGTCTCCATCTGCAGAATTTCGAAATATCTCCTAGTATTCTGCAATTTAACAATATTAACTTTGGCCATACCTTGGTAGCTAGTCGCCAAGGTGTCCCATGCCTCCTTTGCTGACGAGGTTATCATGATCTTCTGAAACACGACTCGATCTACTCCTTACTAGATTAGTAGCAATGCTTGTGCATTCTTTCGCTGATCTTTCTTCCAATGTTCCCTCTCTGCATTACTGAGGGCTCGTTCTTCTGCATCATCTTTAGGTTCTGCAAACCCATACTTGACATGATCCCAGACATCATGCACTTTTAGCATGGTCTCCATCTTAATGCCCCATATATCGTAATCTTTCCCATTGAAAGATGGAATTTGTGGCTGAAAACTTGATGTGGCCATCTTGCCTAAAAAAAATTGTCTCTGAAAAAAAAAACCTAAATTTCTCCTCTTTTTGTCTTTTAGAAACTTTGCAAAGCTTCCCTCTTTTTTTTTGTAAAAGCCTCTTTTTTTTTTTTTTTTTAAATTTATATCTCTCAATAAAACCCAAACCCTAGGTTTTATATAAAAATTATTCCTTTGTATTTTTATAAAAGTTTATAAAAAACTTTATAAAAAAACCTTTGATTTTTGTCTTATATAAATATGAGAATATTTATAAAAAGATTATATAAAAAATCTTAAAAAAACAACTCATAAATACCCAATTCTCATCTACGTATTCTCCTTTTCTTTAGAAAAAGAATTTTTAAAAATCATGCACGTATTCTTGATTTGTGAGTTCCCAACAAACCAAAAGAGTGCACCCACGTGATTTTGACTTTGAAAAATATAACACATATGTACCTTCTGAAAACGCACGGGCCGGTTTTGTGTCTTGTGCACTGCCGCCGCCCGTGTAATTTTGATTGACCAGGGTTCCGCACCCCCGATTAAGCGAAAGCTGCATTCTAGTTCCGCACCTCCGGTGAAGGGTAAGCTGCGGTTGAAACTCGAATTTTCTGAATTTTGTAACTTTGCCGAATCTCCGCAGCTCTTTTTGGGAGAGGATGCGGTCTTTCCTTGCGGATCTCCGTAGGTCCGGCACTAAAAACGTGCGGACAGCGGGTAAAAAAAAATTCGGCCTTTTGCTTTTGGACTGCTTACGGGCTCTGGTCGCCCATAGATCTTTGATCCTTCCTCAGCTCTGATACCAATTTGTTGGAGAGACAGAGGATTCAAACACACAATAGCACAAATATTTTACACGAACAATGAGCTGCTGCTCTTCTATTAATCATAAAACTCTCTTACTCTCTTAAAACAATGAACCCATGAAGGGTATTTAACCTAATTGACATGCACACACTATCACTCATAACTGAACTTAATCAACTCACTTAACTCGTTGTCTAACTCGTTCACCAAATCTAACTGTAACTCAACTCAACTTGACTAACTCCACTTAACTGCATGAGGAAGTAATTATATATTTTAACACATTGGATATGCAAAAGATGGATGAATTTTTCTAGGATCAGATCCATATATTCCATTGCAATGTATACAAAAGATGAGTCTCTATACTGATCACAACCTTCAATTTTTTCCCATTCAAAAATCCCCACCACATACTTACTTGGACTCAAGAGTTTTAACATAGCTCCTTCTCCTAATGTCACATTACAGTTATGAGAAATTTTCATGGCCACTATCTTTCCTGTATCAATATTCTTGGCCTTTGAAACAATCCCATATATGCCATGCCCTATATAATTCAAAAGCTTATAATTCTAAGATATCCCTGAATTCTAATTACCCGAAACACATGAACTGGAATTTAATTTTGAATATAGCGAAGAGGAGAACCTGTAATAACAAAGACAGACATCCAAAGAAATCGTTGATAATAAAATGTAATAAAATGCGAGGATTTGATAATGTTTTTCTGCTATTTTTAACCGTCCGAAGCTGACTGCTGGCTCTGCCATTTTGAACCATGCATCTCGTAGTTCGTGCATGTTGTAGTTCGTTCTTTTTACCTAGACAAAATTTCAATAATAAGAAAAGAAACCTCTTAAAAATAAGTTTTTCATTTGTTTATCCATGAATGTATTGAAAATCAAATAATTTTAAATTTATTTAATCATTATTATATACACCATATTTCATAAATTTATGTTGTAAGACATTTCTATTTAAAAATAACTCTTCTAGTTGCTACTGTGTCTATGTTTGAGCAATTGGATCAAATGTTAGACCAATTGAAATGTTTTAGGTGATTAGATCCACAAGAATATGAATATATATATATATATATATATTATAATGTTAGTATTTTTTTTTAAGAAGTTAGATTGAATTTAAGTTTTGATGACTTTTAGCTTTAAAAGTCGTTATTAAAAATTTGTTATATTTTTATATGTAAATGTAAATAGTTTTATATATGTTTTTTTATAGTATATTTTTTTCTTTTTAATAAGTTAAATTGAATTTAGATAATAAAATAAAATACCAATAAACTATAAAAACAGCCCATGGTATTCACCCATGGTATTCATGTGGAACACAATTTATTTAAAGAGGAAAATTAAGATGACCTAGATCAATGTTAAGTGGAGTATTTGTTTTTTTCTTTTTAATAAGTTAAATTGAATTTAGGAAATAAAATAAAATAACAATAAATTATAAAAACATCCCATGGTATTGACCCATGGTATTCATGTGGAATATAGTTTATTTAAAGCTATAATAAGATGGCCTAGATCAATCTTAACTCTGGATCTACCAAGAGCCAAGAGATCAAATGTTTTGATATGAAAATCTCTTTTAGAGTGAAAATATCTAAACTAACTATTTAATTAAATTATTTTTAATTGTTTATAACCATTATTCTTTTAAAATTTACTTAATAAAATGTATCTAAATTTTCATACATCTAAATATACATAGTTTTTTTTGTTCTATGTTATTTTTGTTACAACTATTTTATCATTCCAAAAATACATGGTTTTTTTTGTTATATATTATTTATCTTACAACTGGTTTATTATTCATGGGTAGTATTTCTTAATATATAAAAAATGAAACTAATAATTATGAATGTTCATAATTCTCATTTTTAATTAACACTAAATTTACCTTTAATTACTTAATTGTAATAGTTTGTAACTACATACATACTTTTACCAAAAAAAATTGTTAATGAATGTCAAATTTCTTCTGTTAAAAAAAAAAACTATATACATATCTTTAATTACCTAATTTTAGCTTTTATAATTACATAATTTTAGCTTTCATATTTTTTTTTAATTTTTCAATTCCAAACAAAACTTAAGAAAGAAAAAACCCACTCAACTCTTACTGTAGATTATAGTTTTAAAAAATTGACACTATGTGATTAACAATAGAGTAAGTTGAGACAACCCTAAAGGGTTTTTTGTATATGTTTTATCATAATGTTTCCCTCCATCCAATATATATTGTAGAGTCTTGTGAAGAGAGGGTGTATTCTAGTTTATAACCTAATCCACAATCAAAGAAAATGGCTAGGGATGTCACAAGTTATGTTCTCAGTTGAAATGGATCATATTAGATGCATGGTGGCCAAAAACACCAAAAAAATTAAAATAAATATCTATTATGACATCCATATTGTCTACAAAACATCCAAATTTCCCATCTTATACAACAATTTCTAACAATAACCACTCAATTTACTCTCCAAATTTTGAAACCCCACCCATGTTAGGGAGATCACAGTGTAAAATCAAATGTTCCCGTGGTCCTTTTAAAGGGTTCATAAACAAAAAAAACAATAAGAAAGTCAATATTATGGTATAATAATTGATTTTTAAATCATTGTGACAAAAAAAACATCACATTAGCTCACAAAATATATCTAATGCTATAAGGATCTAGAAAGGTATTCATGGCCAGCTTGGAAAATGAGGCATGGAGATGCTTCTAATTTTCAATGAAGTTGTCTTGAAATGTTCCTAGCTCTATTTTAATTACATAAATGTATTGAAAACCAATTGATAATATTTACTTCAGTTGTTTTATTTGGACGTGCCGCAACCTTATATTTATTGCTATACAAGTTGTGCATCAAATTATTATGTAACGATTGTGCCAAGAAGTTTTAAAATTATTGTTCTTTAGCTATATCTTATCAGTTTAGTACGTTTTCAATCAAGAAGAGAATTTAGAGTTGAAGAACTATATCTTAGATCTGAGCACATGATTCTATTAAAATTTATGAAACAAATTCATTTTTTACAATTTGTATGTTTAAATATGTGATTTTGGAAGTGATGATGGCTTCTTTAGACACTTGATTAGTATTGTGGAATAAATTTTATTATATCATTAAGGAATATGAGTAGTTCATGTAGCATTTGCATTTCTTATAACATATTTTCATATCCTTTGTTGTGCATCAAATTATTATGTAACAATTGTGCCAAGAAGTTTTTAAATTATTGCTCTTTAGCTATATCGTATCATTTTAGTATGATTTTAATCAAGAAGAGGTTTCAGAGTTTAAGAACTATATCTTAGATCTAAGCACGTGATTTTATTAAAATTTATGAAACAAATTCATTTTTTACAATTTATATGTTTAAATATGCGATTTTGGAAGTGATGATGGCTTCTTTAGACACTTGATTAATATTGTGGAAGAACTTTGATTATATCATTAATAACTATGAGTAGTTCATGTAGCAGTTGCATTGCTTTTAACATATTGTCATATCCTTTGTATAAGCTATTGCATATATAGTTTTAACACATTCCCCTGAGATGTTACCTATATGGTGAGTAGTTGACGTAGCAATTGCATTACTTATAACAGATTTTTATATCCTCTGTATAAGCTATTGTATCTACAATTCTAACACATTTCCCCCGGGTGTTACCTAAATGGTGACTGAGTGATGATGACTTCTTTAGACACTTGATTAGTATTGTGGAAGAACTTGGAGTATATCATTAAGGATTGTGAGTAATTCATGTAGTAGTTGCATTGCTTATGAAACATTTTTATATCATTTGGATAAGTTGTTGTATATACAATTATACTATGATATGGATACACATTCCCCCCAAGCGTTACCATATTGTGATTGTTGTCCAATTGTTGATATTTAGAGAAATATAATCAAGTCATTGATGGTTTTGGAACATCAAAGTTACTATGATTACCTTTTGTCTTAGGATGACTCCTTAGTGTTGAGATTTGATTTTCATGGTGAAGATGCATAGATCGCTTCACAGGAAAACCCTTTTTCCTATCGATAGTATATGGTAGTTGTATGAATGGATTAGTTATATTGTCCTCACTGTCATAAGATTCAACACGGTTTTTTTTTTTTGACAAGGATATATACAAGTTATACATATTATGTAGTAAGAAATGTTCTTTAATAATAACAGTCACTGAAAGGGGAAAGGATCTCAATACACCCCTCTAGATATACAATGTCTCATGGCATTCTTCTCATTTGGTGACACATGGAAATTCCAATACCAAAACTCTTTCACAGTTTTGCTCACATTATATGAAAGTCTATCTTGATAAGGTTTCCTACATATATTAGCCCAACATGCAAGTTCATCATCTCATGTTATTGAATCCTAATTTTTTAATGCCTCCATAAACTTTTGCTTAATGTTTTGTAGATTATTGTTTTCATTGACATCAACTAATTTGATGTAGTTCTTTCTCCAACAACACCTGTAAATAATTCCCTAATAGCACTTATGCCATATTGAGATTGATATTTTGCAATTTTTCCAGGAGTTGATGTCATATTTCTTGATATTAACTCATTTACCTTCACCTCTTTGGACTTTCTAATGCCCAATAATTGAACTACATTTCTTAGATATTTGTGCTTTCAAAATATATTTAAGAGTTATAATTATATATAATTATAAAATAATATTTTTAAAAATTAATGTAGAAATTCGATTGTGAAAGTGGTATTTTTTAATGATATAACTAGTAAATCTGTCATCCCTTTTTATTTTTTTAATGATTCAATTAAGATTAAGATTTGTATGTTGTCATGATGAGATTTTTTATTTTTCATGTCAATTACCTTTTATAACTCTAGGAGGTTCTTAATATTGCCTTTTTTTAATAAATGAAACTCAATTATATACTTAAAAAGGTGATTAGGTAAGAGGATATTAGGATTATAATTTTTTTTTGGTCCAAGTTGACAATGTGAATGCTTATTTACCTAAAGTTGGCTCCCATGTTCAATACCTCCCCATGGGGTTTGAAGGTAATAGGTAATGAAAATTGAATGACATATAAAACAAATAATTTATATGTCAAAAAATTAATTCTATATATTATAGTAGTTATTGCTTAAGTAATCTTTCAACTTGACATTCAATTCTTTATTAATAAAGTTTTTTTATTTAGTAGGGAGTAAAATAATCTTGTAATCAAATAATAGGATAAAACATATTCACAATATAAATAGATGTGTGTAAAATATTTTAATAAGAAACTAGATTTGTAATTATAAAATATAAAACTATAACTTAAATTTGTGAAATCACTATGTGTTTTTTTTTTGTGTGTACATAGAGAAAGACTAAACCAAGTTTGGAGTTAAGAAAATAAACCATAACATGAATAACAATATCTCATTCCAAAAATGTCTCCATATTAAAATGACATTCACTTTCTTGTATACCAAGACTATTGTTATTCATATACAATTTCTGACAAGCATGAAATTGGCGCTCCTATATGTAGATGAACTTGGAGTAAACTCTATTTCTGTTAATAAAAATTCTCTTTACTTACATATACGCTAGATAGATTTTACTTGAATGTATTTAAAATATCTTATTTGAGTTACATGTTCATTTCATGTTTGTTTCAGAGGATTATTAATCACCAAAAGTTTTTCACCCCAATTTCCTATTTCAATATCTATAATTTTTTTTATATATGTGAAGAGATTATGTTGGTTTACATATATGTTTTCACCCACAATTGCCTATTTCAATATCTATAACAAAATTTTCTTGTTGATAACTCTTATAATCAATATCTTTGAAACCTCCACGACCTGCTTTCATGGAAGAAAAATTTGCCTTTCATTCCTTCAGGATGGCTCCTTCTCTACAACAACTTATTTCATTATGTTGGTTTACATATATGTTTTCATCCACAATTGCTTATTTCAATATCTATAACAAAATTTTCTGGTTGACAATTCTTATAATCATCTTTGAAACCTCTACTTCCATGTAATGAAAATGTGACTTTCATTCCTTCACGATGGCTCCTTCTTTGCAACAATTTATTTCTTCTACACTACTCTTTCCCCTGCTATTGCCTTACAACATTTATTTTGCAACATATGGTGAAATTGCTAGTTATAATATTGCTAATTTCAATTACAATATTGATAATTTTAGTCACATTAAGTGATAGTTAGTTCATAAATTTAGAGACATTCAGTGGTATTCTAAAATCTGATATCCTAAAATTTGGTAAGTGATAGTAAAACTTTAATAAATGATGTTGTTTTCTACTCTATTAAATATAAACTTAAAATTTATTATTTATTTAAATTATTTTAAATTAATATAAAAATTAATATAATTTTCAAAAATAATTCATTTCAATCCAACCTTCGTATGTCACACAATTTCTCTAATAAGTAAAGAAACCTAATATGTTTGTAATCTATTTATCTATAATTATATTGAAAATGGAGTAAGTTTGAATTCGGTCATGCCTTGGGGAAAGAAGGTTGCTGGGGACTCTGAGAGGCGGTTTGGGTGCCTTGCGGTCGATTATACTTGGAGGGCTCTCAGGGCAAGAGGTGAAGTTAAGCTGAAGTGCTTCCTAGTTGGGGAATCAAAGACATGGGATTGTGGGTGGTGTGCAAGAATTAGAGTGGTGGGGAAATCAAAGACATGGGATGGTGAGTGGTGTGCAAGAATTGCAGTACTGTGTAAAGTATATGACAAAAAAAAGTACTTGAGAGCAATCATACCCTCCGACAACAAATATATGTGACATTTCATAGTCGTGTTTTATATTTTTCAGGGAGTTATAAATACTTTATTACACAGTGCTTTCAGATTCCACTCCCTAGATTTATAAAATGTACACACCAGTTTTTCTCAATTAACTTTTTCACTCTCACAAAAAAAAACCTTTAGCTCCAATACTCTTTACTCGTTTTTGTTTGTTGAAGATTATAAGTAGCTAGCTCATCAAACTTTTCATCACCTTTAATATATATCGGAACTGATGATCCTATGAACTAATTGAATCACCCATTGGGCATCCAAAAGGATGATTGGATATTTGTAGTCATATCTGTATGTTCCATTGCGGTATTCTCATTAAAAATATAGTAGAATCTTAAGAAACTCCGAGCCGAGACTAATTTCATATATAAGTGAATCATGAGAAAATCGGAGTAAAGAGTAACCCTTTTGAATATAACCAATACTTTTTTGTGAAACCTTGTCAGATGAGACAAGTTTGGTTAACACAAATGTTCCGATCAAATCATACCTCAGTTGCTATGGTTTCCACAGTTGCAGTACTGTGTAAAAAATGTGTTTGAGAGCAATCGTTCGCTCAATCAACAAATATATGTGACTTTTCATAGTCATGTTTTATATTTTTCAGGGAGTCTTCAATCCGATGTGTCAGGATTAATTTCATTACGCAGTGTGTGTTTTGTTAGGCATGATTTCCATTTTTAATTTTCATTGCAGCTGTTTATAATCCTATAGCACTCGAAGTATGGATGTTGCAGAGCTTCTTTAGCTGTTATTCTTTTATTCACACCCGCTTCTAGCATTCTTCTCAGCAAATCCATACCCTCTAACAATTCTTGCGTAACATGAAGATAAATGCTTTCCTGGATTTAAAAATATAATATACAACTGCTCATTTACAGATTGCGCACGAAAAAGCGGCTCGCCGATCAACATTTCTGCAAATATGCATCCCATTGACCAAACGTCCACAGCAAAACAATTGTATGAGGTACATCCCATCAGCAATTCGGGCGCTCTGTACCACAGAGTAACGTACTCCTCGTATTTATTGTTCTGAATAATTCCATGCCCTGACTCTTTCACCATGGCAGCCATGCCAAAGTCTGCAATCTTGAGGGAAGTGGCTTCCTTGTTCATCAAACAGTTAGAGGGCTTAAGGTCCCTGTGTGCAACACCCTTGCTGTGACAATAAGCCACACCATTGCAGAGTTGCCACAGTAACCTTTTCACCACCCCTAATCTATGATGGCATCCAAAAACCCATGAACCCCACTGGAATGCAGAAGATGGATGAATTTTTCCAGTGTCAGATCCATATATTCCATTGCAATGTATACATAAGGTGGGTGTCTATACTGATCACAACATTCCATCTTTTCGCATTCAAAAATCCCCACCACATACTTACTTGGACTCAGGAATTTTAGCAGAAATCCTTCCTATAATGTGACATTACAGTTAAGAGAAATTTCTTGGCCTTTGAAACAACGCCATATGTGCCCTGCCCTAAATAATTAAAAAACTGATAATTCTGAGACATCCTTGAATTCTAATTATCCTAAACAGATGAAATAACAAAGACCTGGACATCCAAAGAAATCGTTGATTATCGAATGAGGTTGGCAAGAATAAAATGAGAGGGTTTTATCATGTTATTCTGCTATTTTTAACCGTCCAAAGCCGACTACTGGTTCTGCCATTTTGAACTATGCATCTCGTAGTTCATCCTTTTTAGTGAAACACAGTTTCTATAATAAAAACATAGCTTTGTAATATATTTATATAAAAATGTATTGAAAATGAAGTAAGTTTAAAATTCAATTTATTTGAATATTCTATTTAATCATTATTATATATAAGATAATTATATATTTATAATTTTAGTCACAATATGTGGTAGTTGGTTTTAAAATTAATTAATATTAATGATAAGTGGCAGTAAAGATTTAATAAATTTTCTCATTTTGATAATAAAATAAGTTAAAAATACAAATTTTGATAAGATATATTTAAATTGGTTTATATATATCTATCTATATATAATATTTTGATAATAAAATAAGTTAAAATACAAATTTGATAAGGTATCTTTAAATTATTAGTATTAATTTATGTGAAAATCTTTTAATTACGCCGTAAGGCGTATTTATTTGAAATGAACTTTGCTGACTGCCTATGTGTACAATTGGTGATCGTGAGATCTGTTGTTAGACGATTGAAGGAAGATGAGCCGTGGATATAAAACAGTTAAAAATACTAACCTAACCCAAAACCTTAATGAGTCAGTCATTCAATCATTCGCTGCAGAGGCGCATTCGCTGCAGAGAAGGGGCAGCTGGAGGAATGGGAGGCGCTGCATAGCCGCATTCGCTGCAGAGAAGGGGCAGCTGGAGGAATGGGAGGGAGCCCTGCAGCTGCAGTTGGAAGAACCAGCGACAGTGGTAGTTATTAGTTTGTTCTGGTAGTTTTTAGATTGTCTTTTAAATATCTTTAGTTTATTCATTGTTATCTATCTGATTTCCTGTTTTCTGTTACAGTGAAGAACTGAAGTGAAGAAATTTGCTCCTGAGCGACTGCTGCTGCCTTGCCTCTCACTGCTGCTGACTACTGCTGCTGCTGACTGCTGCGTTGCCTGTGACTGTGAGTGCTTTCGACTGGGTATAACTGAATGGTTAACATTCCAATGAAATTTTGCAATTTAATGTGATATCATGTGTGAGCACTAGTAGATAGCTTCTACTCCATTTCATTTCTACTGTAACGTTTAGTGATTGTTTAGGTGGGTGAGGAATATAATTATCTGAGAACAGCTTTTGTTACTCAGTGAGCATGTGATATATAGTCATAGATCATGACCTATGTACTCCAACTCCAACAAGAACCACTATATCCATTTGTGATGAAGATGGGCTTGGAAACTGCGCTTATGTCCATTTACCTTTTTTGTCTGTGGGATTATCATAGACCTCTGTCCAGCGGAGGTAAACCTAGGAAGCGGACCTTCGCATTGACCAGATATCAGTTGCAATTTGTGTTGATGAGACTTTGTATTGACCTACGAGGACAAGGAGGGAGATTGGATGCTTGTGGGTGATGTCCCATGGAGGTGAGCTGTGAATTCCAAGCAAATCCAATGCTGCTGAAAGAAAAAATGTATATAGGCTACAAAAATTAGGATAATCAACCTTTTCACATTGCTTCGGTTAAATAGAGCGATGACAATCACCGTATTTGACAGTGACAAATACAATTTCCACACCACATGCCCATTCAAAGTCTTCTATTGTTCTTTCTGGGGTCTTTCCCTATTTTCCGTGTAAGTAACGACCTGTACCCATTATGAATTATTATATGGGCAACATTCAGCACTTAAATCTAACGCCAATGCACAGCAAATCGAAGCAAGCAACAATTGCTCACCATGGAAGAAGACTCATCTACCCCACTGTAAGGATAAGCTTGGGATTTCACTAAAAACAACTCCATCTCCATTCTCTTTTGGCAATGAAACTTTGCCGTCACTATCCCATTGGCTATTGTAAATTCAAGCTATGAACGATGGATTCGATTCGATTCGATTTCTTTTTATGTGAAGGTAGCTCCACTTTTTTGGATACATCTTTTGGTAGGTGGAAGCTTGATGCTCTGTATTGATTGGTTGGGGGGTTTATGCTGCCCAGATTGCTGGACTCTTGGAATGTATTTTTGGATACATCTTTTGGGAGGTGAAAGCTTGATGCTCTATTTTGATTGGTTGGAGGTTTATGCTGCCCAGATTGCTGGCCTCTTGGAATGTTTTTTGTAATGCGTATGAACGATGGATTCGATTCGATTCGATTTCTTTTTATGTGAAGGTAGCTCCACTTTTTTGGATACATCTTTTGGTAGGTGGAAGCTTGATGCTCTGTTTTGATTGGTTGGGGGGTTTATGCTGCCCAGATTGCTGGACTCTTAAAGATTCAAGAACATGCCATAGTTCAGTAGGGTTTAATGGTCAAGAACATGGCTGTTTAAATATTATAAGTTAAAATATAGATATAGTCTTTACCTCTTTAATTTGCAGTGTAGACATGAATCTCTTCAAATTGCTGAAGTTCTAAAGTTATTGGGATTGTAAATTGGGGAATATTTTGAAATCTGTTAATCACATTATTGTCTAGAAAAATCCCAAATATTCTCAAGGCACTTCTTTAAAATCCATTTAAAATATTAAATATAATTCATTTGTCAGGGCTCTCGTGGCTCCCTTGCTATTGGTATCAGACAAGTGTGGATAATCAACCTTTTCACATTGCTTCGGTTAAATAGAGCGATGACAATCACCGTATTTGACAGTGACAAATACAATTTCCACACCACATGCCCATTCAAAGTCTTCTATTGTTATTTCTGGGGTCTTTCCCTATTTTCCGTGTAAGTAACGACCTGTACCCATTATGAATTATTATATGGGCAACATTCAGCACTTAAATCCAACGCCAATGCACAGCAAATCGAAGCAAGCAACAATTGCTCACCATGGAAGAAGACTCATCTACCCCACTGTAAGGATAAGCTTGGGATTTCACTAAAAACAACTCCATCTCCATTCTCTTTTGGCAATGAAACTTTGCCGTCACTATCCCATTGGCTATTGTAAATTCAAGCTATGAACGATGGATTCGATTCGATTCGATTTCTTTTTATGTCAAGGTAGCTCCACATTTTTGGATACATCTTTTGGTAGGTGGAAGCTTGATGCTCTGTTTTGATTGGTTGGGGGGTTTATGCTGCCCAGATTGCTGGACTCTTGGAATGTATTTTTGGATACATCTTTTGGGAGGTGAAAGCTTGATGCTCTGTTTTGATTGGTTGGAGGTTTATGCTGCCCAGATTGCTGGCCTCTTGGAATGTTTTTCACCTAGTAGTTCTCATGGCTCCTCATCAATTGAAATCTGGTAAAGCCTAAATTTTGAATTCTTTGGACATCCAGTAAGTCCCAAATTTGAACTGCAACGGTTTTCTTACTTCATGAGCATGATGGGCACCATCAATTATAGTTCGGTATAACTGAATGGTTAACATTCCAATGAAATTTTGCAATTTAATGTGATATCATGTGTGAGCACTAGTAGATAGCTTCTACTCCATTTCATTTCTACTGTAACGTTTAGTGATTGTTTAGGTGGGTGAGGAATATAATTATCTGAGAACAGCTTTTGTTACTCAGTGAGCATGTGATACATAGTCATAGATCATGACCTATGTACTCCAACTCCAACAAGAACCACTATATCCAGTTGTGATGAAGATGGGCTTGGAAACTGCGCTTATGTCCATTTACCTTTTTTGTCTGTGGGATTATCATAGACCTCTGTCCAGCGGAGGTAAACCTAGGAAGCGGACCTTCGCATTGACCAGATATGAGTTGCAATCTGTGTTGATGAGCCATATCCAAGAAGGCTGATAATTATGATAAGCCAAGATTTGTAGATTGCCAAAATCCTTTGAGTGACAATAAGAGATGTGAATCCTAGGCAAGGGCTCTACTATTGAGTCATTCTATAACTGAGTAGGGTTTAATGGTAAAGATTCAAGAACATGCCATAGTTCAGTAGGGTTTAATGGTCAAGAACATGGTTGTTTAAATGTTATAAGTTAAAATCTAGATATAGTCTTTACCTCTTTAATTTGCAGTGTAGACATGAATCTCTTCAAATTGCTGAAGTTCTAAAGTTATTGGGATTATAAATTGGGGAATATTTTGAAATCTGTTAATCACATTATTGTCTAGAAAAATCCCAAATATTCTCAGGGCACTTCTTTAAAATCCATTTAAAATATTAAATATAATTCATTTGTCAGGGCTCTCCTGGCTCCCTTGCTATTGGTATCAGACAAGTGTGGATAATCAACCTTTTCACATTGCTTCGGTTAAATAGAGCGATGACAATCACCGTATTTGACAGTGACAAATACAGTTTCCACACCACATGCCTATTCAAAGTCTTCTATTGTTCTTTCTGGGGTCTTTCCCTATTTTCCGTGTAAGTAACGACCTGTACCCATTATGAATTATTATATGGGCAACATTCAGCACTTAAATCCAACGCCAATGCACAGCAAATCGAAGCAAGCAACAATTGCTCACCATGGAAGAAGACTCATCTACCCCACTGTAAGGATAAGCTTGGGATTTCACTAAAAACAACTCCATCTCCATTCTCTTTTGGCAATGAAACTTTGCCGTCACTATCCCATTGGCTATTGTAAATTCAAGCTATGAACGATGGATTCGATTCGATTCGATTTCTTTTTATGTCAAGGTAGCTCCACTTTTTTGGATACATCTTTTGGTAGGTGGAAGCTTGATGCTCTGTTTTGATTGGTTGGGGGGTTTATGCTGCCCAGATTGCTGGACTCTTGGAATGTATTTTTGGATACATCTTTTGGGAGGTGAAAGATTGATGCTCTGTTTTGATTGGTTGGAGGTTTATGCTGCCCAGATTGCTGGCCTCTTGGAATGTTTTTTGTAATGCGTTTTTTGTGTTTTAGCTGGTTTCCGGTCCTGTTTTTTTGTAAATTGTTATGGTTAGAATGCCTTGCACATTGATGGACTACTGATAATTGAGGGTCAAATCTGTCTCCTCCTGAAATTTATAAAAATAAAATCCATTCCACATTATGTATACAGTATATGTAAACCAACCTTGACTAAAATGAGACAGATGTAGGACCAGTCCATATAGTCATAGACCTGCAAATCCACTTTCATACCAATAGTTTCCTTGTTTTTGGTATGTATAGTGTGAATGCATTACCAAACACCCAATTGTTTATAATTTTTATTTGGATGTTATTGAAGGCAATAAATTTAAAAATTCTTAAGTGGGAATGCCAGATATCAGTTGCAATCTGTGTTGATGAGACTTTGTATTGACCTACGAGGACAAGGAGGGAGATTGGATGCTTGTGGGTGATGTCCCATGGAGGTGAGCTGTGAATTCCAAGCAAATCCAATGCTGCTGAAAGAAAAAATGTATATAGGCTACAAAAATTAATTATAGCAGTACACTAACTGGTATTCTGGTTTCTTCATGTTTTTGCGTAGAAAGGGAGGAATTGAGTATTGTTTGTTGTGTGCCAACAAGAGGCTTGTATTCATGCCCCCTTTCTCTTTCTAGTGCTTTTTAACTGATTGGCTATTGGCCAGACTGCATAAATCCCCTGGCTACTGATTGGCTATTGGCCAGACTGCATAAATCCCCTGGATATTGGCCCTTCCCTCCACCCTGTAATGCTATATATTCCACCTTCCCAATTCTATTATTTTTCTATAGAAAGATCTTGCAAGTCTCATTGTCTACAGATTCTTCATTTGTACATATTTTCAAGAATCACCTAGTAGTTCTCATGGCTCCTCATCAATTGAAATCTGGTAAAGCCTAAATTTTGAATTCTTTGGACATCCAGTAAGTCCCAAATTTGAACTGCAACGGTTTTCTTACTTCATGAGCATGATGGGCACCATCAATTATAGTTCGGTATAACTGAATGGTACTTATCCCCTTAAAGGTACTTATCCCCTTAATTTTTTTTTCAATTTATTCTTTTCTTCCAAGGTTGTTTACTACTTAACTATTGCTCTATTCTTATTTTCTTTTGCAATTGTTAACAATTGTTCCTTTGTACATAATTGCATTTTAACCTCTTCCATTTCTTCTCACTAGCACTGTATAACCTTTTTCATTTTGTATAATTCAGTCTCAGCTATATAGGTTTTAGCCAACTATTCCGAGGGGCCTTGAGAAGCTGGGACATCTGAACAATAGAAGTAGAAGCTATATACACATGATTGGCTTGAGATTCCTCCAACTCTTTTATATTCTTCTGCAACTTACTGATTTAATCATGCCTTTCCATAAGCACTACCAATAATTACTCCTCCTTTTCCACCTGTGCATAATCTTAAAGCACAAGAGGCCCTTCGTTGATGCCCCAAAGATGGGTTTTCACCAGTAGCTCTGCCCCAAAATTTATGACCCTATCACTTCACTACAGCCCCTAAAAGAAAGTCAAAATTATATTTTAAATAGACGTAAAATCATGTGTCCTAATCTGCTTTGAATGGAGCTTAATGAAAGACGAAAACAAATAGGTAGTGACATCTGTTTAGAAAACAGAGTTTGTGGTTTAGAATGCCTTTGAGTGACAATAAGAGATGTGAATCCTAGGCAAGGGCTCTACTATTGAGTCATTCTATAACTCAGTAGGGTTTAATGGTAAAGATTCAAGAACATGCCATAGTTTAGTAGGGTTTAATGGTCAAGAACATGGCTGTTTAAATGTTATAAGTTAAAATCTAGATATAGTCTTTACCTCTTTAATTTGCAGTGTAGACATGAATCTCTTCAAATTGCTGAAGTTCTAAAGTTATTGGGATTGTAAATTGGGGAATATTTTGAAATTTGTTAATCACATTATTGTCTAGAAAAATCCCAAATATTCTCAGGGCACTTCTTTAAAATCCATTTAAAATATTAAATATAATTCATTTGTCAGGGCTCTCCTGGCTCCCTTGCTATTGGTATCAGACAAGTGTGGATAATCAACCTTTTCACATTTCTTCGGTTAAATAGAGCGATGACAATCACCGTATTTGACAGTGACAAATACAATTTCCACACCACATGCCCATTCAAAGTCTTCTATTGTTCTTTCTGGGGTCTTTCCCTATTTTCCGTGTAAGTAACGACCTGTACCCATTATGAATTATTATATGGGCAACATTCAGCACTTAAATCCAACGCCAATGCACAGCAAATCGAAGCAAGCAACAATTGCTCACCATGGAAGAAGACTCATCTACCCCACTGTAAGGATAAGCTTGGGATTTCACTAAAAACAACTCCATCTCCATTCTCTTTTGGCAATGAAACTTTGCCGTCACTATCCCATTGGCTATTGTAAATTCAAGCTATGAACGATGGATTCGATTCGATTCGATTTCTTTTTATGTCAAGGTAGCTCCACATTTTTGGATACATCTTTTGGTAGGTGGAAGCTTGATGCTCTGTTTTGATTGGTTGGGGGGTTTATGCTGCCCAGATTGCTGGACTCTTGGAATGTATTTTTGGATACATCTTTTGGGAGGTGAAAGCTTGATGCTCTGTTTTGATTGGTTGGAGGTTTATGCTGCCCAGATTGCTGGCCTCTTGGAATGTTTTTTGTAATGCGTTTTTTGTGTTTTAGCTGGTTTCCGGTCCTGTTTTGGTCTGGTGAAACTTCTGATCTCTGGCGAAATCTGTTTCTGTTCGTAGAAAGTTCCAAATAAACTCTATGAAACATCTTTTACGTTTATAAAAAGCTGTTGAAAAAAAATGGATTGTTTTACAGATTTTGCTAGTCTTTTAAACAATAACTTAATGGCTTATTTGCCAAAAGTAGATAAAATGTGCTGTAAGGTGAGGAGTCCGGCTTCTAGCCAAAGACAAAGTAAATATTTCTTGAATTTCCATTTATTTAACGAGATTTTATAAATTATGTAATTTTTGAATAGATTAATGTGCATCTGTTATGTTACGAGCATGTAAAGCCGATCATTTCCGTTCCATATGATACATTTTCATTTAAAGAAACAAAATCGATAAAACAACCCAGAAATTTCAATTATTTCTGTCATATGTGAGTTTGAATATTTAAAGCGAATATTTTGGAACACGTGGATCAAATTTGTTTGTTTTGAACTGTATTTATCCAAAATTCTCAGTGCTTTTGCTTTCGTTTCGTTTTGTTTTGAAATGCAGTATTGATATTTTACAGTGTTTGCCAGTTTTTAGACTACTACTTTATGGCTTATTCCAGAACACCTGGATCAAATTTGTTTGTCTTGAATTGTAGTTATCCAAAATTCTGAGTGCGTTTGCTTTCGTTTTGTTATTGAAATAAAGTATTGATTTTTTACAGTCTTTGCCAGTTTTTAGACTATCACTTTATGGCTTCTTTCGTTATAAAAAGAGAGAAGATTTTTTTATTGTGAAACAAAATTGTAAGATCACATGGAATTGCATGAGAACTGTTACTCAAACGTTTACATTCACATGAACCTATGAATCTTAGTCTTTTTTCAGATCAAAAATATGTGTCCAGAAAAATTTATTCCAATTGTACTAGGTGGAATAGGACTTCATTGGATGTCTCGTCAAACATAACATGGTATAGATCCAAAGCCCATAATTGGTCCATATAATCCACAAGGCCTCTACTATTGAGTTACAGCTGTCCAGTTTAGGACAAATTCCTTTCCAATAAATTTATAAATTCTTAAGTGGGAATGAGAAACTGTTTAGAAAACAGAGTTTCTGGTTTAGAATTCCATGACTGTAACGCCTGTAATGCCGATAAGAGAACGATAGATTTATGCCTCTCTGTTCTGTTCAGCCTGCAGGTGTAACCTGCTATCACACCTTCATCTGGGTGTTTCTTCAATCCACATGGGCCAAAGCTATGACAGTCAACTCTCATTTCTCCTATTTTAACTAAGCCTGAATATGCAGATGTTGCATTATTGATTAGCCTTTCCATGACTGTAACGCCTGTTTGAGTAGAATCTGTTGGCATGGTCTCATTCTGAATGTATTCTATAGGATTCAGAAATTCATCTATGTTGTCATCACTGTTGTTATCATAAAGAAACCACCTCAAAATAAACTGTAGGGCACTTCTTGTTATAGGGTTCCTCAAATAGCCCTATAATATTATATACTATAATTCATAAATTCTAACGCATAATACAACTAAATGGAATTATTAGATGGTCGTCCTCCCCTGCACCTTGCCTCTGCTCAAACATGCATCAAGTTAGAAACCTTGTTTGTTTGCATTGTTGAGGCATCAATGTTTCGGGGAACGCCAATTTTCATTGGGCCATCATGCCAATGGCCAAGGCTTTTGTAAGCCAAAGTGTAAAATCAAATACATAAGTATTAATGAGTACATCATAGAGCTTGAAACTCTATATAGGGCATATGACAGGTAGCATGGAAAATTTATTTTAGATAGTTAGATGTTGCACCTCAATCTTCCACCATTTTATCTTTTTGCTAATAGTGGTGATGATAGTTGGTATGACATTTCAGTATTACATGAATTGATGACAAAACATCAATTTCATACATTTTTATAATGTCAAAAACCTAAGTTTTGTTTTCATTGTTTCAACATTTTATATGCCAAATTCAGAAAATAAGCTATCATTTTAAAATATAGCTTTAACATTATCTTTATTACAGCTTAAGATTTGGATTAAGTTTTCGGTTATCCTTAAGGTCCATTGTTAGTTGAATTACTTAATCTAAATTTTATTTCCATAGTTTCAATAATAATTACAGTTTCATATTAATAAACTGAAGAAATACTATTTTCCTATGTATTGTACAACATTCTTTCTAACACCATCAACATATTTATGATTTAATTTTTATATTCAACATAATCATTAGTTTTAATTTAACTAATATTTATATACAAATTATCCATATTTTTTATATATTAAAATTTAGATTACTTTACAGGAACTAACTTTTCAAGCAATAAATATAGCTTCATCCATGATTTCTAGGAAAAACATTAGTTTTACATATAGGCATATTTTTTTAAATCACATACATTATTAATTTTTAACTTACATCTACCTAATAATGGTCCTCTTCGGCTCTCTTTAACTTCTCATGTAGGTCTATAGGAATCGTAATTATACATCTAACTAAAAACAACATATAAACAATTTTAATTATTCTTTTATATTCCTTTTCAGAAAATGGCAACGAATCTTACTGAAAATGCTATTTCCTCCATGCTCTCGGGGAAAACTGATATTCAACCATTTTTACAAATCGTTGAACTTGAACGTATTGCATCAATGCAAACTTCAACAGTACGATACCGCACTGCCATCTCAGATGGCACACATATGAAGCGCCTTATGCTTCCGATAACTTACAATGACCTCGTTGAAAGAAGCTTGCTTCAAAAAGGTTCAATTATACATGTCAAAAATTGGACTACATCAACTATTGGTCCATCAATGTAAGTTTATTACAAAATTTTTAATTAAACTTTACATATTTCATTCATATTAATTTTCACTCTAACAATTCCTCTTATTACTATCATTTACCATGTAGGTCTATAACGCTACTAGACTTTGAAATTTGTACTACATCTGCACCTTTATTTGGTATTCCGAAAAATCTGAGTATCCCCATCACTTCTGAAGAAGAAGATCCGTCGTCATCGAAAAAACAACCTTCGTCGAAAAGGCACTGCACCGTTTCAGACATTCCTACTGCATCCATTACACCAGTCCAAATTCCAATCAAAGCAATAAACCCTTACCATTCAAACTGGTGCATAAAAGGATATGTTCAAAGAAAGACACCTCTTTGACAATTCCAAAATCAATATGGTCCTGGTAAAGTGTTTGGCTTCGACCTCTACGATGCAGAAGGTGGGGAAATACACATTACATGTTTCAACAATGTTGCTGATTCTTTCTTTGATAAGATCCAAGTTGGAAATATGTACATTGTCTCAAAAGGCAATGTCAAAATGGCTAATAAACAATACAACCACTTAAACAATGAGTGGGAAATTTTGTTAAATGCTACATCTACAGTTGATCATGTTGCGAATGAAAGAAGATGCAAGCCAATGGTGCATTTCAATATAAAATCAATCAATGAAATCAGAACAACAAACGTCAACTCAATTGTTGATGTTCTTGGTATTGTTACTAGCATTTCCAATCCATGCACCATACATAGAAAAGACGGCTCAGAAGTTACGAAACAAACAGTAAATCTTCAAGACATGTCTGGATATAACATGGATGCAATCTTTTGGGGAGATAATTTTGATGAAGTATCAAAAGAAATTTCCAACTTATGTACTACAGGAAATAATCCCATCATAGCAATCAAGTCCGCTCGTGTTGCTGAATTCAATGGCAAAAATTTCGGAACTACAACAAGATCAATTATTCTTGTAGATCCTGACATCGAAGAGGCTAATATCCTAAAGTCATGGTTTAGAAAAGAAGGTTCCAGTACAATTTCTACACCACTGACAAAAAAATATTCACCCTATTCTGGCCATCAACCGAAGAAAATAACGATTGCGGATATTCACAATATCATCCCCTCAGATATACTTGCATTCTACCAACTCAAGGGGAAAATAACAAAAGTATACATGGACAATTTGTACTACCTATCATGCCCATCTATTGTTGATAAGAAAAAATGCATGAAGAAACTTATTCCAAAGAATGCAAAGACATGGTATTGCCCTAAATGCAACACCGAAGTAACTGACTGTGATTATAGATACTTACTAAAGATAGATGTACAAGATCACACTGGTCAGTTGCTTTCAACAGTTGCTTTTGAAGAGGCCACATCTACAATTCTTGGAGTTAATGCAAAGGACTTCTATTTGTTATCTGAGGATCCTGATGTAATAAAGGAAATTGTCTCCAAAGCAATGTGGACAGACCACATCTTCACACTATCAGTGAAGACAGAAACATTTAGAGACATACCACGCTTGAAATATGTTATCATCAAAGAAGAGAGCTTGCAATTCTCAACAGAATGCAACAACATCATTCAAGCAATCAATAAAATCTCAATATCATAGATAAATATGATTACAAGTACTGTTGCCTTATTCATAATTTGTATTATCTTTTTCTCAAAATATGTTTATAAATAATATTCTTTCATACGCCTTTCCAAACATATCTCTTATTGTTTACTCATATATCTTCGAACAAAACATCTAATTGTATATCATTTCATTTAAAGTAATTCACCATACATTAACTTCTTCCCTATTAACAAATCAACCAACTTTACACATTACATGTCCAATTACATTCATATGCATCTTTAAAATACTTAAATATAATCTGAAACATATTGTTATCAACTCGTTACACATCTTATTATCTACCTCTACAGCTAGAAATTACTAAAACTTCATTTCAAAGTTCAATTTCTTTTTTCCCCTTCCATAAAATAGCATGGTTATTGTCTTGCCAACTAACATCGTCACTCCATCTCTCTTTCCTGTAGGCGCATTAACTTATCGGAATGTCTACTACTTCTAATGATGAACGTGCGCGAAGATACTATGCAGCAAATAAAGAACAAATAAATGCACGCCGACGTGCAGCTTACCATGCTAAGAAAGCCCTCAAAGATTCCGAAACAAACAAAAGGCAAAAGAAAAGTCAAAATTTATCATCAACAACATACGATGGAAATTCACAATTACCATCAAACCATTCTCACTCCGAAAGCAATTCTCTTTCCCATTTTACAAATCGACCATCTTCTCAGCAAACCACTCCACCAAATTCATCCAAACATCATTCGCCACCAGCCTCCATTACACATGCTTTCAACGACGCTCATGATAATGATGTTCAAACAAATTCATCCATACCTCATTCAACCCCTCCATCCATTGCACATGCTTTCAACAACATTCATAATATTGCTACACAACGTGAATTCCGTGCAAGAATTGATAGGCTTGCACAAAAATCAGCATGCTCCATTTGTCTTGAATCCTATCCTGGAATCCATATTCGCATGTCAAACCAAATATATTGTTGCTATAGATGCATGGCTGAAAAAAAAATTCACCGTTTTTCATTAGCAAACAACATGGACCCTGGTCCTCAACCACCTGTCCTGGCTGCTCTTTCACAAATAGAAGAAATGCTTATTGCTAGGGTTAACCCTATCCTCCAAATAACACATGCACGTGGTGGCCAGTATAAATACACTGGCCACACAATTTGCTTTCCGCAAGACATTACAGAGATAGCATGCATGTTGCCACACCGTGTTGAAGACTTGGATATTTTAATCGTTACCCGTCAAAGTAATGACCGTCAAGCTTATGACTGCATTGTAAGTAGACATCGAGTTCTCACCGCATTAGAATACAAATTGACAAATGATCCTTACTATAGGAATGCTTGCATTGATAACAATGCACTATCATCCTTACCAGAACTCCCAACCGATATCTCCTCCTCCCTTCACCATTCCAATACCACAGATCCAACTTCCCAACTGTCAATCGAAACGCCAATTTCCCTTACTGAAGATTCCATAGAGCAATACCCACACCATACATCATCATTCATTCCAACTATACCTAATAGAAATACAGAAATCCAAGAAATACGGCATTATTTACAATCATACAACCACCATTCTGCTACTACAATCCAATGGCCACCATTAAGCTTATCTCCAATCAATGAATACAACACAGAAGGTCTACTCTCTATGGCTTTCCCAACACTATTCCCCACAGGAATTGCACTACCTAATCAACCAAGAATAAAGACAGTGCAATTACATGAATACGCACTTCATCTACTGCATTACCACGATAACAGATTCGGCAAGCACCCTCGCTTCCGCTACTACATATACAATCTGATGATGCGTCATCGCAGTCAAGCAACAACATCCTTCTTTGTAAAAAAAAACATTGGAGATGGATTCCCAATATCAATCCAAGAATTGAACATTCGATTACAACAATTTCCAGACGACAAATTGGCAGAACAAGTGATGTGCTTCGGTAGCTCTCTACGTGGCACAAGATCTTTTTGGCACAAAGCTAAAAATGAACTGACAGACATGATATCTCAACTCGGTTGCCCAACGTTCTTCTTCACATTAAGTGCAGCTGATACAAAATGGCCTGATCTTCATGCAATCATGCCTGGGAATCCACCTCCTGATGTTCAACTACAACACAAATGGAGAAATGATAACATTATCTCTTACCCCCACTTAACATCGCTATATATGCACCACAGATTCACAATATTTCGTGAAGTTATATTGGAGAAACACTTGCAAACAAAAGACTACTGGTACAGGTATCTACTCTACCAAATGACTTCCATAGTTCCTTATATATCAAGCTCCTTCTATTTCAAAATTTTCTAAAAAAAAACATCCTTCGCAGGTATGAATGGCAACATAGAGGATCAGCGCACATCCATGGCTTCCTCTGGATACAAAATGCACCTGATATGGAGACTCTTAATTGGGATAACATAGAAGCAGTTGATTGTGCGAAACAATTCTTCGACAAATACATATCAGCTTGGAACCCTCGGCTTTCTACAATTTCCAGCCAATCATTTTCTCAAACAAATGTAGAATACCCTTGCTTATTGTCTACGTCAGATATTCTTAGAAACAATCCTTTCAATGATTATGTCCAACTTATCAATTGCATTGAAAGGCACACAAAATGCACCGAAAACACATGCTTGAGGAAAAAAGGCTCCTCATTCGAATGCCGATATAAAGAACATTGGAAATTACATGCACATTCCTCCTTGTTCATTGACTCCAATGGCCAAAAAACATACACTCCCGCTCGCAATGATGATCGACTAAATACCCATAACCCTACCATCCTATCTATCTGGCGGGTGAACATTGATTGCCAACCAGTACTCTCAATCCACGCTGTTCAGAAATATATTGCGAAATATGCATCCAAAGCAGAAAAAAAATCCGAAACATTCCATGACATGCTACGTAGAATTGTACTCACTTCACCCAATCTTGACCCAGCAACATCTGCATTCAGAAAATTCCTTTCAGAAACTCTTGTTGATCGTGACATAGGAGCACAAGAAACCTGTCATATGATACAGAAATTACCACTAACATTGTGCAGTCGCTCCTTCTTCCCTTTAAATGTAAGCCAACAAATCTATATGCGCCTCCCAGAGAATAACACCACCGCTACTCCATCACCACACTTCATAGATACATACATCCATCGACCATCTCCCTTAGAATCCACATCACTTATAGAAACAGCAAGATCATGGTCATATGATCCCCGTCGTAAGACAAACAAATGGAAACAAAGACCCCAACAAGCAATTCTTCGTATCATACCACGCTATTCCTCAATTCCATCAACGACCAACTCTTCTTATGCTGACTTTTGTAGAGTTGAACTTATGCTTTACAAACCATTTCACCATATCGCGAGTGATATAGGCAATTCTGCTGAAGAATTTATCAGAAATTGGCAAGCATTTCGTCCATTTTACAAACCGTGGCATCAACACCGGACACTATCTGATATTGATCCTCCTGCAAATGACAACACAACTACTGAAGAATTCCATCCTCCAGAAACGATGGACTTAAATGAATGGGAATTACTCTCTCAGTTGTACCCTACAGATGAACTACTCATAAATGACATTCAAATGCTTGGTCTTCGTGGTTTGGATGATAGCCATAACTGGAATGATACAACTATTCCATTGCATCTCCAAGAAATAGGCGCACAATTCATTGAAAATACTCGCTCTGTCCATCGCATTATTCAAAAAAATACAGATACTCTACTGTCCCTCAGCTCATTATCTTCAATGCAAAAAAAAGCTCTGGATATTATTCATGCTCACTCCATTAAAAAGGATATCTTACCTGCTCTGCGAATGATAATACAAGTCACTGCTGGAACTGGGAAATCCCTTCTTATAAATTGCATCAGAGAAATGCTCATAGCACTTGCTGGCTCAGAACCTTCACCAATCATGCTCCTAGCCCCTACAGGTGTTGCAGCATTCAACATACAAGCATCGACAATCCATTCTGCTCTCCATCTTCCAATAAAATATCTTACACCATTAGAAGGCAGTGCTCTTGCAAAATTTCAAGAAGAGCTAAAGCATATTAGGTACATATTAATCGATGAAATGAGCTTCATAGGACCTAAGCTTCTTCACCAGGTTGATCAACGGCTTCGTGAGGCATTTCCATTAAAAAGAAACTTACCGTTCGGCGGTTGCTCGATTATATTAGTTGGTGATCTGGGCCAGTTACCACCCGTCCAAGACATACCACTATATGCAGGGACAAGTCATGGAACCGCATTGTGGAACACATTCACGACAGTCATCACATTGGACAAAATATTTCGTCAACAAGGTCAAAGCAGTGCTCAGGTTCTTTTCAGAAACGTCCTACAAAACATTAGAAATGCAAATCCAACAATTGAGGACTACAACATCCTTATGACACGAACAGACTCTTTCTTGTCTGCAGCTGAAATACAGTCCTTCCATGATTCTATACATCTATTTCCAACAAACGCTCAAACATTGGATCACAACAAGCAAATGATCAAATCTTTAAACACTCCAGTTGCAAGATCAATCGCAGAGGACGACAACACATACTCTACATTCTCTTCAGAAGAAGAGCAATTACAGCAAATTGTATACCTTTGCAAAGGACAAAAAGTAATGTTGACTTCCAACCTTTGGGTTTCAGCAGGGCTTGTTAATGGTTCCCTCGGGGAAATCATATCCATCTTCTACAAAGAAGCAACTTCACCTCCACAGCTTCCAACATTTTTAGTCGTTCAATTTCCAAAATACATCGGCCCTGCTTGGGATGAAACAAACCCCACTCACTTACCGATTCCTGCAATAAAAAGAAATGGTCGCACACAAATTCCACTCAAAATGGCTTGGGCTTTAACTATACATAAATCTCAAGGTATGACTCTGCCACAAGCAATGATAGACATTGGAAAAACTGAACGACAAGGCCTCACATTTACAGCAATTTCAAGAGTCCCTTCACTACAGAATCTCCGAATTTGCCCTGCATTCAGTTTCGACCGTTTCATGAAACTGAAAGACAACAAAAATATTGCTCGCAGAAAACAAGCAGAAGAACGTCTCTGTTCAATGTCTCCTACAGACGACCAACTCCATTCCATATGTTAACATCTCCAAAAGGTTCCCATATCATCAACTCCATATTTCTTTCATAGAGTATAATTTCTACCTATTACTAAAACTTAATTCACTCATTATCAATACATATTTTACATTATTACATCTGCTTTATATTTCTCAGCTATTTCCTTCTAACATTTTCTATCTTTTCAAACAGAACATATCGACTCAAAGATATCACAGCTACAAAACCACTGCATTCCATATATAGCATCTCTAAAAGGTTTTCAACTATTATCAGCTCTATAAATTTTTAAAAACACAACATTTCTACCTACTAACATTAACCTAATTCACTAATTGTTAATATATGATTTAAAATATACATTCTTGATATAATGCTTACCTATATGCATCTAACAGTTTCTTTGTTTTGAAACAGAACAGATGGACTCCCTCATATCGCAATTACATAACTACATCACAGAAATAGATGCAACAATTCATTCATTGCAGGAGATACAAAAAAGATTCCTGCCAGTCAGAAATCCAAATGTCCCACTATACAGACTGCGACCAACGATGGATTTATTAATTAAAATAAAATCCAGTATCAAACGTATCATCCACATACACGAACGAGATAAATTGAGAAAAGCAAGAGCAGAATGGCAATCAAGAAATAGGCATCTGCAATTCCGAATTAATCTCCAATGGTGTTCAGTCTGCCATCGATCGACCTGCATCTACGACTGAACGTTTCCATTCATATATTACAGGTAACTTCAATTTCAATCATTATAATTTCTCTACAATATAATTCACACAAAACCTCATTGAAGTCAGCTTGAACAAGTTATTTTACATTTCCATATAAATATATATTCCTCTAATTTCTCAAAAACAAAATTTCTTTGCAGGTTCCTTACTACATCAGCGTATCTCCTCCCTCTTCACCAACCTCAGCATCAATCATCCTCTTCATGATATACTTGTCGTCTTTTATAAAAAATACAATTCCATTGCAAAATACTAACATGCAATGTACATTTCTACAATTGCAAACTCTTCAAAATTACATTTCAAACATTGTACATTCTACACATTTCACGTAATAGAAATAAATTGCCATATTACTTTTCAACCATTAAAAAGCAATCTCCATTTCAAACATTATACAATCTATATACATATCTCCAATGACATTATAATATAACTTTCTTTTCAACAATGAAAATGCAATGTCTATTTCAAACATCATATATTCTGTATACATATATCCAATGACATATATATATCAAAATAATTACAACTAATTTCATTCTACCATATTCCTTACGGCGTTTCCTTTGCAACATTAGGTGCAATTGCTAGTGTTATGGGAATTGATTATAAATAATTTAAATATTTAAGATGTAACAAATTTTTCAAGATGAGGTCTTTCTTCCTTGAGTCAAGGATAGTCAACTCTCTTGCTTCTTCCTTCTTCTAGACTATCTTTTAGAATTTTGGTCCCTTCAATCAACACTGTACTTGTCTCTATTTAGAATCCCTAGAAAATGCATTTAACCAACTTTTGCCCTTTGTCTTCCTTGTCTCTATTTAGAATCCCTAGAAAATGCATTTAACCAACTTTGGCCCTTTGTCTTCCTCGCTCTAGAAGGATACTTCTTCTTGTTTTTTGGCTTGAGATATTTCCTATTCTGCACACAAAATCCTCTCTCACCGTGACTGTAATGTTTCATCCTTCTTCCCTAAATCTGCAAGTCTGGAATCTCGCACGTGTGGAGATAATTTGACCCAAAAAAAGTCCCAAAACAAAGCTAAATACCTTGCTGCTCCTTCCCTTCTCCTCGTTGGTTATAGAGCTTCTTCTTTGACCCCTTCACACTTCTTACTGTGTAAAAAATCCTTTAATAAATTAAGATTTGATTTATTAAAAGCATAATCAATCATTATTAAATACTATGTAAGCGTATTGTGTGGACAAGGTCAGAACATAAAACACTCTCGCTTATACTGTAGAAATTATCATTTCTTTGAAATAAATGTCATCTAGAAGAAAACACATCAAATAGACACTTAAAAGAGAAATCTATCAATTCACAATTTACCATTTATCTGAAAAATATATTATTGCAAGCTTCAAAATGCGAATATTATGAACTTAAAATAATTTTGATGGACAAAAAGCACACCAGCCCCTATAACTTGACATCAAATACCCTACGCATCTTTTACTGTAGTAATTAGTGTGATATCACAAAAGATCAAGTTCTAACCGAATCAAAATATGCAGTTTTGAAATTGAACAAGAAAATTTCAGCACCCACGCCTAGTGCATTAAGCACCTACACCAGGGTGGGGCCCACAGGGCTAAATTTGGTGCATGTCTATTTTAGTTATCCCTTAATTAAGATGGACAATAAAATGCTATCTAGTCCCAAAATAACTTGTAATAGTTAACTAAGAGTGATAAACTCAGTTAGCTCATGAATTTCGAGTTAGAGGTAGTTGGTGAGGCATGCAGAGTAATTGTAGTTGTAACAGAGTTCAAAGTGTAGTGATCCATTGTTAATGTAGGTTGTAATTAGTTTAACTCAGTTAAGTGAGTTAAAATTAGTTGTGCTAGTTGTAACTATTTGATACACTAGTGAGAGATCAAGTGAATTAAATATTAATTAATTCACAATCAGTGATTTCACATGAAATTGAGGATTTACTATTATTAGCTTCATGCATGCTAGATCCAGTGGAGACCCAATTGAGATCTAGGTGAAAGGGAAGTTGACTATTAGTTGTAGGATTATTGAGTTGTACCCATGCAACTAAACACCCATTGGAGAGCCCTTGATACTTGCACAGTCAAGGAAGGCCAAAATTCTTATTCTTTAGCGATTGCATTCATCAAGAATTGCACAAGAAAGGAAAGTTGTTTGGAGGAATTAAATTGGCTAAGTATTGGTTAGTTTTATGTATGATAGTGTGAGACAATTAGCTAAGTACAAGAGGGATCTTGTGAGAAGAGTTGTATGTAATTGTTTCATGATTCCATGCTGAAAATAAAATAGAAGATAGTGGGGTTTTGAGCAACAAGCTTTCCCTAGGAAATTATCTGTGTTGTGATTTGATTTGATTCTTCTTTAATTCATGTGATTGGCGATTGTGTTTTTAATTCTGCAAAATATTTGAAGAATCGATTCAGTGTTTAACTTTAGTAAATTGTTAGATCAGTTTGAATCCAAGATATACATGCTTTTTGTATAATTTCTACGTGGTATCAGAGCACAGGAAATCACAATTGTGAAGGAGGAGCTGGGTTTGTGACTAGATAGAATTCAAATTTGCAGAAAGACTTTCTTAGTGCTACAACTAATTCATGATCGAAATGGATTTCAATGGCTTGAGGTTGGAGTATGCACTCGAGGGCACCTAAAACTATATTTCTTGGAGGGACAGGATGGAGGTAGTAATTTAAGACAATGGTTGAAGGAATTCATTGAAAATGATGTTCTTAAACCTGCTGTGATAGATGCTGCAAATATTGAGCATGACAAAAGAAAGTGGCAATGATGAGGAGGATCCTATTGGAGGGAGTAGGATACCACATATTCTCAAGCCTCCATGGGAAAGCCACACCATATGCAATGTGGAAGGCTTTGAAGGATATATTCTAGTGCAGCAAAGATCATAGGAAATTGGAGCTCAAATATAAAATCAGGAAGATCAAGATGGAGAAGGGTGACTCCATACCAAAATATCTAACAAAGTTTGTCCAATGTCAGGATGAACTGGGGAATGTTGGTATAATTGTCGCTGATGATGATTTGGTGAGCTTGGCTCTCCTAGGACTTCCCAATAGTTAGCACAATTATCAAGACTCTGTCAATGGAAGGGAAAAAATTCCAGATTGGGAATGAATGTGGTCAGATTTGGTGCAGAAGGATTTTAGATGGAACACTAGAGATGGATCTTCATCTAAGAATGAAGATGAAGAAGATTTTTCTTTAGATGCTAAGGTGAAGAAGGGGAAGGGTAAGAAATTCCATTCCAAATCTGAGTCGAAAAATGGCAAGAAGGAGGACATGTCCAAGGTGAAGTGTTTTCACTGTCACGAGCATGGGAATTTTGCTACTAGCTGTCCACAAAATAAGAAGAACAAGAAGGCTGGAGGATTTGCAACTGGTGCGGCTTTGCCCATGCAATTTGATCTTGAATTCTCATTGATTGCATGCATGGTGTTAAGTGCATTGGGATCTGTGTCATATTTGGATATTGGCGCTTCCTTTCACATGACAGGAGAGAAGGAACTTTTTAGTAGATTGGAGGAGAAAGATATCAAGATGCATATTGAAATGGGTGATGACGGGCGATACAGTGCTACCAGGACTGGTACCATTACCTTCAAGAGGTAGTCAGGTAAAACCTTTCAATTAAAAGATGTAATGCATGTACCAGGTTTGAAGAAAAAATTAGTCTTGGTCACAATGTTGGAGGATAGAGGCTATGATGTTGTTTTTAGTGAAGGAAAATCTTTCCTGCGACACAAAAAAACAGGAAAAGCCAAGAGGATAGGGATTCGAACTAAGAATCTCTACAAGCTGGAGGTAGATGGCTGTGTACCAATGATGGGCAAGGAAGAAATAGTGGTGAGCCGGGATGAAAGTCATGCAACAGATTTCTACTGGTCTTCCCAGGGGTACACTTGTGCAGTTAGAGACATCCAAGGGATGTACTATGGGAAAATATGTATAGGCCACCTTTCATGAGAAGGAGAACTGAGCTTTGGGGATCCTTGAGATAGTTGAAATATACATGTGTGGACCATTCTCTATTTCTTCAACAACAAAACATAAGTACTATGTGATATTTGTTGATGACTTTTATTGTAAGTGTTGGATCTTCTTCATGCAGAAGAAAGATAAAAAATTCTCTAAGTTTCTTGAGTTTAAGGCACTGGTGGATAAAGATTCGGGGAAGCAAGTGAAGGCTCTTAGGAGCGATAATGGTGGAGAATTCATCTCTAAAAAATTCAAGACCTTCTCCAGCAAAAAAGTAATTTGAAGAGAACTAACAACACCTCATAACCCACAGTAGAATGGGGTCGCGGAAAGAAAGAATTGAACAATCGTGGGTGCAGCAAGAGCGACGTTGCATGATCAAGGCATACTGATGCATCTGTGGGTGGAAGCATGCAACACTGTGATATTTGTGTAGAACCATTGTACTCATGGGATACTTGGCATGCGTACACTTGAAGATGCTTTCACTAATAAGAAACTTGATGTTACACACTTTAAGATTTTTGACTCATCTGTTTATGTGCATGTGACCAAGACGCCAGGAAGAAGTTGGAATTGACAACTGAGATCATGATTTTTTTTGGGTACATTGAAAAACCCCATAATTATCGAGTGCATTTTCCAAATAGCATAATGACTGTTGTGTGACGAGATATAAAATTTGACGAGGAGAAAGCCATGCGGTTGTCCCTTGAGAGGGAGTCGAACTTGCATGCAGAGGAGGAACTGTTGGTTCCCAAGGATGAGCCTCAAAATGTGGATCAACCACATGCGGAGGATCATGGAGTGGAGGAAAACACTCATGTAGAGCCATCCATCAGAAATGGCAGAAGACGCACCACGGAAGATGAGAGATGGATACTTGATGCTGCAGAAAATGTAGGAGCCCCTACTTCACAGCACAGGCAGAGACAATCTCTTGACAAGTTTACTGGACACATGGCTCTTATGATAAAATGTATTATGACTGAACCATCTTCCTTTCAAGAAGTAGTGCAACAACCAACTTGGGTTGATGCAATGGTGGAGGAGTATGACTCCATTGTCAAGAACAGTGCATGGGAGATTGTCCCAAGACTGTTTGACAAATCAGTGATTGGATCGAGATGGATCTACAAGGTAAAGAAAGTTGCTGATGGGAGTGTGGAGAAATAAAAGGCAAGATTTGTGGCCCAAGGATTCTCATAGATCGAGGGGATCAATTATGATGAGACTTTTTCACCTGTTGCAAGGTACTCTTCCATAAGATCCATCCTTTCACTCTCAACGCAGATGGGCTAGCACATTCATCAAATGGATGTGAGAACTATGTTTTTCAATGGGATCATTGAGGAATAATTGTACATAGAGCGACCTGAAGGTTTCGAGATCTTCAACAGTGAGTTGCATGTGTGCCGACTCAAGAGAGAACTGTATGGGCTGAAGCAAGCACCTCATGTTTGGTACACTCAGATAGAAAGCTATTTCACTAGAATAGGCTTCAATAAAAGTGAAGGAGATGCAAACTTGTACCAGATTGTGGTTGAGGGTAAGATATTGATTATTGTTCTTTATGTTGATGAGCAACTGATACACTCATGCAAGGAGGATCTTGCAAGGGAGTTCAAAATGAAGCACATGGGACTCCTTCATTATTTCCTCAGATTGGAATGGTGAAATTTTTGTGTCTCAAGGAAAGTATGAAAAGGAGATACTGGTTAAGTTTCACATGGAGAGCTGCAAACCCATGGATACTCCTCTTCCAGGAAATTGGAGGAAAGAGGATGCTAATTTTGGAGAGGTAGTGGATGCTACTATCTACAGGAAGTTAGTTGGTTCACTGATGTATATAATGAACACCAGATTAGACATTTTCTACGTATTTAACCAGCTGATTCAAGCTATGGTTAAGCCTACCAAGCTCTTTTGGAAGGCGGGGAAGCATGTCTTGAGATACCTGAGGGGCACATCAGAGTATGGTCTATGGTACAAAAAAACAAAAGGAGTGAAGATTCAAGGCTTCACAGATGAAGATTGGGTAGGCAGTCCATCAGACAGAAAGAGAACATCAGGAAGGATCTTCAACATAGGATTGACAACAGTTTCCTATTACAATAGGAAACAATGATCTGTGGCACTCAGTCCAACGGAAGCAAGATACATGGCAACAAGTCAAGTTGCATGTGAGGCTATCTGGATGAGAAAGATATTGGTTGGTTTTTTTGGTTCTCAGATGGATCCGACAGTGATACATTGTGATAATTAGAGTTGCATTAAACTCTCGATTAATCTTGTGTTTCATGATAGGTCCAAGCACATATATATCCGGTACCATTGTCTTAGAGATTGTGTATAGAGGAGAATAAAGTTGCTTCAGTACATTCCCACGGAAGATCAGGATGTAGATATTTTGACGAAGGCACTCAGCAAGATAAAATTCGAATACCATAGAGGTAGGATTGGGGTGAAGGATAATCCCTTTCTTATTGAGAGGGAGTGTTGAAATTCAACAAGAAAATTTCAGCACCCACACCTAGTGCATTAAGCACCTACACTAGGGTGGGGCCCAAAGGGATAAATTTGGTGCATGTATATTTTAGTTATCCCTTAATTAAGATGGACAATAAAATGTAATATAGTCTCAAAATAGCTTGTAATAGTTAACTGAGAGTGATAAACTCAGTTAGCTCATGAATTTCGAGTTAGAGGTAGTTGGTGAGGCATGTAGAGTAATTATAGTTGTAACAGAGTTCGAAGTGTAGTGATGCATTAGTTAATGTAGATTGTAATCAGTTTAACTGAATTAAGTGAGTTCAAATAATTTCTGCTAGTTGTAACTATTTGAGACACTAGTGAGAGATCAAGTGAATTAAAATTACTTAATTCATAATGAGTGATCTCACATGCAACTGAGGATTTACTATTATTAGTTGCATGCATGTTAGATCCAGTGGAGACCCAGTTGAGATCTAGGTGAAAGAGAAGTTGACTATTAGTTGTAGGATTATTGGGTTGTACCCATGAAGCCAAACACCCATTGGAGTGCCCATGATACTTGTGTAGTAAAGGAATACCAAAATTCCTATTCTTTAGGGACTGCATTCATCAGGGATTGCGCAAGCAAGGCAGGCTGTCTGGAGGCAGTAAATTGGCTAATTATTGGTCATTTTTATGTATGACAGTGTGAGACAAATAAAAAATTATAGGAGGGCTCTTGTGACAAGAGTTGTATGTAATTGTTTCATGATTCCATGCTGAATATACAATAGAATATATTAGTGGTTTAAGAAGCAAGATTTCCCCAGGAAATTCTCTGTGTTTTGGTTTGATTTGATTCTTCTTTACTTCATGTGATTGGAAATCGTGTTTTTAATTCCGCAAAATATTTGTAGAAGTGATTCAGTATTTAACTTTAGTACATTGTTAGATCAGATTGAATCCAAGATATACATGCCCGTTGGATAATTTATACATGCAGAAGCATTGTTTCAAGGTATATATCAGAACGAGAAATTCAAATCACACCAAATACTTGAATACCACACATCATAAATACACATAATTCAAGGGAAGAAAGATGGATCACTAACCAAGCATTTCTCATATAGATTCATTCTATACCAGGTGACAATTTCCACAAGTAAAGTAAAAAAAATATTATAATGAAATTCGCTTTCAAAGACCATACAGATCTACCACGCCACATAGTAAATGAAAAATTAAATGCAATACAACCTAATCCTGAAGAATTCAGAGTTGTGTCGAGCTAGTATGGCGTCCAACTGAGCGAGCTCGCACCCTTTATTAATGATCTAGTTCACACAGAGATTATAATCATAAAACGCATAAAATGATTTAAAAAAACATAGCTTCAAATGCCTTGATTAATCCTTAAAATCTCAATCTTTACATGGCGTAGACAAAGATCAAACTCAAACAAATAGAGGGAACGATCCATATATTAACAATTCTACATTGGCAATATCTCTTCCCCTTCTTCGCTGTCAGGCTCTAGGCTATCTCTGAGTTTATATAGATATTGAAATTAAAAATTAGGCTATTAACAAGCCAAAAAAAACTACAAAAGGGACAAATTACAAATCATAAAATTTTTCCATGGATAAAATCGGATTTGGTTATGGTGCAACTAAATGTCAAATAAAGGAGCTGAATCTAGTACATGAGGGACTATTTTGGTAAATTGTTACTCTTTCCTCTTTCTGAGGTTGATGATGAGCTAAGTGCGATGTTGATCAACAATTACTTCCCAAAATATCCTTGAACTTCTATTCAAATAGTAAACTAATTAATGTCGACCGGATTTCAATAATTAAAGAAGTCTACACATTCATTGACCCCAGTGCAGGAACGTGAGTGTGGTGCAAGAACTTGATGCGTGGTGCAGAAACTTGATGTGTGGTGCAAGAACTCTTCAGAGTGCAGGAATCCCATAGTTAAATAGTGCAGGAATCCCAATTGGTACAAGAATCTGTTGCATAGTACAAGGAGTTGAATGTAGGATCATGGCCTGCTCGCATATGTATAAAAATATAATCAACTCAGTTTTAAACTTGAAAACACACAAAATATTATTAATGATGCTTTTAATGTTTAAATATCGTTAAAACAATGGAATCATAATAGAAAATACTTACTCTATTGTCTCCGATAATGCACAAAGCCACAACAATAACCATTCAAACTAAACAAAAGCATCAGGGATTTCCGGTAAAAGGTGGTATAAAGCAAGAGAAAATAGAGGCCTAACATCCCCCATGTTGACCATATTGCATGTCCTCATGTAAGGAATAAATTGTTGTATTGTTTCTCCCTTGCAAAAAAAACAAGGTTAAAACATTTATGGACACTCGTAATAATGTTCCTCCAATTCTGTGTGATTACCATTTCCTTCACTAGATGGAGCTTGTTCTAAAAATAGAGTTTTTGTTGGAATATTTATTTATTTAGATTGATTTCAAGAAATTATAACACAAGGGCTGCCATATGAATACTAAATTGCAAGGGTGGTGTTATTACTTGGATAAAATAGCCAGCTATTAAAATTTCTACAAAAATCTTGGGGGCATCCTTGATCAAAATAATATCCTCACTGTAAATATGAGTGATATGATTTGAAAGCCATGGTTTTAAAAGTATATAGAATAATAACTTCCCACAATGATCATATTACCATTATCCACATATATTTTAAGCTCCTCTTTTCTGGGCAAAGTGAATTAACTGTACTAAGGGTCCCATTTCCATTAAAAGAAGTTATTCCAAAAATATAAAGCTCCAAGGCATATCACCAGAATGATCTTAAAGAAATTCTCAAATAGATATGATAATGAATTCAGAAAAGACAAAAAAACCAAGTAAATCACAGTGTAAAATTAACTTTAATACCACAGGCATAGTCGTGTTGCTAGCAGGCGCCAATAGCCTTTTAACCCCATGGAATTCCTGTGTCCCATCTATTAGATATAGATTCATAATCATTTGAACTAATTTAGATTTGTTTTGAAATTAATTGAAGGCCATTGTCCTGCCTTGTTAACCAGCTAACAACAGTGCCATTCATAAGAACTAACAAGAAAGAACAAGTCGACTCGTGATGAGACCTCTTGCCTCCCATATTTTCAACTGAATGCTTGGTGACCAGTAGCAGTAATGTTGTTCTCGTTAGGACCCATGATCATGGTAGATCGGCTCATAGTGATACCTCCTATCCATCAGTTAATCCATCTTATGAAAAAACTCTAATTATAATCAACCTTAAATAGGATACTTAATAGTTGGGGAGGCGACTCTGCTCCTTAAGAGCACGAGATGGCGTGAAAAATTTTAATTACTAATATCACTAGTTGGTCCTTCTACCCTAAAGAATAATTTTAAATAAAACATCTTAGATAATGACTAAAAATTCCTTAAATTGATCATGCCAGGGTTCTTATGAAAGCTTGTTAGAGTTTTGTAGGCATGGGCCACCATAGGAGGATTCTCATCGATACCTGCAAAGAGGAACTTGAAAATTTTTCTTGGATGATAGCTATTGGTCAATAATCAAAGTCACTTTAAAAAATATGAGGCATTAATAGTGAATTTCCATGACAGTACATAATAATAGATATTTCAAAATTTGTGCTTTAGGGAATCATAGTTTCAAGAGTCCTGCTATATAATTTGATTTCAGATGACAAATTTATTAATTTCTCTCATATTACCCTACCCTATTTTAAAGAGGGGAATATCACCTTTAAGTGTTGGCATACATATGATGTATCCATATGCGTAACAAAATGCTAAATATAATCATACTTAGTTTTAAATAATAAACTTCAAGACATACCAAAGTATGAGAAACTAGTTTCTTTGATTGATATGGTACCAAGTGTTGTCAAATGATGAGGGACTCATGTATGTTGATGATTGTTTGAACCTAGGATTCAATGAGATCCACATATTAATGATTCTCCAACTCATAAAAATCTTCCACAGCTTGATGAACACTCTCTTGGAGGAATATTGAACGTCGTGAAAAACAAAAAGAAAAAATACCTCAAGTTCTGCTCAATATCTACTTCCGTGTTTCATATTGTTATGATTATTTATCGCAATAGCTTCTTGAATTTCCATGGTGTAAATTTATGATTTTCTATATTAGCATTGTTTTTCCTATTTTTGAACATTACATTTTCAACTAGCTTTGCCGAGGTATAGGGAGGGTTCTGGAATATACCCGGGCTAAAAGTTCATGTAATAAAAGTTAATAAAGGAAAAAATAAGACCAGGGTTAAGGGACACTTATTCGAAGCTAAACGTTGGGAAATATATCCTAGTGGGATTCACTTGATGTGTTTATGGCTAAGGGGAAATTGAAAAAGGCAATGGATAAGGATTTGAAAAGGAAAAAAGTATTTTTTGCACATTTATTTATGAAATTAAATGAAATTAGGAGAAAATGAAGGTGAAAGGTCACAGGTTGCATGTGAGGAGGAAAATGAAGAAAAATAATGGAAAATGAAGAAAATAGAGGCCTCATTAATAAAAAGGCTTATGAGGATCAATTCGTGGTTTTTTTGCTAGTTAAATTTTGGAGCTCTCTCTCTCACACACACTTGGACACTTACAGTTTTCTTGGAGCACTTTATCATTGGATCAAGAAGGGAAAGTAAGTGTTATCACTCTCCCAAAATTCCCAAGGCTGAAAATAGGATTGGAGAAAGGTAACCACAGACCAAGCTTTAGGTCAGGTAGCTAGCCCTACAAGGACCAGAGAGGGCTCTCTTGTTGTCACTTTTGGAGTCAAAGGAATGACTGAATATCTAATGATCTTAGGCTATGTATGTAAGCTCAGTAAATAGGATTTGTTTGATGTTTTTAGTGCTCGATAGAAAAATCAGTGAGTAGATTATGTATAAGGTTTTTAGGTTTGAAATCCAAGGTGAATTTGCAGAGAATATATGAGGCTAGATAGGTAGTTTGAAAGCATTTTAATAGATCATTGAGTATAGGATGAAATAGAAGAGAGTTTGAATTAGCACTGAGGTAAATTCATTCAGTTTAGAAGCAAATAAACATAGCACTGTAAACCTTGTCTAAAACAGAGCATTAATAAACATGATTTCAGCTCATAAACTTATAAGATAAACATATATGAAAGAAGAATACATGGTATCAAGCATGAAACGATAAAAATACATAAGAAGAACAAATTCTCCAATGCATACCACAAGTATCTCAACACAATTCCTGCAAATATGTCTCTGAATTCATTCCAAATTGTTGATTACAAAAGCTCCACTGCAATATGAGACTATCAAACCCAACAAAAGACTAAAGAGAGTCTACTTATAGAAAATATGGACTATGATACCTCATCAGGTCGAAATACCTTCCAAAATGGATCATAAATACACAAGATGAGTGATTTCCTAGATTGTAGGGAGGTTAGAAACCATTCCCTCAATTTTAGCTATGAACTAGGAGTGTTTGTCCTTTACATTAATTACATATTCCTTCATGATAGGAGGAAAAAAATAACTCAATAACTATAATTCCAACTCATAGGAAAACAAAACCTCGAATTTTTGACCATTTTTGAGCTTGACGAGTGTCCCGAGGAATCTAATGCTGACCTGTGACATTTCTAACAGAAAGGTAACAAAAATTTGCAGAAGCATAACAGAACTTTGGAGGCATTTTTAGGAGTCCAAATCCACTTCTGAAAGAACAATCAACTAGCCTTGTGTGTCTAGTTTCCAGAACATCTTTAATTTTACAAAATGACCCACGAGAAGGCCTTCAAAAATCCATTCTCCCAAGGTTACTCCAAAAGCGTAACAAAGGCTCCAAAAAGGTGGCAGAAACATGAAAAATGAGTGGTTTTTGAGCTTTTTCTCCAAAATTATAGTTTTTCATGCCATTGGGGTTCCTGATCTGTGATGTACTCATCAAAATACATCCATGTAAATAAATCATCATTTGGATGCCTCCAAAATAAGAATAACAAAAGTTCATTACCCTTCTACAATGAGGAATTTCCAGAATTGTGCAAAAATCACAAAAAATACCGAAATTGATTAAATATTCTCGAAATTGGTTCTATGGCACCTGTAAGTGATGGGATAAATAGCCAAAGAAGCTTCAACTAATAATTCCAAACTATCCTTCTCTTTAAGCTTCATTTGTGCTTCTTTTAGCCTTTTCTTCAATTGTTTAAGCCTTATTTGAGAAATTGTGTTCCTGGTGCAATAATGGTTTGCCATGTGTCTTTGCAACTTATTATCCCTCTTATCCATCTTCAAGAGCTTCTCCAAATGCTTATTTACTCTTGAAAACCAAAGCTCTCTGTCTTCATTCATCTCCATGGCTATAAGCTCATCAAAGGTCAACTCTTCAGGTGGATGAGTTGACTGTCTTTCTCGCTCCAGTGCCCTTTTTAGGCCTCTTGTTTTTGGCCTTCTTGATTGTGTCTCAGCCTCCATATCCTACATTTGGTCAACAACAATAACCTCCTTAACTTTACCTTTGATTACCTCTAGGTCTCACTTGGGCTTGCTTTGTAGGAGTTGATTCACTTTCAATTGAAAATTTGCTTGCTATAAGAAAGTGATTCGAGAGTTAGCAATAGATAAAAATTTCTTCGATTCTGCTATTTCCTCATATTTTTCTCTGATGATCTCTTTAGTTGATCTGGCCTCCATATGATCTACTACTTCAACCTCCAATGGCGTTGATTCACTATGCTGATGCAAAAGAGGTTGCTCCTCTATCTCACATTGTCCCACAATGGTGTCAAGTGTAAGAACAATTTTTGGCAGACTTGGGCGCAAATATATGTTTCTTCCATTTCTAATAGGTGTGAGTAAACTCAAAAACCCTAGGAGCATCTGAAAGATGAGTTTGCATGCTAGAAGAGCCAACCTCCATTGGCTGTGTTGATGATGTACTAGGAAAGATAGGAGGGATAATGGTAGGCGTTGTTGACAATCTCTCCAAGAAATTTTCCCAAGTCATGTTGATGCAGGACAAGTGATGAAACACAATGAGCTTGATCAGACCATGATGAAAAATTCTAGTGTGATGATCTTGTCTTCTACTCTGAACCTTCTCATTCATCTTAATCAAAATCCTGTACGAATAAAATGGCAAATAAAGTGTTTTGATTGAGGTGAAATGCATCAACAACCTAATATGATACCTATACAACCTGGCGAATCTTCCTTCACATGTGAAGTACTTCATTATGAACATCATAAAAGGAGCATACTTGTTTCTGAGGTGTCTAAAAGGAAATAGGTAATCTAGGTCCTCTCTAGCATGAGGCTTGAGAAACTGTTTGTAATTTTCAATGTCTAACTCCATAGCTTTGAACCACTGCTCTCCATGACAAGGGATACCTGTTGCTTAAGGAATTAGGTCTGATGGAGATGTAACCTTTCCCATGTTGAAGCTTGTTGCAAATAGGCTGGTCAATTGAAGATGATACCCCTCTTCCATGAGCCTTTCACAAAATCTCAAACATTGAGCTCTCTCACAGCATCTTCAGGCCAATGGTGAGGCATTTACTTCATGCATTGTGAAGGGTTCTAGCCTGAGGTGGCACCCTCCCTTGAAGATTTTCTTGTCACTTTCCATTGTGTTTGTCACTGGAATTATGAAAACCCTAGGGTGTTGATGAGATGAGTGAATGTATGCAAATATTTAATGAAGGCTTCATAAGGTAAAGGAACCAAGCTTTGAATTGATTTGGAATTTTTTCAAGCAAAAAACCAAAAATTTCTTCTTCTCCAGCGTAACAGGTATCTACAAAAGCGTAACAACTAAGGCCAAAAGCGTAACAACTGTGGCGCAAAAACGTAACACTGTGGCTGCGCAACGCTTGCGCAGCACCAGCGTAGTGCTCAAAGGCGTAATACTGTTGCGTAGCACCCTACACAAGCATAATATTGGTGCCTAAAAGCGTAACAGTGTTGCCCATAAGCATAACAAGAGGGGAAAAAAGCGTAATAACAATTGTTTGAAGGGTAGAAAATGGATTTTTAAGTGAATTTGAGCCTTGGATTTTGGAGCCGGAACACCTTTGGAGTGCAAGTGAGGTAGAGAGGTGCTCTTCCACACATTAAAGGGTGACAATGAATGTAAATGATTTTGCTTTTGCCCTTTTATAAGCTTGAGTTGACCTTTTTACCTTTTGACATTTGAAATGACTTTTTGAACTTTCTACATTTGGAAATGACCTTTTCAAAACAAGACAAGTTGTCTTTGACATTTGGGAAATGAACTTTTTGTCTTTGACTGAGATAATAGGGTAGAATGGACCTCTTTAAACCTTTGACACTTGAAATGACTTTTTTGCTGCTTTTAATGAGACAGTAAGAAAAAATTTGCTCTTTTCAATGAGACAATAAGACAAAATTTTCTCTTTTGAACTTTTTTGTCACTTGAACATTTGAAACAAGACAAATTATCTTTATTTCATTTCCTAAACATGGTAGCTCCTTATTTAGGGTTTTATGAGTGGGACGAAAGGTTAAAGCCTTGTTTTAGGTGACAATTTGAACATTTTTCAAGGGCAGAGACAACCCTAGACAATGGCCTATATAAAGTGGAGTGACATAACCCTAGACCTTTTTTAAAAATTATAATGGAGATGACCTTGAAAATGATGGTGGTGATGAATGAAATGAAGGAGCAACACACTTTACCTAGACTTCTTTAGTGACCAAAATTATTTTATGAAAACTTGTTTGAAAAAGTAAAAAATTTTGACCTATGAATTTAGGAAAATAACTAAAAGAGTTATTTTTGATCACTGACATACCCGAACTAGTAAAGACAAAGAAGGCAAAGGAAAGAAAAGATCAAGTAAGGAAGAGCAGGATCAAGCAAGCTTCAACATTAATACTTGCAGGTAACAGATTGCATATATGATTTCCTAGCTGGTTTTGACATGCATGGTATGTGCTTGTTCGTATTTGGTTCCTTTGCTGTCAGTGGCATGGTTTTTCCAATTTTTGACAATGGTTTTCAACCTTGCCTTTCCATTTCTGGATAGCCATGGTGTGATGGGATTGTTCTAGGTTTTGAGCTTTGGAATCGCCGAAGGTTTCAAAATCCGGGACATAGGTGGTCTTAGGAACATTCCCAAAGGCCTAGGAATCCCTTGACCGGTAATGGCGAGATACACAGTAAAGCCTGAGGGTAGGGCCTAGTGCTCTGGTGTGGATGGCAGTAAAGCCTAGAGACTTGGAGACAAAAAATTCCTCAAGGATGGTGAAGGAATCCAGAGGCATTCCTGGCTCGGTTTGGTTTTGTGATCTCGAAGTGGGTTTAGGTGAGATCATGGTATGGTGAGGGTGGAAGTGATTTAATATTTGGATTCCCCTGGTTGTTTTGGATTGCTTTATCCACAAGATCCCACATTCATGCTTGGAATATGGCACAGGGGTGACTGGCTGAAAGAAAGATTTGGTTAAGCCATGTTTATGTTCGTGTGGTATGTGGAAGTCCCGAACCAGGTTGGCTCTTTCCTATGTTTAATGAAAGCTAAGTTCTCTTGATTTTAATTGGTAAATGTACTTGTTATTATGTGGCTTTAATGAATATTATCTTATGGTTATTTATATTTTTATATGCTCGTTATAAGCATAGATTTATGACTGGTTTTAGTCATGGCTCTTATGTTTTTACTTGTAATTGAAATAATAATGGATGCAAGACCTAATTGATGTTAATACAACTAATGGGAGAGTGTGGTGATCCTTCTTGTTCAGTTTTATCTGGGTTTTTACTCCCTTATGCTCATACTTGCATTCATGACCTGTAGGTTGCATATCTACCAAGTGTTTCAAAAAATGTTAGTCCCGGTTGGGGATGGTCAAGTCTAGTCTTGGTTCCAGTTTTTGGTTTATAATCATTTTTGTCATGTGATTTATGTGTTCTAAAAGTTATATGGATTTCTGTGTAGAGGCTTAGCCCCAACCCTGAAAAGTGGCTTAAATTATGCAGTCGCTAGCACAACACTGAGCAAAAAAGGCCATAGTCGCACTGATGCATGCCTATGGGAGTGACTAGGGGTTTCCAGTCGCATTGAGGGCTTGGTAAGAGAGTGACTGAGGCTCAAGCTTAGTGAAAAGTAAGTTGGCTTAGGGGATGGACACCTAGAGGGGTTGGGTTACTCTTGGAGGGTCCTGAGGCACCTAAGGGAAGTTAGTAAGGTTTGTTTTGTCGACTCCATTTCCTTAAGGTCACTTAGGAGGTTGAGTCTTGCCATAACAACTTCTCATCTCATGTTTATCCTGGGTAAACCGGTGAAAATGGGTAGATGTGAGGGGAGGGGTGCATTACAATTTATTAGGTTAATATTTATCCATTTATTAATCATTTATCATAATAATAAATAAATCAATTAACTATTATACTTATGTAACCATATAAATTAAATGGCTAGTAAACACCCATTAACATCAAAACATTTACATCTCACATTATCAAGATTAATTTTATTTATTTATAAAATTTAACTAACTTATAATTTATTTTAAATAATAATAATAATAATAATAATAATAATTAATTATAAAGAGATTTAATATATGAGTTAAACATATATACATTAATATATATATATATATTAAAAAAACACTTAACAAGATTCTTAAACATAGAGATTCACCCCACTGCACTATATCATGGGCCAATACCATGACTTACTAATACCACATGCAAAAAAACCACAACTCATGTTCATATGACACGTGTTTATACAAATTTATTTGAATTAATCAAATTAACGAAAAGAACAAAAAGGACATAAACTTTTGAGATAAATTTTAACCATATATTTTAAAATATTTCATAAAGAATGAATCTCTACCATCCACCTAATAATTGTTAATTAAATTAACACTCTACGAAAGCCTATTCCAAAATACACACATATGATATAATTATAGTATAAATATATCTACTTTGGAGTAAAACTTGTATAATTTTAATTTAATTATTAATAATTATTAAGAAGTGGTAGAAATTTAACTTACATAAAATATTTTAAAATTTAATCATAATTTTGTTTATTCTTATAATTTATTTTAATTTTAATTTTGATAATGTAAAATATAACATGAAGAAAATATTTTGATCTTATAAATGTTTTACTAATGATTTAGTTAATTATGCAGAGGCATATGGAAGAGATGTTGTAATATCTCGTTCTCTCTTTCACTCCCTCATTACTATGGAAGAATCTTTGTAATATCGGATTAATTTTTTTGCCTCTTAAACATGTTAACTTGGCAGTTATCCATTTATTTATTTTTCTAGAGAAAATGTCAGTTAAGATCCACTTTAACCAAGAGAATTGACCTAGTGACCTCCCAATAGCATAGTGCTTTATTAAAATCTTGAGTGAATTTCCATAATTTCCAAAGGAAAAAAACAAGCTAATTAAATTATGACATAACTTTGTCAAATTACATTAAAAATAATAAAATTATAAAATTAAAATAATAATGATAGTTATTAATAAAATAAAATTACATTAATTTTTTTTAATATTAATATTTATAATTAATAATTAAATCAGCTTACAATCTAAATCTACCATATAATTCATCTTAATTATGGAGAAAACAATTTTTTTTGGTAAGAGTAAAAAAATATCCGAAATTAAAATTAAAATACACCTAGATATGTATTAATTTTATAATTTCCATTCAAAAAAAATATTATGTATTACTTTTATAATTTCCATTCAAACAAAATATTTTTTCAGAAATCAAACTCGAAGTTCCTGTACGGTATTGCGAGAACTTCGAGAACCATTCAAAATCATGTCTTTTCTACTATCGATGAAGCAACGAACTGATAACTCCGGTATTTTGTTTTTCCGATTTGAAGCGAAACGATAGGCAAGAGGGGCGTTTTGATCACCAGCTATCTCAACTTTTTGACTGCGTAGTTAAATGTAAATACAAAATTTAAGAATGCAAATAGATAATAATGATGATGATTTCTCAAACGAAGCCTGTTGTACGTAATTGCAGAGCACACACAGAGCTATCAGCAGCGATGTCTGCCACTTCCATTTCCTTTGGTCTCGTAATTAAACACTCACGTAGTGCCGCTAACCCGCAGAGTCACACGCACTCTGGAACTTCAAGAAATTGGTTCGAATCCCATTCGCTTGCAACCGCGATTCGTGGGATTTCGGCAAGAGGAGTTGAGCATCATAAGAGGCTGTTGTTTGTCAGGGCCAAAGCAGAAGGGTCACAGGGCGGACCAGACAGAGAGGGGCTACAACCCCAGCAGATGCCTCAAAATGAAGCAGACGACTCTAATGCAGAAGTAAACATGGCCAACCAAGGCAAAGGCAGCAACAGTGTCTTGTCTTTCCTCTGTCCATTGCTCAAGTTTATGGGGGTAAGTTGAAACATCATCATTATCCAATTTGCGCACACCAATAATTTCTCTTTCTTTATTCCCAAATTTAGCATCGCATGTGATATGAAGTAATTGTACCGTTTGGACTGTTGCCTACCAAAAGTGGGTAGCCCAAGGAGAACTTTTGTATCTTCTTCTGGCCTGGCAGACAACAGTCTCTGAGAGCCACCTTATAGCCGATGTGATGTGCCACTTTATCTCCGCTCCCTGTTTTAGTTGTATGTTTTCTCGCCTATATGTCAAGAGGATATGTTAGAAGGTGGGCAATCTGACCCAAGAGGTATGTTTTCCATTGTGCAATCGGATGCTTATGCTTGTTTTCCATTTGGGCATTTTGGCCATAGATTATTGGGTGACTTGGAAGAAAGAAGGAATTTGACTGTGGTTTTGTTCCTTCTCCTTAAATGGGGGGTTAATCTTCAGAAAATATAGATCATGGGATCCCACCTGTAGTATATAGCTTTGGAAGGCCTCACAGGAAGCCTTAATTACACTGATGTGATCTCATTTTCATGTTCTCTTTTAGATCACCTTTTTGTGATGAAATATTTCTGTTTCTTTTTTCAAATTTGACATGGGTTTCCTTAATTACGCCTCCCTCCCATATCTATTATCAGGCAAACCTGAAAATGTTTACTTGAGGAAGGTTGATCTTGGCAAAAATATAAAAATATATCATGGCTGAAACACAGAAACAAAGAAAAAAAAAAAATCATAAAATGTACAAAGATGTTTGAGTGGATTTCAATATATCATTGATCCTATATTACTAGTATAGTCCATATTGTTGTGATACTATTCTTATTATTGTACCATGTATTTATTTTGTTATTATTGTGCCCTTAAATTATTATTGTTAGGTCGGCTAGGATTACATTGTGGCCCACTAGGATTACATTATGGCCCCATGGACTCCTATATATAGAAAGGAGGATTTGTAAATTGTATCATCCAAGAATTGTTCATTTATGTAATGTATTGGAGGTTTCCCCCTCGAAGTGTCTTATTTCTAAGGCGTTGATATCTCTTTTCTTCTATTTTTGGAGTTGGTTACTCAACATTTGTTATCAGAGGTTTGGGATTCTAGGGTTTCGCTGCTCCAAAAAGGTCATCATGGCATTGTCGCTATAAATTTTTTTCTACGAAGTTTCAAAAGCTGAAATTTTTAGGGTGCGAAGCCAAAATTCTGAGGAATATTGTCTAAAAATTTCAGAGCTTGGTTCGCAATATTTTTGGAGATATTATCTGTGGAAGTTAGGTCTTTTTTCAGGCTCCTAAACAGGTCATCGTGGAATTTGCGCTATAACTTGTTTTCTACGAAGGTTCAAAAGCTAAAATTCATATGGTGCGAAGATAAAATCCTGAGGAAATTTTTCAAAAAATTTCAGAACTTGGTTCGCACTATTTTTGGAGATATGATCTGTGGAAGGTAGTGCTTTTTCAGGCTCCTGAATTTCATCTCAAACAGGTGATCGTGGGAAAAGTTAAATAACTCTCTCTCTGGGCATTGGATTGGAGTGCCATAAAAATTGGTCACAATTACACGGACTGTAGTTTCTTGGCTATCAATTTCAGAGACAAAGGACGAAATAGTGACACGTGGCAAGTCCTACAAGTTCGCTCTACTGAACCAGTCCAGAATTAGGTCATTGTGGGAGATTGGACACAACTTTGTCTTGGAGAATCCAAATCAGGTCAAACCTATGGCATTCAAAAGAGAATTCAGAGGGCTACTTCAGTGCTGAATTTCAAATATTTAAGGGCTGCAATCACAGAGATAATCCAATTTCAATATCGAGCTCCTTAAAAGCAAGAAAAAGGTGTGTATATTTTTCTTTCCAAATTGCATAAGTCTTCTTTGAAGAATCAATTTGAATTGATTCCAAGGGAATATTGTAGAATATATAGCAGTATTGGGTTCTAAAAGATGCCCCGTAAAAATAATTCAACACCCATTAAGCCTTCAGAAGGCTCTACTATGACTCATGAAGATGAAGAATTGCAACATGATCTATAAAAATTACAAGAGCAAGTGCAACAAATTTCACTCTCGCAAAGAGCAACAAAAAATGAAATGGAAGTTTTGAAGAAAGGCGTGGAAGTGAAGATGGACGGTTTGAAGAAAGGCATGGAAGCTAAGATGGATGGCATGGAAGTGGGCATGGAAGCTAAGATGGATGATCTAAAAGCATACATGGAAGGCTTGATGACAAGCTTAAAACAAGAAATGATTCCTAATGGTGGAAATATAGTAGAAGAACCTCATGATGAGAACAAATAAATGTTAATTGTGATTTCATAAACTCTAATGTTGGCGGGAAGAACCACCATATTCCAAAAATGGATATGAGGAAGTTTGATGGAAAGGATCCTGTAACATGGATACTACAGATGGAGCAATATTTTGATCTCCATAACGTGCAAAACACACCAAAGGTACGTATTGCAACTTTACATTTAGAACAAAATACATTTGGTTAGAGTCTAGGTAGTGGCTTTTAATTTTTTAGATTTCCCTTAAGTCGAAGATTGCAATAAAAATTGTAATTGAATTGTAATAAGTGTTGCCTAGAGAAGTTGTATGGGGTATGAGTACTCAATTACACCTCTCATGCTCAACTTTTTACTATGACACACTTTGAGGGGTTAAAAATGTGTTTTGAACCCTCAAAACCCACTTTTCCTAAGTTTAGTGGGAAATCTGGCAATTAATTAAGCCAGAAATTAAATAAATGGAAAAAAATAAATATCCACACATGCTAAATGAGGTGGAAATGAGGTGGAAAATTATGGAGGAGTTAAAGTGAAGTCCCAAGGTGATGTGGACTCCTAAAATCAAGGAAAAGACATGTGCTCAAATAAAATTGAATTTCCGGCATTAAATGAGAGTTGTTTACTTGGAAATTCGAATTTGTGAAGTTAGTGCATATTTGGGAGGATTTGGGAGAATATTTGGTGGAGATTTTTGTGGGAAATTGTCTCCACATGGGTTACCAACCATATACACATGTCATTCCATCATAAAATTCGAATTTGGCACATAAGGGAAGAAGAAAATGATGTCCACTTGTCAGAATTCGATTTTTACACTTGACATTGGAGCTCCACTTACCAAATTCGAATTTGCTTTGAGATCTCCTCCCTCTCACCACTTGGCATATGATTCTTCATTGGGATTTGCTCCCAACTTCTTATATAATGGAGTGATGGGCTCTCATATGGTATCATTGGATACGAGCTATTGTACTTGCGGAAGCGCTACTACTTGGTACACTTTTCAAGAGTATCAATAAAAATATTTTGGGGGTCCATTCATGGGTGTTCTTCCTTTGGAGCATGGTGCATTTAGAGCTATTGGTATAATCTTTTCTATGCTTTGAGTTATTTAATTTTCCATGTATTCTTGTGAATTTGCTAGTGCACAACTATCTTGTACTAGCATTTGATTTGAAAATAGGCCCTAAAGGTTGAAAGTTCTAGTTTATTTTCAAATAAATTTCTAGAAGTTTCAATTCATTGTTTGCTTATCTAAATCAACATGGACTAATTTGTGACTTGAGTATTGTAGAAGAATTCTTTTTGGATCAAGCGTGAGGGGAAGTCTTTGGGAGACCAACCCACTCTTGAAGCACCTTCAAAGGAACTCTCATTTGTTATTTGGATTTTCATTGTTTATCTTACGAAAAAATTTCTTGCAGGGATTCGTTTGGACATAGTTTGTATGCATGCAATCATTTAAAAATATTTTACTTTTCATTGTGCGTCAGTGGATCATATTTTGCTATTTAAAGAGCTTAACCATGGCTAGACAAAGAGGAGAGTTTACTCATCCTCTTTAGCTTAGCCCTTTGTATATTATTGTGCAATATTTTGTGATTTTCTTTGTCTAACACTTGATTGGTTTTTTGTAGTCTTCTTATTCTAACTTGTTTTCTTGTAGCAACTTGTGGGATTTACCTTCAAGAAACTACTAACAAATTGTTGCAGGACCTTCGAGCTCTAATGTCAAACGAGGAGAACTCTCTCTTTTTCCTTTGGTCGTGAGCAATTAAGGAGCTTCCTTGAGGAAGACTGAGTTCCTTTTGTGGCTTCTTCCCTCTCTCTTGGCCATGAGCATTGAGGAGGCTTAACCTCTCTTCTTCACTTGTAAAAATCTGATTTCTATTGAGCCTTTATATTGCAGAAATTTCTCATCAAGGATAAGTCTAAGACCTCAAGTTTCATTTGTAAAGGTTTTCCTTGAGCTTGCAAGAGGCTTCATAGTCTCTTACTTCTAACAACTAATAAAATTTTTTATTTTGGGAGCGTGGGTTTTACCCATTGGCATTTCAATCTCTCCATTTTTGGAGAGGACTTGTGTGATTTGTTGATCTCTTTAAATTTCATGCATCTCATTTAATTGGTCAATTAACACAGCCATGCATTTCATTCATTTCACTAACTATTCACTTTGATTTGCTACAAGTTTTAAGAGCATTTACTTTCATAGCAAATTCAAATTTTTTTATATGCAAACATCTTTACTTGAGTTTATTTAGCTTGAAATCATACTTCAAATTTGCTTATGCTTCACCATTGAGCACACTCTACAATATTAAGTTTGATGCATCAAGTAAAACTACATTTTATTTCATGACAAGCAAATATATTTCAAGTTGAAGTTGAATTTTCATTTTCTTGTTAATTTACTTTTAGATCTTACATGCCCCAAGCATCACTAAAATTTACCTCCAACTTAAGTTGGTTGAATAGACGTTTTAGGGACCCTCTACCTCTATGGACTCCTCACTGTGAGATCCAAATATTTGGGCGAGGGTGAGGTCTGAGGATTAGAGTTCAATTGTAACCTTGCTTTAGAATTAATTAATAAAATAAACCAAGAGCACTATCTCATCACATTTACTTGCAAATTTCCCAAATTTTTTGCTATCTTGATGGTTTAAAGATTCACATGCAAATATTATCTCAAGAAGCACTTTGGATGCAAGCATTTTAATTCCTTAAATTTTGCAACAAATTTAATTCTATGGTACTTGGAAATTTGCTTACTTTTGCAACTTCATTGCATGTTGTCATTTTAATGATCATTATGCTTATGGATTATTGATATATCTTGTTTCATTGGCAAATACCCTTATTTGGTGTTGCAAATTTAATTGCATGTTGTTATCTTGGTCTAACATTTGAGTTTTTCTATCATCTCATTTACATTCTCCAAAGTAGAACACTAATTGTTTCCTTTTGAGCAAGATAGTTTCTCATGCTTTGATTCATAAATCTATTTAACTTGAGAGCATTTATGATATCTTGTGCTAAATAGTCTTTTGTTTCCATTTCAGGATTATTGTGTTCTCATCTCTTTGAGCATTTCTTTTACTTTTGAGCACGTTATTTGCAAAGGCATTGGTTAAATGGTTTGTCATTATTTCAAAGTTGCTCATAAATGCTCATGAATCTTCAAAAGTAATCCAATTTCACTCTAATATTCTCCTAGAAACTCAAATCTTTAACTTAGTTTTCCATTTAGGGACCACCCCCCATAGCTAACCTAGGAGATAGCTTAAACGGAGAGAGGTTGGGAGTAGTGTGACAACCCCTTCTTCGAGTTCCTTGCCACCAACCACACCTTGTGGGGTTAAAGGCTTTTCCTGTTAACTGTAGGTAGGTGTAGGCGACAAGTGATAACACGCCGGAAAAACCTAATGCGGGAAAATTGATGTAGCAGCTGAAGGTTTGATACATTATGCAGTAATTTCTGAGTTCAATTCTTCAGATGCCCAAACTTGAAATCCTATACAAAGATCTAATCTAAAGAAAAAACTAGTGAGACGATCTCACCCCGTCACTAGAAGATCCAGCGTTGATTTGCGCTGGAGATGGCCCTCTGCGCTGTCTCTGCACAGTACTCCGTCACACCTACGTAGTCACTGCATCACTACTGCTGGGACTGTGTTGCACCTCCTCTGATCTCTCTACTAGCTAGAAATTTCAGCCTTCTGGCCTCCCGGTTTCACACCCCAGCTCCGGCACCGGACCCTGACTGTTACCCAGCGGAAATACAGACTCCCTCTGAAGCTCTGCGCAGCCTCTGCGTGGCTGGCTCTGCGCTGCCTCTTCGGACTGCTCTCTGCCCTCTCTACCTTGTACTCTCTGGATCAGGAAAGATCCCCAACCGGAAAATTATCTTAGCCCTTCTTTGCAGGAATCAACTTGATCAATCTTCTCCCTCAGCACTGCTGACTAAAGAATTTCGATCTCTAGACTGTGTCGGTGTATTTTCTAAATGCCCCATCAAGTCCTTGTTATAATATTCTCGTTGAGACTTCAACGACCGAGATTAAATCGTTAATCAACGACTAAGATTAACGTGACTTGATCTTCATCTTTTTATAGAAGATTCACACCCTGTTATATTAATGCACATCAATTATTTTAATTTCCTAAGTTTAAACTTAAGGTCCCATTAAAAACAATTATTTATTTTCATAAAACACAATCCGGGTGGAATTTCCCGAAACACTTTCTGGGTTCTTTGGAATACATGTGCCTAAGCCTCCCTGCAAAATTTGAGACTTAGAGCACATCTGATGCTATCAGAAATCAACACTCCCTCTTAGCAAGGAATGTGCTCTAGCAATACATCCTGCTAAAGTATCACCTCGCTTCTACAACATCTCCCTCTGCGTTGTTGATGTATGACATTGCTACCCACCAACACTGCGCTGCTGCATCTATGCTGTTGTTGACCCTGCGTATTGCTATCAACTTGTACTGCACTACAACTTTGTTGCTTATTGCAGCAGAAAAACATCCAATCTCTGAGCTAAGTGTTAGACGCAATTGTATTAAGATCGATTAACTGCTAGTCTACGGCGACCTCTGTTCTTCTTGGCTATGCCTTCTTGCTGCTAACATGGCTTTCTGCCTCATGACTGCTCGGCTGTGCTGAAATTTTAGATATGGTTATGCAAGTGTTGTTAATCCGGTTAAGCTTCTCCTACTTATACAAGTTATCAATTGAATAAATTCAAGTCAACATCAAAGCAAAACACATAACGGATCTCTACCAATTTAGATCTAGAATAAGCACATGCACACATAGACAAAGTGACACAATTATTTCTGGACAAACTATCCCCGGAAAAACCTAATGTGGGAAAACCAGTGTCTACGGTATTTTGGAAGCTCTATTGTTGTTTAGAATGCTGATTACAGGTTCCAGTCACGGAAAACCATTTATAGAGAAAACTACAGATCTGCGGCTCTAGCTAATCTAAGACCAACAATATTGACTAATCCACACCCTCCAAATGGGATTTACGAACTCGGCAGTTGGAAGCTAGAAACCCCGGATACGCACAGAAAGACACGTCGGCCTGCGAAGGCCTCCAAATGCTGTTTGTCCTTTGGAAAGACTGCGTTACTAGGTGGCGTAGTCCTGCTCCTCCCTAAGTCTCTGCGTAACCCTGAAGGGTTTCTGAAAATCACGGCTGATTTCTTGTAACAGCTGTGCTCTTGTCTTATTTTATTTTCCTAAGCTTTAACTTAGGAAATGCATTAAAATAATTAATTAATTTAATATCTCCTAAACCAGATGAAATTTCCCACATCCATTTCTGGGTCTTGTAGATCAGGTGAACTCTAGTCCTTCGTCAAAATTTGGGACCTACAGCGCAACTGATGCTACCCCAAATACACAAAATCTCAACACTCCCTCTTAGCATCAAGGGTGTGCTCTGGCAATACTTCACACTTATGCATTACATGATTTTGGGCACTAATTCTGTGCTGCTGAAGCTTGGCCTCCTGCCACTCAACTCTACACTACTGCTGCCATTCTGTACTGCTGCCCATGACTCTATCACTGCCACTGCAACCACTATACTGCAGCTCCCTCTCAATATGCTGTATCTGTGCTGCTCATAGCACTGCCACTGCTAATCTGCTGCACTGCAACTTCAGTTGTTGAGAGAAACAATTGAATCTCTGCGATTTTTGACGGACAAGTCGGATGAGTGCATCCTCCTGTGCGAAGCTCCATAGGCTACGAGATGCAATGCATCTAAAGGACGATGCACAACTACGGCTACACTGCGTAATCGAATCCTCTGCACTATTGAAGTCCCATGACTCTTTGTCTTTGAAATCTCTTGTGTGTGCACACTCGTTGTCCTACGAAGCTCTACTGCATTGCTGCAGCTACGCAGCAGCGTGGCGATGCGCAACTGCGTAGTTGAAGTCACATCGGCCTCTTGTCTTTGCTGCTCTTTGCTTCTGTTGTTCTTTACTATTATCTATGTTGCCCTAAATCCACAGCCTCCAGGATGCTCTGCTTATGCCTCATCTTTGATCTATGCACCCACTGCTCCACTTGTCCCGCTACTGTCTTAAGGCTGTCATAGCTTGCTTGTGATCCAAGGGATGAGCTGCTCAAGGATCCTGCCTTACTTCCATGTAGCTCCTCTACATGTCCATGTCACCCCACCTCCGTGGTTCATGAGCACTCATGGCCACATCATCTCCGAACCCATCATCTGCCACCGCTGCTTTGGAAGAAGATGCTTCTTTGTCCTTCTTCTTTTCTGGACAATGGCTAGCAAAATGTCCCATTTCGCCACACTGGAAGCACTTGATCTTAGAAAGATCCTTCTTCTTCGGCTGCAGTCCATGAGGAGCCATCTGCTCAGAATGTGTTGGAGCTCCTCTTCTCTATGCTAGAGATCTTAGATCTAGGGTCCTTTTTGAACTGGGAACCCTTTGCTCCCTTTGACAGTTTATTTTCCTCCTTGGAAATTTACCAAATCAACTATGTTTCAGCTTCTTCTTTGATCCTCTGACCAAACTGCAAGTTTCCTTTGGCAAGAAACTCTCTGAGAAGTTGATCTCTTCCCGAACTTTGTCACTTATGCTAAGGTTAAAAATCTGAAAACTTCAGAAGTTTAACCCCACCAGCTCTTCTGAATTTCTGCAACTTTTTTGCAGACTTTTTTTGGATCTTACAGATTCAGATCTGAATCACACTGGCTGGCTTCAGACCTAACCAACATTGTTTCTGAGCTGCCTCTGTGCAATAATTGCGTGGGCTTGCTAGGACACAGCGTTGGACAACGTC